>OX454526.1:143005038-144205038 GCA_949715645.1 Portevinia maculata
TCTGTATCGCAGCCTTTACAACCCAAAGCTTAACTTCGAGGAGTTGTAGCGTCGAATCCAAGCAGTAAAGACTCATTTCTGGCAGAGATGGACAGAAGAGTATCTCAATGAAATTGAAGGACGAACAAAGTGCTCAGCAGCTGAACCTAATATCCACGATGGAACGTCCCCCCCACAACGATGGCTATTGGGTAGAGTCATCAAGATCATACCGGGTAATGGCGAAAAGGTTCGAGTAGTAGATGTCAGTACCTCAAAGGGCACATTACGACGCCCCATCCTTCGATCCTTTCAAAGGAGCCTGAATATTGGGTCTCCGTCGAAAATAACAAACCATTAGTAAAATAATAGAAAAACAACTTTGAATTTAAAAATAAAAAAATAAAAATAAAGTAAAGCACAATACAATAATGAATAAAGTAGTTTAAAAAAATATCCCTTCTTTTAACTATGGCGCCCGCGCCCTATTTGGCTAGCCATTTTTTTCTATTTTCATTTTGTACCGATCAAACACTCTGTATTGTAATGTTAAAGACTTCGCTCGGCTATAAAAGTGAGTGAAAATAAAATCATTGGAATCCTCTTTCTTGTCCCATCATTAACACTGCGTTTTGTTTCGACATTCGTTGCTCAAGCTAGGTCTTTTCCGCAATCCTTTTAGTCGTTGTTGGAAGGTCGTAATTAGTTGAACTCTTTGATACGCAAGTAAGAAGGTGGTTTCTTAGTTTCTTTCGTCGTTAATTTTAGCTTTCCATGAACCGGCAAAAGTTGAGCAATCCCATCTTCTCACTCGCCGATTGTACAAAATAGTCGCTGTCGTTCAACATCATTTAAGAGAAGAAAGGCGTACGTATTGAGCTCGCAAAAATCACCAAAACGACTGTCGAATTCGGCAATAAGATCAAACAAACGATTAGAAAAACCTGCTTATTTATCTGAATTTTACATGCCGATCTCACTAATGGTATGAAAATGGTAAAGTTTTTGTTCTTGCAGCTGCGACTCACATATTTTTAATAGTATTTCGAACGCTTGAACACTTGACAACAATTGCGAAACGATTACATTTTTTTGCTTGAAGTTTGACTTCTAAATTATTCAAGTGTTCCGTCATATCTTCTGTTTCATTAGTTATCATTTTTGAGCCATAACCGTAAAAATATGTTCACGCAATTCGAAAAATAGCTTAAGTATCCCTGACTAAGGGACTTCTGCAAAGTAGGGAATAATTGAATATTGTTTATCAAGATCTTTTAAAAATTGTGTCAATTGGCGATAATTAATTACCTAACTTATGTTTAATTGTTAAGTTATGGGATTCATCACATGAACCATTTTCAGCACTTTGGATGTCAAGGCTTCTTGATGTACAATTTTGAATTCCAACCAAATCTGATCGTTCACTTTTAAATTCATTTTAAATGTTGTTCCGTTTTTTCGTCTAAGCACTATCATTTCTACCGAACATGGATGGTGCACCATCTGTGGTAAAACTACAAAATTTACTTCAATCCAACACATAACTTGGTACTAATTGCTCAAGTGCCTTAAACTAAGGAGAATAGCTGATGAGTGGATATCTGGAGCTGTGTTACTACTCTTCGCTTGTAACCCTACGTAGCCAAATGGCAAAAAACGGAACTCTTATGGATTCGTCATGTCTGTCTGTCTGTCCGTCCGTATGTCACAGCCACTTTTTTCCGAAACTATAAGAACTATACTGTTGAAACTTGGTAAGTAGATGTATTCTGTGAAACGCATTAGGATTTTCACACAAAAATAGAAAAAAAAAACAATAAATTTTATGGTTTTCCCCCATACTTAGAACTGAAACTCCAAATTTTTTGTTCATCAAACCCATACGTGTGGGGTATCTATGGATAGGTCTTCAAAAATGATATTGAGGTTTCTAATATCATTTTTATCTAAACGCGCGAGAGACACTTCCAAAGTGATAAAATGATAACATTTAATTTCATAAACATAAACCTTATGCGTAAACCGTGGACCATTATTTTCTAATAATAAATCTGTAATAGGTGCCTAAGTAAATAATAATTAAAATTCGCGCGGAACCCTTCATGGGCGAGTCCGAATCGCACTTGGCCGTTTTTTTATTGCTTCTAGCGGCCAAGTGGTGGGTCCTGTCCAAAAAATATCAGCCACCTTTATGGACTTGATTATTTCGGGTTCCTAGAGAGTATATGCTTAAAATTTCATACGCGAGACTGCGACAATTACCGTTCACTCAAGCTGATGTTCCACACCATGAAGACCGTTCAGCGGGTATTAGATAGCCGATTGCGGAAAGCATTGCGGCTATCTGAAGACCAGTGGCGGTTTGTCGCAGGTAAATCAACCACCGATGCAATACAAAGTATAAGATTCTTGATTGAAAAACAATGTGATTCCTTAAAGAATTTCATTTTGAAATGGCCTTTGATAGACAATCAAGGGATCTGTTATGGGTGGCGCTAAGACAGCGAGAAGTTCCAGAAACATATGTACAGGTGATCATGGCCATGTATGAGGGAGTAAGGACAAGAGTAAGATGCCTCACTGGCGTCACCGAGGAGTCGGTGTACACCAGGGAAGTGTCTTAAGTCCCTTGATACTTATTACAGTCCTTGATTATCTGCTGGAAGGAAAAGTGACGGACCCCGAAGTGCAACAGTTATTCTTTGACTTCTAATTAAAGTTTAATTTTTTGTCATTCAGCACAGCATATGCAGCGGTGGTGTATCAGACGAACACCCAGTACGCGTTTGTAGCCAACCGGGTATCGTATGTACAATAGCGTTTCAAAGCAAATTGCCGTTGTGCCAATCAAAGAGCTTCTTGGAAATCATCCAAAACATCTTCTTCAACTGTAGTATTGTTGTTGGCGTTAAGTTGTACACTATGCATTGCAATTGCAACATCTTCGAAACATATATAACGCAATGATTAACCTGAAGCCTTTTCCAAAAGTATGGAAAGTTGCCGAAATAATAGCTATACCGAAACCTGGAAAAGATGCAACTAAAAGAACATCATACAGACCAATCAGCCTGCTTCCTGTCCTGTCTAAAATCTTTGAGAGACTATTATCTGACCGTATGGCACCCATATTGAACACGCTAAATGCAATACCCAACCATCAGTTCGGATTTCGAAGACAACACTCGACAATCCAGCAAATACACAGAGTGAGTAACAAAATCTCAACTGACTTGGAGGGGAAAAGATTCTGTGTAGGAGTATTCCTTGACGTCGCTAAAGCGTTTGACACCGTATGGCACGTTGGCCTACTGCTAAAACTAGAAAATCTTCTGCCATCGGACTTCTATCTAATGATTAAAAGTTACTTAACTGATAGACATTTCTATGTCAAGTATAAAGACGAGCACTCAAAACTATACAAAACACGAGCTGGGGTCCCACAAGGCAGTGTACTAGGACCACTATTGTATAATCTCTACACCAGAGACATTCCTCTTCCAACACAGACAACATCGATGATCGCCACTTTTGCTGATGACACCATACTGATTTACTCCCACAAATGCTAACAAACAGCAAACAGGCGACTACAAACAATTCTAGACGACACTTCCAAATGGTTTGATGACTGGCGCATTAAAATAAATGAAGACAAAACAGTCCAGGTTATATTTACTACAAAAACGAAATTCACACCCCAACCACTAAAAATCAACAACAAAGGCATCTGTATTGACACGGTAGCCAAATATCTAGGAACCTATTTAGACAGCCAGCTAATTTGGAAGCACCACATACAACAGAAGCGGAACCAAATAAAAAATAAATTCAGACAACTATACTGGCTACTTAAACGAGACTCACCATTATCCATAAACAACAAAATCCTATTATATAAGGCAATCATTAAACCAATCTGGACATATGGAGCTCAAATCTGGGGAACAGCAAAGAAATCAAACACAAACATAATCCAACGACAACAATCTAAAATACTACGAACAATAGTTGATGCTGAATGGTATATTACAAACAACGATATTCATGAAGATCTTCAAATTCTCACGGTAGCGCAAGAAGTATCCAAAACGAGTAAACGGCACTTAGCAAGAATAAATTCACACTCAAACGCGATGTCAACACCCTCCCAACACAAGAAATGCTAAACAGAAGACGACTGAAAAGAACAAGACCTATTGATTTGACCATATAAAAAATAAAAACACCAAATTGTATTTAAGTATCTATGTATATATGTATTACATTCGAATGATTTTGTTGACATTGGTCACAAATCAAATATATGTCACATCCCTAAACACGTCCTTAAAATATATGTACTTAGTGTCGCTTTAGACAGATGTATAAAAAATAAATACTTGGGATTTATACCTACTATTTACATGCAATGAAGTGTTTTCATGCTTCGTCAGAAATATTTTCCTACAAATTTAATATTTTTTCGCTATATACTTTTTTTGTAGTAGTCGTTCTGTTTGAGTTCGAGTTCGAGTTTGAAATTAGTTTTTTTAAAAACTATTCATGGAAATCACTTGATTTAAAAACAAGATGATAGAACCGACTTTTATCTTTAAAAAAATTGGCAGTTATAGGGACTGCCGATAGAAGTGAAAACTTAGAACTTTTACTATCAACATTTTAAATTTCATAATGTTTGAATTAAAATTATCAACATCAATCTGGTTTTCACATCTATTGACACTCCGAGCAATAATCATATGCATGTTTATATGGTTTTTTATTTTTCAAATATATTACGGGCTGTACAAGATCATGACAAAAACGCTTGAGCTTTCACCCATCCAAAAAGAGCTTAACGCGTACAGCACATGGTCGCTGCGCGTGCGTTTTCACTTCAAAAATTCAAATTTCTGCGGATACCTATTTATCTAAGATTATGTATTTTATCCTTTGGCCACGCCCATTTAAATTATGGGGCCTAAATTTTCAAATGAATTTCGCATATATTTTCGTCGCGCAAATTGGACAGGTATGATGACCAAAATCCCTGCCCTCTAACCTTTAAAACCAGACTTCAATCATCGAAATCGGTCCAGTCGTATTCAAGCAATCACATTTCAATTTCATGTCCAAGTTCCCGCCGCCATTGTCTTTGTAGGCGTGGAGCCACAACAATGAAACATTTTCTTCCTTAATCCCGCTGCCTTACCCTAAAAAATGAGCCATAAACCGTTAAAATCCGTCCAGCCGTTGCCTAACAATCGCATAAATAAGTTGTAAAATAGTCATGAGCATGTCGCGGTGACGCGAACCCATACGATTTCCCCCTACCAAAAAGTGCCCAACTCGGCTAAAGAAGTTATCACTTCAAAAAATGTGCAATACTATACTATATATTACCGTTATTTTTAAATAATTTTTTTTCCCATTTGAAATGTTTTTTTAAAAACCCCAAATAGTAAAAAATGTGTGTAAATAACTGTTCTACACAAATCTGTCGTTAAACTTTGTCGCCTGAGTTATCGTACTATCCCCGAGGTGGTGTGCGTATGTGTTGCATTTACTGATTTGTTGAAGGCACCGGGGAAAAAGAAACTCCAATGGTACTCACATGGTTTCGCGATAGTATAAGAACAGGTTATGCACGTGCTCTGTTGATCGGTTAAATTCGTTGTGGAATCTGTTACAATCTAGATTGTACTTCTACGGCGTTTTAAATGTCAATTCCTCATAATCTTCTGATTGAAGGATAACGAAATTTAAGATTTGTTAAATCTAGATGAAACTTCCTTCGTTAGTATTTAAGTTCAGATTTCACAAATTAATTATTAAAGAATTGTAGGCACTCGATTATTTATAATTATTATATATTCAACTTTATTAATATAAATGAGAATGTTAAAGTTCTGAATACCCAAATGGCAATAAAAAAAGTCAATTCACAGTAGACACATATTAGGATAAACGCTATCTATATACATTAATATAGCGCAGTTGTTCCCGTGATTATCAACAGATCGCGTAGACCGTAACAGTGATCACAGGGGTCAAATACATTGCTGGAACTACAACAAAATAGGGCACCTACAGAGACAGTGCAGGGCTCTACCCAGAAAAGGCAGTTCCCATATTACGGGCCCAGGAGGCAAACAAAGAACAATCGGGCGGGGATAACATCAATCCTACAGATGTAACAGCAGAGAATCCGAAGTCGCGCTGCAGAAGTTGGTTTCTATAATCGACGATCCGAGGGCCATAATTCAAGTCTTCCATACCAAATGAGGAAACCTTATCCATATTTTATTTGGACCTATGATCCACATAGATCACCCATGAGTTCTTTCAGAATATGACGATTAAAGTAAACTTGATGTAAACTTAAAGAAAAAATTGCGTAGAGGAATCTTTGATGCAGGAGGAATTTTGTAAATCTTGAATCTGCGAAATTACTGCTAATGAAGTCGATATCCAACCGCGGTATCACCTTTTAGATTGACAGTCAGGCCGCCCTCAAGGCGCTGGAATCATGTATTATCAGAACCGAAATAGTCTAGTATTGCCGCACAATGATTAAGGCACCATGCCAACAGCACCATGTTAGACTGTGCTGGGTGCCCGGGCACTGCGACATAGCGGGCAATGAGCTGGCGGATGACGATGAACTAGCAAGAAAAGGGGGAGAAATGCATCTCAAAGAGCTGGAGTGGATATAAAACCTCCCCTGTGTGTAGTCAAAGGGAAGTTATCGGAAGCGGCCACAAGTATGACTACGACTAGTCAAAGATGGAGTCACATAGTAGGGCACAATGTATCCAAGACCCAACTTGAACAAAAATAAAACTGGGCGATTTTGAAATTAAGTAGACGCCAGCTAGTAATGACAATCGACATCCTTTCCGGACATTGCCTTCTGATTAAGCACGCCAAACGATTATGGGTCTCATATGCGGACTGCAATGATATTTTTTTTAGTTTGCCTGCGTTAAGCCTTCCTCTTGCGATTTAAATTCAAAAGTACCTATTAACCCTGTCGGAAAATATCCAACCCGTGTAGCGTTTGAAGTAGTAATTCTTCCTACATTTGATCTTTTTCGCGAGTTGTGGTTTTGCTTTTAGTTTGTGAAATTTTAATTATAAAGTTTCTAAAAATCGAAAAACTTTTTGAGTGGTTCTCTCCAACCGTATTATTTTTTGCCACATATAGTTTGTTTCGTCTTACTTTGGCCGTCTAACCAATCTTTTGTCTCACTTCCCCCGGTGAGTTCATTTTTTGCATATATGTTCTGCCAAAATAGAAGCAATTGAGACTACTGTTGTGTTCCGTCCAATAAAAACGCAACACTTCTTTTTTCTATTTAACAAATCTTTATTTACTTAAAAGAGAATTAAATCTTACTCTAACAACTCTAACAACTCAACCCGATTATCTTCCTTGATCAACCCCTTTTTACACCTCCTGTCACATTTCTCTTAAGATGGCGATTCCCTAGCTTCCTCGCTCTTACTTGTTCCTGGCAACTAGATGGAGCCACGATAGATTCGATCAGGTCTGCGTTGCCAACAACTACTCAATATATATCGTCTTTCTTTACACTACCTACAACTACTGCTTCCCCGAGTGATATTATTCTTACGGACAACTGCGGCCTAGCGTTCGGAACAACCATCTGTGATCTCACTCCCCCGCCCGTGTGAGTACAATTTAGTGCATGTTCTGCCGTTACAGCAAAAAGATTCTACCCATTTGCATTTTGTTTTGGTTTTTACTCATTGCATGTTTCAACCATCACACTCCATTACCGACTGCACCTATAATCTAATACTGCAATCATTACCAAATCCTTCCGCCATCTATTGATTCCATCTGATACTGAATCATGAATGTTTCTGAGTGCTATATTTGCAAGAAAACGTCCAACGATGTTAAACTTTCTTGTGCAATATGCCTAGATAATGTACATGCAAAGTGCATCAACATCAAAGGAAAAGATATTGATAAAATTGTTTCAACACCTGGCCTCTGCTTTTATTGTGACAAACATCGCAATATATCAAGTGATGTCTTGCACTGGAAGATAATAAAATTACAAAAAATCTTCAACAATCTATGTGACATGTTCTCTGAAGTTAAAGAGTTACTTGTTTTCGATTCGTCAAATAAGCAAAAAATGATGGAGGGATTCAATAATATTGATCGTCTGTTGCAAAATCAACAGCCTATTAGTGAGCATTTGCAAACTATATTGGTCCAGCAGAATCAATTAAAAGAATCCCAACAGCAGCTACACCTTCTACAACAGGAACTAATTCAACAACAACAACAACAACAACAACAACAACAACAACAACAACAACAACAACAACAACAACAACAACAACAACAACAACAACAACAACAACAACAACAAAAACAACTACTTCTTAAACCACAGCCAAAACAACCACAGAAACAGCAAAAATTACTTCAACCACAAAAACAACTACCGGTATTAAATCAGATGCAACACAATAACAATGAACAGGATCAAATTCGAACAACTTTTCACAATCAGGATAATCAACATGAACAACAAATACACCAACACAATAGACAACAACAGGAAAATCATAAAATTGAAGTACAACAACAACACCTTAATCATCAGATTCCTCAACAAAAGAGAGTATTACGCTCAAATATATTCATGGGTGATTTAGTCCCTCCTTCGATTGAAATATCATCTGATGATCGACACTTGCAATCTTGTTCTCATGACCACAATAACCTACTAGCTCACGATTCGATTGAGATTACGAATTCCATGCCCACTTCGCCTCTTTCGCTTACTGAGGACATCTCTGTCGAGAACACAGCTTCCGTTAATTTGGTTGTTATTAAACGGAATCCTCGTAAAGCCATATTCATTTCAAGACTTGCGGCTACTACCACCGTAGACGATATTTTAAAATACATCAAAAGTAAAATCTCTGCAGCTTCAGCGCCCGTAAAGTGCTTTAAATATGAATTCAATGAACCAAGGGATATCTCGTCTTTTAAATTGATTCTAAATGAAATTGACTTTGTCAAAATCGTTGCGAAAGGTTTTTGGCCTGATGGAACTTTGGTGCATGAATTTGTACAGCGACCGAGAAAGGTACCTAATGCTTTAAATGCAACATTGATCAAGGAAGCGATTTTAAACGTCCCGGACAGTATCCATCCAAAAAACGATTAAGTTCTTCGGACTCATCGCCTTATCCTCAAAGCTTTCATCTGTACTACCAAAATATTGGAGGTCTTCGAACTAAACTCAATCAGTTCCTACTTTTTTCCTCCTCGCTACAATATGACGTCATGGCTTTCACCGAAACTTGGCTGTCTAGCAAACATCATAATGCCGAAATTTTTAATAACCAGCAATACTCGGTATTCCGAAAAGATCGATGTGCTGATTTGACTGGTTCCAAGAGAGGCGGCGGAGTGTTAATTGCTGTTCGTGCTTCTTTGAATGCTGTAGAAGTTGATTTACCCCACTTATCCGATCATTTAGATGTTGACCAAATAATAGTCAAGATAAGAATTGACAACACCAAAAACATTTATTGTATCGTAAGTTATATCCCACCAAAGAGTTCTTTTGAATTATATAAACTTCATGTAGATAACTGTTGTTCTGTATTAAATAACTTGAATGATAATCAGCATATCCTCATTATGGGGGATTTTAATTTGCCGAATTTAAATTGGTTACTTGATTCCGATGACCTAAAAATCGTTCCTTTTAATGTAAATTTTGATTTTGAGAGTGAAGTAGTTGATACTTTTGCACAATTTGACCTTCGGCAAATTAATAATATTAAAAATTCTTTAGACCGTACTCTTGACTTAGTTTTTGTCGATACTGAGTTTAACGTCAACATTAGTAAATGTATCCTTCCATTTGTGCCAGATTCAATCCACCATGTTGCATTAAGCCTAGATTTTCAGTTCTACAAATTTGTTAAGCCAATTTCTGTTTCAAACTTTAAGTACAATTTTCATAGAGCCAATTTTGGTAATATTAAAAATTGTCTAAATGGTATTGCGTGGTCTTCAATATTTGATGGCATAGACTTGAAACACTCATACAATACCCTGATCATGATAGTCAATGACATAATCGACGTAAACACACCTAAGGTTAAAGTTAGGAGAAACTCAAAGCCCATATGGTTTAATAAAAGATTAATCCATCTAAATAACCTGAAAAACAAGACTTATAAACAATTGCGCAAATCATCTTCTGATCGAGAATTACTTCTGAAATATAGGACTCCTCAAAAAGATTTTAAAGTTCTTAACAAATTTTTATATAAGCAATATGTCCTTTCAGTGGAATCAGACCTGAAAGTCAATAGTAAACGATTTTGGAGTTTCATCAATTGCAAAAAACAATCGACTGGAATTCCTAATAGTATGAAGTATAATGGCGAGTTGTCAACAGACCTCTCAGTTATTTGCAACATGTTTGCTAGCCATTTCAAATCTGTTTATTCAAATAATACGCCTATCTTACGAGCAGGTACGATATCTGACTACTCCACGAATTCTATTAACGTTGGTAGCATATACTTATCTATTTCTGAAGTAGTAGTTGCGCTGTCCGATTTAGTATCCGACATGAGAGGAGACGTTGATGGTATTCCTCCCATTATTTTAAAAAGATGCGCGGATGAACTTTCAGTGCCACTTCATATGCTCTTCAATAGTTCCTTGGAGCAGGGAATTTTTTTAGATGCTTGGAAGAGCTCATTCATAACACCGATTTATAAATCTGGTCCCAAACAAGATGTTACTCACTATCGTCCAATATCGAAAATTCCCACTATCCCGAAATTGTTCGAAAAACTTGTTTGTGGTAAACTTACAGCTCTTCTTAAGTCCACAATTTCTTCGTATCAGCATGGTTTTATTGCTGGAAGATCCACAGAGACTAATCTGACAATTTTAACAAATTTTATAGCAAACAACATGGAAAATGGTATGCAGTGCGATGTCATCTACACAGATTTTGCAAAAGCATTTGATCGGGTAAACCACGATATTCTTCTTAATAAATTGCGTAACAATGGTTTTCAATCAAGTCTCTTAGAATGGTTCAATTCTTACTTAAGAGGACGCTCGCAGTTTGTTAGGATTAATGGTATTGTCTCAGATCGCATTGACGCTACTTCGGGAGTCCCTCAAGGCAGCCATCTTGGGCCTTTGTTGTTTCTTTTATTTGTTAATGATATTCCCAATGTCATCCTTAATTCTGAATGCTTAATGTTCGCTGATGACTTGAAAATTTTTCGATCTATTAAATCACCCCAGGACTGTTTATTGTTGCAGGATGACCTCAATAGATTATCAGATTGGTGTACACTTAACTGTTTATATCTTAATGTTTCAAAGTGCAATAGCCTTACATTCTGCCGGAAACGGGAACAAATTCAGTTTACCTACAGCATAACAAATCTACCTTTGGAAAGCATCGCATCCAAAAAAGACTTAGGCGTATTATTTGACTATAAACTCAACTTCAATAGTCACATAGACTACCTCGTCACAAAATGCAGGTCAATGATGGGATTTATTTTGCGAAACTCTCAAGATTTTTCTGACCCGCATACCCTTAAATACCTATATTTTGCATATGTGAGGTCTTCCCTAGATTACTGCTCTGTTATCTGGAATCCATATTATATGGTTCACTCTAGAAGGATAGAGAAGATTCAAAAATGGTTTACTAGAGCTGCGATAAAAAAGCTTAATTGGAATATCGACTTGCCACCATATAATATCAGATGCCAGCTGATTGGAATTTTGCCTTTATGTATTCGGCGGAGGTATTTTTCGATCATGTTTGTGAGAGACCTAATAACTAAACATATAAATTGTCCTTACCTGCTTACACAGATCAGATATCGAAGACCCGTGATACCATTGAGAAATCAAAATATTTTTGTTGAGCCTATGCATAGAGTACAATACGGATATAATGAAACAATAACTAGATGCTTAAGAGAAGCTAATTCAATTGGGAATCTCATTGATCTTCACTCTAATATAAGTAGAAATACGTTCAAAAATCAATTGCTTATACTTTTAACAAACTTTGGTGAGGTTAATTAAGTATGTTAATAATTTGTCGAATTAAGTATGTATGTAATCCATTAGAGGACCAAGTGTACCTCAGTTGATGAAATGAAATAAATAAATAAATAAATAAATATTTGCGTCACAGACATAGAACAAGATGCCTGTGCAACTATTTCTCTGCTAGTCTGGAAGAGTTAGCGTCGATTGACTGCAGCAAATGATAATTTAAAGAAAACTTGTGTTTTGAATTAAACTAGTAGCGACGTTAGTGTATGAGTTTCAATAAAGAATTGAAATTGTTATGACAATCGTTTTGTTATATAAGCCCTGTTTCTTTGCACGCGGATATAGGCATGGCATTAAAAAACAACCATCGCCGCTTAAGAATTCATCAAAAAAACCTTGGCAGCACACATGCACCTATGACATGCACCGTGACACAGCTGTAAGTTGTAGTTAAGAAATTTGTATTGAAAATCCTGAAATTGAAAAATATTTATAAACAGTCGAACTTCGATTAGTCGAACTTCGATAACTCGAATATTTAATAACTCGAATGAAATTGGTTGGCAATAGCGCCAAGACTGAAATTTACATGTAATTTTTATTTGATAACTCGAACTTCTATTACTTCTATTACTCGAATGTCTTGATAACTCGAAGAGATTATTTGGCGTCACCTTCGATAAGTCGAATTATGAATTGGAATTCCCAAATTCTGCGTGTTTTTCAAGTTCGTTTTATTATGCATCGCTTTCGGAGGCACTATTGTTCCTATGACCTAGTATACATACGTGTAGAAAGTCCTGATTTCGTTATGTGTGAATAAGAAGTGTCAAATTTCTTGTTAGTAGGGGTTAGAACACCATTACTAGGCCGGTATATTGATCGAAACGAACTCATTATTTTTAAAAAATAGCAGGCGCATAAAAAAACACAAACAGGAAGACAAAATACGTAATACACAGAGTGAAGATACGTATGAACTTGAACAGTGCAGTGTGTATTAGATGACGATATTAGCCGTGTTTCTTTGCACGCGGATATAGGGATAATTTGAAATTTGCATGTAAAATACAACAACAACTTATCCTATATACGCTAACTTAAGCGGGGATAGCTATCGCCGCTAAGTCAGTTAGCGGGGATAAACAGTGCTTCCAAAACCCATTTTCTTCGTTTGTGATGAACCGATGCGATGAACTTTTCAGGAAATGTCAAAGTTTGACATCCCTCCGACCACTAACACATCCCGCCGAATATTTTGTTCGTGATTTTATTATTATTTTGTTGTCAAACCTCATTATAAAGGTAATTGAATTTAACAAATCTGTTAATGTGAAATTGTTTTTCAAAATTTTAGAATATGATTGGCATCAATTTCAATCGGCGGAAGTAAATATTATTCAATTTCAGGATTCTCAATACAAATTTCTTAACTACAACTTACAGCTGTGTCACGGTGCATGTCATAGGTGCATGTGTGCTGCCAAGTTTTTTTTGATGAATTCTTAAGCGGCGATGGTCGTTTTCTGATGCCATCCCTATATCCGCGTGCAAAGAAACACGGCTATTGTTACTTCGGAGTTTCCCACAGATGAAAATGTTTTCGAGTTATTCATATGTGAATCGGAATCTGCACAGCTCGACAATAACGATGGCAGCGAAAGTGATGTAATGGAGAAAGATTTGAACGATGATTTGATTCAACCACCTTCAGACGAATTGGTTGTAAATTCGTTAAGCATTTTGCGTTTATATTTAATGAATAACCAGTAACATCGAGAAAATAATTTTCTTTTTAATTCAATAAAAGAATTAAAATCCAAGTTATATAACAGACTATTTAAAATAATAATTATATTCCTGTACGTTTTTTGTGTGTTATATATATTCGCAAATAAATACATTATGTATTTATTCGCAAATAAATACATTATGTATTTATATCAATTTTGTATTTAACTTAATAACTCGAAGTCTTGATAAGTCGATTTTTTTTTGTGGCAAGGGATGGTATGGGAAATAATAATAATATATAAATATATGCCAAGCATATTCTAAAATTATGAAAAACAATTTCACATTAACAGATTTGCTAAATTCAACTACCTTTATAATGAGGTTTGAAAAATAAAAATAATAAAATCACGAATAAAATACTCGGCGGGATGTGTCAGTGGTCGGCGAGATGTCAAACTGACTTTTCCTGAAAAATCATAGCAAAAATTCATCAGAAACGAATAAAATGGGTTCTGGAGGCACTGGTTATACCCGCTTAAGGACTTAGCGGCGATAGCTATCCCCGCTAAAGTTAGCGTATATAAAATAAGTTGTTGTTCTATTTTACATGCAAATCTCAAATTTTCCATATAACCGCGTGCAAAGAAACACGGCTATAATTATAATAGTATAGTTAAAGAAACCAAAATCATCCAAGTGTGAGTTGAACTCGCCAATGAAGGGTTCCGCGAGAATTATAATTATTATTTACTTAGGCACCTATTACAGATTTATTATTAGAAAATAATGGTTCACGGTTTACGCATAAGGTTTATGTTTATTAAATTAAATGTTTTTTTTTTATATTTGAGTTGATGGAATGAAAGGTAAATTGCGGTTTACAATTTATGACGTATTAAAAAAAAAATACTTACTAGATCTCGTTCAAACCAATTTGCGGTGGAGGTTTGCATGTATATATTTATATATCATATATTTTTTTTAGTTTTATCACACACGTATGTGTGGATTTGATGAAAACATTTTTGAGTTTCAGTTCTTAGTATGGGGAACCCGCAATTTTCTATTTTTGTGTGAAAATCTTAACGCGGTTCACAGAATACATCTACTTACCGAGTTTCAACAGTATAGCTCTTATAGTTTCGGAAAAAAGTGACATGCCCGGAAAGACAGACAGACAGACGAATCTATAAGGGTTTCCTTTTTTTTGCCATTTGGCTACGGAACCCTGAAAAATGGCCTTCTTTCAGTTGAGGTGTTTTGTATGTAAAATGGTTGACCAAATTAATGTGTATGTAGGAAATGAATTCCCCGTCTGGTTTTTTGTATTATGGTAATTCACTACAACAGAGTCTTTCATTAATTGTCCCGACGATTCGGCAGGTTTTGCTGCCTTCTTCAGTGGTTCTTTATTAAAAAACATAAGAAATAAGACATAAATATAAATGTGGAGACGAAAGTGTACATAAGACCTCACTGAATAAGATATTCGGCCCTAGCGAGGTATCCGTCGGAACGGAAAATATCCGATCTGATAAGAATCGGAGGATTTTTGCTTCGAGGTATTCTTCCGAACAGGTATTCGAAACCTAAATCCTCCGATTCTAATTAGATCGGAGAACTTTCCGCCCCGACGGATACCTCGCTTGGGCCGATTAATATGTTTATCTTAAGACACACAGGGCGTTCTAAGGTGAAACAACAAAAAATTAAATAAATGAACATAGGGAAAGTCTACAGTTCGTTTGGGCGAACTGTTGGATACTCTTTTCCGTTTTTTTGATATGGGCGTGTCTGTTGGCTAATTTTAAAAACTCTTAAACTTGATTATTTCAGGCCTATAGAGAGTACATGGTTAAAATGTTGGCTTTCTGTCTCTCCAGTTTAAAAGCCTAATTTGTGGACATAGCTAAATCGACATTACTATCGATGTTGTTCAATAATATAGTAACTTCTGTGGGCAATATTAAGGCCCCTATTGCGAGTGGCGATTACTGATAGATGAGCGACATTTATCTATTGTCAATCGTCGATTGTAGATTTTGATATTGTGAATGGTAATTGTGATTGACATTTGTCGATTGGCAATCGCTTGTTGCCGTTTAAATTTTTCTGATCGACTGTCTGTGAAAAAGAAAACAAAAATATTGTTTGCAAACATGTAAGTTGGTTAAATACAATTAAAGTGCATATTCTTCTTCATAAAACGAATACCTAGACAGTCGATCAGAAAAATTTAAACGACAACAAGCGATTGCCAATCGACAAATGTCAATCACAATTACCATTCACAATACCAAAATCTACAATCGACGATTGACAATAGATAAATGTCGCTCATCTATCAGTAATCACCACTCGCAATAGGGGCCTAAGACATGTTACAAACTATGATTCAAAATGATTATACCCTAAGAATAGGGTTTACAAATGGAAATAAGCAAATGGAAACGCCTCAGTTGAAGTTTAGTCTATTAGTGGTTTTTAGCTTTTGAATGTTTTGTTTTCTCTTCATGTTAATCCTGTTGTTTATTATGTGTAGTATCTCGAGTCTGTGCCGTTTCGAGGTAAGCCTCTTCGGGTTGCGGTTCGGTTCGATGATATAGTTGGCGAGTGTTGTTTTGTTATCACTCTTGGATTTTATGTCCAAATGGTGGTTGAAAATCCATTTTTAAAAAAGAAACTATTTAGTTTCGGTAGCTAAAATTACATCTTTCATAACACCGGTGCACTTGTAATTCTCAATTGTGGACTTCAGGTTAGAAAAAGATGATGTTAGCGTTTTATTGGCTTTGAAGGCTACGTGGCGTCCTTAAATGCATAAATTATGAATGAAAGGTTTATTTAGCTCGTGGTAGGCGTTCAAGAACAACCAAAGAATATCCGTATGGAAAAACCTCGCCGAGTCAATTAATCGCAGGTTGCAGCGGCAATACAAGCAAACGGCTTTCTTTGATTGCAATGATTTCCGAACATAAGGTCGCACTCATTTGGAATGTCGCGTAGACAGCTTCATCAGAGATCGTAAAAAGAAACGAAAACATATCCAAATACACCATCCACGATATTGGTATTTGTATCTTCTTCAAAAACATGATTCGATTGTGTAACATATGCAAGCGAAATAATAGGATTTTTATACCAATTATGAATAAATGTCTATTTTCTTTAATGAACAAGCAAATGAACAATCTTAAACAAACAGCAATACCCTAAGGTAGCTATTATCACCAGATGAACACTCGAACACACACTCTAACTTTATCTCTGCCACTATAAATAAATATCTCCTATCTCTGCCTCAAGTAATAATTTTTCAATCGCATATTTTATTTATAATTCATTCCTCACTGCTGGAATACTGAGCATCATTGAAGCAAAATACAAAATAATTTTGATTTTTTAAGCAAAAGAGAGAAGGAGGAAATGATATTTCGGTACAAAAGCATTCTTATGCAGGCACCAATGAGCCTCCAAACGCGTTGAGCTTATACAGCATCTATGTCTATACAACGTTGCATACGTTTTATTAATACGATTATTGCGATTAGAGGCATGCTAAAATTTTGAATAAAAAAAAGTACAAAACATCTAATGTTTCATTAAACAAATCATTGACATTTGCACTTCACCTTAAGTCGACTTAAGAACTGAAATCGGTACTCTACAAAAACCGCTAAAGTATCTTATCTCAACGTAAAATTTCTTGAAGCACAAACAATCGAAAGGTAAATCACCCTAAATTGCATTTTGTCTTATAACTTACTGATCTATAAACTTCAAAGAATCAGTAAGTTTAAAGCCTAGATTTGAAATGTAACTAGGAAAAAGGAATGTAAAATATCGTTCCAGAAAGCCACTGCGCAGTTAATAGTTGAGGGATGTGTTCTTACACATGTGGATTTACGGTAGTGTTTACCTTTTCAGCAGACTTCTTAGTCGCGATTCCAAATGAGCGGCTAGTAAGATGGGAGGTCAATACCGTGGCAGATCCTTTCCATTTATACCTTACGACGACCATTCTCTAAAGCTGATCAGGCATTTTCCCGGTTGACTTCGCAGGGCGAGGAGAAAACGACTGTGACAAACTGTCAACGGATTCAAGGAACAAAAACCAATCTGTTAAAAGCGGTGTCTGTGCCTATAATAAAATGT
Organism: Portevinia maculata; assembly: GCA_949715645.1. Taxonomy (NCBI): domain Eukaryota; kingdom Metazoa; phylum Arthropoda; class Insecta; order Diptera; family Syrphidae; genus Portevinia; species Portevinia maculata. The sequence continues at coordinate 143,023,001 of OX454526.1, forward strand.
AGTAGGCTTGTATGTAAATGGTGAGTGTCTTTATTTATTGAAACAAAAACCACTCTTAGTAACCACACATACGGAAATCGTTTAGTAATCAAAACTTGACTGAGGATGCATAAAGGTTGCTTAAATGGTTGCACGATGTATAACTATACCTACCTCTTAAGGGGCAAAATGATAAACAACGAACACAGATTTCAGTATGTATTTAAAGTGACGGTGTTCTGTTGACAGTGATTGAAATCTGTTCTGCCATTGAAAATACTGGGTTCTGTTTCTGATTCCGTTTATGTTGCTTGTTATAGGTGTTTTCAAGAAATCTTATATATACGAGAACGGCTGAAGTTCTGTACCTAACGATAATAATATATACACACATAATACTATAGCACAGACCTATGGTGTCTGCTCACGGTCAGCTAAAAGTGTGATTGAAATAAAAGTATTTGTGTTTTAAAATTGGAGCGGTACGAAAAGCCAGATATCGTAATTTAATTTTCGTTGTAAAAGTGGAATGCCTTTACATAAGTTTGTCTACGTTAAAGCACGGAGCTTGTGGAATAAGCGCGATCTGCGCCAAGTCGACTTCCTTTGACAATATTTTACCAAAACAGATCAATTTACTCGTACCTACCTTTTTGACATACAGATATCCTTGATGTGAACTGTTACATCAGAAAACACAGACGGAGGCAAGGCTAAATAGAATATACGGTTGGCCACGCGATTGCCCTCGGCCTCCTCTATTGCTGTCGTCAAAAATTCGTAACCTGTGCGCCCGTCATAGCTTCCAGATACGTAATAATTAAGAGACCAGAATTCTTCAAATCGTTTCTTTTCGTGTTCTTGCACCTGAAACACATAAAGTCAAATACATATAGGTATTGTTCAATGTCTGCTGAATTTACTTTCATATAGCGCTCACACTGCCTACGAAGCTCTTCAATTGTAAGGCGTGAACGTGCGTATCCACAAAACTTTGTGGGTATTGGTAACAAGTTATCGCGAAAAAGCCACCATAGTGTAGGATATATCTTTTTCTTCGCTAGATCACCCTAAACAAGACAAAGAATATGTATTAGACAGCTGATTTAAAACAGAATTCAGTATAAAACTTACCGATGCTCCAAAGATGATAAATGTGTGAGGAACTTTGCCATCAAAGTGAGTTCCCTCGCATACCATTTCAACAGAGTTAAGCGAGTCGATGATACGACACAGAGTTACTTCTTTGGAAGAGGCGTTACCTGCAGAACCGTTTCCTAAAAGAAAATCATTTTATTATTTTATGATGCTTTTGATTCGACCTTGTCAAATTATAGATCCGTTATGGACATATGCTCCTATGCCTGGAGGACAAAAACGTATTAACATTTTTACCAGATTTTGGTTTTTTTTTTGTTATTTTCCCAGGTAAGTCCACAACGGAATACTTTGTCGTTGGATATCTGTCCTAACGTGTTATATCCGTATTTAAATGTTAATTTTTTTCAAACTAATAACCAAAGAATTTCTTATAAAATTATTATTATCTACATCTACAGATATGTATTTGTTCTTCTTCTTTAACGAAGAGGTTAAAATCTGGACTAGAGGGATCATCGCTTCGCCGGTTTGACCACAAAAATTGTCGGCAGGCCCGGCTACGAATTACTTTGCCACTGAGGCCAATCAAACGCTGGTGTTGTTGCATTTGTGTGATTAGGGATTTGTTGAGCCTGCATCTCTTTGGCCATCATCATCATTGTTTGACATTTGGCTCAGTCGGTCGCGCTCCATTTTTTTCAGATATACTCATTGAACTTATTAATCGATCGTCATCTCAGCTGCAACTAATTTGCCTCATACTTTTTGTACGCTGTCCAAGATAGTGAACCGTTTGAGAGCGTGGGCATTCCATTCAGCTTAGGGGACATTTTTTGGTCACAGAAGACGCAGATATTTGAACTTTTCGAACTTGGGAATAGCGTTTCCATTTATATACATGTCTGGACTATGTCGGAGTTGATTCAAGGACGGGCAGCACAGGTATTCTGTCTTTTTCGGACAAATACCATACCCGTTACCCTCATAAACAATTCATCTTCTTGCGATAAACCAGAACTGGTCATCAGATAGCCATATTATTTGCTGCAATCAATCGGCTCTGCAACCCCCTTGGAATGTTGTATGAATCATGAACTCTACCTTATTTCTGCGTCGTGCTTCAGTAAATCATTTTTTTCGTTTTTCTTTGGAAATTCTCGTGCATGTCAGCGCAAAATAAAACGGATCGGATCTGTCTTATGTTTTACTTTTTCAAGTGAATTCAATTCACTCAAAGTTACGAAAAACTGCCTACAATAGCTCTCAAACACTAACAATTCTTTCAAGAGAGAGCCAACAAGAGAGCAAATAACTTCCACTCAATTGAGTTTTTTTACGAATTGTCGCATAAGAAATTTCTTTGGGCAGGTTGTAAAAGTGCTGTCAGCAATAGCTGCCCACTTAATACACCTACAACATATTTAATATAACATTTCTCGGTTATTCAGGAAATGTTTTACTTTTTCATTTCATGTTTATACTGTCATTTGCAAGCTCTGAGAGAATTTATTCCCCTTCCTCGAAATTTGAGAAGTTACTCGAAATTACGGGAAAAGTAAAAAAATATCATTTTATTTCATGTTTCCCCAACAGGATTCAGACTTTACTCCGATTGTTTTAGATCTACTCCGCTCTGCTCTGTGCGCGTCTCATGCGGAGTAAGTCTTCCCTCCGCTGGGATGTGTAAAGAGAGAAATCCTCCTGCACTTCACCTCATGGGCTCAGACTATATGGATGAACCTGACGAACTGTGTCATTTCAAGGATGATCTGGCCAACCTACGATGATGCCAGAACAAACAACCTCTTAGTCAGAACGCGTGTAGATGTCGCCAGACTAACTGCAATTAGTACAGGCCATTGGCACTAGCCAAAACCAGACGCAGTGCACTAGGTCATCACTTTTACGATGACCTTTCGGCCATCCAAGCATCCATTTCAACAAGATCATCCAATTTCTCAACTCCACAGGCTGGATTTGAGCTCCCTTAACGTCCTTCTCCCCCCCCCCCCCCAAATAATTTCAGGTTTCGTTAGTTGTGGTATCAAAACTGCGCTCAATGCGTTATTTGTGTTTTTCTCTTGTCAGGAAACTGGGAATACAGCCACTAAAACCAACCAATCAACTCCGCTTTCCACAAATATCGAACATTTGCTTGGAATGCAAAATCCAATGCAAAGGTTATTGTTCTTCTACTCTACCTAAACTGAACCAAAGTACAAGTATGTCTGGCTCAAGACCTATAAAAACAAAATAACTTTACATCGTTTTTTACTCAAGTGTGTATACACATTTGCATGTTAAATACAACAACAACTACTTAGCCTATCGCATCAATCAACAAGCAAGGGTGTCTGCGAAAATCAAATTATACAATCTCGTCGAAATTACTGTTCTAGGCCTTAAAAGGATCCATTTTGGTTTGATACTCCAAAAAAGTTATGGTTCCTTAAACTCAGAACTATGCAAATTTGGTGCTCCAATAACAATTTTTGAACAATGTGGAAAAAACTGTTCACCCAAGACAAACACAACAGAGCACGAAATCAGTTTTCCACCGAAAAAATGATAACAAATTTACCAAACGCAGCTTAAAATGGAAATAAGTTTTATTCTCAAAATGAAGAAAACCGTTTAACTAGCTGCAGTAGTTCAGAAGTTATGTACCTCCAAACCGGAGATGTTCCACTTCGACTGCCTATAATTCGAAAAGAGGTTAAGGTAAGTTAAGGTAAGATTAGACTGTATGCCGAGTTGGCATTTAATGACCATTTTTGACAGTTCTCGCTGTCAAAATAGGGTGATGCAGCGTAATCGGCATATCTCAAATGACCTAATGACCAAATGACACCAAATGCCCCTTTTGTTTTTTGTGCCGCCAAATCAGCCGATGGCATTTAGCCCGACGTGCCTACCGCTGACTTCGCCTCCTCCTTCTGGTTCTGGTCGGCTCCGAAAGAACCTTGCTAGTGCGGTCAAGACCGCCGTTGGCCTCAGCCACAACTTCCGAATTAAAGGATATGGCGAAGCTTAACAAATGTGCGGCCAGCGTGACACCCACAGCATATTTTGGGAGTACGTTGCGGACGAGCTCAGAATACTGTCGGTTGATGAGAGCTCGGAACTTCGGCGCGGCATCAGTGGCTACATCAATAGCTTTTACGACCAGCGGCAGGTGAGTTGAGTTAACTTTTTTTTGTGTTGTTGGTATAACCCGTGCAAAATTTGCATATTTTTTTTAGGCAAAGAAACTGCAGTATGAGATGTTGGAGGACGTAGAGTGTCTCATCGAAGAAGACAGCGAGGTTGAGCCCACCGTTTAAGTTTTTTTTTTAAACTGTATTTTTATGTATAGATATAGGTTTTTTTTTATGCAATATAATTTTTTTTTTAGACTATATGTTCATTTTATGTATACAGGGTGTCCCTTAATTCTAAGGCAATATTTTAGGGCATGATTTATGGGTATATTCTAAGGAAAAAATTGTTCACAGTAAGGGCCTATCCCCAATTTTTATATCATTTATTGAGGATTTAAGAAAAGGTTTACTTGGTGGGTGTACCCTGACCCATGTTAACGGTAATTGCGCTGTTAGTACTAATGATAGAAATTTCCTTTAGGCCTGTATTTTTAGAAGAAATATTGGCCTTTGTAATTGCATTTAAATAAATTTTATATCTTAACTCAGTCTTAAGATATCCAATTTTTAACCTGTTCCATTTTTCCTGCCCATGCTAATTTTTTGACTTTCGGTTCAATTTTCTCCAGAAAATGCGTAATAAAAATAAGGTTTTAATATTTTTTTTTGAATGAAGGTAACAATAATAAAAATAAAAGTTTACGACAAATTTGTAGAAAAACCCATAGATTTTATGATACTTGGGAAAACATGGAACAGGTAAAATTAAAAAAAAAAAAATTTTTTGCACGATTACAGATTTTCTAGACTGCCCAAAGCGCGAGCAAAGCTGGACGTATTGCAAACGCCACCATCAGGACAGCGCCCATTGCGACCAACATCAATGTAGATTAGCCTGTAATCGGCGTCGGCTATACCCATCAGCACCATGCTATGTGTGCCTTTGTAGTTGTAAAAGACACTTCCAGCATTCGGCGGTGCAACCATTACTACGCATGCTTACCGTCAACAGCGCCAATGCAATTAGGGTAATTCCATAAATCGTTGTACCGCTTTGCGATGGCTTCTCAAGCCTCTGGAGATCGAGGTGTCTAAAAATTGAATATCAGTAAATTGCAATGGCATATAATATTGAAGATATTCTAGGTCGGTAGGTAGGTAGGTGTGGCGGTTTGATAAGACAAACCCAATTAGCACCGAGTGCCGTTTTGTTACCATAAACTCACGTAAACCTGGGTATTATCGATTGGTGGGGGAGGCTAAATCCAATCTGCGGAGTTCAGGAAAGTTATCAGTTCCTTGATACTTTTCTCAGAGACTTCCTCAACTGAATTGAAGAAAGGGCTTCCCAATGTTCGTAGTCTGGTCCTAGCTAAAGCCGGACAGGTGCATTAAAAGTGAATTAGGGTTTCCTTTTCAGTTGTCACTTTGCAACTGCGGCAGTGTGTATTCTATGGGATGCCCAGCTTGGCCGCATGGTCAGCTATAGGCCAGTGTCCCGTGATGATCACTGTTATTCTTGCGGTGTCTTTTCGGGTTCTACCTAGAAGGTCGGTTGTTTTTGCCTTGTTGTAGTTTGGCCACGTTTTTCTGGAAATGACACATGAAGTCAGCCTGCTCCATCTGAGGTTGGCTTTCTTGAGGTATTCTGTGGTGATATTTGCCTTAACTGCTCCGAGCGGAATTGAAGATATTCTTCTACAAGAACTTTGTAGATTGCTTCTAGCATCTCGGGGATGATGCTGGTGATGGTTGTCTGTGGAATGCGAAAGAGATATTGTAGGGAACGGAAGCTTTCACCGGTACCCAAAAAGCGTAAGGTCAGCATCAGTCGGTGAGCCCCAGCAATGCTCTTTCGCATTTGAGTGGCGTCACTAGCTTGCAAAGGTAATTGAACTGCTCTTGCGTCATTCTCACGAAGTTCGTATACAACGCGGGCTCCTCGTCTCGTAATTCGCGCATGAGTTTGACGCAAAAGCCATCCTCTTCTCTTTTCCTCACCCATTCTTTCACCCATGCACTTCGCGGTCTACGTGACACGGGTTGGACAGTGGGTTTTTCGCGACAAGAGATTTCATCGAGCACATAAGCAGCTAAAACAAACGCGCAACACTTTTCTACATTCATTTTTAACTACACAAAACCAATAAAATTATGCGAAAATTAGTTTCAAGCAATAAAAAAACAAATCAAATCAAATTTTAAATAGGTATTACTTTCCTGTTTCCGATAAACTGTTGTAGTTATTTTGTTTGAAAAATTAAGTTTCACTTTGACATGTACGGCGTTACCACAACTCACTCTGAAAATATAATAACAAATGCCTTTAATGACCAGCAGGGCAAAAATGACCAAAATGGTCATTGTGGTCTAGTAGTCTAATACAGCGCGGAACTTTTGGTCATTTGACAGATAATCTTGTCATTTGGATGTGGTCATTTGAATGCCAACTCGTCATACAGTCTAATCTTACCTTTACACAGATGAAGAATTATTGTTAATAAATACAATAATTATTCGTTATATAGGCAATAATTATTACTTTCTGTGTACAGTAAGCGTACAATGTTATACCAATGTACCTATTACGTTTCAGCCCGTGTTTTAAAGATAACATAATATTCTAGGTACTTTGTTATAAAATTTGCCGTGGATGACGTTTCAGTCGGTGCTGAATAAACTTTCAAAATAGAAAAAACCAACAGCCAACCGCTTCGTTGTACTATTCTATTGTACTTGTATACGTATGTATGTATATGTACATAATATTTATATCTCCATCGCCTGATCGTGTATTGCTCCGAGGTATAGGTTACATTTTAATGAGGCTCGTAGAATGGAGTGTTGTTTGACATTGACCGCAGGCGCGTAGATTATAAATAATTATTCTGCTTGCAAGTTCAAGTAACAAACTCATTATACCATTATACATTTCATTTCTAATGGAAATGACTGTATCAAAAAGTCTTATCACTCTTTATTAAGTGAAAAGTTATTGTTGTCATTTTTACTGAATAATAGCATTCCTATTGCAGATATGTACATAAAACATAAAAACATTATGTCATACATGCGTATTTATAAAAAACACGGTTTATTAAACTGAGTGCACCTTATGTTGTAATAGTTTCTTCATCTTTACTAACGTTCACTCACCATTCTTGGTTTTTAATTCCATGATTATCGAAGCAATTTTATTTGAAAAGTTTGAAAACAAAATGTGAGGCTTCTATGACAATGACAAGCGAATAATAACTGGGTACACAATAACTGGTTTTTCGATAGAACTACGTAACACAGTTTCGGGGGATATTTTGAAACCCAATCGGAATTATTTAAACCACTTTCGAGTAAATGTGCCGAACACTAACGAATAAAGACGCAGCGTTCTTAAGTCGAGCGTGAGTACCCACGACTAAAATTAAACTGATGGCGATCCAAGTGAGCGAGTGATGAAAGCCTCGAAAGACACCGATTACCGTTGTCTCGTAGCTGCCGGTCGAACAGAACATTTTTTATTGCATGTGGTTGTATTTTTGCACAATTCAGAGTTTCATTCGAGGTAGATATTTGATTATGATTCATCGAAGAGATTGGGAAAAAGACAAAGTCATGCTCATATGAAATCCACAGGGGGTTCTCTTCGTCTTAACACGCGGTCTTCACGAGCAATTTACAGTAGAAAGCAAATAACCAATCATTTTTGTAGGTACTTTGAAGTAGGTAGATGACGCAATTTAAGGGTTCTTATCAATGCACCAAACAATTACATATCATAGATGTTATTGTTTTATGAGATACAGAATATAGTTTCTTTACATCTTTAATATTTTAAAGTTAATGATGAATTAGAATGTAAGCACCTAGGTATATATGTACCTACAGTAAAAAACCTTTTTTATCCCAAACGTTCGGGATTGACGGATTTCAAATTTTTTTTTTTTGTTTGAAATCAATACCTGATTTCTTAGCCCTAGCTAACTCTTATAGATCAAGAGGTTTTACCCGTGTCAATGTCCTGATTGCGTTGTCATTATTTAATAGTTCTGTTATTTCTGTGTTTACGTGGTTGAGAAGCCTACTTCTATGCCTTTGAGCAACTTTCTTAACTTCATCTTCAACCATTTCAAAATTTAGATCTTTATGCAGATCGGCATTGCGTATGCACCAAGGTGCATTAACTATGCTCCTTAGTATTTTCTTTTGGAAAACCTGAATTGTTTGTAAATTTGTTTGGCATGTGCATGCCCACAACTGGAGCCCGTAGGTCCATACTGGTTTCAGAACTTGCGTGTATAGCAATAACTTGTTGTAGTTAGACAGGGATGAGTATCTGCCAATAAGCCAATACATTTTACTGTATCGCATGTTAAGTAAGTAAGTAAAAGCCCTTAATATCTAATATTGCATCTCAACTTATTGCAGTTTTTTTTCCAATTTAATGATTCCTTTTTCCTTAAGGCATCCCTATTATTATTATTTTCGATTTAACTTATCTAAAAGTTCAAGTTATTTAATACGTATATTTCTCTATAATAAGTTAATCATTAATTGTCAAATCGACAGACGGCGTTGTTTCTCGCCATGCCTTGTAATCTTTATTGAAAACCATTGTAACTTTTTTAGATAGATAAAAAAAAAGAATTATAAATGAAAAATGATATTTGATTATGATTCATCGAAGAGATTGGGAAAAAGACAAAGTCACGCTCATGTGAAATCCACACTGTGTTCTTTTCGTCTTAACACGAGGTCTTCACGAGCAACTTACAGTAGAAAGCAAATAACAAATCATTTTTTTAGGTACTTTGAAGTAGGTAGATGACGCAATTTAAGGGTTCTTATCAATGCACCAAACAATTACATATCATAGATGTTATACCTCTATGAGATACAGGATATTGTTTCTGTACATCTTTAATATTTTAAAGTTAATGATGAATTAGTATGTAAGCACCTAGGTATATATGTACCTACAGTAAAAAAACCTTTTTTATCCCAAACTTTCGGGATTGACGCGACCATACACCGGTACTCGATAATTACGAATATTAGAGGTTAACCCTTCTGTTCTGTTAAAAGAGAATTACATGTGTTACGTTTTGGGCCCGAATTTTACCCAGATTTATTATACGCCATTCAACGGGTATTATAATTTTAATTCATAGTTTACAACATACAAAACTTAATATTGCTCGTACATCCCAAAAAAGGTACTATATTCGTGATCAGCATCGATAGTAATGTCGACGTAGCTATGTCCTTCTGTCTGTCCGTTGGTCGGCAATTTTGAGGCCCTAAGACCCGAGCTAGAATACTAAAATTTGGAACCTATACTCTCTAGGGGCCTGGAATAATCAAGTATACGAATTTGTAAGATACGCCTACTGGTCTTATGTATATCTTACTCGAGCTAGAGATCAAAAATTTGAATAAATTTTCACTATGGCCCTCAGAACTCATGGGCAGAAATTTGGAATATCTACTCTCTAGGGTTCCAAAAAGCTTATGTGTAAAGATTTTTTAAAACCGCCCACTTTCCTAGTATTTAAAAACCCGTTTTGTTGAAGAAATCATTGGAAATAAAAGTTCTTTTCTTCGCAAGTAAAGTTGTTTTTAATAATTTCTTCATACTTCGATTTTTACCAAGCAGACTTTATGGGAGATATGAATAAGAATAGGGTATCCAACAGTTCGCCCAAGCGGACTTCCTTCTGTTTTTAAACATTTTTATTTTATGGAAAAAAAGAGAAAATGCAATGAAACAGTAACCTATTTCTGCAAAAATCAATAATGTTAAAGATAATGTACATTCGTTAATTAGAGTTGAAACTGGTGCTACGTTTTTTGAAGAACTTTTTTTTATTGGAGGTCCCCGATCAGAAAATCATTTGTTTTGCCTCCCGGATATCCGTATTGCAGATCTCGAGTCAAGAATAGAATTGTCGGAGTTGTCAACATGTCTCAAAATAATGAAACCAAATAAGGCATTCAAGCCAGATGGAATACTTCAAGACTTCTGCAAGCATTATACTTCAGAGTTTCTGGTATATTTGCTTAATTTTTTCAACCGCATTTTTATGGTTGAGGTATTACCCGAACGTTTTTTGACTAAAGCTTTGTTTGATTCTGTAAATCATAGACCTATGTTATTTAAACTGCCAAAACTAGGTCTATCCAAAAAGTATGTAAGAATTTACGAAAATTGTTTGTCAAATACGTCTTCATCTGTGCAAAATGGCAGTTACTGATCAAGAATCCTCGTCACCAGTTCTGGTGTTCTCCAAGGTTGCATAGTCAATTAGGTAAAGTGGCTCCTGGACACGAAGCCCAAGCTCACTTAGACCGTTATGTCGGACCATTATAATACCACGGGGGTGTGGGGGAGATGGTTGCCGACTTCGCCTGCCTAGCTGGGAAGGTTGCATACTAAGCCCGGATCTTTTTTCATTTTATACCTATTGATGATATCTGTCAGACTTTATCAAGTGCTGTTAGCTGTAGTGATGTGGCAGTTAAAGGGCTACTTAAAGCCGATGACTTGGTAAATCTTTCTCAAAGTCCAATTACACTCAAACTTCAAATAAATACGCTAAAGCGAGAAATGAGATTTTAAGATTATACCACAAAATCCAACAAAATGGTGTTTAGAAAACAAAATCGTGTAGGCAGGAGCGAAGGTATATGGAAATAGTTAACGAATTTAAATACCTTGGTTTTTTGCTCACTCTAAATCTGAATATCAATCCGCATATTAAGGAAAAAAAACTGCTACGGCGAAATTGGCAATAAGAATACATGGGACGAAAAAGATAGGGACACGGTACGGTTTGCAATGGACATGTTGGCGGAGAACTCCGATCACCCTGTGACAGGGGGGCGTTCCTCCTCCAGCTACACATGTCTCGGGCGAAATCAAGTTAGCGCTGGGCACCGTGAAAAGGGCAGCGACTCCTGAGCACGGGAGACCTACCCTCAAACACGGGGCACAGACTAACAGCACGGGGAAGGCCCTTTCTGTAACAGGAGGATCACCCCAATCCGTACCGAAAAACAACAACAAAAAACAGAGCAGCATATCTGCTAGCAAAAAAGACTTCGCATCTAAACGACCTAGATCGCAAGATGATACCTCCAAAACCCCGAAGAAAGCAAAGAGCGCTGAATCAGCGCACAGACCCTTCAACGAGGTAGCGAAGTACAACCTGGTCTTCGGCATCTGTGACTGGAGCAATGATGAGGGGAGAAGTAGTGGCGAGAACTGGCGCACGCTAAAGTCGAGACTGACCATCGACATTCTTGCCTTCAGCGATAGAGAACCCTCTTCACTACTTCCCACCTTCACAGATAATGGGTGGTACCTCAACGGCGCCAAATTAGTGAGGTGCTCCGATCAGATGTCGCTAGACTTTTTAAAGGCAGCGATCCCGAGACTAACGAACCTCTGGGTCAATGTCAAGCTGAGTGTCGCTCACTGGATCGACATTCCGGTCCGCCCAAGAGCTCGGACTTGGGTACCCCCAGGACCAGATAAGCCGGACGAGATTCTCCGGCTAATCAAGAGACAAAACCGGGATCTTCCAACAGAGAATTGGAGGATCATAAAGGCCGATGAACCGGAAGAGAGGGGAAGACTCATATCCTTCCTCCTCAACCAGGTTAACCTACTTCTCCGCCTGTAAAAAGGTGGGGAAGATATCGCTCTTATCCAGGAGCCTTGGGTCACAAACAACGACCGCATATCTGGACTCAGGGCAAGAAACTATTCCTTGTTCTATGCAAGAAATTCAGGTAAACCCAGAACTTGCATACTAGCAAAGAATAATATTAAAGCTTTCCTTCTTCCGAATTACAGCGACCCTGACTTCACTTGATTCTCTTTACTTAAAAATAAACTAGACAGCCTCCAAATCAGACAGCCTAATTCACCGGAAGAATTAGATGAAATGGTAAACGCAGTAACGTCTGCCATGAACAAGGCCTTTAATAAGGCCTGCCCCACCAGTAGACGCAAAGAAGGAGGTAAACCCCCGTGATGGACCTCCACCGTAGCTTCTCTGCGCAGAGATGGCAGGAGTAAGTTTAACAAGGCCAAGTCTTCAAGAAACCCAGCTGACTGGGATAGTTATAAAGACAGTCTTAAAAACTACAAAAAGGAACTAAAGAGAGCACAGCGAGAGTCGTGGAAGAGTCGTCCTAGGCCTACTTCTGGATACCCACTTCCCAGGCAACAAAGTAGAGGTAAATCACCGTACACAGCACCATCACAGGGTCCAAATGGTTCCGGAGCATATTGCTGACAATCGCAAACAGGCGTGGGCGATTAACAGCTTCCTCCCATATAAATCACCTGGACTAGATGGAATCACACCCATAGAGCTACAGAAGAGTATCGAGATTCTCACACCCTGGCTACTGGTGATTTTCAATAGCTACCTAAAACTCAGCTTTACGCCCACAGTTTGGAAAACGGTAAAAGTGGTCTTTATACCAAAATGCGGTAAAGCTTCACACTATTCTCCAAAAGACTTCAGACCTATCAGTGTAACTTCTTTCCTCCTGAAAACGTTGGAAAGACTTGTAGATTACTACATACGCTCAAACCTGGAAAACAAATCCCTTTCGAGGTGTCAGCACGCCTACCGAAACGGCTTTTCAGTAGAAACAGCACTTCATTCGCTAGTCAGCACTATCGAAATATCGCTGTATCACAAAGAATACACTATGGTATCCTTTTTGGATATAGAAAGGGGCTTTCAACAATGTCAATACAGAAGCCGTCACGAACGCACTCCTCAGACTAAACGTGGACAACCGCCTCTGCACCTGGATAAAGAACATGCTAGACAGCAGGCTGATCCAGGCGGAGCTCGGCAGCTGTCTGACCAGAAGGTCAGTGTGCAGGGGCACGCCACAAGGAGAAGTGCTCTCACCACTACTATGGATCTTAGTAGTCAACGAGATCATCTCCAACCTAGAGGAGGATGGATGTAAAGTGACCGCCTACGCGGACGACATTGCTATTGCCATTACGGAGAAATTCCCCCACACGATCAGAGACCTAATTAAATCGGCCCTCAGGAAACTATCCTCATGGTCCATTAAGGTTGGGCTCAATGTTAACCCATCCAAAAGCAAACTGGTTTTATTTACAAGGAAAATTAAGGTTCAGGAGATAACGCCACCTACGCTCAACAACGAACCACTCAAATTTTCCAGCCAAGCTAAATATATGGGAACGATCCTAGATAGCAAACTCAGTTGGAAACCAAGCATCCAAGACCGCATAATGAAGGCTACGATTGCCATTTACACCTATAAAAAGGCCTTAGGCTCCAGATGGGGTCTACAGCCTACCCGGTCATAGTGATATTCCAGGCAACTGCAAGGCGGATGAGTTAGCCAGACGAGGTTCCGCACAATAACTCTCTGACAACAGAGAGACACCGGCGGTTCCCATTCAGACACTGAAACGCAAACTTCTAGATAACGCGTTAATGGAAGCAAACAATAGGTGGAATAGCATCAGTACATGTGTGTCCTCAAAGCAAATTTGGACCAAATACGATGCAAAAAGAACATCCAAACTTCTCTATATCAGCAGGAAAAATATCAACTCTGTAATCGGAGCAATCACTGGCCACTGCCTTTTAGGCAGACATGCCATCAGATTGGGAGCTCCCTCAAACTACTTCTGCAGAAGCTGTAGAGACGTCGAAGAGGAAGAAACCACCACACATCTCCTGTGCAACTGCCCCGCACTAGCCAACTCAAGGAAACAAATTCTTGGCAATTATTTCCTCGATGATCTAAGCGATCTCAGTGAGACAGATATTGGCTGTATCAGCAAATTCGTCACTAGGTCCAAATGGTTAAACTAAACTAGAGGACGGATTTTTTTTTTTTTTTTTATAATAAGCGCGCACTAAAGGGATTTGTTGGGACCCTTATAATGTATTAGCTACACAGCGCGGGCGTTAAGGAAATTAGGGTGAGAAGAAGAGGAGAGATGCCGATGCACGTTGGTTTTGAATGTTTGTAGGTTATAATGTGCAGGAAATATGGAGCGGGGAAGAGCATTCTACATTCGTGTTGTACGACTGAGGAAAGATTCTTTGAACTTCACTGTACGTCCGAACACAGGCTTGAGGGTGAACTGATGAGCATTCCTTGCATGGCTGGTATTGCGGTTGAAATGTCCAAGGGGAGGAATGCAACTGGCTATTTCGTTTGAGCACTTATGGTGGAAATAGCGATAAAATAACGAAAGGCAGGAGACATTACGGCGATGACTAAGAGAGTCAATCGATCTCGCGATGTCTCCGTCGCCAATGAGTTTAATCGCTCGTTTTTGGATCCTGTCAAGTAGCTCCAAATAAGTTATTGGTGCACCGGACCAGATATGAGCGTTGTACTCGAGTTTCGGGCGAATAAACGCCTTATAAATTGTAGCCAGATCAGAAGGGGTGAAATATTTCTTAAAACGCTTAAGGAAGCCTAGACATTTCGCGGCGTTCTTGGCGACATCGAATATGTGGTCATTCCAACGAAGATTGTCATTAACACACATACCGGGAATGGAAAGTCTTTCGGTTTCAGCGATGTAAGTGCCACTCATAGATAATGGCAGTGTGTGTGGGTTTTGCTTTAATGACAGGAGACAGCATTGAGTTTTGGAAGCATTAAATTCCACTCTATTGGTTTTACCCCACTGAGTTATGCTGTTAAGATCGGAATTTAATGGGCTTAACATACGTTGCCGTTCCAGTTCCATACCCGAAGATGAGTGGCGTGACCCAAGCAACGAATATGAGAAGCTGAGGGTACTGTCATCAGCAAAGGAATGGATTGGATTAGAACTAACAGACAGGAGATCATTTATAAAAATGAGAAAGAGAGTCGGCGACAGAACAGAGCCTTGGGGGACACCAGCATTTATTTGGTGAGTTGCAGACTTGAAACCGTCCAAAACAACGTGAATTGAACGGTTAGAAAGGTAATTTCTAATCCATTGAAGAAGAGTATCATCGATTCCAAATGCACGCATTTTCGACAAGAGAGCTTGATGCCAAACTCTGTCAAATGCCTTTGAAATATCAAGCGCAACAATCTTACTTTCACCACCATGATGAAGAGATTGGTTCCACTTTTCGGTTAGATATGTCATCAAATCACCAGTGGACCTGGATTGGACGATGACTTGAGCCCCTCCCGCAGATCACCCCAAACCGATTCCCCTGCAAAGGAAAAGAGATCTCACTGAAGCTAGATTGTATCAGTCACTTCAGTCAGAACTCCACTCCGAGGGCGAGACAGTAACCCGGCGGAACGACTGAAACAGTCTCCCCCGGCCTTGCTGCCTTCCCGCTGTGCAGACAAAACGGGAACAGAGTTGAGGTTAGATTGTCAGTCACCCCACTCTGTTTCTCTCCCATGCCTCAAAACCTGCACCACAAACCCCCGAACTCAGTCACCATAATCCAAAATTCACTATCAAGGCCAGCCCTCCCTGCTCCCTTTCCACGGAATGGTGTAACTTGAGGTTCGTACTGCAACAGTCGCCACAAGCCGCGATGCGTGTAGCACTCAGGGTTGGACCACCTTCAGTCACCCCCTCTAGCACAGTTTTGCAACCAACTACTTGCCTGTGCAGCTGGTACACCCCGATCCCCCCTCCAAGGAATGTAATAGTTTACTCGGGATTCGAATGTATCAGTCTCCCCGGCACGATATTGCCTGCAAAGAGAGTGAAGAGCAGTTTGAGGTTCGATTGTAAGAGTCATCTCAAAAGACTCTTCCCTCCCCCGGTGATCAGGTAGCAATAGCTTCCCCTCCGCGGCGTAGAATTTGGGATCGACCTGGGGTTTGATTGCATCAATCACCTCATCTCGATTCCAACCTTTGATTCGGATGTCGGGCGAGAGTCGCCACTGCACTATTCACTCTAATACATCGCAACCCATGCTAAATACAGCCATCAGCCTGCACACCCTGACCCCTTCAGGAGTATCTCCCCCCCTAAAACCACTACCTCATAGGAGGCAACCACAGAAAACCCAGTAGGCCGAGCGACGACCGGCAGAACACCCCCCCGGCCGCCCTGGGTGGTATCACAACGGGCGGCGGCCAATGTGTGCCTGGACTTACGCGCTCGCAGCCACCTCACCTACCTTGCCTACCTTTCATCAACAGCTGTTTTTGCTATGCAAATGAAGAGTATGGTTAAAAAATACTGAGATAGAGGAGATTGAAGCCTTCCAACGATGCCTCTTTAAACGCGTATTTAAACTACCTGGAAATACATCGAGTTATGCCGTCTATGTGTAGTCCGGGCTTCTCTGCATCTATACATAAAAGGCTTTAAAGCTAGTGCAGACTATATATGTTAAATGTTCCGTAAACTCATAAACGAATTTTGCCATTATTACTCTCGCGTGCTCAATCTCCTCTTAAGGAATGCTATCTAGTAGCCGATGTCTATAACTCTCATTTGAATCTGTCAATTGCAGATGAATGGGTTTTGGTTGAACCAAAGCTACCTTGACCGGTCTAGAGCATCATCATTGAGATTAGTTGTTAAGCTACTCGTTTATTCCTTGGGCTAAAACAATTACTTCAACAGTAGATTCACAGTTCCTAAAATAAGCCTTATCTTTAAAATTAGTACAGCATAGGTCTGTCATAGACCCTACCTGCGTCCTTTGTAATCGCAACCAACGGGAACATGTTCTGCGCTTCTTGGCAGTGTGCCAGATACTCCTAGAAATCCGAAGACTGTATTTTGCCAGGAGCTTTGTAATATCAGATGAGTGTCTGTGGTTATTGAATGGAGGTTGTGGTTGGAAGTTGTCCATTAGATTCGTTTCACATGCCACAAACTATCGCAATATGTCAATCGATTGACATGATTGATGAAGGCTATCCCTTTTTCTTTTGTTCGTTTTTAAGACGAAACCATCGCGGTGGGAGAGCGCCTGGTCTGCACAACGGGAAGCAGCGTGCCCGGATTTGCAGAAGATGGAAGGCTGTATTTTCTCACGCAGATATTCTCAACGGGTCGGCATGTTAAGTAAGTATGTAAAAGCAATTAATATCTAATATTGCAAGTCAACTTATTGCAGTTTTTTTCAAATTTAATGATTCCTTTTTCCTTAAGGCATTCTTATTAGGTATTATATCATTTTCGATTTAACTTATATAAAAGTCCAAGCTATTTAATAAGTATATCTCTCTTTAATAAGTTAAACATTAATTGTCAAATCGACAGACGGCGTTGTTTCTCGTCATGCCTTGTAATCTTTATTGAAAAGCATTGCAACTTTTTTAAGATACTCGTAGGTCAAAATAAAGATATATAAATGAAAAAAAAAACAATAATGCAATTACAAACTAATTTATTTTAAGAGAAAAAACACGAGCAAAAGCCTGCTTAGGTCGTCGGTCACAAATTCACCCAAAACATGTAATGTGCACACACCAATATATCACGTTTACCTACCTAAAGTCATGTGTGTCATATAACTGTAAAATAAACAATTAAATTAACTATGCTCTAAGTAGGAAGGAATTAAATATTTTAGTTTGTAATCATGAAATGAATGGGTCATGAAATGGCCCAACAGAACAGAAGGGTTAAACAATAGCCAACAACAAAACAATTTTCAAATGCATTTATGTTTAACTTATATAAGAATACAAAAAAAAATATTTAAATGTTTTGCATTTTAAAAAGGAATATATTTATCCAAAGTTTGTGTTTTAGCAGCTTTGGTTTTTCCTTTATGAATTTATCTTGCAACCTATAATGCTACATCAGGTCTTGTTCGGTAATAAAGTTATTTTCTTTAAACAAATGAATATTGTTTCCAATTAAAAAGATAACATTTGTTGGATTAAGAAACATTTCCACAAATTCGATGTGCTTTAAAATGCAATGAGTAGCAGCAGCTAAATCGATATCTATCGAACCGGTTAAATCGTTTTATCAATTGCCAACATTTTGTCTGCACCAAGAGCAGTAGTTTGATAAATGTTAAGATTTCGTTAACAACATTTATGCTATTTTATTCGTCATCGATTCTTCAGCATCGTTATTGTCATCTGTCGGTATAAGACTGGTGATGCACCTTTACCTCTAACTACTACAGAAACGAAACGAACATGAAATGACTTGCTCGAAAACTACGCCAAAATTCAGTGTTTATATATGATAAATTTATTATTCTCTGGGTTATAATTAAAATTGTGTAAACATTATGAATTAAGGTGGGGGCTTCGAGCACTCCTACCGGTGGAGCTGCGTACGCACCTTCTGCGTACCCTTTCTGGGTGAAACAGTTGGTGCAACCAGCAATGCTTGCAGCACCAGTGAACAAAAATTGGCTCCCGCGGGAAGACCTATCTGAAAAAAAAACACGGTAATCATATTTAATCAAATCAACCATCAACATTCGAAGGCTGCTCTTATCAGCAAAAAGCTTTCCGTACTGAATACAAAACCCCACATAACATCCATACAGGAGCCATGGGTGTGGAAAAATCGCATCTGTGGCCTTGGAGGTGTTCGCGGCACCACGATACACTGTGACGAGCGGTTCGAAAGACCCAAGGCTTGTCTTGTTGTATCGAACCTTCTCTCACCGACTAAGCTTGGACAATTTTGTGGCCAAGATTTGATTGCTGCAGTCATAAGCTAGGAAACGAATGGAGATTGGAAGACCTTCGTCGTGGCGTCAGCTTATCTCACCTATGATTCGGTAGTGCCTCCACCACCAATGGCAATTGCTGAACTCATAGACTATTGCGACACCAGGAAGGTGGGTATAGTTATATGCTGCTATCAGTAGCGACGCGTGCCAAAAATGTGTAGTCGTTCAGTGAAGTTTTAATTGCTATAGGTGTTAAGATCATTTTTACCAGTAAAAGGAAATTTTGAAATTAAATAAAAAAATATAGTTTACATCGTTTTAAGCAAGTTCATTTAACAATTCGAATTTTTCAGACTAAAGAAACAAAATGTGTTTTTACATTTAGATTTTACTAGCTTACCACCCCGGCTTCGCCCGGAGTCTTTATTAATAAGAACAAAAACTTAAAATAAACATGCGAAAATAAAAGCAATGTTGTTGAAATATAAGACGAAATTCAAAACCAATCGCGGTAAGGCCCGTGGTGAAAATATTTGAAAAAACAATGCTACCGGCGGCCGGCATGCGCCCCTCCCCTCGCCCGCCGGCAAGCGTCTTGCTCGTCATGCGCGCGTGAACCCGAATATACCTATTTTGTTGCGGAGTTATTTTGAAATTATGATATGATATAAATATGTATGTACTAAAAAAAATACTAAACATCTCCTAAGATGTTGATTGAAATCAAGTGATGTCAAGGACAATTTTGTTCACAATTAAATACATATTTGTGATTAATAACATATTTATTTTGATAAGGATTAATATTAATGTCGAACAAATTTGATTACCATTAAAAAGGTTATAGTGAGTCAATCTTAAAAGATAGACATATACTGTCGCGTATTTTTTTTTTAGAACTGTTAAAAAGGAACAATTCCATTTTATATGATTTTTGCGTAACTTAAACCGTTTACGCAGCAAAAGGAATATATTTCCCGTTTTGCAACATTTTCCAATGATGCTTCGCTCCTACTGGTCGCAGCGTGATACCACAAGCCTAAAGCCTTCTTCGCTAAATGAACTATCCAACACAAAAATAATTTTTCAATTCAAGCCAGTAGTTCCTGAGATTAGCGCGTTCAACCAAACAAACTTTTCAGCTTTATCATATAAAAATAAATAAAAATAAAAGTAAATAAAAGTAAAAAAGTATAAAGTATAAATTTTTACAACAAAAACCAATTTTTCATCACTTAAAAATGAATATAAATTACGTTTTAATAAACAAGCAATTGATAAGTTCCTCCACTATTCTACTTAAATTTTGTGACACAGACGTACTTGCTGATAAGAACTGATAAAGAAAACGTCGAGAGTGTCCCTACTCATTATCTGGATATACTTTGCACGCAACAAATTTCAAGCACAAAAAAAACCCTTCTCGTTAAAAAGGGATTTGAACGAAATGCTCGATACAAAACAGGATTTTGATTTCCTCGGAAAATGTAAAAGCAAAACGAACATATTTGCCTCACTAACATAGTTCAGAATTCACAAATGCAATACGTGCAAACAATGCACGATAAAGCGTAACGCGACGAGATATGAGTTTGAAGCAGTACGATGAGTTCGAAAACGCATAGAAGAGGAGCCGGAGAAAGAAATATGTAAAGAAACAAATCATGAGAAATAGAATAAATAACATACAAACAAGTAAAAACAAATTTTTCATAATGCCATGGACAGCTTAGACACAATTTCAAGAATACTAAGAAATTAAAAAAAAAATCCCAACAGAGAGTACACTGAAGAATATATAAAAAAGGTAAAACTAGAAATTGAAAGTGTGTGGAATGAAACCATTATAGATAAAGCAGATGAAACGGAAATAAAAGATATAACAGTAGGTTTTAAAAAAAATAGAAAGTCAAATTTTAGAATTGCTGAGACCAAAATCGGAAAAAAGGGAATTAGGCACAATAGCAAGATTCGAAAAATTGGTAGCTGCAAAGCTAATTACAGAATTTAATGGGGAACAGAAAAATTTAGCAAATTTCATAGGACTAATAAAATTTTATAGTGACACACTTGGTGATTCACAAAAACAAAATAAGTTAATAGAATTCGTTTTTGCAACAAAGCCAATGGATAAAGTTAGGAACAGGTTATTAGTGCAAGATAAACCAACGACTTATGAGACGCTCCAAAAAGCTTTAACAGATAGCTACAAACCAAAAGTAAATCCGCTCACAATACATAATGAGTTAGCCAATCTACACAAAGGGACTCAGAATGTTGATGGTTTTTCAGAGAGAATTGATAGCCTAATAGCTCAGCTCAATGAAATTCAGATATCCGAACAAGGAGAAGCAAACAAGGAGACCATTATAAAGTTAAATGACCAATTAGGTTTAATTGCATTTAAGAACGGCGTTAACCATTCCATTAAAACTGTAATTCAGGCGTCCAGAGTGACAAAATTAAGTGAGGCTGTACAAATAGCAGCTGAAGTAGAAGCAACCAGCAAACAAAATAATGTTATGCAGTTTAGAACAAATTACAGAGGTAGTTTTCAAAGAAATCATGAAAACTCCAATCAAAGAAATTTCAGCAATGCCAGGGGTAGAAGACCTTTTACTAGAGGACACCAAAATAATAATAACGACCACAATAGTTACTATAGGCGTAATAATGACGACAGAGACAACAACGTAGGCAGTGAAAGAGGCTGAGGTATCACGAGAGGATACCACAACGGAAATACTAGGTAGGAAAACAAAGGTGTCCCCGGTCATCAGCATCGGGGTAACCAAAGAAGATTCTAAATTTCTATGGGGAAAATGATACAAATTTCGTGAACATATTTGTAACAAACTTAAGAAAACCTTTAAGATTTTTGATTGACACTGGTGCAGATATTTCTGTTTGTAAGAAATATCTGGTGAAAGAATTAAATGAGAACTCGGCATGTCAAATAAACGGTATAACAAATAAAACAATATTCTCGATAGGTGTATCAAAACTGAAACTTGCATTAGGAGAAGCAGGTATAGAGCATCAGTTCCACATAGTAAATGAAGACATAAACATAGCAACTGATGGACTACTGGGAAGAGATTTCCTTAAAACGTATAACTGCAAAAATGATTATGAAACCTGTGTACTAGTAATGATATTGCCAGATGAAGAAATAGTATTACCAATGAACATGACAATGAGAAACATTGGGAAATTGACACTTCCACCAAGTACAGAACTAATCACAAACATCAAAATAGATCTGCATCAAGACAGTGTGGTAATTGGCAATGAGATAAAGAAAGGAGTCTTCATATCAAATGAAATATTACCAGCTGATGGAATCAAGCATGTAAAAGTACTGAATACAGGAGATAAAGAAGAAATCATAGAAAATGCGATGATCAGTGTAGAACCATTAAAAAACTATAACATACTATCAAACATCATGAAACCCAAAGACAAAGCAAGGTATCAACGCTTAGAGAAAAAGATAAATATAGAACATTTAGATAATTCCGCAGTTCAGTCAATACTGAAAATTTGCGAAGAGTTCCAAGACGTTTTTCATGACGAGAATGAAAAACTAACCATGAACAACTTCTATGAGCAACACATCTCTACGACAGATAAGAATCCTGTTTATATAAAAAACTATAGGCTACCAAACGCACAGCTAAATGAGATACAGAAACAAGTGGCCGAATTAATGGAGAATGACATAATAGAAGAATCAGTCAGTCCTTATAATATCACCATTACTCATTGTGCCCAAGAAGAGTCTCAACGGACAAACAAAATGGAGACTGGTAGTAGACTTTAGATCTTTAAATAAGAAAGTGGAAGACGACAAATTCCCACTTACAAGGTTAGAAGATTTACTAGATAAACTAGGTAAAGCAAAATATTTTTCTACTTTGGACATGACAAGCTCATTCCATCAGATCGCACTAAATAAAAATTCAAGACCATTAACGGCATTCTCAACGAATAAGGACATTACCAATTCAAACGTCTACCGTTCGGTTTAAAGATCTCACCAAATAGTTTTCAAAGAATGCTCTCGATAGCTCTTAATGGTTTACAAGCTTCAGCATTTCTTTATGTAGATGATATAATTATATTTGGTAAAAATCTAACAGAACATAACGAAAACTTAATTAAAGCTCTAGGAAGGTTGCGCAAATATAATTTAAAACTAAACATAGAGAAGTGTGACTTTTTAAAACCACAAGTAACTTATCTAGGTCATTTGATAACATCTAATGGAATTAAAACAGATACAAGAAAGTACGAAACCATAAAAAACTATCCCGTACCAACAAATGTGCACGATGTTAGGAGATTTTTACCTTTTTGTAATTATTATATGAGATTTATAAGAGACTTTGCGGAAATTGCTAGACCACTGAACCAATTACTAAAAAAGAAACAAATATTCACTTGGACAGAAGACTGTGACAAGGCTTTCAAACCATTAAAGCAAAATTTAATGAAGCCACCTGTACTCAGCTATCCTGATTTCGAGAAACCATTCATACTAACTACAGATGCTTCAAATTTTGCTCTAGGAGCAGTACGGTCACAGGGTGAAATCGGAGCAGATAGACCCATAGCATACGCAAGTAAATCCCTTAACATGAGCTAAACAAGCCAATTATAGAAAAAGAACTACTAGCGATACATTGGGAAATAAATTATTACGGACCATACCTATTTGGAAGAAAATTTATAGTTTACACTGACCATAGACCACTAGTAAGTCTATTCACGCATAAGAGTCCTTCATCCAAACTGACAAGAATACGTGTAGATTTAATGGACTATGATTTCGAAATAATATTCAAGATTAATTTTTTAATTATTCAAGAATAAAAATTGATTCAGAAACGCTAAAAGAGATGATACCAAATTATACCATTGACGTACTAACAAGAGCAATGAAGAAAAATGAAGAAGGAAAACCAGTTGAAAATTGTGCAGAAGCCTTGAACTCAAATATGGGGACTGATCACCTTCATGTTTGGGACTCTACATCAATATCGGACATAAGGCGATTAAAGAAAATAGAATTTAAAGAAAGTAACGTTACAGGAAGAAAAAAAAATAAAATAATAATAGCAGCAACAGTGTTTGCTTTGTAGAATTTAGCGATAAATCTTTATCAGAGATAAAATTGATTCGGAGGAAGCTGATATTCAGTATGAACAATGCAGGTGTTAAAACATTAGCGCTATCAAGAAATAGCCAAATATTTGAATATGTATGCATACAAGAATTTAAAGGAATATTTAACAAGCTGCAAGAAAATAAAAAAGAGGAAAAATGTCTAGACATAATATTATTTCAACCTCCAAAACAAATAAAAGATGAAAGAGAAATGCACAAATTAATTGAAGATCATCATAACTCAAAACTGGGAGAACATTGCGGTATAAGGAAATGCGTCAACAAACTAAAACAACAATGTGTTTTGAAAAATATGAACAAAATGATAAAAAGGTACATTAATAATTGCAAGACCTGTAATGAAGTTAAAGTAACAAAATATACTAGAGAGAATATGGTTATTACGGACACACCGAATACATCATTTGAAACGATCACCATAGATACGGTGGGACCTCTGAGACCATCAAATGGTTACAGATGCATTCTCACTGTACAGTGTGAACTAACGAAATTTGTAAAAGCTTTCCCGATAGAAACCAAAGAAGCTAAGACTGTAGCAAAAACGATTGTTGAAAAATTTATTCTGAAATACGGATGTTTTAGAAAACTAAAAACTGATAAGGGAACAGAATTCACGAATGAATTGCTGAAAAATATTTGCACATTATTGAATATAAAGAAAATAGTTTCCATACCGTTTCATCATGAAACGATGGGATCTCTTGAAAGAAACCATAGGGTATTTAATGCATACATTATGAGCATAGGTGATAAAGATAATTGGGAAGAATGGTTACCATACTACACATATTGCTATAATTCTATGCCACATACATCAACCTTATATTCACCTTTTAAACTCGTATTTGGAAAATTGTGTACACTGCCATGTGAAGTAATAAAAGACAAAGAAACAATTTATAATATTGATATCTAATCTACTTAAGTGAGTTGAAATGTATAAGTTGAGACATGCTCATGAACAAGCAAAAACTCAATTAATCGAAGAGAAATACAGAAGAAAAAGTTCTCAGAAAAATGTAAATAAATCTAACTTTATGGTAGGAGATTATGTATTTTTAAGAAATCAAAACAAAAGAAAAATTGAAAAACCTTTTAAAGGATCTTATAAGATAATTAAAAGAAATGGTGTAAATAGTACCATACTACTAGAGAATAAGGAATATGAAATACACAATAATAATATAATTAAATCTAGACAGAACTAAGAACATACAGAATAAGTAATAAGACATAGATCTAAGATTACCATAATGTACAATAAGAACAATGATATCCAATACAAATGACATTTATTTAAATTTTAAGAAATGTAAACAAATATCATAATTTTTTTGGGGGAAGGATGTAGTGTGACTCAATACAGGCACAAAGTAAACAATGAAAACGACTACGTAACATTGAATCGCTGCACTTTGCTTCGAATACGGAAGGTGTCAAATGGCATCCAAGTGATAGCGACAGTGATTCATGCTATGCAATAGTTCAACATAGTACCTACATGTGTCTGTTATTGTTTTCATTTGCATTCATTGACCCAGGTAATAGAAAATAGGACAATGAATTGATTGTAATAATGAAATGTGAGCATGAATGTTTTTTGAATAATGTAGGTTAAAAGAATTATGTCTATTCTTATAGTATGCATGTATGATTGTTAGCAATACGTATTGTGAATTAGTTGTAAGTGATTTTTGTATAAAAGGGCGATATCGATTTATATAAAATTAGTCTTAATCCAGCATTTCGACTCATTATACACAGCGGCACTCACATGCCATTAGTCCATTAGCGAGCTGCGCTTTAAACAGCAAAATACTACAGCGAGCTGCATACTTGCTTATAGGAAAATTATCATTCCTCCACACAAAACATTACATGAGGCTTCGCCACTGGCTGCTATGCAAATGCTCAGAACACTGTTTGGGGCAGCAGCAAATGCAACATACGAGGAAACCATCTCCTGGATCTCATTCTATCGAATAATCTTACCATCAAAAATGTTGGTTCACAGCCACCTTTTGTGACGTCAAGAAGACAAGAGGTGAAAACCCAACTAGATACGCTTCATGGATTAGTTAGGGAAAACTCTCAAAACTCCAAACAAACTCAGGACGAGATAAAAGTTAGAGGAAGCTGTTCAAGACCTGAACAGTGCCATTACCAGCTGTTTTGAACTGACATGCCCAGTAAACAGAACCCCTGGCAGAACGCCAGTTGCTTGGTGGAGCTCGGAACTGCAAAGAACCCGAAGAGAAGCTGGAAAACTTCTAAACGGGTCACTCAAGACTCATTTAGAGGGTGACCGGGTCGAAGCAGAAGGAATATAAGAAAATAATTCGGGTATCGAAAAGTGCTTCTTATAGGAATTTCTGCCAAAAGATTGAAACACTGTGGGAAACTAGTAGGGCTGTTAAAGTTCTGAAAAAGGGCAAACCAGCCAAATTAGAATCACTTGGATAGCACCTTCACTGAGACGAAAGCGGAAACTCTTAGTCATCTGCTGGAGTCTCACTTTCCGGGTAACCAGATAAAAATTGTGAGTGAGTGAGCCGAGACAAACAATGCGGCGTAGCTGATATATTGCGAAGGCTTTGGTAACGGACGAGGCCATCAAATACGCTTTTGAGTCTTTTGACGGCTGGCACGGGCGGAATATACCCAGCCATGCTGCAACAAGGTACAAACCAGTTCCTACCGACTATTAAGAGAATCTTCCCTGCTGTCCTAGCACTGGCATACATTCCAACACCCTAGCAGAGGTGACTACTCACTCACCAAGAGCTTCAGACCAATCAGTCTGACTTCCTTCTTGCTGAAAAGCAGGTCGAGCGCAAAACTGCTTTGCGCGGAAAATTCTGCGAGTCTGCGCTCCAAAATGCAGTTGGTAGAATTGAGAGCGCGCTAGACATGAAAGAATACGCGATGGGCATTTTCATCGATATTGAGGGTGCTTTCGACAATGCGACTTTTGACAGCATGTGCAGCTCTGCCAGACTACACGGCGTAGACGAATCATTGATGCTGTGGTTAAAGCAATACTAATTAATAGAACGTTGGTTGCGGATGCGGATTGTGGCCTTTATGTTGTGGCGGGGGTAAACAGAGTCTGCCGGCAGGCGGCGTTCTGTCTCCACTGCTGTGGTGCATGCTGGGCGAATGTCTGTGCACTCCGCAGTTCTAACGTATACGCTCAGACGTACGCGGATGATACTGCCATGCTTTCTTTTGGACCATGCCTAGCGACTGTCTGCGCCAGGGCAAAAATCAAAATCCTAATACGTTGCCATTATCCATGAATGGCACAAGCATCGCCGGAACCCAACGACTTTTCATCTTCGGTATGTGTGCTAATGACAACCTTCGTTGGAATGACCTCATATTCGATGTCGCCAAGAATGCTGCGAAATGTATAGGCTTCCTTAAGTAGTGCAAAAAATATGTTACCCCTGCTGATCTGGGTACAAATTATATTCTTCCAAACTTGATTACAAATCACATTTGGAGCTACTCGACAAAATACAAAAAACGCGCGATAAAACTTATTGGCGATCGAGAAATCGCGAAAACGTTTGAATGTCTTAGACATCGTCGTAATGTTTCCTGACTGTCGCTATTTTATCGATATTTCCATCAGAAGTGATGGCTTCATTCCACCCTTAAAAATTTCAACGGACGTATAGTGAAACCATCCTGAGCCGTACAATACGAATGTGGAATGCTCTTCCCCGCTCCGTTTTTCGTACCCATTATAATTTACAACCATTTAAAACCATCATGCATCGGCTCCTCCTCTTTCTTCCTTACCGCCATTTCCTTAATACCCGCACTATGTAACTATAAACGTATCTACTTTATAAGGGTACTAAGAATCCCCTTAATTATAAAAAAATATCATAATAAAACACGGCTAACTCTTATAAATAAGTAATAATCATTAAAACGACATAATAAATATATGGATGCTACGAGTATATATACACATAAAAAAAATATAATGAGTTGTCCAACTATGCTTGTCGAAATGGAATAGAATTAGAGAAAACACAGAAAGAAACAACCTGAATGAATAACATAGAATACTTACAGGAGCAAAAGTTTGTCCAAGAAATTGCAAATAAAAAACTGGATAAACTCGTGGCTTCAATGGCACAGTGCAAGAGTGCTTGCCTGAGAAGATGCTGGTCTAGGTTCGAATCCCAGTGGAAGAAAATGGAATTTCGGGATAAATGAAGGGAAAAAGACAGACCAGCACCATGTAAGGCTATTCATTCAAAACAAATAAAGAAATTGACGGAAAACAAAAATTAAAACCAGGAAAAATTGTGTGGTATCACATAAAAAACCATTAATCATAATGAGTTGAGCTAGGGTAGGTATTTGGAAAAAAGTTTATGGCGGGAAGAAACTAAATTTACAAAAGATAAGTAAAGAAATAAGGAATGTTAGGTACTTAGTACCAAGAATTTCGGGAAAAATATATTTTTATTTTTTTGTTTTAACCTGGATGTGTTATCCAATCTGCTTATACATTGGCGCAACGAGTTCCAGAATCGGGTAGGGTATATACCTACAAAATTGGCGTCCAGATAAAAAACAGGTGTATCTATAAGTACAATTAGCTGACGGGATCTGTTACAAAAGTGAAACCTAATTTGTTCATAAAGCTATGGGGGTTGATATATACTCGTAAATATAATGTACAAAAAACGCATTAGGGTACGAAATCGCAGAAATTTGTCAGAGGTCATGAAAATCGCGATTTACAACATATTTTAAAATTTTAAGGTTCACAATATGTTTTTTAAGTGTTTTTAAGAAGAAGTGCGTGTGTGAGTGTGTGTGAGTGTGTGTGATGGTACGCATGTACGATGTACGTATAGCTGAATTCGGTCTAGCCGTTTTTTTTTTGTTTCAACAAAAAGATTTAAAAAAATATGGATTTTAGAATTTCGAGAGAAAGATTTATCCAATCTAATTTGTTCTGGTCACAATCCATTTAGTCAAATTATCAAATATTTTCATTGATTCTTTATCAAAGAGCAGATACCAGTTTTTTATAATCGAAAAAAAGTAAATATAACAATAAAACATAGTGGCGGGCTACAGTCCGCTTGGGCGAACTGTTGGATACCCTATTCTTATTCCTATCCCTCATAAGTGGGTGTGACAAAAGTCTTAGTATGGTTGAATTGTTAAGAACGCTCTACATATAATTATAATTATAATTAGAGTATAATTTAAAGGATTTTATCAACAAAAAAAACGAAGCTTTTGTAAAAAAAACGCTCCTTAGCTCCAATTTTGGTTTTTCAATAAAATGTTTTATTTATATAATTGTGGGCGTGTCAGTAGGCGGATTTAAAATAATTAACACATGAGCATAGAGGCCCCCTAGAGAGTATATATTATAAATTTCGGCTCCCTAGCTTAAACTTTGGATTTTCAAAAAAAGTGTTTTTTTAAATTGTGGGCGTGTAAGTAGGCGGATTTTAAAAATATTTACACATGAGCATAGAGGCCCCCTTGAGAGTATATATTATAAATTTCAGCTCCCTAGCTCAAACTTTGAATTTTCCACAAAAAAAAATTTAAATTGTTGGCGTGTCAGCAGGCGGATTTTGAAAATATTAACACATGAGCTTAAAGGGCCCCTAGAGAGTATATATTATAAACTTCAGCTCCCTAGCTCAAATTTTGATTTTTCAATAAAATTGTTTTATTTTTTTGTGGGCGTGGAAGTGGGCGGATTTTGAAAATTTTATATCCCGAGCAGTTTTAGGAGTCATAGATCATATATAAAAAATTTCAGCTTTCTAGCTCAAAATTCGATTTTTTCCAAAATTTAATTTTTTTTTGAGTTTGTGGGCGTGTCTGTGGGCGGATTTCAAAAATTTGTAAACTTGATTATTTCGGGACCCTAGAGAGTATATGGTTAAAATTTCAGCTCTCTAGGCCCTGTAATGTTAATGTAATGTGTGGAGGAATGATAATTTTCCTTTTTGAAAGTATGTGGCCTATCGCCCTATGCTGTATTAAGCGCAGCACGCTGTGGTATTTTGCTGTTTAAAGCGCAGCTCGCTAATGGACTAATGGCATGTGAGTGCCGCTGAGTATAATGAGTCAAAATGCTGGATTAAGACTAATTTTATTCAAATCGATATCGCCCTTTTATACAAAAATCACTTACAACTTATTCACAATACGTATTGCTAACAATCATACATGCATACTATAAGAATAGACATAATTCTTTTAACCTACATTATTCAAAAAACATTCATGCTCACATTTCATTATTACAATCAATTCATTGTCCTATTTTCTATTACCTGGGTCAATGAATGCAAATGAAAACAATAACAGACACATGTAGGTACTATGTTGAACTATTGCATAGCATGAATCACTGTCGCTATCACTTGGATGCCATTTGACACCTTTCGTATTCGAAGCAAAGTGCAGCGATTCAATGTTACGTAGTCGTTTTCATTGTTTACATTGTTCTTAGTTCTGTCTAGATTTAATTATATTATTATTGTGTATTTCATATTCCTTATTCTCTAGTAGTATGGTACTATTTACACCATTTCTTTTAATTATATTATAAGATCCTTTAAAAGGTTTTTCAATTTTTCTTTTGTTTTGATTTCTTAAAAATACATAATCTCCTACCATAAAGTTAGATTTATTTACATTTTTCTGAGAACTTTTTCTTCTGTATTTCTCTTCGATTAATTGAGTTTTTGCTTGTTCATGAGCATGTCTCAACTTATACATTTCAACTCACTTAAGTAGATTAGATATCAATATTATAAATTGTTTCTTTGTCTTTTATTACTTCACATGGCAGTGTACACAATTTTCCAAATACGAGTTTAAAAGGTGAATATAAGGTTGATGTATGTGGCATAGAATTATAGCAATATGTGTAGTATGGTAA
Organism: Portevinia maculata; assembly: GCA_949715645.1. Lineage (NCBI taxonomy): Eukaryota > Metazoa > Arthropoda > Insecta > Diptera > Syrphidae > Portevinia > Portevinia maculata. Next base: position 143,054,005 of record OX454526.1, read on the forward strand.
CCATTCTTCCCAATTATCTTTATCACCTATGCTCATAATGTATGCATTAAATACCCTATGGTTTTTTTCAAGAGATCCCATCGTTTCATGATGAAACGGTATGGAAACTATTTTCTTTATATTCAATAATGTGCAAATATTTTTCAGCAATTCATTCGTTCCCTTATCAGTTTTTAGTTTTCTAAAACATCCGTATTTCAGAATAAATTTTTCAACAATCGTTTTTGCTACAGTCTTAGCTTCTTTGGTTTCTATCGGGAAAGCTTCTACAAATTTCGTTAGTTCACACTGTACAGTGAGAATGCATCTGTAACCATTTGATGGTCTCAGAGGTCCCACCGTATCTATGGTGATCGTTTCAAATTATGTATTCGGTGTGTCCGTAATAACCATATTCTCTCTAGTATATTTTGTTACTTTAACTTCATTACAGGTCTTGCAATTATTAATGTACCTTTTTACCATTTTGTTCATATTTTTCAAAACACATTGTTGTTTTAGTTTGTTGACGCATTTCCTTATACCGCAATATTCTCCCAGTTTTGAGTTATGGTGATCTTCAATTAATTTGTGCATTTCTCTTTCATCTTTTATTTGTTTTGGAGGTTGAAATAATATTATGTCTAGACATTTTTCCTCTTTTTTATTTTCTTGCAGCTTGTTAAATATTCCTTTAAATTCTTGTATGCATACATATTCAAATATTTGGCTATTTCTTGATAGCGCTAATGTTTTAACACCTGCATTGTTCATACTGAATATCAGCTTCCTCAGAATCAATTTTATCTCTGATAAAGATTTATCGCTAAATTCTACAAAGCAAACACTGTTGCTGCTATTATTATTTTATTTTTTTTTCTTCCTGTAACGTTACTTTCTTTAAATTCTATTTTCTTTAATCGCCTTATGTCCGATATTGATGTAGAGTCCCAAACATGAAGGTGATCAGTCCCCATATTTGAGTTCAAGGCTTCTGCACAATTTTCAACTGGTTTTCCTTCTTCATTTTTCTTCATTGCTCTTGTTAGTACGTCAATGGTATAATTTGGTATCATCTCTTTTAGCGTTTCTGAATCAATTTTTATTCTTGAATAATTAAAAAATTAATCTTGAATATTATTTCGAAATCATAGTCCATTAAATCTACACGTATTCTTGTCAGTTTGGATGAAGGACTCTTATGCGTGAATAGACTTACTAGTGGTCTATGGTCAGTGTAAACTATAAATTTTCTTCCAAATAGGTATGGTCCGTAATAATTTATTTCCCAATGTATCGCTAGTAGTTCTTTTTCTATAATTGGCTTGTTTAGCTCATGTTAAGGGATTTACTTGCGTATGCTATGGGTCTATCTGCTCCGATTTCACCCTGTGACCGTACTGATCCTAGAGCAAAATTTGAAGCATCTGTAGTTAGTATGAATGGTTTCTCGAAATCAGGATAGCTGAGTACAGGTGGCTCCATTAAATTTTGCTTTAATGGTTTGAAAGCCTTGTCACAGTCTTCTGTCCAAGTGAATATTTGTTTCTTTTTTAGTAATTGGTTCAGTGGTCTAGCAATTTCCGCAAAGTCTCTTATAAATCTCATATAATAATTACAAAAAGGTAAAAATCTCCTAACATCGTGCACATTTGTTGGTACGGGATAGTTTTTTTTATGGTTTCGTACTTTCTTGGATCTGTTTTAATTCCATTAGATGTTATCAAATGACCTAGATAAGTTACTTGTGGTTTTAAAAAGTCACACTTCTCTATGTTTAGTTTTAAATTATATTTGCGCAACCTTCCTAGAACTTTAATTAAGTTTTCGTTATGTTCTGTTAGATTTTTACCAAATATAATTATATCATCTACATAAAGAAATGCTGAAGCTTGTAAACCATTAAGAGCTATCGAGAGCATTCTTTGAAAACTATTTGGTGAGATCTTTAAACCGAACGGTAGACGTTTGAATTGGTAATGTCTTCATTCGTTGAGAATGCCGTTAATGGTCTTGAATTTTTAGATAGATAGATAGATAGATAGATTCTTTATTTTTTCATCATAAAGTTTACAAATTGGTATACTTGAGAATAAGGACATGGCAATACTGCCGTCTGCCTGAGATGACATTTCATAATATGATTTAAAAATAAAAGAAATAATAAAAAGCAAAAATTTTAAAATATAAAGAAAAGGAAAAAAAAAAAAATGTTTAACAAAAGATATGAAGAAATATTATTATATAAAACAATGCTATCAATTTTAACGTGATTTGAAACACAAAATATTATACAATTTGGTTAATTTGATTAGCTGTTTATACAAAATTTTATCAATTTTAACATGATTTGAAACCCAAGATAATACACAATTTGGTTAGAAATAGCTGTTTATACAATATTATCAATTTTAACGTGATTTGAAACACAAAAGAGATATTATCAAATTTAGTATGATCAGCAACAAAACAATAAATAGTTAGGTATACAATTTGGTCAAAACTGCAATAAGTGGGTAATCGACTAAGTTTAATATGTGAAACTGTTACGGTAAGAAAGAGCATGTTGGCAATATTTAAAGAGGCTGAGCCAGCCCATTGCTCCATTTAAAATTTCAAAAAGTTTGTCCAAAGATATAAAACTTTCCCGAAAATGCAACCGGCGAATTTCTTGTAGAATAGGACAAGCAGCAACGAAATGGTATATATCTTCATTCACTCTTCCGTTACATAGATCACATAGCTGGGGCAAGTCTGATCGATGAGGTATAAAGTTCAAATTTAAAATTTCAACTCTTGCTCTAAAAATAATACTTATAACCGAGGCTGAAAATTCATTACTAAAGTAAGAGACTTCCGAGGGCAGTTCATGGTTTAAATGACTATAAATAGCTCTTGAAGTAGATGAAGATGCTCTGGAAAGGTTATCCAGAAACATTTTGTGATCCACCTTAGCAATCACATCAGAAAACTGAGCCTGCCAATCGGTCACATTAGTTTCTGTTAAGTTTAAACTTGTTTCGTAAGATAAAGCTAGTTCGTTCCAGTTTTTAAACGGGGAAGCATTCACTCGAAGTAATTTTCTTAAGATGATTTTGTGAAGACAAGTTTCACTTCTTTTCATCACTCTAGTAATGAAGTTCGCATTTGCCTTCAAATTTTGTATATATATAGGGACTATTCCTGACTCTACATATATGGCGTAGTTGGGTGTTGAGTTAGGCAAACGAAATATCCTCTTAAAAAAGTTCCTTTGTACAGTTTCAAAAGCTTCGAAGTGTGTGTATCCGACGGGTTGGACGCCATATGCCATGCATGCATTTACTGTCGCGTTGAAAACTTTGTACTTGGACGTTATATCAACATTTTGGTTCGAAAAAAACTTTGGCCACATTATATTAAGAGCCAATTTAGCTTCGTTGCTTTTTTCTTTGGAGTGCTTTAAATAGCTTAAATTGTAGGTCAAGAGGACACCCAAATATTTAAACTCTTGTAAAACCTCAATGTGTGTATTGTTTAGAGACCATTTTTCTTCCGCTCGCCTTCTTGATTGTCTCTTTTCAAATATAACAATCTTAGTTTTTTGGGTATTAATTTGCAAGCCCCAAGACTCGCAAAATGAACTTAGACGGTTTATTTGCAATTGAAGCGTGAAAGGATTATCAGCAAGCATAACTAGATCGTCCGCGTACAACAGGACTTTGATTATAATGTTAGCATAATTAACTCCACCCGGAAGAAGCTCGCAGACATCATCTATGAACAGGGCAAATAATAATGGGCTGAGGATACAACCCTGAGGAACACCTGTAATTGTATCAAATCGATTTGCAAATGTGAAACCGTCCCATACCCTTGCATTTGTTGACGAAATAAGACTTGCATACACTTCGAGAAACTTTCTTGACAAACCAATGCAAGAAAGTTTGTATATTAAAGCTTGTCTATTGAATTTATCGAATGCAGCTTTAAAATCAACAAAGCAAGTGTATAGTTTCTTTTTTCTATCTATAAATTGTTGAGCAATGCTTGAAATGGCCAAGATATGATCCATGGTTGAAAAACCTGGGCGGAAACCGGCTTGAAAGATGCTCAAAAGACTGTTATCCTCAATCCATTTTGAGAGCCTTTCATATAGGATTGCAGTGAAAGTTTTTCTTATTGAATTTAAAATTGAAATACCTCTATAATTTTCCGCAGCGTTAGCATCACCTTTTTTAAAAATGGCAAAAATTACAGATTCGTTGAAACTGTTAGGGACACATCCATCATTGTACACTTTGTTATAGAAAGACACGAGGTAGTTTTTAAAATCAATAGTGCTGTTTTTATAAAACTCGACTGGTATGCCGTCTAGGCCAGGAGCCTTGCTGTTTTTCAATCTTTGGAGCGTTACTTCCAATTCGGGCAATGAGAATTCTAAATCCAGCTCGTTGACTCTAGTATCAGGTAGCGCGTAATCAAAGGTATGAAGGTCTTCATCAGCTGAGAGTAGAGTTTTAAAATGAGCTGCTAACGTCTCAGCTTCTAAAGAGAACTTCATACCCTGATTGCGCCCACCAAGATTGCGCACTGTCTCCCAAAATATCTTTGAGTTTGTGCAGTTTTCCAATTTCTTAGCCACGTTTATTAAATAGGTGATTTTCTTAACTGAGCACATTTTTTTAAAATCATTATTAACGCGAAGATAGATGTTTTTGAAAAATTGAGAATTGGTCGTTCTAAACAGTTTTAAGTAAACGAACGAAAGTTTACGGAGATTTCTGCAATCCTTATCAAACCATACATTTTTAGCTACAAAAGTGTGTGTACTCTTCAACGCAAAAGGGGCTGCGGTCTTTATAACCCGTTCTATACTTTCACATACCACTTCAGACGAGACTGCGGATTGTTGGGGCAGAGATAGTAAGTGCCGAGAAAGGAGGCTTCTATAGAGGGTTGCATTGTTCTCCGACCACTTCAGCTTATTAAAACTAGAAGGTATAGCTTGCTGGTTTAACTCCTTTAGCTGAATTTTAATTACAATTGGAAAATGAGCCGAGTAGTTGACTAGTGCAACTTCAAAGTCATCGATAATGTTCAGCCAGTCCCCTGAAATCGCAGCAAAGTCAATTACGGATTGTCCCTGCCCGCTAACAAAAGTGAATTCGCCACATGCATCACTAATAGAAGACCCATTCAAAACAAATAGACCGAAAACTTCAAAAAATTCTGTTAAACTCCCCCCGTTGCGGTTATAAATTTTATCCTTAGAACATCTACTCTCGGCCAGTGCAACTCGTGCTCGTAAAATATTGGCGGAAGAATTTTGATATTCACCAATCCTAGCATTTAAATCACCGACGATTAACACATGGTCAAGAGAAGTGTTATTCATAAATTCCACTAGTTCATCGAAGTCGCTAAGCCAATGATTGCAATTTAAATAAATAGGAATAATATAATAGTTTAGGTTGTTGCTAACCATATGAAAAATAATTTTAGATTCAATAATTTTAAAATTAATAAGATTACCCCATAAAGATTTTTTAATCCCATATAGAATACCCCCACTGGCTCTTCCATGCAAATTAGATCTTATCGCGGGTGTAAACATTACTTTAAAGTCTTTGAAATATTTTAGAAATTCATTTTGATTCTTTTCTTCAATAAAAGTTTCTATAAGAATTATAACATCAAATTGGTGTAAATATTTAAAAAAATCGGAATGTAAAAGCTTACTTTTGAGACCAGTTATATTATACGAGCATATATTTAATTTTTGAAAAATAGTTGTGTTATGGCAGACGACAGAATTTACCTATTTTGTTTTATCCCTAACATGGTGTGAACTCTGATTTCCAAATGGCGCTCGCTGCGGTTGGAGGCCAAAAGCGGAAGAAGAGCTTGGAACCACGGCCAACCTCGCTCCCTCGCTGCAGTTAAAGTACTCGTAACCACTGTCACCAAATAGTTCACTAATGAGTGACATGTCCGCTGCTGATTTGACAACTAAACCTCGTGAAATTTGATAAACAAAAAGTTGATTGTTGATTTGCAATTTGTTGTCTCCTTTAACGAAAATTCTGGCGTTTGGATTTATCTGCCGCAGTTTGTTTTTTATTTCTATTAGTGTTTTTCTTTTTCTTCTTGATAAAAGCGATTGCTCGCGAAATATACTTATTCCGGAGCCTTTGAGCGTGTGCGCGGAGGTAATAAGTTTATCGGTGATCGCCGCTGTTGGAAGTTCGATGATGACAGTTGCTCTTTCAGTGTTGTTGTTGCGTATTTGTCTGGAGCTCTTAAATTGGATTTCTTCTTGAATTTTTATTTAGTGCGATCTGATGGAATGAGCTTGTCATGTCCAAAGTAGAAAAATATTTTGCTTTACCTAGTTTATCTAGTACATCTTCTAACCTTGTAAGTGGGAATTTGTCGTCTTCCACTTTCTTATTTAAAGATCTAAAGTCTACTACCAGTCTCCATTTTGTTTGTCCGTTGAGACTCTTCTTGGGCACAATGAGTAATGGTGAATTATAAGGACTGACTGATTCTTCTATTATGTCCTTCTCCATTAATTCGGCCACTTGTTTCTGTATCTCATTTAGCTGTGCATTTGGTAGCCTATATTTTTATACCCTATTCTAGGGGTATATTAATTTTGACGCATAGTTTGTAACATACCTTAATATTGCCCGTAGACCCCTAAAAGTTACTATATTTATGATCAGCATCGATAGTAATGTCGATCTAGCCATGTCCGTCCGTCCGTCCGTCCGTCCGTCGGCAAAAATTAAGCCTTTAAACTGGACCTAGAGAACTGAAATTTTAACCAGGGTCCCAAAATAATCAAGTTTACGAATTTTTGAAATCCGCCCACAGACACGCCCACAAACTCAAAAAAACAAAATTTTGGAAAAAATCGAATTTTGAGCTAGAAAGCTGAAATTTTTTATATGTGATTTATGACTCCTAAAACTGCTCGGGATAAAAAAATTTCAAAATCCGCCCACTGACACGCCCACAAATAAATAAAACAATTTTTTTGTAAATCCAAAGTTTGAGCTAGGGAGCTGAAATTTATAATATATACTCTCTATGGGCCTTTTATGCTCATGTGTAAATATTTTCAAAATCCGCCCACAATTATTATTATTTTTTTTTTTTGAAAATTCAAAGTGAGCTAGGGAGCTGAAATTTATAATATATAGTCTCTAGGGGCCCTTTATGCTCACGTGTTAATTTTTTTTAAATCCGCCTACTGACACGCCCACAATTAAATAAAACAATTTTATTGAAACACCCAAGTTTGAGCTAGGGAGCGTTTTTTTTGATAAAATCCTTTAAATGTTATATAACAAAATATGTAGAGCGTTCTTAACAATTCAACCATACTTAGACTTTTGTCACGCCCACTTATGAGGGATAGGAATAAGAATAGGGTATCCAACAGTTCGCCCAAGCGGACTGTAGCCCGTCCCTATGTTTTTATATAAACAGGATTCTTATCTGTCGTAGAGATGTGTTGCTCATAGAAGTTGTTCATGGTTAGTTTTTCATTCTCGTCATGAAAAACGTCTTGGAACTCTTCGCAAATTTTCAGTATTGACTGAACTGCGGAATTATCTAAATGTTCTATATTTATCTTTTTCTCTAAGCGTTGATACCTTGCTTTGTCTTTGGGTTTCATGATGTTTGATAGTATGTTATAGTTTTTTAATGGTTCTACACTGATCATCGCATTTTCTATGATTTCTTCTTTATCTCCTGTATTCAGTACTTTTACATGCTTGATTCCATCAGCTGGTAATATTTCATTTGATATGAAGACTCCTTTCTTTATCTCATTGCCAATTACCACACTGTCTTGATGCAGATCTATTTTGATGTTTGTGATTAGTTCTGTACTTGGTGGAAGTGTCAATTTCCCAATGTTTCTCATTGTCATGTTCATTGGTAATACTATTTCTTCATCTGGCAATATCATTACTAGTACACAGGTTTCATAATCATTTTTGCAGTTATACGTTTTAAGGAAATCTCTTCCCAGTAGTCCATCAGTTGCTATGTTTATGTCTTCATTTACTATGTGGAACTGATGCTCTATACCTGCTTCTCCTAATGCAAGTTTCAGTTTTGATACACCTATCGAGAATATTGTTTTATTTGTTATACCGTTTATTTGACATGCCGAGTTCTCATTTAATTCTTTCACCAGATATTCCTTACAAACAGAAATATCTGCACCAGTGTCAATCAAAAATCTTAAAGGTTTTCTTAAGTTTGTTACAAATATGTTCACGAAATTTGTATCATTTTCCCCATAGAAATTTAGAATCTTCTTTGGTTACCCCGATTCTGATGACCGGGGACACCTTTGTTTTCCTACCTAGTATTTCCGTTGTGGTATCCTCTCGTGATACCTCAGCCTCTTTCACTGCCTACGTTGTTGTCTCTGTCGTCATTATTACGCCTATAGTAACTATTGTGGTCGTTATTATTATTTTGGTGTCCTCTAGTAAAAGGTCTTCTACCCCTGGCATTGCTGAAATTTCTTTGATTGAAGTTTTCATGATTTCTTTGAAAACTACCTCTGTAATTTGTTCTAAACTGCATAACATTATTTTGTTTGCTGGTTGCTTCTACTTCAGCTGCTATTTGTACAGCCTCACTTAATTTTGTCAGGTTAGGTTAGGTTACTGGGCTGACGGGGCAAGAGAATCCTGCGCCCGTCACACTTAGGTCAATGTAGACCCTTTGTGATACCCTGGAGGTTACGCTTCCCTTATCTGGAACCAATGAAAAATCTATGAAAAACTTAGCGGGTTTACAAACCATCCCGATGCGTTGATGAACTTGCGCAAGTCATTCACAGACTTGCCGGAGAGTTCTTCTAAATCCTGGAAGAAATATCTGCCCAGGATATTGTTTCTGATATGACAGAGTGCAGGGCAGTGACAGAGGAAATGCGGGGTATCCTCATTCACCTCCTCGTCCCCACATCCTCTGCAGAGTTCATCTGTGCTGAGTTTTAATTTCTTTGCATGGTAGCCCAGCATGTTGTGTCCGGTGATAACACCTGTGAGAGAGGACAAAGAATTCTTGTTCATTTGAAGGATTCTCTTGGTCTTTTGTTTGTCATATAGTGGCCACATTTTCCTTGTAATAACACAGGAATCAAGGGCACTCCATCTTTCGTTTGCTGTCATCAGTGTTTTATTTCCAATCACCTGTTTAAGGTAACAGGGTGGGGTTTTTACTCTGGACTCTGGACGCCTGAATTACAGTTTTAATGGAATGGTTAACGCCGTTCTTAAATGCAATTAAACCTAATTGGTCATTTAACTTTATAATGGTCTCCTTGTTTGCTTCTCCTTGTTCGGATATCTGAATTTCATTGAGCTGAGCTATTAGGCTATCAATTCTCTCTGAAAAACCATCAACATTCTGAGTCCCTTTGTGTAGATTGGCTAACTCATTATGTATTGTGAGCGGATTTACTTTTGGTTTGTAGCTATCTGTTAAAGCTTTTTGGAGCGTCTCATAAGTCGTTGGTTTATCTTGCACTAATAACCTGTTCCTAACTTTATCCATTGGCTTTGTTGCAAAAACGAATTCTATTAACTTATTTTGTTTTTGTGAATCACCAAGTGTGTCACTATAAAATTTTATTAGTCCTATGAAATTTGCTAAATTTTTCTGTTCCCCATTAAATTCTGTAATTAGCTTTGCAGCTACCAATTTTTCGAATCTTGCCATTGTGCCTAATTCCCTTTTTTCCGATTTTGGTCTCAGCAATTCTAAAATTTGACTTTCTATTTTCTTTAAAACCTACTGTTATATCTTTTATTTCCGTTTCATTTGCTTTATCTATAATGGTTTCATTCCACATACTTTTAATTTCTAGTTTTACCTTTTTTATATATTCTTCAGTGTACTCTCTGTTGGGATTCTTTTTTAAATTTCTTAGTATTCTTGAAATTGTGTCTAAGCTGTCCATGGCATTATGAAAAATTTGTTTTTACTTGTTTGTATGTTATTTACTCTATTTCTCATGATTTGTTTCTTTACATATTTCTTATAGTACGAATGTATTTTTGCTACTAATAATAATAATAATATAAATAGAACATAGGTGTTGATGTTGTTAAAATACTGGTTCGTCTGGCTGCTATTCAAGTTGTTTTGATTACTTCTTTTGAGTTTGGTTGTCCCTTACAACTAATTCGCAATACGTATCGCTAACAATCATACAAGGTGGCGCAAAAGTAATCCTCCTATCAGAAAATGCTATAAATTTTGCGATTGGGCCCTAATGTCAGTTCTGTTTTGAGATTTGTGTAGTAAACACATGCGAAATACACGTTAATAAACAATGTTACGCTACACTGCTCCAGAACGCGGAATATTGGTGACTATTTATTTGAATTTTTTTTTAAATTACAGCCAAAAAACATCGGAAGGTTATTTTTGCGCCACCTTGTACATGCATACCAAATGAATAAACATAATTCTTTTAACCTACATTATTCATAAAACATTCATGCTCACATTTCATTATTACAATCAATTAATTGTCCTAATTTCTATTACCTGGGTCAATGAATGCAAATGAAAACAATAACAGACACATGTACCATGTTGAACTACTGCATAGCATGAATCACTGTCGCTATTACTTGGATGCCATTTGACACCTTCCGTATTCGAAGCAAAGCGCAGCGATTCAATGTTACGCAATCGTTTTCATTGTTTACTTTGTGCCTGTATTGAGTCACACTACAGAACAGTTTAAAGGCCTAATTTTTGCCGACGGACGGACGGACATGGCTAGATCGACATTACTATCGATGCTGATCATAAATATAGTAACTTTTAGGGGTCTACGGGCAATATTAAGGTATGTTACAAACTATGCGTCAAAATTAATATACCCTTAGAATAGGGTATAAAAAGTGGTCTGGGTGTGACCCGCAAGGTCCACACGACTAACTTCCCAGTGGGATCAATATGATTTATGCGATTAGTGGAAAAAAATTTAAATGCGGTTAACCGTAAGATATGGTTAAGAATTATTTAATATTAAAAAATCCTCTTTAATATTGTTCATGGAAATTAAATTTTGTTAATAACAGCGAAGTGTGATATATATTAATGCAACCATTGTTATGAACGGAGCACAATGTGGTAATGATTTGCCCAATGAAAAATGACAATAAATTGTACAAATAAAGGCAATTATTTTAGTTATTTATTTACTAACAAAAAACGGCTGGACCGATTTTGCTGGAAACTTAATCAGTTCTGAGTTACGTAATTACGCTTCGAATAAACCCGGTCCCATGTCAATATCATCTTTGGTTCTCGAGATAATCGTGGGGAAAGATAATTCCGAACGCACATACGTACATACGCACATACTACATACACACGGACAGTCATCTCTATAAAAACGTTGTATTTGGATTCTGGTGACCTTGAAACGTGGAGATATGTCAAAATCTGCGATTCACAAAATCGGCCCCATTACAACAACTTCCACTGGGAAGTTAATAAACAATATAAGTAATGAATGAGGAGAAAAATCAAATAATATTAATTTTTTTTTAGCTATAGCGTACTCTCCTTTGTTTCTATTTTTAATGTTAAAAGCAGAAACGCGAAAAAAATGCATGCATATTTTCTTTTTGAAACCTATTCATCTTTTAACTCTGTATTTTTTATTGATTTACATGTTCACATCACGCTGGGAATTTGATCGTGTATAAATGTTTTGAATAGCCAGAACAATAAAAGCCAATAACAATAAAAGCAATGTTACCCTTTAGACTCAAAACCGCAGTTGGCAAAAATGTCACCACCGTAAGTGAGTAGAGGCACAACCAATGTTTCTGCAAGTATGGTACTTGTACGGAGTGAAGAACTAGCAGACTCGTAATGTTCGAAGGATTCCATAGGTCTTACTAATTGCTTGTTTTATATTCGTATCCCAGAAAAGATTTCGACTAGAGGTCTTACCGGGGCTTTTGACCGATTCAACATACTTTACAGGAGCATAATTTATGTTGATTGAAAGAAAGTATGACAGGTCGGGAGCAGCGACTCAGTGGTTAGTTAGATTGTTGAACTTTTTGATAAATATGTGCCGTTGCGGATCATGCAAGTGATAAACACTAAATGTCCTTGGTTCACGCGCCATGTCCTAGACGCAATAAATACCAGAAAAAAATTGTACTGCAAATGGAAACGTAGCCCTGCAACCCTGGGAGGTCTTCTGTCAGGCTCGTAATCACTCCACCTTTGTAACATGTCGAGCAAAGTGTAATTACTTTTCAACTAAGCTTAAGAGTTCACTCCCCTCCAAACAACTGTTGGAAAATTTGCGTAAAATTGGAGTTGGAAAAAAAGGATATAGTGTGTGCGGGTTGGATCCGAATGTTCTTAGCAGCTCATTTTTAACAAGTTCTGACAGTAGCCCTCAATTTTCTTTGCAACCCGAACTTCTTTGTAACCGTAATTGCGACTTTGTAGCTGTCAATAAAAGCAATTTGCTTGAGACAGTAATGGGGCTTATTCAAATGCAACGGGAGACGATGGTATACCTCTTCGCTTTATTAAAATTATTTTACCTTACATCTTATGCTCACTGATACATACAATTAACCATTGCAATACTTGCTCTATTTTCCCTGATAGCTGGAAAGTAGCACTCATAATACCTGTTGCCAAAAAACAACACGCTTCGCTTCCTTCGAATTATCGACCGATAAGTATATTACCGACTCTTTCAAAAGTCTTTGAGAAGTTACTAGCGAATCAAATAGTTCATCATGTTAATTCAAACAGTTTGCTTTCTCCCTTTCAATCTGGCTTTAGGCCTCAACATAGCTGTACCACAGCAATGGTCAAGATATTGGACGATAAAAGACAACAATATGACCGCAATTATTTGACAGTTTTGTGCTTACTTGACTTCTCCAAGGCTTTTGACAGAGTAAATCATACAATCTTATGTAGTAAATTGCGCCACTATTCCGGTTTCAGTGATAGGGCAGTCAGGCTTATTAAAAGTTATTTAAGTAATAGGTCACAAACAGGGCCGGCTCCAGCCAAAGAAGCGCCATGTGCAAGATTTACAGAAAGCGCCCTATTTTGAGTTAGATTCTCCTTGAAGTTGCAAAATTGCATGTGATGTTAGTTAATGTGCAAAAATTCAGCACAGGTGTGATAGATGCTGTTATTTTTTGGCTTATTTGAACAAGTCTATTATTTTTTCTATTTTTATTAATGACTTAGTTCGTAATTGTAAAAGTGTATCGTTCCATCTCTATGCTGATGATGTTCAGATTTATTTATCTAGGCCTGTCGGATTAATCGAAGATCTTTTCCATCGTATAAATGAAGATATCGCAGCTATGTATTTGTGGACAGTTAATAATGGACTAACACTAAATCCAGCTAAGACACAAGCTATCTTAATTTCCAAAAACTTTAAAGAAACTGGAAATCTGCCTCCTATCATGTTGTCTGGTATTGAAATTAAGTGTGTTGAAAAAGTCATGAGCCTAGGATTTATAATAAATCGGGATCTCTCTGGTAATGATCACATAAATTACACCATTGGTCGAATTTATGGTTGCCCTCGGAAACTATGGACGTGTGCCAGCTTTGTTCCCCGCGATATAAAATTAAAACTAATGAAAACTCTGATACTTCCCATAATAACCTACACTGATATTGTTTACTGTAAGCTTGATTCCATTTCACAAAATAAACTAAACGTTGAATTCAATGATATGATTTATGGACTGCGAAGATATGATCATATTTCGGCTTACCGGAATAACATTCTTGGTTGCTCTCTCACACAGTATTTGAAAGCCAGAAATTGTTTATTTTTGCATAAAATTATCTATTTAAAATCACCATTGTATCTATTTGAAAAACTGCAATTCCCACAGTCGTCAAGAGTATTCAATGTAATAACACATCCTTGTAATTACATTAACTCATCGCGCCTGTTCTTTGCTCACGCCATTCGGCTATGGAACTCTTTACCCGAAGTCATAAACCTAGCATCGAGAGTCTTTGAATTCAGGACAGCTATTTTTGAATACTTTTCTCAACAGCAGTAGATTGTCTTTTTTCTATTTTTCTTCAGAACAGAAAGATACTTTAACTATTACTTCATCTATCCCACTATTTTTTATATATTTTTTTTTCTATTATCTTTATTTTATATTAAATATTCATGTAATTTTATTAACTGTTTTATTATATGATTTTTATAGTAAGGGAACTCTAAATGGTAATTTTGTTAGTCCTCTTAAAAGACAAAGTCTTACATGTACTTAATGATTTGTAAATAAATTAAATTGAATTAAATTGAATTGAATTAGTGTGTTTTACTACTAGTTGAAAGGCTCCCGGGTCAAATCCCGCCGGGCCAAATAACATCTAGAGTTTTTTCACTGCCCCTCCTCTTGTGAACGTCTGACAAACAACCAAGAGTATCAATTGTCATGAAATGAATTTGCCTTTCGGATTCGGCTTAATCCAAACGGTTGGAGAAGCTAGGTTGTAGGCACTTGTATGGCCGTTAATGCCTAATATTTATTTTTTGTTTATTTATTTACAATGCACTTGGGTTAATTGGGATTAGGAATATGCCATTACTTTGTGACCATTGCAGGAGTTAGTTCAGATCTTCTCTTTCTTATGGCACAATCGCGTTTTGTAATGTCGTCTTACTGACATGTTCCTAAACTCCCGTGGTTTAATAAGCGATTAATTCATAAAGAACCTGAAAACTAAAGCTTCAATTTTCTACGAATCAGAAGGGAAATTATTGTTTTAATAAATTCGTATATCGTTTCGGATATTCTAAAATTCCAGACGAAAATCCACAAGTTTCCCCCAAGGAAATGAAATTTAACAATGAGATATCACGCGGAGGTAAATCCACTTGCGATTTATTTGCAAGTTGTTTTTCCTTAAAATTAGTTGCCTGCTAGAACTTGTGGTTTTAGTAAGGATAATATACATCCGATTGATGGAACATGGGATGTCTTCTCAATTAAAGAAATTCTTCTCTTGCATTGAAAAGCTGGCCCTGATTTTCTTTATCATATTAAACTTGAAAATTGTTATTTCCACTTCTCTTAATTTTTAACAATTCCTTATCATGTGGGTAGTTTTTTGATGGGTGGAAGATGGCCTACATATCTGCAATACATAAGACAGGTCAAAAACATCTGACAAACATTACATATCACTAGCAAGTTATCAGCAATAACGAAACACATTTCTCTATTGCAACATGGAATTGTTTCTGGTCGCTCAACAATGACCAATTTTACTCTCTTCAGCAAGTTTTGTATTAATTCAACTGAAAGTGGGTTGCGGTTTCATGTGCCTTATACCGATTTTGTGCAAACATTTGACAGAACAAACCATTCGATTTAATGCAAAAGTTGACTTGCTTCATTCATTCAAATTTGTTGAAATGGTTTTCTTCTTAAGTTTTGAATATGAAATTAGTATAGCAGAGACAGGGGCAGAAGGACATCGTCACAAGTGGAATAAAAATAAAAAACGTAAAATGAGTCCCCAAAAATCTCACCAACAAAAGAAAGCTGCACAGTCACTGTGAATGCTTCAAACAAGGAAAATAAAACACAAAATCCAACCAAGCCCCCACCAATTATCGCGCTTCAAGTAAATAAGTACGATAGCTTGGCCAAAGTATTGGAGGAAAATAAAATTAAAGCTAGTACAGCGCTAATAAACAAAAATGACATCAAATTCAATATGGTTGATGAAGAGGGATACAGAAGCCTCAGTAAAATACTAAACCAAAAAAAGGTACAATTGTATTCTTATGAAAATAAGCAAACTAGACCAATGAAGGTGGTAGTGAAAAGACTGCATTACTCATGCTCACCCGAAAGCATAAAAAAAGAGTTAAAAGACAGAGGCATTAAAATCTTGGAAGTTGTAAATATTCTTAAATTTAAAAGCAAAGTACCGCTACCAATTTTTACACTCAGTTTTGAGCATGACGAAGATAAGAAAAAAGTATATGAAATTAAAAACATACTTGGGATGCAAGTTGAGATTCATACCCTACGTAAATCGAAACAAGTGCCCCAATGCAAAAATTGCCAAAGGTACGGGAATACACATACATACTGCAACTCAAATCCAAGATGTGTTAAATGTGTAGGAAGTAACCACACTAAGGAATGTAAGAAGAAAGAGGATGAACATCCTAAATGTGCAAACTGCAATGAAAACCATCCTGCTAGCTACAGAGGTTGTTTAGTTGCAAAAGAAATCCAACTTGCAAGGGACAAAAAGCAAAAAAAAAAAACACAAAAAAACTCAAATAAGGAAAAGCAAACAGTTAAAAAGGACTTGCAAAAGAGCCCACAGAAAGAAAAGCCTAAAGACCAAGGTACAAAAAATACATATGCTCAGGCAGCATCAATAAATACTCAAGTACCAGCAGGTAAAACGGTAAAACGTAAAGTAGAGCCAAACACTGTCATGGAAAACCTCATGAAACAAATACTAAACAGGATTGGCTCCATGGAAAAATCGAATAAAACGACATTAGATAGAATATTGTTGTTAGAGAGACAGAACAGCAACAAAAGAGCTGTTACCAAAAGACAGACATGATGAATAAAATAAAAATTCTTGAATGGAATGCTTATGGTATCGAGAGTCGCAAGGACGAGATGCAAGTGACTCTTGACATACACCAGATAGATATATGTCTCATTTCAGAGACGCACTTTAAATTGATTACTGACTTTAAACTGCAAGGATATGAATTCTATCACTCCCCACATCCTTATAACTGCGCAAAAGGTCGGGCCGCAGTGTTAATAAAGAATACAATAAAACACCATATAGAAGCAAAATTCCAATCATGTGCCATCCAAGGAATTTCCATAAGTGTAGAAACGAGCAGTGGACAAATATCTGTTGCAGCAGTATACTGCTCTCCTAGCTATAGACTAAAGAAAAATGATTTTAAAAGTCTTTTCCGCATATTTCACAATAGATTAATCGCGTGAGGGGATTTTAACGCCAAAAATAAGTATTGGGGATTTTGATTAACTAATACTAGAGGCAGAGGGTGGCGACGGTGTAGAGGTTAGTGTGTTGGCTTGTTACCCGTGCGGTGCAGGTTCAATCCCCATGGGGAACAACAACATACGCTACCCATTCACATGCCTCTACACAAAAAAGGAGGAATTCTGCCTGGTAGTACAATGGACCGTTACCGAGTCTGAGTGCTCTAGGATTTGGAATTCCTTTTTTTTTCAGATTAAAAAAAAAAAAAAAAAGGCAGAGAACTATATGAAGCAATTAAAGAAGATGGGCCAAATATCACTTGCCGACTTCTTTCTATCCAAAAATATATCTTCAAATAAAATAAGCATAGAGGAAGAACCTGATCTTCAATCAGATCATTCCTCTATACTCTTAAAACTTAGCGATAAAATAATAATAAATGACCATAGCCCAAAACTAGTAAATAGACTGACTGATTTGAACTACTTCAGATAGAAGTTGGAAGAAAGTATTCAACTATCACCAGCTATTCAAACAGACGATCAACTAGAAGAAGCAGTCCAAATATTGACGCTCACAATACAAAAAGCTGCGTGGGCTGCCACTCCCAAAACAACAAAAAAGATCAAACAAAACTCTTATCCTCCCGAAATATGTAAAATTATTACAGAAAAGAGGAAAGCTAGAAAACGCTGGCAACAGACAAGTGCGCCAAGCGACAAGACCACACTGAACAACTTAAATTATAAGCTCAGAAAATCTGTAAGAGAATTCAATAATGAGTCTTTGAAAACTTACCTCACAAGTCTTACAAATGATGCTAGTAGCGACTACTCGCTCTGGAAGGCAACAAAGAAAATGAACAGGCCAATAGCTCACATTCCGCCAGTAAAAACCAGAGAAGTTAACTGGGCGAAAAGCAGCCAAGAGAAAGCAAACACTTTCGCTGAGTATCTTGAAGACGTATTGAAACCTTATGAAGATAATGGTTATCAAGGACTCGAAATAAGGTGCGAAGATGATAGACCTATTCGGCCGGTAACAGCTTGCCAAAGAAATTAAAGAAAGCATAAATATAAAAAAGGCCCCAGGGTTTAATTTTGTTACAGGAGAAATTTTGAAGCAATTTCCACGAAAATGTTTTAAAAAAACTAGCGCAGATTATAAATGCTGCATTTAAATTAAGATATGTGCCAAGCATGTGGAGGTAATAATGATACCTACCTAACGAAGTTACCTCATATCGCCCAATATCTATTCTACCAATGTTGTCCAAGTTATTCGAAAAAGTGCTGGTAAAACGTCTGCAAAAAATAATAGATGAAAAATCGCTAGTCCCCATTCACCAATTTGGATTTTGTGCATAGAATCACAGATAGAATCGAAAAAGCATTTGAAGAGAAAAATGTGTGCTCCACAGTATTTCTTGATATAGCACAAGCTTTTGATAAGGTCTGGCACAAAGGACTGATACACAAATTACAAAAGCAACTGCCGAAGCAGTATGCGACCATACTGGAGACTTATATATCACATCGATTCTTCAGAATTAAACAAGATGCAGAGTACTCAACATTAAGAGAGATTAAAGCTGCTGTACCGCAAGGCAGTGTGCTGGGTCCAGTTCTATACCTACTTTTCACTAGCGATCTGCCTGAAAGTGAAGCAAACACTGTAGTATTGTACGAATAGAAATAAAAACACAACTGTCCTGTTGTCCTGTGCGGTGATAGCGTAAGAAGTGAGTCTTCTCTTTATTATTTGAACATTTACTATACGTTGTATACACATTTACATTTGTTATATATTTAATACAACATTGCCTAGATACTATATAATTCCCTTCTTTTAACAAAATTAAGTGAAAACTTTTTTTTTCCTAGATACTACATATATTCCCTTCTTTTAACAAAATTAAATGATTTTTTTTTTTAAATCAAGTTACAACATTGCCTAGATACTACATATATTCCCTTCTTTTAACAAAATTAAATGAAAACAATTTAAAAAATAAAAATAAAGTTAAATCCCAAATGTACAACTGCTACTTATTCGTGATTTGAGATTGATTCCAATCTTTAGAACCCCGAGCGCATATCCCGTTTTATATCCAAGCAAAACTTTTCCTATTTCATTGGCCACATAAAAGTTTACCAAATTTTCGCTTCTTCCTGCTTTGATGACAGCGGTGAACATTCCAACGAACTTAAGTGGATATCCGCCATACGCACGAAAACCGATATAAACCTCTTTCTGCTTGTGCGTAATCTCAATGTTTTTGGCCTTCAAATCAAGACACAATACCTTGTCCATAATACCATTTGAGTCAATGCATAAAATACTTCCATTTTTCTTTCCATTCGTGTCAATAAAGAAAATATCATCATATTCTTCTTCTATATTTGTACAACCAGGTTTCCCCCTGTTTCAACCATTTGTACATTCTCTCGTTGGAATTTGTTGTTCAGTTGTCCAGTGTCTGGTCTATCATTCTCTCGTTTACCAATGAATCTATTGTGGGTTGCAGATCCGCGACGAAAACAACATCGAGAGAAATGATCCTTTAGACCACAAGCGAGACACGTTTTTCCTCTAGCCGAACAACTATCATCTGATGCCTTATGGCCTTTAGAACCACAATTATTTGAAAATATTTGAAAAAAATTAAGCTTTTGTTCGAGTTCAGTCTCCTAGAGCCTGTAAACTTTTGCTCTTTTTGTTCGTCCGACTCCAATGAATTTGAATTGATGATAGTTAACTCATTTCCAAACAATTTCTGTTGCTGATCCACCGCTTCGAAGATCTGTGCCATCTTTACGATCCGTCCCAATTTCTCATCACCACGTTCAAGAATTTTCTGCCGTAACTTATCAGAATGGCAGCCACTGGTGATTTGATCACGAATGTTTTCATCGAGTTGATCATCGAAATTGCAGCGCTCAGCTTGCTCCCGCAGCCGAGTTATGAACATATCGATTCTCTTACCCTTCGTTTGCCTCATCTGTCGGAAAATACCTTTCGTTTGACATATTACTATGTTTTGGCTTTTGGAAAAATGCACAGAGTTTTACGACTGCCTGCCCGTACTCATCCAACCATCCAGCCAACTGGCAGTGAGAAATTAACAGTTTGAACTTTCTCGCCAGCATAATGCAACATCCAGTTTAACTTCTCTTTGCCGCTTTTCATCGAGTTTGCCTGCGCAACAATTTCAAAACCGCGCAACCATTTCATCCATCCACTACCACAATTTCCGTCTACCTTGAAATCAAACGGTGGCGGTCCGTCAGTCAACCGTATTCGTTGCATTTCTGAAATATAAGAAATCTACAACGACCCCAGCTCACATAGTAAAAAGTACAAATTCATTCTTTTTATACCCTATTCTAGGGGTATATTAATTTTGACGCATAGTTTGTAACATACCTTAATATTGCCCGTAGACCCCTAAAAGTTACTATATTTATGATCAGCATCGATAGTAATGTCAATCTTCCTGCGGGTTGGTTACCTACCAGGCGCGTCCCCCGGTGGTGGATAGGGGGATCTCGGTACGATACGTTCGTGATCCGAGGTTTTAGAGTTATAGCGGCGTTTTATACACCGTCAAAGCTCTATCGCGAACCAAACCAAAAACAAGTATGCAGGAACAACTAAGAGATATAACTACTCCAGGTGGTACTCGCATGGGCGAAAATCCACCCGTGGTCTTTTCGACCACGGTCGGGGCACGGATTCTGGAGGCCCCAACCGACATACTTATACCCCACGCCTGTACAGGCGTTGACCTTCGAGTTGTGAAAAGGTTTGCTTCCGAAGATTCCTGCAGCTCTATCTCCGACACGTTCGGTAGACTGGGCTGGAAAAATGGAGAAAGTGGCGGAGAGGTTCAACCTGATACGCTTAATCTTCAGACCAATAGACAGACAGCCGATAGGTGCGATGCTGCCGATGCTGTGAAACCGAACAGGTGAAACGGGCCACAGAGGCGGCGTCCACTGGTCAGCGTCCATCTAAGAGCCAGCGAAAGAGGAAAAGGAGAAAGGCGGCTATCGTGCGGCGTGAAGAAACTGCACCGCCAGTTGAAAGCGCAAGCGCTGAGAACTGCCCTTCCCTGGCGGCGACGGAAAAGAGATGCAGGTCGGCAGAGGTTACCCCAACCGAAACCAGCCAGCTGACTGAAACCAACGCTGCCTCCCCTTCCAATAGCTCGAACAGGAAAACACGGAGGAAGAAGACCTCAAGCACTCCTGTCGGTGGAACTGCGCCCGCACCTTCTGCGTGCCCTTCCACTAGAACACTTCCAGCTGATGTATTTCCAATGATTGGATTTACTCAGATTAACCTTCAACACTCCAAGGCTGCTACTGCACTCATCAGTAAGAAGCTTTCTGTGTTGAATACAAAAGCCCACATAACATCCATACAGGAGCCATGGGTGTGGAAAAATCGCATCTGTGGCCTTGGAGGTGTCCGTGGCATTACGATACTCTGTGACAAGCGGTCCGAGAGACCAAGGGCTTATATTGCTGTGTCGAACCTTCTCTCAGCGACTAAGCTTGGACAATTTTGTGGCCAAGATTTGGTTGCTGCAGCCATTAGCTACGAAACGAATTGAAATTGGAAGACCTTCGTCGTGGCGTCAGCTTATCTCCCCTATGATTCGGTAGTGCCTCCACCACCAAGGGCAATTGCTGAACTCATTAACTATTGCGACACCAGGAAGATGGGCCTAGTTATATGCTGTGATGCCAATGCTCAAAACACTGGGGCAGCAGCAAATGCAACATGCGAGGAAAGCATCTCCTGGATTTCATTCTATCATCTGATCTTACTATCAACAATGTTGGCTCGCAACCAACTTTTGTGACGTCAAGAAGACAGGAAGTGATCGACCTAACTTTATCAAATAGATACTTTAAGGCGGTTACTAACTGGAGGGTCTCTTCGGAGGTGTCCCTCTCAGACCATAGATATATCGAATTCCAAATCGGATGCGAAGCCATAACTTTGCAGGAGAGGAGGAATCCGAGAAAAACCAACTGGATACGCTTCAGGGAGGAATTAGGGAAAACTCTCAAAACTCCAACCAAACTCAGGACGAGACAAAAGGTAGAGGAAGCTGTTCAAGACCTGAATAGTGCCATTACTAGCTGTTTTGAACTGACGTGCCCAGTAAGCAAACCCCCTGGCAGAACACCGGTTCGCTGGTGGAGCTCGGAACTGCAAAGAATTCGTAGAGAAGCTAGAAAGCTTCTAAATAGGTCACTCAAGACTGATTTGGAGACAGACTGGAATCTCTACCGATCGAAGCAGAAGGAATATAAGAGGCTAATTCGGGTATCGAAAAGTGCTTCTTATAAGAATTTCTGCGAAAAGATTGAAACGCTGGGTGAAACTAGTAGGTTGGTTAAAGTTCTGAAAAAGGGCAAACCAGCCAAACTGGACTCACTTAGAAAACTTGATGGCACCTTCACTGAGACGAAAGCGGAAACTCTTAGTTATCTGCTGGAGTCTCACTTTCCGGGTAACCAGATTACAATTGGTTCACAACCAGCCCCGATTACCGAGACTATGAGTGAGCCAAGACAAACAACTCGGCGTAGCTGGTATATTGCGAAAGCCGTGGTGACGGACGAGGCCATTAAATATGCTTTTGCGTCTTTTGACGGCTTCAAGTCACCTGGTACGGACGGAATATACTCAGCCATGCTGCAGCAATGTACAAACCAGTTGCTACCGACTATGAAGAAAATCTTCATCGCTGTCCTAGCACTGGCATACATTCCAACACCCTGGCGTACAGTTAGAGTAGCATTTATACCTAAAATTGGCAGAAGTGACTACTCACTCGCCAAGAGCTTCAGACCTCTGACTTCCTTCTTGCTGAAAAGCATGGAAAGGCTGGTCGAGCTTCACGTGCGCAAAACTGCTTTGCGATTGCACCCACTATCTCAGATGCAACATGCCTATCAACGCGGAAAATCCTGCGAGACTGCGCTCCAAGATCTAGTTGGTAGAATTGAGGGCGCGCTTGACAGAAAAGAATACGCGATGGGCATTTTCATCGATATTGAGGGTGCTTTTGACAATGCGACTTTTGATAGCATGTGCAGCTCCGCCAGACAACACGGCGTAGACGAACCATTGGTGTTGTGGATTAAAGCAATGCGAATGAATAGAACGTTGGTTGCGGATGCGGATTGTGGCCGCTATGTTATGGCGGGGGTAAACAGAGACTGCCCGCAAGGCGGCGTCCTGTCTCCACTGCTGTGGTGTATGCTGGTCGACTCTCTGTTGAACGCACTCAACAGTTCTAATATTTACGCTCAGGCGTACGCGGATGATGTTTCCGTGCTTTCTGTTGGATCATGCCTAGCGACTGTATGCGGCAAGGCGCAGGCGGCGCTTGACGTGATCGACGAATGGTGCAGTAGGAATGGGCTCTCGGTCAATCCTCTTAAAACTGAGGTTGTTCTCTTTACGAGAAGGAGGAAGCTGGTCGGGTTGACTCAGCCAGTGCTAAAAGGCGTCACAATCCAACTCTCCAATGAAGCAAAGTATCTGGGAGTCATCCTGGATAGAAAACTTCTTTGGTCCACACATGTTGAGCTGAAGACTGCCAAGGCGCTGTCTGTTTTCTGGCAGTGCAAAGGCATTTTCGGCAAGCCATGGGGCTTATCACCGAAAAGAGTCCTATGGATTTATACGGCTATGATAAGACCATTTATAGCATACGCATCGGTTGTTTGGTGGAATAAGCTTTCACGTAAATACATCACTGCTGCTTTTGCCAAACTCCAAAGGCAGGTATGTCTCGGCTTCCCCAGCACGCCTGGCTCCGGCCTAGATGCACTATTGAACCTTCCGCCCCTTGATGTTTACATCATGGGCTGTACAATCAAGGCTATCTCACGTCTTACAAGAGGTGGCTTTTGGTATAACTCGCACTGGAATTCTGATGAACTTGCGCAACGGTTGTCCTTCGACTCCTGTCTTATGGATATGCCGTCTGATGCGATGACACCGGAACTTCGGCTAAAGCGCAACTACGAGGTCGACTTTCCTCGCGTCCACGACTGGCTCTGGCCGGACTCTGAACCTGGAAGGGAATGCAGTCGAATCTTCACGGATGGCTCCAAAACCGATCAAGGATCTGGTGCTGGTGTCTTCGTGGAGAGCGATAACGTTAGACTTTTCTTTCCGTTAGGCAAATATGCGTCAGTCTTAGAAACAGAGACTTATGCTATACTAATGGCCATGGACTATGTTACGAGGAACAGGTGGACGGGGCGAAGTATCTGCGTCTGTAGCGACAGTCAGGCTGCGCTTAAGGCCTTACTCAAACCCTTAACTACCTCCAAAATAGTACGTGAATGCAAGATATCTCTGAATTCGGTCGGAAGGCTGAATTCACTTAAACTTGTCTGGGTCCCGGGTCATAACGGGATCACGGGAAATGAGATCTCCGACGAACTTGCCAGACAAGGCTCAGAGGGGGACCTCTCAGGACCTGAACCAGCGATCTGTCTGCCTGCGTCCTCGGTCAGGGCTTCCATTGACGGTTGGGTTTCCTATGAACACAATCGCCGTTGGCATGACTCTCCAGGGTGCAGACAGACTAAGCAAATGCTCCCCGACGTCTGTGGGAAATCCGCGGCATTCTTGTTGTCTCTCAACAGAAAAGACTGCGGACAGACTACTGGCGTTTTTACGGGACACTACGCTTTTGCCAAACACCTTAAGGTGCTAGGCCTAAGCGACACCACCAACTGCGAAGCCTGTGGAGAAAGCGACGACACTGCGGAACATTTCCTCTGTGATTGTCCTGCTTTTGCTCGTATCAGGTGGCAGGTATTTGGTGCGGATATGGTGAGTGCTGTAAACCTAAGCTCCTTATCATTGAGCGCCTTCTTTTCTTAGAAAAACGAGTAAATTCCCACAGTAAAATGTGGTGTGTCTGCCTGGTAGTACAATGGACCAGTATTGAGTCTGAGTGCTCCAGTGCAGAAAGTCTCACACACCCCGACAAAAAAAAAAAAAAAAAAAAAAAAAAAATTTCGGTCTAGCCATGTCCGTCCGTCCGTCGGCAAAAATTAGGCCTTTAAACTGGACCTAGAGAGCTGAAATTTTGACCATATACTCTCTAGGGTCCCGAAATAATCAAGTTTACGAATTTTTGAAATCCGCCCACAGACACGCCCACAAACTCAAAAAAACTAAATTTTGGAAAAAATCGAATTTTGAGCTAGAAAGCTGAAATTTTTTATATATGATCTATGACTCCTAAAACTGCTCGGGATAAATTTTTTTCAAAATGCGCCCACTGACACGCCCACAAATAAATAAAACAATTTTTTTGAAAATCCAAAGTTTGAGCTAGGGAGCTGAAATTTATAATATATACTCTCTATGGGCCCTTTATGCTCATGTGTAAATATTTTCAAAATCCGCCCACTGGCACGCCCACAATTAATTTTTTTTTTTTTTTTTTTGAAAATTTAAAGTTTGAGCTAGGGAGCTGAAATTTATAATATATACTCTCTAGGGGCCCTTTATGCTCATGTGTTAATTTTTTTTAAATCCGCCTACACGCCCACAATTAAATAAAACAATTTTATTGAAACACCCAAGTTTGAGCTAGGGAGCGTGTTTTTTGATAAAATCCTTTAAATGTTATATAACAAAATATGTAGAGCGTTCTTAATAATTCAACCATACTTAGACTTTTGTCACGCCCACTTATGAGGGATAGGAATAATAATAGGGTATCCAACAGTTCGCCCAAGCGGACTGTAGCCCGTCCCAATGTTTTTTATACAAATTTGTCAACATGTCTGATTTTCTAACTCTTTTAAAATTTTTCGATTAAAAGCCGTCACCGGCGAGAAAAACAACTAACAACTATTTTTTTTAATAACAACAATGCAATGCTCTATCTTTCGAGCCAACAACATCTTTCTCTTGCTTCAAGTTCATTGAAACAGAGAGCACCATTTTTTTTCTCCGCTCCATCTTTCGAGCCAACAACATCTTTCTCCTGTTTCAATTTCATGGAAAAAGCGAGCCCTTTTTTTCAATGCTCCATCTTTCGAGCCAACAACATCTTTCTCCTGTTCCAAGTATTTTTTTTTCAATGCTCCATCTTTGGAGTTATCTATCCAACTTAATGAACCGGATGACAATAAAATTTCTCAATCTTTCGAACTTATCTATTTTTTTTTTATTGAATCAAATGTCAACAAATTCAACTAATTTGCGCTTATAATTAAGCCGCATTAAATTTTTTTCATGTACTTACTCCTCCTTTTCTTTTTTTTTCTGTTTTGTAGGTTCGTCTGCTCCTCGTCGCCAAATGTAATATTGTACGAATAGAAATAAAACGACAACTGTCCTGTGTCTCTTTATTATTTGAACATTTACTATACGTTGCTAGACAACACATTTGTTATATATTTAATACAACATTGCCTAGATACTACAACCACCATAGCTACTTTTGCAGATGACGCAGCTGTCCTTGCTGTGGGAGCAACTGTCGAAATAGCAACAAAAAAGCTTCAAACAGCAATAAACAATATTTCAGAATGGACTAAGAAATGGCAGATTAGATTAAATGACTTTAAGTCGGTCCATATTATTTTTACGAATAAAAACGTACCACATTCCAGTCTACATTAACAACAATGTAGTGGAATATTCAAACACAGCCAAATATCTAGGAATGACTCCAGCCCTAGATAGATAACCTACGTCGAATCGACGTAGTCAATTTTTTAATTTCAATTTCATTTGTGCATATATGGCGTCACTGCCCTCGCCACTCGTACCAACTCAGTTGACCTAAGTAGCTTGCAGGAGACATAAGTGCCGCTCAGGTTAGTACACTACTTTTATAGAAATACGCCTGTCGAAAAATATCGTATACGTCGAAGTGACGTAGGTTATGTGGAGAGCACAAGACGAGCGCTTGGCCTAATTGCCTTGGGAACCAAGATGAATAAATTTTTTTTACTGACGTTCCTCACATACATATATTATATTATAATAATTACAAAAAGTTGTTTTTTAAAAGTCCGAAGTAATAATTTATTAGTGTGAAAATGAGATCTCAATATTTGTTTGGTTTTGTAAAGAAAGATTTTTATTTTTTTTTTATTTATATATTTTTACCTAATAAAAATAAAAATAAACTTGAATGTTGCATTATTCTATAGCACAATCATATTTGTAATAATCCATTGCCACTTTTAGAGACATCTTATATACACAATCCAAAATATGTGCTTTCAAATATATATACGTCGAATTGACGTATGGTTATCTTTAATGTACTATAAAATATGGTTATCTTTCTAGGGCTAGACGCTAAACTGCGCTGGAAAAAAAAGACGATACAGTAAAATGTGTTGGCTTATTGGGAGATAGGTACTCATCCCTCTCTAACTACAATAAGTTATTGCTATACACGCAAGTTTTGAAACCAGTATGGACCTACGGGCTCCAGTTGTGGGCATACACATGCCAAACAAATTTACAAACAATTTATGTTTTCCAAAATAAAGTACTAAGGAACATAGTTAATGCAACTTGGTACATACGCAATGCCGATCTGCATAAAGATCTAAATGTTGAAATGGTTGAAGATGAACTTAAGAAAGTTGCTCAAAGGCATAGAAGTAGGCTTCTCAACCACGTAAACACAGAAATAACAGAACTTTTAAATAATGACAATGCAATCAGGAGATTGAGACGGGTAAAACCTCTTTATCTATAAGAGTTAGCTAGGGCTAAGAAATCAGGTATTGATTTCAAACAAAAAAAAAAGTTTAGAAATCCGACAAACGGCGGATTTACGAGGGCGGGTCAATAAGTCCGTGACTTTTTGAATTTCTGACCTCTTTACTGAAACAGCAACACTGCTCCTAGGCATCTGTCAGTTGACTCCTGTCAAAATTTAAACTTGCTGCGTCAATTAGTTTGTGTTTGACACTTATTTTTATCAGACTACTCACTAATTTGAGGAGAAAATGGAAAAAAGTGAATTTCGTGTGCTTATTAAGCATTATTTCTTGCGAAAAAAAACCATTACCAATTACAAGGCTAAGCTTGAAAAATACTATGGAGACTCTGCACCATCGATTTCAATGATAAAAAAGTGGTTTACTGAATTTCGTTGTGGCCGTACAAGCACTGAAGATGCCGAACGTCCTGGACGCCCAGTTGAGGTCTCTACACCCGAAACAATCGAAAAAATTCACGATATGGTGTTGGCCGACCGAAGATTGAAAGTGCGAGAGATTGTGGAAGCCGTAGGGATCTCGCATGGCTCAGTGGTTTCAATTTTGAATGATCACTTTGGCATGAGAAAGCTTTCCGCAAGATGGGTGCCGCGTTTGCTCACAGTCGACCACAAACGCAATCGTGTAACAACTTCACAGGAAGGTTTGGCGTTGTTTATTCGCAATATGGAGGAGTTTTTGCCCCGTTTTGTAACCGTGGACGAAACATGGATCCATCACAACACACCAGAGACCAAACAACAGTCAAAACAGTGGGTTTATAAGGGTGAATCGGCGCCAAAGAAGGCCAAGGTGGGTTTGTCAGCCAATAAAGTTATGGCGACTGTTTTTTGGGATGCACGCGGGATAATCCACATTGACTACCTTCAAAAGGGAAGAACAATCAATGGGGAATATTATGCCAACTTATTGGACCGATTCAATGACGATTTGAAAAAAACCGACCTCATTTGGCCAAGAAAAAAGTTCTTTTCCACCAAGACAATGCAAGGGTGCACACATGTGCAGTCGCCATGGCAAAAATTAGTCGTTGACTAGGTGCAATCTCATTCGGCCCATTAAAGCCCATCACTATTGCAGAAGCATCACTCGCGTACTAGCTCTGCAATGTCTTTCGATGATTTTTTACTTCCGGCAAATTCCCAACACAAAACAAAAAAAAATTAGTATAGGTAACTGTTTCTTTGATGTTACCATACCCACTTCTAGTATTCCCAGAGAAGTCATCTGGGGCCATTACTCTTTTTTAATTTGATGTCAATGAAAACCCTCACCTTGTTGGGGATAGTTCGTGTTTGTTATTTGCAGACGACTTTAACCCATTTCTTACCACTTATGCACCACTGCGTATTAAATTTCGCGAACAAATTTTCTGAATTTTTGAATATCTCCCTTTTTTTAAAAACGACTGACATTTTTAATAAATGTTGATGCATTGAATACTTGTATGGAGTGTCAGAAAATGCAGTGGTAGCGACGGGGAGGGTAAGGCGGCACAGGCCTCGGGCGGCAGGCGTTCGGCGGCAGGCGCGCCGGGCGGCAGGTAATTTTTTTTAAATATGTAGGTATATAAAGTTTAGAAAACGGGTTCTTTTTTCATTCCAACGAATTTATTTACAAAGTTTACCAGCGTCACCGCTGCTTCACAGTAAGTAATCAGATATTCCTTGCGTTGCTTAACAACAAAATCCAAATATACAAATGTAGTTCAAATATACATAGTTGTCAATAGTTAAAGCTCGGACTCCGGGTCTGACTGCTGTGCTCTGTCTCTGATTCTCTCATTGAACACATTGACACATGTTTTTTTTAATTTCTTTAAATTATATCAAGAAACTTAAACACTGAGACTGATAAAGCATTGGATACAGCTAAAAATTTAGATGATATGGGAAAGTGGCCTAATGACATAGATGAAAATATGAGACTACTACTTGTGCAACGCGGTCCAGAAGTAGTGCTGCATGTAAGCGACACGGTTTCTACTGCACCGACAGGAATGACGAGGCGGCTAACGAAAGAATGATTTCATCGCACGTTGACTTACGGCGAAAAAGTTGTGGCGGCACCCTCAACGGACGCAGCCACGGAGAAATTGCAATCCACCGAACGCGTATCTCGTTGTTCAGATAATGGCCGTGCAACTCGTTTGACAGATAGGCGCCATCCTTTTCCGCAAAAGGTTAGAAAGTTTTTTTTGGCTCGCAGCTCTCGACGAGTGTGGTTGGAATAGGGTTTAATAAAATTAACGTAAGAAATAAAATAGTTTGAATTTATTAGTATCTAAATGTTTGGATTAAATAATAATTGATTAAGCCATCAGCAAAAAGTTTTAATAAATTGAAAATTAAATAAATGAAACAATTCCATTCCTCGTTTTATTTTCCAAAATGGTGACCCCGACGTGATCGCTTTTTTATTAATTTCTAACGTGCCTAATTGTACCAACCACACTCTCGCGAGGTAACCTAGGCTGGCATAACGCGTGCAAAAAGCACCACTGGAACAGATCTATAAGCCCCACCACCGCCGCTTAAGCTCCAAGCAGCGACACTGCCAATACCTCACCACCGAACGACATCACCAATTCCAAGCCAATATTCGCTTAAAGTACTCGTCCCCACGCACAGCAAGCACGCATTCACCCTAAATATACGCCACGTGCAAGTGGTTAATCTACTAAGCGGCAAGAACAGTAGTCGTTCTGCAAGGCGAACGTCGTTTCATCGTCCAGGGCACTCTCGGCGCTAGAGTCTCCAGTGGATAGCTTCCTGCCACCATCGCCAGCGACGGCATTGGCCTCCGTTAAACTGCGTCACGGCCATCGCTCCGAGGGACACCGTGGGATAGCCAAGTATACGATCGTGCCTGTTGCAGATCGCGCCGTTGGACAAGGTGGGATAGCCAAGTATACGATCGTGCCTGTTGCAGATCGCGCCGTTGGACATCCTGGGATAGCCAAGTATACGATCGTGCCTGTTGTAGATCGCGCCGAGGGACATCGCGGGACAGTAAACGCTTACTACAACATCAATTCCATATACCAGGGCAGATTTCCCAGCAAGTATTTATGTAAATACCTTTGCTAAATTAAAAAAATATATTATCAAGTATTTCGAATCCATACAATCATATTATATACTTAGTATAGTAGCGTAGTTAGAATAAATATTTTATTTTTTTTGTAACCATACGCACTCTAATTCGAGAGCTTCCACCGTAGTAATTTTTCGCCGTTCCTCAATTGTTTTTATGATTTAGAGGTAGATTGCAATCTCGAATAAAGGGGTAAAAATTTTTTCCGTGAAAAGTGAGATGGGGTTGGGTGAGCCAGGGTCGTCACAGAACCCGCCCGGGGGGCCAACCGGTACGGCATCGGCCGGAGGCGGTAATAACCCGGAGCCTAATACTTCAGCGGATGCACCTCAGGCTGAAGCGATCGCGTATAAGCCCATCAATTTTTGGCCGTCATGTCCCGACTTGTGGTTCACCGTGTTATACGGTTTGTACCGTGCTTCCTTGTTCCCAAGGGAAGAGTACAAATCGGAGAGTAATGAAAATACTTGTTATAATTTTAGCTATTGGCCCGCTGTCTATAGCTGGGCTGCGACCAATAGTAATGTTTATTTGTTTATATAATATATAGTTTTTATTACAATATTGGCCCGCTGTCCTTAGCTACGCTGCGACCAGTATTATACTATGCTAGAATTACTCTGCCTTGTCTCTAAAATTCCTAGTCCTTTTATATGATTGTAATTTGTTCATTTGGTTCATTCGCATTCCCCTCCAACACACACATTCTTCCGCAACTTCTTGTGGTGCGTTGCTCAATTATGCTGATACAGTCATTAGTTCCTCAATAACCCAAAATACCATCGATATCGCAATAAGTCATTGGCGCTTGCCCTAGCTATGCATAGTGCATTATCAGCATAAGAACGTCATTAGAATCAACATGTCATTCGCACTTGCGCTAACTGCACATAGTGCTGTATCAGCATGTGCACAGAACTTGTATGCGGAGTTCCCTTTGACTGTTGCGTCAATAGAGGGTATACCCATTACTCATACTGTTTATGGGTTCTGTCGGCGACTTGTGGGAATGATATGTGATATGTTGACACTGACCTAGTGGGAATATCGTATATTAGGCATTTTGTGCTATGTGGTAATATGGCGTGTGGACAGATATGCAGTGATATGCGGTTGGCATGAAGAGTGCATGGCAAGAAGTGGAATGCGAGTGGTATTCGGAACAATGTTTATGTTTATTAATTTATGGTGTTTGCATTTATGAATTTATGGGATGGATGCCAGATGTTGTAGGTACTACATCCTTCCTCCCTTAGAAAAAGAAAATTAACATTGAAAAGGTTAATTTTCTGCCAGATCGTTGACTTTGGAGAGTTTAGAAACAAGGCCATTTAAGATTATTTTGTGTTTACAAACGTTTTACAATGGAAATTTTTGTTTTATAAGCTTATATCTATTACATGAAAACTTATTTTCTATTACAGTTATTTTTATTTTCTACTATGTTAATTGATTACAAAATTCTATTTAGATATATGGTTAACAGTTTAGTCTTATAACTTAATGTGTATCTTAAGTTTAATTATACAAATTTTTTTGATTTTCTCTTTTTTCTTTTATATTTATATACGCGTAACGGAAATTTTTATCCATCTTTTGAAATGTCTAATACAAATTCTGGAGTTTTGTTATACGTATTTGTTTCGCTTAATGTTAGTGTAGGGCGTTCTATGTCTTTTGTTCTTTTGTCTG
Source organism: Portevinia maculata (assembly GCA_949715645.1). Classification (NCBI taxonomy): domain Eukaryota; kingdom Metazoa; phylum Arthropoda; class Insecta; order Diptera; family Syrphidae; genus Portevinia; species Portevinia maculata. The sequence goes on from OX454526.1 coordinate 143,086,638, forward strand.
TTTTTTCTTGATTTTTTCTGACTTTATAAATTTGATATCTTTTGTAAAAAGTTAATACGAGGATTATTGTTATTATTGTGTAACTTAATATGTAATTGTGCACGTGGTGTGCGTTTAGGGTTGTTAGTGGTTTCGTTTCGTCGATTTCTAGTTCGTGAATTTGTTGTGATATCGATTCTATTTCGTCATGGCTAGAGAATTTTATGACTGCTAAGTCATTTGATAAATTTGAAAAGTTTCTGGGGTTAGGTGTTAGGGATGTTGAGATATTTACTGGGGGAATGAAAGATTTGGAGATTGTCGTGGTTTGCTCATTCGATGCGTGAATGATCATGTCTCTACTTTTTATATAGCATTTGCCTGATATTTCGATTATTGCAGTGTCGTGGAGGGTAAATGTTATGATGTTTTCGCCACAGATTTCGTCTATAAAGTAATTTTCAAGGGACGAGAATAGCCATTTGTTTTGTTGTGACAATTGAATCCATACCGTTGAATGGTTAGATTGTCTTATGTCACAAGAGCTGGGAATGTTTTTACTTTTTGTTAGCAGTTGGATTAAACAGTCTGCGTTTTCGGTGTTTGCATTGAACAGGGGATGTGTAAGGGGACATAAAAATTTGTTATTTTGAGATCTGCATTGGGCTAATTCCTCCGTGTTTAGGGTGCAGTACTGTTCTTTTTTAAAGTCTAATAGGATGTAGTTATATGTCGGTTGTATGAATACAAAGTTACCTTTATATATAGTTGGTAAAGGAATACTTTTGTATATATGGAAGTTTTCAATAGGGGGTAACGGTATTTTGATTTCGTAAATAATTTTTTCGTCGTGGATAGCTACACTTGTTGTACTTGTTTGGTACAATGATAGAATATTTTCGTTTTTTGTAATATAGGGTAGTTTTGTGTCTAACGGCATTTCTTGTTTTATTTTTGTCAGTATTGTTTTTAATTGTTCTTGGGAGATTATGGCTGGGTGTGGTTTACCATGTTTTACATCGGTAACCAAGTCGAGTAAGTCGTCGAGCGTGTTTTGGTATCGTATGATAATAAGGGTGACTAGAGAGGTCAGGGATTCTAGTTCTGAAAAGGTATTGTAATCTGTATTTGCGTTAATAAGTTTGTCCAGTGTCTTTTTCGTGTTTTCTAACTTTCTGTTTATGGCTAGCATTTGATTCTCTATTGCGGATTCGGATTTACTGAATATGTTTTTCGTTGTTTCCAGGATAAGGGTTTGTTTTTTCACCAGCGAAAGAACATGTTGTTCGTCATACTTGAGTTTTTCGATTTGTTTGTTATAAGTTTTGGCGTCGTCTGCGTCTAGGGTACCAAATAGGGTCTTACTGAGTCGAATAGCGCTCTTTTATTACGGTGTTGTGGGTATAATAAGGCATACTTGTTTGGATGTCCATCATCAGATGGTTGATTTCTGAAATGGCGCCGTCGCAGATGGTTCCAAAGTGCTCCTTTGCCCTAAGAGTTTGACAAAGATTGTTAATTTCGATGGTAAAGTTGGCTGCGTGTGCTAGTGCCTTGGTGAATTGTTGTAGGTCGTAGTACACAATGAGCTTCCACTCTTGGTTGTATAGTTCAGCTGTTCCAATTTCTTCAAAGTATATGCCTGCCCTTTGTTGGATTGGTGTGATTACCAAGTGTCCATGGGTAGCGCATAATAACCCAAAGATAATGATTGTAAATTTCATTTTCTGAAAAAGATGGTAGTGGTCGTTATTTTACCGATCCTCTTTATAGATGGTGTATTTGTGTTGTGGGGGTTTTTTTTAGTGTAGGGGAATGTTGGTGTTTTTTTTTTTTGTTTTTTTTATTTTATTTTTTTATTCTCCGTATGGGTTTTCGAAACTTGCCCACATGTCCTCTTGTTCAGAATTCAGATCAGGGTCTGTATGAGGGCTAGGGTGCTCGTTGATTTCCCAAAGTTCTTCTCGGGTTGACATAATTGGGTTACCCCATTCGTGGCCTTGGTGGGGCGGGGAACGTATTCCAAGAAATGTATTATGTCGAGGGGGGTGTCTTATGATATATGTGGGACATAATTCCAGCCCGAAATCTTCCTCTTCAATCCCGAAGCTTATTAGATCCCCGAATTGAATCGGTACTTCATTAAGGCCTATCTTTTCTCCATTTACGTAGGTTCCGTTGGAGTAGATGCAATCTTTTAGCGTTATTTCATTGTTGTCTATGTGCATTATTGCGTGGATTATGGAAACAAGGGGGCTGGGTATCCATATAGGATTCGGGTACCCTTTTCCGATTTTTGTTAATCCTTGTTGTAATGGAATTTCGACACCTGATACTGTGTTTATCAGTATCCATTTGGAGTTTGGTTCGTAGTCATAGGACTCCATCCTGTGATTTGCAAGAGAACAGAAGGTTTAGTGAAATTTTCTGAATTTTTTGGGTGGGGTTTTGGTTTCAGGTCATACTTGTAGTAGTTGTAGGTTGTTGTTGTGTATTAATTTAGACTTGTTTCCTATTTTTATTACTGTATTTTCGTTAGATACTATTTTAGTCTCCTCATACGGGCCATTCCATAAGGCTGAAAGTTTGTTTTGTCTCTTTTGGTTTCTCATCAGAACTTTATCGCCTATGTTGAATGTTTTGGTCGTAGTGTTTTTGTCGTAGTAAGCTTTAGCTTGTTCTTTCTTTTTGTGTAAAATTTGTCTGGCTATTTTATAACCGCTTTGTAGTCGGCATCTAAGTTCGTGTGCATAATTGTCATAGTTGTAGAGAACTTGAGGAGTTTTATTGAGTGAGCTGGGAATCCGTGCAGGATAACCGTATAATAGCTCGTAAGGGGTGTATGTCGTGCTACTATGAGGCGTAGTATTATATACGAACATGGCGTATGGCAGCCATGTATCCCAAGTGAAGGGATCTCGGTTAACATAATGTCGTAGATATTCTGCAAGTGTTCTATGACTACGTTCTAAAGCGCCATTAGTTTGAGGGTGAAAGGGGGTTGTTTGCAATTTTTTAGTTTTAAGAATTTTACATACTTCCTTAAATAGATTGCTAAGGAAATTCGTCCCTTGGTCCGTAAGGATCGAGTCTGGAATTCCGAACCGCCATACCAAGCGTTCGACTATCATTCGAGCTATGGTTGAAGCTTCTGCGTTTGGTATCGGTATGGCTTCAGAGAACTTAGTCAGGTCATCCTGAAAGGTTAGGATGTATTTATTGCTATCATGACTGTCAGGAAGTGGACCTACTATATCCAATGCTATACGCTCAAATGGTGTTTTACTTGTAGTAGTTATTTTCATGGGGATTTTATTATTTCTGATTAATTTGTTTTTTTTGGCATGACTCGCATTTACGAATGTATTCCTTAGTGTCTTTTGTAATTGTAGGCCAGTAGTAGTATCTTTTAATTCGTTTGATGGTTCTGGAGACACCTTGATGTCCACCGAATGGTGACTCGTGGTTTTCGTGTAGTACCTTGGAGATATCATTAGTGTCACTCAGGAAGAGTCTTTCGTCGATAAAGAGATATATTACTATGTCTTGCATTTGGAAGGTTTTTTCAAGAAGTTTTTTGAAGATACTTTTGGATTCGTTGTCGGTTGCTGCCAGACCGAAACCTAGCGACTTATGGTCAGCGAGGTTTACTTTAATGTCGTTCAGACAGGATTCTGAGATTTGTTGGTCTCTTGGACTTCTGAATGGTATGGGTAGAGTTGTGACGAGGAGATTAGTGTTGTTACTTGTTTTGAAAGTAGAAGTTTTGCCCGTATGTGGTTTAATGAAATTAGGTAATTTTTTCTTTAGGATTTCCTCTTCTATTGATTCGCTAAGGGGTAGTATTATAATTTTATGGTCTATTTGTTTGGAGTCGTAAATAGAGCCGTTTTTCTCGTATAAGTTGAAGCTGGAGAGAACTTCTATGTCGTCTGGGGAGTTTGTGTTGAATTGCTGTGTTATATTATTGTCTAGAGTTTTACTCTCGAGTGTCCGTTCTTGGTTTCTAGTTGTTACTAGGACTTGGGTTGTGTTATCATTTTGTACTCGACTAAGTGCGTCTGCATTGGTGTTGTATTTACCCTTTTTATGGATAATTGTATACTCATATTCTTCCATTAGGATTCTCCAATGCATGAGCCTAGATGTGGGGTCTTTTCGTCCAATTAGCCATTGTAGAGAGCTGTGGTCAGTAACAATAATAAATTTCATTCCATAAACGTATGGTCGAAATTGTTGTAGTGCAAAAACGATAGCTAGTAGCTCCTTTTCGGTAGTGGTGTACCGTGTTTCAGCTGGATTTAGTGTACGGCTGGCAAAGCAAATAGGTTTGTCTTTGCCAATTGGTCCTTGAGACAGGACGGCTCCAACTGCTAGGTCACTAGCATCGGTTGTTACCAAGAACTCTTGACTGAAATCTGGATATGACAAAATGGGTGGATTAATAATTTTTTCCTTCAGGACTCTGAAGGCCTCATCGCAGAAAGCATCCCATATGAAATTGTTGTCTTTTCTAAGTAGCTGTGTTAAAGGTTTTGACAATTCTGCAAAGTTGGGAATGAATTTTCGGTAATAGCCTACAAAACCGAGGAAGGACTTGATGTCTTTGGTTTTCCTGGGTACTGGGAAAGTTTTTACGGCTTTAATTTTCTCAGGATCAGGTTTTATTCCCTGTTCCGAAATGATGTGTCCCAGGTATGTCAATTCCTTTCTAATAAAATGACATTTGTCGGGTTGTAGTTTAAGATTGTGAGCGCGGAGACGATTGAGAATTGTAATGAGTTTTTTGTTGTGATCGTTTAGATTGTACCCATAGATGACAATATCATCCATGTAAACAAAACATTCTATACCTTGTAATCCCATCAGAACGTTGTTCATTAGTCGTTGAAATGTGGCTGGCGCATTTTTGAGACCGAAAGGCATACGATTATATTCATAATGCCCAAATGGTGTGCTAAACGCTGTTTTATGTTTATCCTTGTCGTCCATTAATATTTGGTGAAAGCCTTTGGCAAGGTCCAAAGTGCTAAAGTACTTTGCTCTTCCCAGTTGGTCTAAGATGTCCGTTATGTTAGGTAGAGGGTAAGCGTCTCCAATGGTTAGCTCGTTCAGCTTCCTGAAATCGACTACCACTCTCCAACGTTTGGTACCATCTCTGCCCGGCTTTTTCGGTACTAATAACAGAGGCGAGTTCCAAGGACTGAAACTAGGCTGTATTACACCATCCTGCAACATTTCTTCGACTTGTTTATGAATTTCTGTTTTCTGACTCTCGGGGAAACGATATGGTTTAGTAAATAATGGGGGTTTATTTTCTTCTGTTAATATATTGTGTCTTATTGATTCAGTATGTGTTAAGTGATCCCCTTCGATATAAAATAGATCATTATATTCGCGGCATATTTTAAGTATCGATTTCTTTTCTTACGTATTACAGTGTTCTAACTCTATTAATGCTTCTAAAGGGTGATTTTTTTAAGGTTAGGATTTTCATGCATTAGTATTTGACAGATCACGCGGGATTTCAGACATGGTGTCAAAGAGAAAGATGCTCAGTATGCTTTGACATTTCATCATGAATAGACTTACTAACGAGCAACGCTTGCAAATCATAGAATTTTATTACCAAAATCAGTGTTCGGTTCGAAATGTGTTTCGCGCTTTACGTCCGATTTATGGTCTACATAATCGACCAAGTGAGCAAACAATTAATGCGATTGTGACCAAGTTTCGCACTCAGTTTACTTTATTGGACATTAAACCAACCACACGAATGCGTACAGTGCGTACAGAAGAGAATATTGCGTCTGTTTCTGAGAGTGTTGCTGAAGACCGTGAAATGTCGATTCGTCGCCGTTCGCAGCAATTGGGTTTGTGTTATTCGACCACATGGAAGATTTTACGCAAAGATCTTGGTGTAAAACCGTATAAAATACAGCTCGTGCAAGAACTGAAGCCGAACGATCTGCCACAACGTCGAATTTTCAGTGAATGGGCCCTAGAAAATTTGGCAGAAAATCCGCTTTTTTATCGACAAATTTTGTTCAGCGATGAGGCTCATTTCTGGTTGAATGGCTACGTAAATAAGCACAATTGCCGCATTTGGAGTGAAGAGCAACCAGAAGCCGTTCAAGAACTGCCCATGCATCCCAAAAAATGCACTGTTTGGTGTGGTTTGTACGCTGGTGGAATCATTGGACCGTATTTTTTCAAAGATGCTGTTGGACGCAACGTTACGGTGAATGGCGATCGCTATCGTTCAATGCTAACAAACTTTTTGTTGCCAAAAATGGAAGAACTGAACTTGGTTGACATGTGGTTTCAACAAGATGGCGCTACATGCCACACAGCTCGCGATTCTATGGCCATTTTGAGGGAAAACTTCGGAGAACAATTCATCTCAAGGAATGGACCGGTAAGTTGGCCACCAAGATCATGCGATTTGACGCCTTTAGACTATTTTTTGTGGGGCTACGTCAAGTCTAAAGTCTACACAAATAAGCCAGCAACTATTCCAGCTTTGGAAGACAACATTTCCGAAGAAATTCGGGCTATTCCGGCCGAAATGCTCGAAAAAGTTACCCAAAATTGGACTTTCCGAATGGACCACCTCAGACGCAGCCGCGGTCAACATTTAAATGAAATTATATTCAAAAAGTAAATGTCATGGACCAATCTAACGTTTCAAATAAAGAATCGATGAGATTTTGCAAATTTTATGCGTTTTTTTTTAAAAAAAAGTTCTCAAGCTCTTAAAAAATCACCCTTTAGTTTCTTAAGTCGGTTGTTTACTGGATCTGTTTATACCCTATTCTAGGGGTATATTAATTTTGACGCATAGTTTGTAACATACCTTAATATTGCCCGTAGACCCCTAAAAGTTACTATATTTATGATCAGCATCGATAGTAATGTCGATCTAGCCATGTCCGTCCGTCCGTCCGTCCGTCCGTCCGTCCGTCGGCAAAAATTAGGCCTTTAAACTGGACCTAGAGAGCTGAAATTTTAACCATAAACTCTCTAGGGTCCCGAAATAATCAAGTTTAAGAATTTTTGAAATCCGCCCACAGACACGCCCACAAACTCAAAAAAACAAAATTTTGGAAAAAATCGAATTTTGAGCTAGAGAGCTGAAATTTTTTATATATGATCTATGGCCCATAAACTGATTGGGACATAAAATTTTCAAAATCCGCCCACAGACACGCCCACAATTAAATAAAACAAATTTTGGGAAAAATTGAATTTTGAGCTAGAAAGCTGAAATTTTTTATATATGATCTTTGGCCCATAAAACTGGTTGGGACATAAAATTTTCAAAATCCGCCCACTGACACGCCCACAATTAAATAAAATATTTTTTTTGAAAAACCAAAATTTGAGCTAGGGAGCTGAAATTTTTAATATATACTCTCTAGGGGCCCTTTATGCTCATGTGTAAATATTTTCAAAATCCGCCTACTGACACGCCCACAATTATTTTTTTTTATTTTTGAAAGTCCAAAGTTTGAGCTAGGGAGCTGAAATTTATAGTATATATTCTCTAGGTGCCCTTTATGCTCATACTTAAATTTTTTTTAAATCCACCTACTGACACGCCCACAATTAAATAAAACAATTTTATTGAAAAACCAAAGTTTGAGCTAGGGAGCGTTTTTATTTACAAAAGCTTAGTTTTTTCGATAAAATCCTTTAAATTTTTGTCACGCCCACTTATGAGATATAGGAATAAGAATAGGGTATCCAACAGTTCGCCCAAGCGGACTGTAGCCCGCCCCTATGTTTGATATTCTATTTGATTGAATTCATTTAATTGCCTCCATTCAATGTCAATTTTTTCTTGACTTATGTTCTGCTCTGTATCTGAAATGTTTATCAGAAGAACCTTAACTTTGTTATTTTCTGGTCTTACAATCGTGTTGCCGAGAAAAATATTAGAGTTGATTTTTTTCTTTTGTATTACAATATCTCCAAACTTGGGTTTATATGATTTATCTAGAAAGGGGAATTCAATTATTTGCTGACTTCTGGCTTTGATAGTGAATATTTCATTGATATTTTTATCTTTATTATTTCTTCGCTCAGGCTTTTCTATGGCTGAGGTTTTCTTATTTTGCTTCAAGAGTTGTTTGCGATGGCGGATAGGTGATCGATTATTAGTTCTTTCAGGTTGTTGGCTTGATGAACCCTTCGATCCGGCCCGTAGACAATCGGATTCAAAGATAGGTTCTGCTTTAGATATAACTATGTTTCCCAAACCGGTGTCTGCATGTTGCACTGGTTTGTGTGTGGAACTAGTATGATCAGCATGATAAGCCCCTGTCATTGAACGTTCGGTCCCTTTATTGCTGTCGCTTGTATTCCCTTGGTACTTTATTTTGATCTGGTTATCTTCGTAATCAATGTTGCATCGAAACCTTTTCAAAAAGTCGTTGCCTATGATTCCGTCGTATGCCAGATGTATGTGGTTAGGCATTACTTGGAACGGATGGTCCAGAAGAATCAAGTGGTCTTCTGTTTGGAATTCCAAGGTTCCTGTAATTTCTCCTATTGAAGTCAGTGAATCCCCTGATATTGTTGAAATAGTGCACTCTTTGTTTGCTTGAGTGCCTTGTGTTTCTTCTGTTTTTAGCAGGCTGATATCGGCGCCTGTATCAATCAAGAATTTAAGAGCTTTTCTTGTTGATGGTTTGAATTTTATTCGTATCACCGGGTCCTTGTATTCGGGACAAAATGATACGATTAAGGTAGGATTTAGATAGGGGTTGTGTAGACGTCGCACTGTACCTGCGCTCGAGATAGATGGTCGATTGTGCTGGGGAGGACTCCACGGGGGAGTATGTATAATGCTATGATGCCTGGTATCATAACGTGAATCATTGTTTCTCGACCTGTTATTAGGGTTATTATTATTGTTGGGAGTTTGTTCCCGACGTGGATTTTGTCTGGGGGCTTGGCCTTGCATATTTAAGTGAGCCAACCGAGTTCTACATTCACTTTGTGAATGATTCCATCTGTTACAATACGTGCACTTTAAAACTTGTACCTCCCTTTTAACTTGTTGTGGTACGAAGTTGGGTATGGCGGTGTTTTTGTAACATGTTTGGGACGTATGTCCCGCTTTATTGCACGTTTGGCAGACCAATGGTTGATTTCGACGGGTATTGAGGAAGCAAGTGGCAGATGTGTGCCCTATTTTTCTACATGTTTGGCAAGTAAGTTTAAAATGGGGGGGAGAAGTTAAGGTGGGACTACTGCTTTCCAATCGTAGAGATTGTTCAATGGCGTATTCTATCGCTGACCTTAAGGCCTGCGCATTGTGTGCCTTTACCAGGAGTCTTAAGTTAGGGTCTTTTAAGCCGTCCTCAAACGATCGTATGGCTGTCATTCTATTTTCGTCTAATAAAAATGTCTGTACGGCCGCGTTTGAGGTACTGCTATAAGTGGCTCTGTCTAAAGAGTATAGTAGACGTGTCATTCTGTCACCAAAATCTTTTATATTTTCCCTGTTTCCTTGTTTGGCGGAAGCTAGCTCGTTTTGTGCAGCGGACCGCGAAATGTGGTCCTTAAAACGGCCTTCCAATTCGGCTACAAGGTCTGCCCATTTTGAGAGGGTTTTATATTGTACCAACTCGAAGGCTGGGCCCTGGAGTCTAGTTTTGACTATAGCCAGGAAAAGAGCCTGTTGATTTTCGTCTTTGACGTAGGAAAAAAGGATGTTTCCACAAGAGACGAACTTGGATAAATCATTAGGATTGCCGTCGAAAACCGGAACAATCGTGTTGATATCAGCCAAACTGATTTTTACTTCCATGACTGGGAGCTGAGATTCACGAGTCTTTGGTGGGGATGCGTGGAAAGGTAGTGCTTCGAAGAGCTCTACCGCGGGCTTTTTCGAGCGAGTGAGAATTTTGAATTGGGGAAATCGACTTAGCGAAACTGGTGTGTGTGTGGTCTCGTTATTTGTCAAAATGTTTTTTTAATAATATATATATACGATAAAAATAAGCTTAAGTAAATTTTCTACCTTAATGCTGGACTGCTGGTTGCTGCTTCTGGTGTTGTCTCCCTGTTGTTGGGGTTGCTGGTATTGTTGTTATCGTTGCGCCAGGCAGGCTTCACGCCCTATAGCTGCAGTTACAGCCTGGTCTTTTGATTCACTGCCCAAATTTTGCCTCCGTTTAGGAATTCGCCAGGTCTTATAGTCTTGGATATTATATTATATTTTTCACCTTTTTTTTTTTTTTTTTTTTTTTTTTTACTGCTGGTGTGAGCCCCAGTACGCTTCTTTCACTTTTACTTAGTATTTTTTTTTTTTTTTAATTTTTTCTGGTATGTAGCTCCAGTACGCATCGAGATCAAGATAGTCTCGTTTTTTGGTAGAGGTGATCCTTTAACGTGGATCCCACCGCTGCCACCAAAATGTTATACGGTTTGTACCGTGCTTCCTTGTTCCCAAGGGAAGAGTACAAATCGGAGAGTAATGAAAATACTTGTTATAATTTTAGCTATTGGCCCGCTGTCTATAGCTGGGCTGCGACCAATAGTAATGTTTATTTGTTTATATAATATATAGTTTTTATTACAATATTGGCCCGCTGTCCTTAGCTACGCTGCGACCAGTATTATACTATGCTAGAATTACTCTGCCTTGTCTCTAAAATTCCTAGTCCTTTTATATGATTGTAATTTGTTCATTTGGTTCATTCGCATTCCCCTCCAACACACACATTCTTCCGCAACTTCTTGTGGTGCGTTGCTCAATTATGCTGATACAGTCATTAGTTCCTCAATAACCCAAAATACCATCGATATCGCAATAAGTCATTGGCGCTTGCCCTAGCTATGCATAGTGCATTATCAGCATAAGAACGTCATTAGTATCAACATGTCATTCGCACTTGCGCTAACTGCACATAGTGCTGTATCAGCATGTGCACAGAACTTGTATACGGAGTTCCCTTTGACTGTTGCGTCAATAGAGGGTATACCCATTACTCATACTGTTTATGGGTTCTGTCGGCGACTTGTGGGAATGATATGTGATATGTTGACACTGACCTAGTGAAGCGACTTAGTGGGAATATCGTATATTAGGCATTTTGTGCTATGCGGTAATATGGCGTGTGGACAGATATGCAGTGATATGCGGTTGGCATGAAGAGTGCATGGCAAGAAGTGGAATGCGAGTGGTATTCGGAACAATGTTTATGTTTATTAATTTATGGTGTTTGCATTTATGAATTTATGGGATGGATGCCAGATGTTGTAGGTACTACAACCGCCATGGAGGGGCAGTTCGCTCTCGCTTGGAATATGTCTGATGAAAGAAAATTTTATACCGCGATTTCCTTAATGGATATCAATACTGTGCACAGGCTGCGCGACGTTATCGCTTCCCCACCTCCGCAGCACAAATTTGAAGCGCTGAAATCAGCAGTTTTAGCTCGCCTAATGGATTCCGAAGACGTGCGTCTTCAACAGCTGTTAGGCGGACTAGACTTAGGGGACAAGAAACCGAGCCAGTTACTACGCGATATGAAAGAGCTCGCCGGATCAGGGTTTTCCATATCCATGGTAAAAAAGCTTTGGTTACAGAGGTTACCCGACATGGTCAAGGCTATCTTAGCAGGGAGCACTGAGGATTTGGAGCATATGGCCTCCACAGCCGATAAGATCATCGAAGCCACTCGAAATTTCAGACTCAATAGTTTAGAACCGAATACACCGCATACGCGACACCGGCAGGCCCCAGAATCTGCAACTCGCCGCATACCCACATGCGTCCTGTAGTACCACCATTGGTAATTTAGAGCAACGCATAGAAGTTATCACTGCCCAGTTGCATGAGCTGCGTGCTGCTAGTAGGGCACGCCAACCCCGGCGGGCAAATCACACAGGCAGGGGTACAAATAGAAACAGAAGTCGTTCTGTCAACAAGGTGTGTTGGTACCATCGAAAGCATGGCGACAATGCCATTCGTTGTACGAGGCCTTGCTCATATAGAGCGGATGCGGGGGCGGAAAACTAGAAGGCGGGTCATGCTCAGCGACCGTTGACCACAGCCAAACTAGAAACAGTCGCCTATTCGTATTCGACCACACTAGTGGTGCGCATTACTTAGTCGATACGGGCGCCGATATATCGGTACTGCCTGTTCCACAGAATCTCAAAAACGCCGCACCCGACGCCAACTTTTCCCTTTTCGCTGCCAACGCAACCCGGGTCCATACTTACGGAAAAAGGGTAGTGAAGTTAAATCTGGGCCTCCGTCGCTCCTTTAATTGGGTATTTGTGCTGGCCGAGGTGAATAAGCCTATTATAGGCGCGGATTTCCTCAAGGCGAACGGGATCTTAGTCGACCTGAAGGCACGGCGTCTCATTGACCCGTTAACATCCCTTTACGCATCGGGAAAAATTGTTTCAGGTCGTTCCGGTTTGTCAATAGTATCCGATACAGTAGCTAATTTAGAAATTAGAAACTTATTAAAAAAGTACTGCAGCTTACAGCCTGAAAACGCATTAAGGCAAACAATCAAGCACGACGTCACGCATCATATTGTCACTAAAGGACCACCTATTTCGTCAAGATTCCGAAAACTTTCCCCGGAAAAAATTCTTGCTTGATTCTGGTATATGTAGGCCCTCCAAAAGCAGCTGGGCCTCGCCATTGCATATGGTACCTAAAAAGAACGGAGACTGGCGGGTGGCGGCCCTGCGGCGATTACAGGGGTCTAAACGCCGCTACTCAGCCCGATCGATACCCCATTCCTTATATACAGGATTTCACGCAACAACTTAAGGGGTGTAAGGTATTCTCAACCATAGACCTAGTGCGAGCCTATCATCAGATCCCGGTAGAACCGACCGATATTCCCAAAACGGCCATCTGCACCCCATTCGGGTTATTTGAATTCTTGAGAATGACTTTCAGCCTGTCCTTCCAATGCTTTATACACGCCGTAACGAGGGACTTTGAGTTTGTTTTCGCATATATTGACGATTTGTTAATAGCATCCAAAAACGAAAAGGACCATCTAATACATTTAGAAGCTATCCTGCGTAAGCTGCATGAAACGGGGCTGGTAGTCAATGTCGCGAAGAGCGTGTTCGCTCAGCAGTCGGTTAACTTCCTTGGCCACACAATCGATTCCGACGGTATTCGTCCACAACAGGATAAAGTCGAGGCCATTACATTGATGGAGCCCCCAAAAACGGTTAACGACATGCGACGATTCCTCGGAATGATAAATTTCTATCGAAGATTTATCCCCAATGCAGCAAAGGCACAAATGCTCCTTAATAGATTTCTCGAAGGTAGCAAAAAGAAGAATGATAGGCGCCAGATAGACTGGACACCGGAGTCCCTAAACGCCTTCGAGGTATGCAAACTTCAACTACGAGAAGCAACAGTACTAGCGTATCCTTCCCCAAACGCCGAAATGGCATTAGTGGTCGATGCTTCGGACTCTGCTATCGGTGCGGTGGTCCAACAGAGAGTCGTTGGCAACCTTTGAGTTTCTTTTCAGTCAAGCTGACGGAGACACAGAGAAAATACAGTGCGTACGACAGGGAACTGCTGGCGGCATACACATCCATCCGTCACTTTCGGCATTTATTGGAAGGAAGGGCATTCACCCTATACACGGACCACAAACCGCTTGTATATGCTCTCCACCAAAGACCAGAGAAAGCATCCCCAAGACAACTCCGGCATCTCGATCTGATTGCGCAGTACACCTCCGATATCCGGCACGTGCCCGGGGAGAAAAACGTCGTAGCAGATGCTTTGTCGAGAATGTATGAAATAGCCATTCCAGAAAGTGTAGATTACACGGAGATTGCAGTTGAGCAAGAAACGGATCAGGAACTCAAACGTTTACAAGACAGCAATAGGTCTGTGAAAATAAAATTGTTCCCCGTGGCTGACTCCAAATTACAAATGTACTGAGAAGTATCCACCGGCAAGGCACGCCCGTACATCCCTGCGCGCTTTCGTAAAACGGTGTTCGACAGTGTACATAACCTGTGCCATCCGGGCATTCGTGCTACCGTCAATCAAACAAGACACAAGTACTTCTGGCCATCAATGAACACAGACGTCAGAGATTGGGCCAAAGCCTGTATCCCGTGTCAACGTGCTAAGGTCCATCGGCATGTCGTCAGTCCCGTAGGTGAATTTCCAGAAACTGGGAACAGATTCGAAACTATCCACATGGATATAATTGGCCCAATGCCTACCTCCGAAAATTTTAAATATTGCCTAACGCTAATAGACCGCTACACACGTTGGCCTGAAGCCATTCCCTTGGAGGACATAACGACAGCGACGATAGCGGAAGCAATCTGTCGCGAGTTGATACCACGTTTTGGCGTACCCGCCACCATCATTACAGACCAAGGGGAGACAGTTTGAGTCTCAGCTGCTTAGGGAGCTAGGCAAGGTATTGGGATTCAAAAGAAATCGCACGACTGAGAGGTGGCACAGGACCTTGAAATCTGCTATAATGTGCCATCAAAACCCACAGTGGTCAAAGACCTTACCGTGGATTTTATTGGGGTTACGCACAACTCGCCGAGAAGATCTACAGGCCTCGCCTGCGGAGCTGGTTTTCGGGAAGCACCTGAGGCTACCACACGACTTCCTACAGCCGAGCACCGCCATTCCGCAGACGGAATTGGCAGCACGTCTAAGGCTTTTTTTCGATGAGATTCGCCCGAAACCAGCTGAAAATCATGCCGCGAGAAAAACATTTATATACGAAGAGCTTATGTCGTGCGAATACGTTTTCATCCGTAATGACACCATGAGGGCAGTGTTGCAACAACCCTTCGACGGACCCTACAAGGTATTAGGGTTAAGCAATAAATACTTTACAGTCCTGGTAAAAGGGAAACCGGTACAAATTAGCGTTGACCGACTGAAGCCAGCAGCTCTAGTGAATTCAGAAACCACCTCGCTATCGTTAGCCGCCTAAAGCGACTACTTAAGGGGGGGGGGGGGGGGGGGGGGTACTGTGGCGGCACCCTCAAAGGACGCAGCCACGGATAAATTGCAATCCACCGAACGCGTATATCGTTGTTCAGATAATGGCCGCGCAACTCGTTTGACAGATAGGCGCCATCCTTTTCCGCAAAAGGCTAGAAAGTTTTTTTTGGCTCGCAGCTCTCGACGAGTGTGGTTGGAATAGGGTTTAATAAAATTAACGTAAGAAATAAAATAGTTTGAATTAATTAGTATCTAACTGTTTGGATTAAATAATAATTGATTAAGCCATCAGCAAAAAGTTTTAATAAATGGAAAATTAAATAAATGAAACAATTCCATTCCTCGTTTTATTTTCCAAAAAGTATTACGTTCTTGAATGGCTTATTCTCTTTCTAAATCGTCATTATTTTGCTTTTGTTGCCGTTTGTTTGAAATTCCGGACAAAAACTAAATTCCAAAGTAGCCAGGCATGAATCAAGTCCGGAACACAACCAAAATCTTTGCAAATGGAAGGAGTTAGAGGCCAGACTTCGAACAGAAGAGACAATAATTGATAAAAGAAAGGAAAATATCGTAGCCAAAGAAACAAAAAAAATGGCAGGAAATTCTTACTAGAATGATCGATATTATTAAATTCCCCGCGAAATAGAGAAAAATTTGCCAGTACAAATAGGAACATAAACGGCAGTGCAGTAAAGACTGAAAGACATAAACCCCAAAGCAGAATTTATACCCTGCTCCAATCACTCTTTGAACTTGGTTTGTTTACATGCTGCTGCTGTTGAGTTAAATTCAGTCACTTTCTTCGGTACCTTAGAACGCATATATTCATTTTTCCCGTGTCCAAAAACCGTTGGGAAGTTCTGCTTTGTACTTCAGGCAAAGCATTGAAGAGGCTGCAAGAAACAAGATGGAGCGCAAGAGACGATGCAGTCGAGAATACCTGGAACCATTATGAGGGCATTTTTCAAACCTTGGAAAAACTAACGGAGGCAAACGAAAGACTAAACATACGGACGTATGCAGGAGCATTGCTAATAGCATTGCAATCGTTTTCATTTCTGTCTTTTTTTTGGGCTTTTGGAAACCAGTACTACACGAAGTTAATGATGCCCAAATATACTTGCAAACAGAAGGACTCAATCTTCATCAATATGCTCAAAAAACAAATGCATTACAGATCTTCCTTACAGAAAAACGAGATGAATTGGTAGACGGTGCTTTTACTTACGCTTGAAATTAATGTCAAAACTTTACATTTTAATGGAAAGTCCAAAGAAAATAAAAAAAAAACATATTTTTTTGTGACGGAAATATAGATGCTACTTTATGCTATGAAAAACAGAGAGCCAGACAACAGAGGTAGTGCTAAAATACAAGATTTCAACAGCTCGTTCGTAATTTAATGCAATATAATTTACTGTAATAAAATTAAAAATTCAAAAGCTAAAAAAAAAAAAAAAATTACAAAAAATAATCGAATCCTGTTTTTCTGAAGAATTTTAATTTAGATAATTTAAGTTTAATGGGAATTACCGTTGTTTATTTGATATCCTGATGTAAGTAATTTTTATACGCTTAGAGATTGGGAAATCGGAAAATAACCAATATGGGAATATTTTAAATTCGCGGCTTCATTTTTGCTTCACTTGCTAGAAAGTAGTACGAACAACAGCTGACAAAATTTTGAAGAGAAATTTAACCAAGTTTATTAACATACATATGTGTAGGTATAACTGGTGGAAGCCGTAGACAATGTTTTTTTTAATGTGTTTAAAAAATTACTAGGGGCGGCATAAATGTGGGTCTGCCCCGGGCCCTATATGGGCAGTAAACGCCTGATATTTCCTTTTATATATTTATCTTTGACGTGAAGACTTCTTCCGATATTGGAACTTCGTATTCGATCAATCTAACTACTGCTGTCATACGAGTATGAAGCATCCTCATCTGTCATCTCAGCTGCCATTAATTTGCCCTCATACTTTTTGTACGCTGTCCACCATTGTTAACCGTATGTGAGCGTCGGGCGCTCAACTGCGGTGTAGAGCCTTCCTTTCAGCTAGGGGGGAGTTTTTGATCAGAGAAGATGGCTGAGTTTTCCCGCCATGCTAAGCCTGTTTCGCTATTGATCATAGATCCCATATATTTGAACTTCACTTCACTTGGGAATCACTCCTCCATTCATATAAATGCCTGGAATAGGTCGGAGTGGATCGAAGAACGGGCAGTACAAGTATTTTGCTTTCTTCGGACTTATACGACACTCACTCCCCTCCAAAACATCCACCCATAAATCTTGTTTGATCCTCGCTAATGATAGCTCCATCGTCAGCAAAGAATAACATTTCCTTCAAGCCATTCCATTTTCTATCATTTCTATTAACTATCAACTCAACTCCAAATCCATCTTAACTCATGAGTAGAAGACCTGCAACGATATTTCAACGCTACTCTACGAACGAAGCACAAAATGCATCCATCGTTCCAACATATAAGAACAAACCAACCAAAAGTTCACAAGCTTATTCAATGTTCATTCAATCTATCCGCAGCAGGATTTTACTTCTGCTGTAAAATCCTACTTCTGTGCCCACAGATAAAAATTATTAGACTTAAGACATTATTAAATATTAAATATTATTAGCCATTGATAATTAATAAAAATATTGCATATATATTCGTTGATATGTGTGTACTCAGAGTGATCCAATGGAACATTTTGCGAGTGTTTTTTTCTGTTCGGATAACAAAACACTCCGAGTGGACCAACGGAAAGCGACATTATTGAATTCGAGTGGATTCCGAAATGAAATCGGAAAGCAAAAAGCAGTCCCAAAAGAATGCACCTAGTGCTCCAGTGGAACATTTTGAGTGTTTATTTCTGTACGGGAGATAAAAATAGTACTCCGAGAAGTCAAATGGAAAAAAGATAAGTTGGTATGACTTTGTACATGCGCTTATCTTACAATTTTCTCGATTATTCGTCTGATACGACAAGGAAAGTTTCGTTGTATGGCACTTGACTCGAAAAAGTTGAACCTATTAACTTATGATGGAAATAACGACATGAAGTTCATTATTTTGGATACGGTTGGCATTTTTCAATTTGTTTTCATAACAAGTTTTTATAAACTTCGCGAAGCAACGCGTACACGCGTTTCCTAGTTCTTTTATACTTTGTACATGTATCTTATTATACTTTGTACAATGTATCTTGTAAAAAAAATTGGTCGGGTAAACGTTATACCTATAAAGAGATCATTTTGGAATAAATTGGGTATTGGAATAATGTGTGAATCACTTTTATTATTTGATAACTTTTATACATACCTACTACATACAAAAATTATATTTTATAAAAAATATGCACATTACAATAACAATCATAGTCTATTTAATTCTCTATTTATGATGAAGAAAATAACGCTTTTTTATCAATATTTTTATTGGTCAAATATTGAATGTCAGTAGAATAAGACAGAATGCAAAATTCTTCGGTTGCGTCTAGACTCAAAGTCTTGCAGTAACTCATCAATATCGTTATCGAGATCAGTTGATTTGGCCATCTGCAAAGAAAAGGAATAAATGGTATGTTAAATGATTTAGCTTTATAATTAAAACAGTTAATTTTTATAAAAAGTACGTGTGCGCTAGAGGGATTTGGATTCGGTTTTTAAAATGTTTCGGAAAAAAATTAAAGACAGATTTTTGAATGCTGTAACCAATGGACACCAATTAGAGATATTAATCATAGAAAAAATCGGCGGATCCAAGAAATAACACCCTAAACATAAAATTTAATAACCCCGGCAATCGATATGTTTACGCCGAAAGTAAAAAACTGGCACCAAACCTATTTGGTTCAATAAAAGGGTTATAAATCTTAACAACAGCAAAAATAAGATCTACAAACAGTTTCGGAAAACAATAATGATCCTGAGCTTTATATCCAATACCGCCGACTCCAGGATCAATTTAATGTTTTAAATAAGTTCCTGTATAGACAGTATGTTCTATCAGTCGAGTCAAATTTAAGGAATAATAGCAAATGTTTTTGGAAGTATATCAATAATAAAAAACAATCAATTGGTATTCCAAGAATTATGCGCCAAGATGACGAAACTTCTTCAGACCTATTAACTATTTGCAATATGTTTGCTAAGCACTTCCAATCGGTCTACACTTCCTCCGGATCTTCTTCTTTTAGCAATAGTTCACTGTCAAATAATTCATTAAATCTTGGCATATTCGAATTTTCGTCTTCTGAAGTGGAATTAGCACTTTCCTTTTTAAAGACCGATACAAATCCTGGTGTTGATGGAATCCCGCCAATTATTCTTCGTAACTGTTCTTACGCGTTTGCTGTACCTCTCTGTTTAGTATTTAATCAATCCATTGAAAATGGGGACTTTCTCAAGGCCTGGAAAAATTCTTTAATTACACCTATTTTTAAATCTGGTTCCAGACATGATATCTCAAATTGTCGCCCAATCTGCAAAATTCCAACTATACCCAAGCTCTTCGAAAATTAGTGTCTGATAAACTTGCACCTATCCTCAAGAATTACATCTCTCCATTTCAGCATGGTTTTGTGGCTGGTAGATCAACTTCAACTAATCTCTCAATTTTCTGTAATCACGTTTTAAACGGTTTGGAGAAAGGTTTTCAGTTTGATGTCATATATACTGACTTTTCCAAGGCCTTTGATCGTGTAAATCACGCCATCTTACTGCAGAAACTGGCAAGATTCGGATTTCATTCCAATCTGTTGAAGTGGGTTAGCTCATATCTTACGGAGCGTATTCAGTTTGTATGCTTAAACGACATTCGGTCAACACCGGATCAAGTTACTTCAGGTGTACCTCAAGGTAGTCATCTTGGCCCCTTACTCTTCCTGTTATTTATTAACGATATTCCGGAAATGTTTCAGAATTCTCAATGTTTGATGTTTGCCGATGTTTTGAAAATTGTTCGTCAAATAACATCGGTGTTAGATTGTAGACTTTTACAAGATGATCTTGATAGACTCTCGAATTGGTGCCATATAAAAAAAAAAAAAAAAAAAAAAAAAAAAAAAAATTCCTATCCCGTATATGGTTGGTGATGTTCCGTTATCCATTATACAATCAAAAAAAGATCTTGGGATTATGTTTGATCAAAAACTCAATTTTATTCAACATATTGAGTTTCTAGCTGCTAAAGCCAACTCAATGCTAGGATTTATATTGAGAAATTCAAAGGAATTTCAGGATCCTTATAGTCTCAAATCCCTCTTTTTTGCATTTGTTAGATCTCGAGCACTGCAGCATTGTCTGGAATCCATTTTATGAAGTTCATTCCATCAGAATTGAGAGGATCCAAAAGTGTTTGACTAGAGTTGCAGTAAGACGGCTTCGTTGGAATAAGTCCTTTAGCGGGGATAAACAGTGCTTCCAAGATCCATTTTCTTCGTTTCTGATGAATCCTTCCGATGAATTTTTCAGGAAATGTCAAAGTTTGACAACCCACCGACTTAATTTTAAGGGTAATTGAATTTAGCAAATCTGTGAATGTGAAATTGTTTTTTCATAATTTTAGAATATGCTTGGCATCAATTTCAATTGGCGGAAGTAAATATTTTTAAATTTCAGGATTTTCAATACAAATTTCTTAACTACAACTTACAGCTGTGTCACGGTGCACGTCATAGGTGTATGTGTGCTGCCAAGTTTTTTTTTGATGAATTCTTAAGCGGCGATAGTCGTTTTCTGATGCCATCCCTATATCCGCGTGCAAAAAAACACGGCTAATGTTTGTGAGGGATTTAATTACCTGTCATATCGATTGCCCCTTTCTGTTATCACAAATTGGTTTTTATGCTCCGTCGAGAGCACTCAGATATCGTCATGTATTTTATGTACCCTTCCATAGGCTAACTATGGTTATAATGAACCTATATCTAGATGTCTACGAGAGGCTAATAATTAATGTGATTTATTAGAATTTCATCTTAGTAGGTATTCATTTAAAAACTGTTTAATATTAGCATTAAGCAACTCTGGTGGTAGCTGATAGGTATTTATATTTGTATTATGTAATCTAAAGAGAACAGTGAATGTTTACTCATTTGATGAAAATAAATAAATAAAATAAATAAATAAATAAATCCCTCAATCGGGATTATAACGACTTTTTGTGCTTATCGTTTGCATAATAGGGTCATTCTAGTTTGAGCTTTGCCGTCGGTTAATGACTGACTCATGGATGATCAATAAATATATTTCGTTCCCCTTTTTCGGCAATAGAATGTATGGGGTAGTTTGGAACTAGGAAGGGGCACTTTTAAACAGCAATCTTAAGTTTTTTAGTAAAAAAAAACACTTAAATTTAATAAGAACATACAAAAAACTTATCAATCACAACTGGTTATATCACATTCATTTAGTAAAAGAAAACAAAAAAAACAACAAAGATTCATAACAAAAAACCTTAAAATTCATACTTTACTTATATCACATTCCATTGTTAAAATTAAAAAAAATGAATTCATACCATTTAAGCTGCTTAGAGTAAAGTAGGAAAATATTTATTTTGTGTTCAACCCAACCGTTATTTCGAAAAATCAAACGCAAAAGTTAACGAAGCGGATGTTCTTGATGTACCTGGAGCCTTAATGTAGGCAGCTTGGCTTTAATTTCTATGCTACTTATAACGAAGTTGTCTTCCAGATCAGTAAAGTAGAACTTAAAGGATTCAAGCATCTTTTTTAAAAAGTTTATGTTGTACATATTTCCATATTTTTCTTTAATTTTGCCCATAAAAGCCAGCTTTTATTAATCTTTTTATTAGAACATTCTGCCAAAATGAAGTTGATTTAAATTGTCATAATTCAAATTATATGATTCCTCGTACCTCGTAACACCGGTTTCATCCAAATTGAAAATCCGATCAGCAGTAAAGTTAGACTTACCGAGTGCTCTCTGATAATTTGAATGAAATAATTCAAGATTCTTTTTGTTAAAACTAGGCGCTCTTGACAAACTTGTATTTTCTGGTGGTTCAGTTCCAGCCATTTTATTTTCACACCACGATTCGCGACATTTCTTTAGCAATGCGGCATAGTCAAATGCTAATACTCGAGCTTGAATTTTGGCCAATCCGTAATTCATCTTCGAGCCTTGGATCAAATATTCTTTAAGCATTTTTTCCTCATCAGTGGTAAAAACTGGCTGTGTTGAATATTTGCTTGAACATTTCAAATTTTGCAGCTCCTTTTTACTTTTGTAGTTTTAGATTCGTTAATATCTACAATGTAGTTGGCAATATTCCCAAGGCAGCGGCAGCTTCTTTTAACGTCATTGTATTTTCCAAAACAAAGAGCAACCGATTTATTGAATGAAACACATAAAAGTTTCCTTAAAATGTCTAAAATGTGTGAAAAATCTGATCGGAGCAGTTTTGGACATGTTCAAACGTGCCCCAACACACTTGTTCAACTCTGCCCCAACTGTTCCAGCGACATTAAATTTTGCATAAATATTAGACTTTAATATATTCATTCAAAAACTTACCGTGATTTACCTAATTATAAATTTATTTCCTCTTTAAAAAAGCTTTCTTCAGCTTTAAAACCACGCACTAAAATTTGTTTACACTCTTGCAACTAAAAAACCAAAATAATGCACTATCACTATAAAAGGCACATTTCACCTCTACATCTGAGACAACTGCGAGAATCAAGGAAAGTCCTTGACCTTTACGGATATAGTATTCCCAGGTTAGAATATTGAATTTCTTTTAAAAAAGAGTAATAAAGTAAAATTTTACAAGCGGTGTTCCAATGTGCCTCGTGTTTAAATGTGCCCCACTCTCCACTACTTTAAGATTTTATACAAAGTTACTTTTGTGACGTTTGTATTTCATTTTAAAACAATACATTTATGATGGAGTATGACCGGCTTGATTTGGTATCCAAAACACCTTTTTGTTTCTGGCTTTCTTTCGCGATTGTAAGGAACAGTTGATATTGATTTTCTGGAGGTTGTCGTAGGAACACTACAGAACCAACTGAGCCAACCGTCCAATATGGCTGATCTCCTTCTGACTTCACGAGGTTTAAAACACCATCAAATTCTCTCAAAATTTCTGGAAAGTGCTAAAATGACGTAAAAACGTGAGAAAAATATTTAAAATTTTACATTTATTGGAATTGCTTTTCTTGATGATGTCCTATTCGTCTTCACTTGAGATTTTGTTTATGATTTCCTATACAAAAGATACTCTGTATAAAAGACATTCGTTGCGTAATGAGTGGCCGGTTATTTTTTTCTTAAAATAAAAGCCAAATGACAACACCACCACCTACACCACTATCACCACCACCACCACCGCCACCACCAAGCATAACCAAATTTGTCACAAAATCCAAATGGTTAAACTTAAACCCCCCTTCGTCTGTGGCAACCCCCCCACCGTGACACCTTTCCATGGACTAGCGCGGCTTGAGGTTCGTACCGCATCAGTCACCCCAGTTAGCTCTCTCTGCGCTGCGCAGTGAATCGGGATCAGTCTGGGGTTTGTACTGATAACAGTCACCCCACTCGGATCCGAACACATGGTCTCTGGAATCGGGTTGTGAGCGACCGCACCACTCACTCCTTAAAATATGTACTTATAGTGGCCACATGCCGGTCTTTGACCAGGGATTTTGAGCAACATGCTGGGATTCGACTGAGATCAGTCATTACAACCTGTACTCCCGCCAAAGAAACAGGACTGCGTGCAGTCACTTCATTCAGCACTCCACACTAAGGGCTGGATAAGATACAGGAGATTGGACTGTAGTCCCCGTGGAATCACCTTTTTTGTCGTTTTCTTTTAAATCTATGAATCCTTCTTTCTATTAACCTGCAATAGCCAAATTCGAGTTGATCAAACCTTCTTCTTTGTTTTCTTCTTTGATGAGACAGGAACCGCGGTTGTGACCATCAAGTATTCGAATTATTAATGGAACGGCACAAACTGCATTCCATAGACTGGGTGAGCAAATAAAAATCTTGGTTGATATGGTAAAAGCGATCCATTCATCAACCTATGAGAGATGCCGTCGAATCACAGAAGGAAAATGTGTTAGCTTCATCCATGATTTGCTTTCGATATTTTGAAGCACACTTAAGATAACTATACAACAACCTCCACTTTCGCCCATTTAAGATCGCGATTACTTCCACGGTCGAGAGCATATTTTTCCCCCAATGGTTTTCACACAGTGTACACTCTTTATTTTAGTCAATTCTATACGGCATGTATTTTCACTGCAGAACTTCGCCTCTAGCTTTAAAATGAGTAGATTTTGTGCGACTATAAGCTTTTCAGTAAACATTGCGAAGGAAATTGTCCAATCAGCCAAAATTAGAATTGGATGGGTGATATGCCCGATCCGCGAGCGCATAACACTTAAGTAGTGATGATGGCCACATTGCCAAAAACTGCAGCAAAGAGCAAAGTCCCCTCACATTTCACGTTGCATATATGTATATATAAACCATACGGTTATAAATACATATACTATCAATAATAAAGCATTAATGACAGCCGTGTTTCGGTGCTAAGTGTATACCCAGCTCAGCATAATTTTACACGTAAACAAAAACAAGGGTGCTGAAGATAAAGAGGTCAGCAGTCGAGGACTGAGACGGAGTGAACATAGAGTGTTGATGCCATGAAGCGACTAGATGGCGGTAAAATAAGTTGGGAGCAAAAATATTCCGATTGTTATGCAGAGATAGTGGATGTGTTCGTCGATTAAACAAAAAAATCCTCATTTCAAAGAAAATTATGCGAAGAAAATTTTGCATCCTTGCTTTAATAATAATCCAAATCGCACTCTTTTAAAGTACAAACACTGCGAACACATCCTCAAAAATGAAAAGTGAATTTAAAATTATGCTGAGCTGGGTATACACTAGCACCGAAACACGGCTGTTATAATAAGAAATCCATTTGAAACATTAAGACCAAGCCCAGTAAGGACATTATTATGGCATACTGGAAAGCGAATCTGACTAGAAGCTATGAGGGCTGATGTTTGTAACAATCTGTTACCTCAGTAGGTAGGAGTGAAATTCAGTTGAAATATGTTAAAACCTTGGCAGGCCTCAAAGAATGCTCGATATCTCGTCGCCATTAAGTTGGTGGTGTAGGTTCAGATGTAATATTCCTGGCACAAAGCCTCATAAGGGCTTGTGTCAACCCTCGCATGGGTTTATGGCTTGCATAGACAACAATGGGATCCTTGGGTAACTACACTTGCGGTCATCGATACAGGCTCTGAGCTGGAACTCAACAGAACTGAATACAACAAAAACAGCGAAAACAACAAAAGGAATTGTTGGATAAGAAAAGGGAGTGGTCACCAGTTTCCAAGTAACAGCACTGCGGGAGAACACAGAGGAATGCGGGCTACCTCCCACAGAGAACAACGTTGCAACGCTGAGTTCGGATTTTTATAAACTTGGAGAGCAGATAAGAGCGTTAGTAGACATGCTGGAAGACGGAAAAGGGCGATCGATACATCAACCGATAAGAGATGCCATCGAAGGCATAAAAGCTCTTTAACCAACTGTTCGGGATTCGACTACATGGCTAGAAAGCAAAGGAGGTGATTGAAAAAAAAGCCTCACCCTGGCTTAAAACGATCCCCTAAAATGCAAATCCCGCAGTAAAATCCAAGAGGAAAGATGCAGTGGTCAGCGTTAGAGCCCCCGGGACCAGGCAAAAATAGGGCCAACGC
This sequence comes from Portevinia maculata, assembly GCA_949715645.1. Lineage (NCBI taxonomy): Eukaryota > Metazoa > Arthropoda > Insecta > Diptera > Syrphidae > Portevinia > Portevinia maculata. The sequence goes on from OX454526.1 coordinate 143,112,383, forward strand.
TGCTAACAAAAACAGCAAGTGACCAAGGAAGAAGGACTTCCCAAAGTCGCCTGCAAAGAGTTAGCTAAGAAGCATCCGCCATCTAAGAAAAATAGAACTGATGCGATCGTCATCAAATCAAAGGGAGAAGTAATTTACTTGAAAAAACTACGCAGCGTTAAAGCAGACCCCAAGCTCAAAGAAATTGAAAAAAACAGTATCCAGGACACAGAAAGGTGAACTTCTAATACAGCTTAAAGAAGCTGGATGTAAAACTGCTGAGTTCAAAACTGCCATCAGCGAAGCCTTGAAGGAACGAGCAAGCATAAGGTCGCACTCATACCAACCTAGTGTCCAACCTAGTGCCAACAGATATTCCCTCCAAGTGGAAAGCATACGGTGGCACACAGACCGCAACGGTAGGTTTTCCAACAATAAACGCGTGTAAACTATTTGAAACACGGAAGATAAAAATAGTCTGGGTTCTCTGTCTCATTGTTGATCGGAGGTTGCTTAAAAAATGTTTCAAACGCCTAGAGTTTGGTCGCCAAGCCAAACAATGCAAAAGCTTGGAAGACCGATCTAAGCTCTGTACTAGATGCGGAACTAAAGGCCACATTGCGAAAGACTGCTTAAAGGAACCATCGTGCACGTTCTGTAAAAATTAACACCGAGAATAGGCGAAGTATATAAGCAGAAGTAGTAAATGCCCAGTCTTTAGCAGAGCCATCACCGCAGCAGAAAATCATGAAGATTACACAAACAAACCCAAATCACTGCTAAGCAGCTCATGACCTCCTGGCAAAAAAGCAAAAGATGAGGGAGCGGACATAATTTTAAGCAACGAACCGTACAAGAATGTCGATAGCAATGAATGGATCTGCGTAAAATCGAAACAAGCTTCTACGACAAACAAATATCAGTTGATGCTTATGGACGGTCCCCAGTTGTTATTGCTGGCGTCTTCAATGCAGGGGCACAGATTAAGGAAGCACGTATGATTTTGGAAACATTTGCACATCTGAATATAGGCCTAGCAAATAGAGGCCGGGTTAATACATATCGCAAAGCAGGAATGTGCTCGATAATATTAGCTTCGTCAGTAACCCCGTCTTACGAAGTTTAAAATGGTGAGTCAGTGAAGAAAATACCCAAAGCGACCGCCAAGCGATAACATTTGAAAGTGCTGAAAAAAAGTAAACAAAACACCCCGGGCCAACGGGACAAAAATGGAAAGATGCCCTCTTCGACAAGAATACATTTGAAGAAATGGTTACCACACACAAGAATGATACCCATAGACATTCAAGCGCCCGAGATGTTGAGTATCTACAACAGGAAAACACCGGGCGGGCAAATGCAAGTGACATTGCAAGAATAACAGAAGAAGAAAGAACAGCTTCAGTAGCTATGTGACAAATCAGGTAAGACAACACTTTAAAAAGCAGATGGATCTACAAGTTGATCCCGACCATTGAACCCTGAAAAAAGCGAGCACATGGAAACAGCAACTACCACCTTACGCAGTTTCTGACTGGTCAGCCTATCGCAAATATCTACATCGATTTGAACACGAATGCTCCCCCTTATGCCGTATATTGCATCGGGGGACAATTGGATGACAATTTGTAACGTGATAACAACTCCTTAAAATGGGCTGCGGGGTGAAGAAAAGCTTAGGAGAGTATCAGAAGCCGCAGAAGCGTCAGAAGCAACAGACACAAGGCAAGACGCATAGCGTAAATTGCTTTCGAAGATTGCCACATCCGTTGGCAAAGCCAAGAGAATTGTTCTATGAAATAAGTAAAAAAAACAAAGACATTGAAAAAGAAGTAATAAATATTAATTAAATAGAATAGTTTTATCTTTTCGAATCCTAGCCTGGATGTTACATTGGTGTCAGAAGTGGGATAAAAAGTCTTCAGTGTGAAATTTAAGTTAAGTGAATTATTTTATAAAGAAAATTATAGAATGAAAACAAAAATGGGCCGCACGTTGCCATTACTACAGCTCAGTATACAGCAGTGAGCTGAACTAGAAAAGCGGAATCTCTTCACAGCTGGAGGGAAAAGTGATCTGGTGCTTGGCAGTTGTAAAGTGGTTGTTACAGTTTAAGAATCCTTAAGGACAAGTCGCGAGGTGACGTCAACGGCTGCGATGAGATGGGATAGGGAACTCTAAACTCCAACGCAGATGCTCTCTCCTGGCGGCCCTACACAGCTGATTGCAAACATTGGGTACGCCAGGATGAACGGATTGGAAATCAGTCCAACGGTTGAGGGCTGAGCCTATTAGCAGCTGGAGTTCGCGGGAGACCCGGAATGCTCAACAGGAAGATACCGAGTCGATTCTTGCCTGGAAGGAACATGAAGGCAAGCCGGACTGGCAGCAGATGATGTCGAAAATTGGAGCCGGAAATGCGCCCCTTGCGCAGCCAGCAAAAGCCCGAGAATAAAAACGCAAGGCAAGATGCATCAACAATGTTATAGCGCCCTTTGAAAGGATTGCTGTTGACATCGCAGGACCATTTCCAGAAACCGCTATAATGGACTACTTCACTAAATGACCTGAAGCATTTGCTAAACCTAGCAAGAAGATTAAACCTTGGTAGTGCAGATTGTCTACAACTGGGTTGTCAGACTTGGGGTACCAATGGAATTGCACTCGGACCAAGGTCGAAACTTCGAGTCAAAGATTTTGCAAGAGGTATGCCAGCTACTATTGATTAAGAAGCCAAGAACAACCCGACTCACCCACAATCATACAGATCGGTGGAAGGCTTCAACAGAACCTTAAACGAACACCTTTCTTATGTTGCTGGAGACTACCAGCGGGATTGGGATAAGCAGATCCACATGTTCCTATTAGCTTATCGAAGCGCAGTTCATAACATGAAGATTATTAAGTTGCGGATCTCATAGAAATCATCAGAAACATTCATCGAAAAACAAGGGATTCGGATATCCAGCGACCGCATGAAGACGAGGTACGACGCCAAGGCAACCAAGAAGGACTTCTGGTACGGCTATACAACCCTCATCGGTGAAAAGGCGTGTCACCTAAATTATAATAGGATTGGCAAGGACCTTTAAAATAGTGAAGCGCATCAACGATGTCGTCTATCGGATGCACCGCGGAAGAGGCAAGCTGAAAGTTGTCCATGTGGATCGTCTCCATCGCTACCATCGTGAAAATATAGACGTACTTGTTCGGGACGGACAAGTTTAAGAGGGCGATATTGTAGCATGGGCGCGGTGGTAAGTGTGTTGGCTACTAATCGAAAGGACACCGGATCATATCCCGCCGGGACCAAAATGCATCTATAGTTTTTTCTGCTAACGTCTAACAAATATGCAAGGGTATCATTTGTCATGGGAAGCTTCTCAAATTTGCCGTTCGTATTCGACTAAAATTGTAGGTCCCTTTTACTTCGCAAAGGCAAAGCAAAGTTGGAGAAGCTCGGCTTTAGGCCCAATATACAAATTGCAGGTTAGCTGCGAAGAACCAATAAGAAGGAGTCGACCAAGAGCGGCGTAGAAGGATGGCTTGGCTGAAAAGGTCAAAGAAACCCCCATAAACTCTATATTAAAAGACAAATAAGCACCGTCTTCCATGTAATTGCTCCCCACCTCATAATGTGGCAACGGGGGATACAGTAAGGAGAGAACTGCGAGATCCGGACGTACCCAACACATCGTGAAAGGCAAATGGCTTCTAACTGGCAAAAATTAACGGCATTAACTTTTACAGCTGATATGCAAGACCAAGCCGGACAATAAGGGAATACCAGAACATGCTGAAAAATCTCAATGGCGATGCGCGTGGGATATATCCTGACTCGCTGGGGCTACCGTTGCGAAACATACTCACTAGATAGAGGCAATCACAAATGAAGCAATATCCCGTGTTAAAAATTGGCTAGTAACAGTTGCACATAGGGGTATTTGCATCAAAAGAATTTTATTTTTATTATTATTAGCAGCATTTGTATACCCTATTCTAAGGGTATATTAATGTTGATGCATAGTTTATAACATACCTTAATATTTCCCGTAGACCCCTAAAAGTTACTCTATTTATGATCAGCATCGATAGTAATGTCGATCTAGCCATGTCCGTTCGTCCGTCCGTCCGTCGGCAAAAATTAGGCCTTTAAACTGGGCCTAGAGAGCTGAAATTTTAACCATATACTCTCTAGGGTCCCGAAATAATCAAGTTCAGGAATTTTTGAAATTCGCCCACAGACACGCACACAAACTCAAAAAAAAAAATTTTTGAAAAAAATCGAATTTTGAGCTACAAAGCTGAAATTTTTTATAGAATGATCTATGACTCCTAAAACTGATCGGGATATACAATTTTCAAAATCCGCCCACTACATGCCCACAATTAAATAAAACAATTTTATTGAAAAACCAAAATTTGAGCTAGGGAGCTAAAATTTATAATATATACTCTCTAGGCGGCCCTTTAAGCTCGTGTGTAAATATTTTCAAAATCCGCCCACTGACAAGCCAACAATTTAAAATCAACTTTTTTTGCAAATCCAAAGTTTGAGCTAGGGAGCTGAAATGTATAATATATACTCTCTAGGCGGCCCTTTATGTGTAAATATTTTCAAAATCCGCCTACTGACACGCCCACAATTAAATAAAACATTTTATTGAAAAACCAAAGTTTGAGCTAGGGAGCGTTTTTTTACAAAAGCTTCGTTTTTTTTTGATAAAATCCTTTAAATGTTATATAACAAACTATGTAGAGGGTTCTTAACAATTCAACCATACTAAGACTTTTGTCAAACCCACTTATGAGGGATAGGAATAAAAATAGGGTATCCAACAGTTCGCCCAAGCGGACTGTAGAATTGCTTTTCTTGATGATGTCCTATTCGTCTTCACTTGAGATTTTGTTTATGATTTCCTATACAAAAGATACTCTGTATAAAAGACGTTCGTTGCGTAATAAGTGGCCGGTTATTTTGTTCTTAAAATAAAAGCCAAATGACAACACCACCACCTATACCACTATCACCACCACCCACCACCACCAAGCATAACCAAATTTGTCACAAAATCCAAATGGATAAACTTAAACCCCCCTTCGTCTGTGGCAACCCCGCACCATGACCCCTTTCCGTGGACTAGCGCGGCTTGAGGTTCGTACCGTATCAGTCACCCCAGTTAGCTCTCTCTGCGCTGCGCAGTGAATCGGGATCAGTCTGGGGTTTGTACTGATAACAGTCACCCCACTCGGATCCGAACACATGGTCTCTGGAATCGGGTTGTGAGCGACCGCACCACTCACTGCTTAAAATATGTACTTATAGTGGCCACATGCCGGTCTTTGACCAGGGATTTTAAGCAACATGCTGGGATTCGACTGAGATCAGTCATTACAACCTGTACTCCCGCCAAAGAAACAGGACTGCGTGCAGTCACTTCATTCAGCACTCCACACTAAGGGCTGGATAAGATACAGGAGATTGGACTGTAGTCCCCGTGGAATCACCTTTTTTGTCGTTTTCTTTTAAATCTATGAATCTCGCTTTCTATTAACCTGCAATAGCCAAATTCAAGTTGATCAAACCTTCTTCTTTGTTTTCTTCTTTGATGAGACAGGAACCGCGGCTGTGACCATCAAGTATTCGAATTATTAATGGAACGGCTCCAACTGCATTCCATAGATTGGGTGAGCGAATAAAAATCTTGGTTGATATGGTAAAAGGCGATCCATTCATCAACCTATAAAAGATGCCGTCGAATCACAGAAGGAAAATGTGTTTGCTTCATCCATGATTTGCTTTCGATATTTTGAAGCACACTTAAGATAACTATACAACAACCTCCACTTTCGCCCATTTAAGATCGCGATTACTTCCACGGTCGAGAGCATATTTTTCCCCCAATGGTTTTCACACAGTGTACACTCTTTATTTTAGTCAATTCTATACGGCATGTATTTTCACTGCAGAACTTCGCCTCTAGCTTTAAAATGAGTAGATTTTGTGCGACTATAAGCTTTTCAGTAAACATTGCGAAGGAAATTGTCCAATCAGCCAAAATTAGAATTGGATGGGTGATATGCCCGATCCGCGAGCGCAAAACACTTAAGTAGTGATGATGGCCACATTGCCAAAAACTGCAGCAAAGTCCCCTCACTCTCCCTTCGCGTGGGTCAGTCACCTTGACGTGCGTACCATCATTGCATTCCATGGTACCGGTGCGAAGGCTTGAGGCGTAGGTTCAGCGGGCTATGCTGTCTAAGGGTCACCCATGACAGACAGGCTGTTGACGAGCGTTTACCAAGTACTGACCAGGACTCTACGTCCCCTCTCTCCCACTCTCTTTCTTAAGGCGTAAGTGCGGTACATGTACTACTTTGCGGCCTCTACAGGACAGCTCGTTCTTTTCCCTCTCCCCTCCTTATCCCCTGGGCTGGACGTTAGGTGTCATACGACCCGTGCCGAGAGTCAACCTGGCTGAGGGCCCAGTCTATCAAATAGCTCAGTCGTGCACGGAGTATCCGGATACCTGGCGACCTCCGGATTAACCAGCCTTATCTGCACAATGCGGATCTCTGTGCAGATAGACCTTTTTTTTCTCCGCGACTCGTGGGATCTCATTATGAATCAAAAAAACAAAAACAAACAAAAACAAAAAATGTTATGGCCGGTTCCACTTTCAAACCGGACGGTAGTACGGCGACCAAGCTGTCTACCGGCATAGCTCCTATGGCACCAGATAGTGTTGGAACTGTGGACATACATGGTCCCTCCACTAGTGGATGCGAGCTTTAAAAATCCTTTTCCGACAGAGAGAGGACTGTGAATCATGGTCCCCCCTCTGCCGGCCCCACCAAGTCAACAACGTCTTCGGTCAATGCTAATACGCTGTCTGTGGGACGGACGGTGGCAACTCATTGTCCTTCCACGGTCGGCAATAGCGTTGCCCCCAAAAAAACCTGCTGTTGGTGGGACTGTGCATCATGGTCCTTCCACGGTCGGCAAAAGCGTTGCCCCCAAAAAACCTGATGGTGGTGGGACTGTGCATCATGGTCCTTCCACGGTCGGCAAAAGCGTTGCCCCCAAAAAACCTGTTGGTGGTGGGACTGTGCATCATGGTCCCTCTATCAACACAAAGCGTCACCATAATCCGTCCACGGCGTCATACAAACACCGACGCAACGCCATCCGAATCCAGCGTATGTGTGGCACCATCGCGGAGAAGGATAGGACGCCAGCACAAATCGCCAAACTGGACTGGGATCAGCAGATCCTTAAGGCCTGCGACCCGTCGATCAAACGCCAGAGGTCAGTGGAAGGAACCAGCTCGGTTCCCAAGAGGCAGAGAGGGCATAACACCGGCATCTCTCCCACTATCATACCTCACAGATCTTTCAGTGACATCCTGAAAGACAAAATTGTGGTCGCAGTCATCGACCGCAATGACATTGATGGGTCTATAACCCATGAGAAGTGGGATATGGTTAAGAGAGCGCTTTCGCGCTCCTTCTTTTCCTTCATAAGAAACCATCCCGGACCTCCTCCGCTTACACATGAAGGAGGGTGGCATCAAGGTCACATCAAATTGGTCGCGTGTGATGATCAAAGATCGGCCGATCTCTACAAGCTTGCAATAAGTAGGCTCGGAGAGGTGTGGCCCGATGCAAAGCTCGAGGTTGTTGCAAGGGAGGACATCCCCTGCCGACCAAGATCTCGTATTTGGATCACTGCGGATCCATCCACCCCTGAGGACATCCTGGAAGTCCTGAAATTCAGCAACCCTTCACTTCCGACCCACAACTGGAAGGTTGCCAAACTGGAAGAGCTGAAGGGTGATTACAGATGTGTCGTGGTTGTAATCAACCAAGAAACCCTGGCTCCTCTGGCCAAGAACGACTACATCATAAGATTCGCATGGGACGATGTCAAAATGCGGGTCTATAAAAAGGACGAAATGGATGCGGGTAAACTTCCCCCTCCTCCTCCTCCTCCCTCTGACTCTACGATCGTAGTCTCAGATCCTGGGGCTTCAATCTCCTTCCCCTCTTTAGAGGACGATGAACCCTCGCCAACCAACGAATCACCATCCATAACCGACGCTTTGTCAGATATGGAGACTGATGATCAAGATCAGGATAAGGCTCTTCTGAGTGAAGACGAGCTTCTCAACTCGTCCTCGGAATTGGAAGGCCTGAATAACACCGTGGTGGAGGCATCTCTGCCTGATTGTAGCGAAAATGCTGCAGTTAGTTCAGATTAACCTCCAACACTCCATAAAGGCTTCGGCCGCACTTATTCTTCGTCTTACCAAAGGCGCAGAAGACATCGTCCTGATACAAGAACCTTGCATTTTCAACAACCTGGTTCGAGGACTCAGGACTCCTGGATACTACTCACTGTATGTGACCGACAAAGGTAAACCCAGATCGTGCATACTTTTCACTAAGTAATATTAATGCTTATTTACTCCCTAATTTCAGCGATCGAGATACAACTGTGGCAAGAATAGAGACCGCTGGTAGATCATTCTGGCTAGTATCAGCGTATCTCGCCCACGATCAAGTGGGGCCTCTCCCTGGTGATAACCTAGAGAAGGTGATCGAAGAAGCAAGGAGGCAGGAAGCTGACCTCATATTGGGGTGCGATGCTAACGCACATCACACCGTATGGGGCAGCACAGACATCAATAACAGGGGTGAGTCACTTTTTGAATATCTCTTACGTACTAACCTCATTGTTTGTAACTCAGGTAATGAACCCACCTTCATTACCAAAAATCGACAAGAAGTCCTTGACATCACTCTTGTCTCCGATACCATCAACGACATGATTGCGGGCTGGAAGGTTTCGGCTGATCACTCTTTTTCGGATCACCGCTATCTTCTTTTCAACCTTAATGTTGAGCCTCCATGTCAACCCATCTTCCGAAATCCTCGGAAAACCAACTGGCCCTTATACAGAGACACATTACATAATCGTATTAACTCTGTACTCTTAAGACCACCCTGCGACTCCAATGAGCTCGACAATAAAGTCGATGAACTCACCCTGGCACTTAACGAAGCAATGGCGGCATCCTGCCCGCTCGTACAACCCAGGGGTAAGAAGAAGCCTCACTGGTGGACCCCTGAGCTAGGACCACTCAGAAAGGAGTGCAGAAGACTCTTCAATCTTGCTAAAAGCTCAAAAGCAATAACCGATTGGGACTCCTATAAGGAATCCCTCATACTATACAAAAAAGAACTAAGGAAAGCCAAAAGATCCTCATGGAGACTCTTCTGTGGCAAAATAGAAGAATCATCTGAGGCAGACGGCTCTTGGACGACATCTAGCGAGGAATCGCTCAATCTGCTACTTGACACTCATTTCCCAGGCAGCTCCAATATTACCGGCAATTTACGCCCTTGCAGGTCATTTGCACAGGTAACTTACTCTCACGGTCTGATTACTAGGGAAAAGCTGACTTGGGCACTACATAGCTTCAAACCCTTCAAGTCTGCAGGACCAGACGGCATAATACCTGCCGAACTACAAATGTCAGCGGATATCATCCTGCCTGTGCTGGAGATGATCCTGAAAAGCTGTCTAGATCTGGTTCATATTCCCCGGGCTTGGAGAGAAGTTAAAGTGGTTTTCATACCCAAGGCTGGCAAATATTCCCACGTCAGTCCAAAGGACCTCAGACCCATTAGTCTATCTTCATTCCTCCTCAAAACGCTGGAGCGATTGATTGATATCCATCTTCGCACGAACATAAATCCGCAATTATTGTCTGCGGCTCAGCATGCATACTGTAAGGGAAAGTCGGTGGAAACCACTCTTCACTCCTTAGTACGCACTATCGAATACTCTCTTCATCACAAAGAGTATACCATGGTGGCTTTCCTTGACATGGAAGGCGCCTTTAACAACGTTAACACATCTGCAATCGCAAATGCCAGAACTGAAGGTGGATAGCTCGCTTGGTTAATTGATTAATCTACTGCTTGAAAGTCGGATTATTAATTCAAAACTGGGCGTTACATCTGCTAGGAGGTCTGTCAGTAGAGGCACGCCACAAGGCGGTGTTCTTTCTCCCCTTCTCTGGAATTTGGTGGTGAATAAACTACTGAGAAACGTGGAAGGGGAGGGCTGCAGGGTGATTGCCTATGCGGATGGCGTTGTTATAGCCGTCTCAGGAAAACACCTCAATACCATAAAGGAACTCCTGCAAAACGCTCTTAACAAGCTAACGAGATGGGCTAATCGGTGTGGACTGGGCGTTAACCCCCACAAAACCGAGTTGGTCCGCTATTCCAGGAAATATAAAATCCCACATATTGACCCTCCCTCTATTAGCGGTACAAGCTTAACTTTCTCTGGCGAAGCAACATTTTTGGGTCTAATCTTCGTTAAGCTGGAAACCCAATATACAAGAAAGAGTCAAGAAAGCTACAGTAGCACTTTTCTCCTGCAAAAAAGCCATTGGCAATAAGTGGGGTATACAACCCCGCATTACGCATTGGCTATATACAGCGGTGGTTAGACCAATTTTTACTTACGGGGTGGTCGTCTGGTGGACTGCCCTGGATATAGCTATAAAACGCGATAAACTGGGCAAAGTCCAGCGTTCAGCGTGTCTGTGCATTAGCGGAGCACTCCGTACTACCCCCTCCGCTGCACTGGACATTCTGTTACACCTGATACCCCTCGACATTTTCAGCATGCAAACAGCGGCTTGTTCCGCTGTCCGCTTAAAAGCTACCTCACAGTGGACCAACAAGAAGATCGGCCACTCCATCATTTTGGACTCCTTTAAGTCTCTACCCAGAAACATAGACTACACCATACCCCATCTGCGGTTCGGAAAAAACTTCCAAATCACCATTCCTTCCAGATCATTCTGGGATGATGATGCATTTGCGGAAGATAAATCGATCCACTTCTACACCGACGGATCTAAAACCAGCGATGGGGTAGGTGGAGGCGTTTTCTCAGAAAAGCTAAATCTTAGCCTCTCCTTCCGTCTTCCAGATTATTGTAGCGTGTTCCAGGCGGAAATTTTAGCGATAAAAGAAGCCCTGTCAGGCAGCGATTAAGTCCCTGGACTCAGTCTCTTCAAACTCCATCGTAGCCCAAGATTGCCGCTCATCTCTTTCGGAGATGGCAGAGCAGTTCAACATTCACCTCTGTTGGGTGCCGGGACATAGAGACATTCCAGGTAACTGTAGGGCAGACGATCTCGCCAAAAAAGGAACCACTTTACCTCTTTTACCTGATAAAGGTTCTTTAGGAATACCAATCGCTACATGCAAACTCTTGCTCAAGCTATCAGCAATCGAGAGAACAAACCTTAGGTGGACATGTAGCAATACTTGTCTAGCGACTAAGCGAATCTGGCCAAAGCTGGATCTGCGACGCTCTAAGTGTCTAATCTCATTAAACCGACTGCATATTAGCTCGACCATAGGTGTTATCACAGGACACTGCTTAATAGGCAGGCACGCCTTCAGACTTGGCGTGCACTCAAACGACTTCTGCAGAAGCTGCATGGACTAGGAGGAGGAGGAGACTATACTTCACCTTCTCTGCACATGCCCTGCGCTCTCCCACAAAAGAAATCTCCATCTAGGGGACTTCTTGTTTAATGACACAAACGCCTTAGCCAACACTGGCGTCAGTAGTCTTTTGCGCTTCATAAGAAGCTCCCATTGGTTCAACGAGCAGTGAGGGAATCCCCAGATCTGTGTGGTACCACAATGGACCTAATTTTGGTCTAAGTGTGTCGGCCTTAGCTGACAGCCACGTCAACCTAACCTAACCTAACCCTCACATTTCTGTTGTATGAAGGATAATTCGGAGAACGCTAGGCATGTTGCTGGTTGCAACTAATGTCCTGTGTTTGAAAAGATTCTGACTAGCATAAAATCATGAAGATTGTCAGATTAACCTGAACCATTGTGAGGCAGCGTAAAACCTGCTAGCCTAAATGACATATACTTCTACAGTTGTTACGCACCTCCAAGTATATTAGCAAAACCCGGAACGACGAAATACAAAAAACCGTTGCATATATGTATATATAAACCATACGGTTATAAATACATATGTTTCGGTGTTTCGGTGCTAAGTGGATACCCAGCTCAGCATAATTTTGCACGTAAACAAAAACAAGAAGGAGTGCTGAAGATAAAGAGGTCAGCAGTCGAGGACTGAGACGGAGTGAACATAGAGTGTTGATGCCATGAAGCGACTAGATGGCGGTAAAATAAGTTGGGAGCAAAAATATTCCGATTGTTATGCAGAGATAGTGGATGTGTTCGTCGATTAAACAAAAAAATCCTCATTTCAAAGAAAATTATGCGAAGAAAATTAAAAAAAAAATTAAAAAAAAACATAGGGACGGGCTACAGTCCGCTTGGGCGAGCTGTTGGATACCCTATTCTTATTCCTATCCCTCATAAGTGGGCGGGACAAAAGTCTAAGTATGGTTGAATTGTTAAGAACGCTCTACATATTTTGTTATATAACATTTAAAGGATTTTATCAAAAAAAAAAACGCTCCCTAGCTCAAACTTGGGTGTTTTAATAAAATAGTTTTATTTAATTGTAAGCGTGTCAGTAGGCGGATTTAAAAAAAATTAACACATGAGAATAAAGGGCCTCTAGAGAGTATATTATAAATATTATAAATTTCAGCTCCCTAGCTCAAACTTTGAATTTTCAAAAAAAAAAAATAATTAATTGTGGGCGGATTTTGAAAATATTTACACATGAGCATAAAGGGCCCATAGAGAGTATATATTATAAATTTCAGCTCCCTAGCTCAAACTTTGGATTTTCAAAAAAATTGTTTTATTTATTTGTGGGCGGATTTTGAAATTTTTTTATCCCGAGCAGTTTTAGGAGTCATAGATCATATATAAAAAATTTCAGCTTACTAGCTCAAAATTCGATTTTTTCCAAAATTTTGTTTTTTTGAGTTTGTGGGCGGATTTCAAAAATTCGTAAACTTGATTATTTCGGGACCCTAGAGAGTATATGGTTAAAATTTCAGCTCTCTAGGTCCAGTTTAAAGGCCTAATTTTTGCCGACAGACGGACGGACAGACGCACGGACGGACGGACATGGCTAGATCGACATTACTATCGATGCTGATGATAAATATAGTAACTTTTAGGGGTCTACGGGCAATATTAAGGTATGTTACAAACTATGCGTCAAAATTAATATACCCCTAGAATAGGGTATACAAATTGCCAAAAATAAGCATCCGTTCTTTTCCTTGCTGTCAAACACAAAGGATTTTATGATGTTCAAAAATTGTTAAAAAAATACGTTTGGATTTGCATCCTTGCTTTAATAATAATCCAAATCGCACTCTTTTAAAGTACAAACACTGCGAACACATCCTCAAAAATGAAAAGTGAATTTAAAATTATGCTGAGCTGGGTATACACTAGCACCGAAACACGGCTGTTATAATAAGAAATCCATTTGAAACATTAAGACCAAGCCCAGTAAGGACATTATTATGGCATACTGGAAAGCGAATCTGACTAGAAGCTATGAGGGCTGATGTTTGTAACAATCTGTTACCTCAGTAGGTAGGAGTGAAATTCAGTTGAAATATGTTAAAACCTTGGCAGGCCTCAAAGAATGCTCGATATCTCGTCGCCATTAAGTTGGTGGTGTAGGTTCAGATGTAATATTCCTGGCACAAAGCCTCATAAGGGCTTGTGTCAACCCTCGCATGGGTTTATGGCTTGCATAGACAACAATGGGATCCTTGGGTAACTACACTTGCGGTCATCGATACAGGCTCTGAGCTGGAACTCAACAGAACTGAATACAACAAAAACAGCGAAAACAACAAAAGGAATTGTTGGATAAGAAAAGGGAGTGGTCACCATTTTCCAAGTAACAGCACTGCGGGAGAACACAGAGGAATGCGGGCTACCTCCCACAGAGAACAACGTTGCAACGCTGAGTTCGGATTTTTATAAACTTGGAGAGCAGATAAGAGCGTTAGTAGACATGCTGGAAGACGGAAAAGGGCGATCGATACATCAACCCATAAGAGATGCCATCGAAGGCATAAAAGCTCTTTAACCAACTGTTCGGGATTCGACTACATGACTAGAAAGCAATGGAGGTGATTGAAAAAAAAGCCTCACCCTGGCTTAAAACGATCCCCTAAAATGCAAATCCCGCAGTAAAATCCAAGAGGAAAGATGCAGTGGTCAGCGTTAGAGCCCCCGGGACCAGGCAAAAATAGGGCCAACGCTGCTAACAAAAACAGCAAGTGACCAAGGAAGAAGGACTTCCTAAAGTCGCCTGCAAAGAGTTAGCTAAGAAGCATCCGCCGTCTAAGAAAAATAGAACTGATGCGATCGTCATCAAATCAAAGGGAGAAGTAATTTACTTGAAAAAACTACGCAGCGTTAAAGCAGACCCCAAGCTCAAAGAAATTGAGAAAAACAGTATACAGGACACAGAAAGGTGAACTTCTAATACAGCTTAAAGAAGCTGGAGGTAAAACTGCTGAGTTCAAAACTGCCATCAGCGAAGCCTTGAAGGAACGAGCAAGCATAAGGTCGCACTCATACCAACCTAGTGCCCAACCTAGTGCCAACAGATATTCCCTCCAAGCGGAAAGCATACGGTGGCACACAGACCGCAACGGTAGGTTTTCCAACAATAAACGCGTGTAAACTATTTGAAACACGGAAGATAAAAATAGTCTGGGTTCTCTGTCTCATTGTTGATCGGAGGTTGCTTAAAAAATGTTTCAAACGCCTAAAGTTTGGTCGCCTAGCCAAACAATGCAAAAGCTTGGAAGACCGATCTAAGCTCTGTACTAGATGCGGAACTAAAGGCCACATTGCGAAAGACTGCTTAAAGGAGCCATCGTGCATGTTCTGTAAAAATTAACACCGAGAATAGGCGAAGTATATAAGCGGAAGTAGTAAATGCCCAGTCTTTAGGAGAGCCATCACCGCAGCAGAAAATCATGAAGATTACACAAACAAACCCAAATCACTGCTAAGCAGCTCATGACCTCCTGGCAAAAAAGCAAAAGATGAGGGAGCGGACATAATTTTAAACAACGAACCGTACAAGAATGTCGATAGCAATGAATGGATCTGCGTAAAATCGAAACAAGCTTCTACGACAAACAAATATCAGTTGATGCTTATGGACGGTCCCCAGTTGTTATTACTGGCGTCTTCAATGCAGGGGCACAGATTAAGGAAGCACGTATGATTTTGGAAACATTTGCACATCTGAATATAGGCCTAGCAAATAGAGGCCGGGTTAATACATATCGCAAAGCAGGAATGTGCTCGATAATATTAGCTTCGTCAGTAACCCCGTCTTACTCCCAAGCCCTCTCTCATGATATCTTCTCCTTGACGGAAACATGGCTTAATGCCGGAATTTTAGACACGGAACTCTTCAATCATGAGTTCTCCGTATTCAGAAACGACCGTCATAACAATGACCTGAAAGCGCTTGGAGGAGGTGTCCTGATCGCTGTTCGTACCAACTTTGAGTCACGAAAGATTGACTTTCCATTTCCACTAAATGTCGAAATTATCTGTGTAAAAATTACACTTAAGAACAAACATTTATATGTTGTTAATGCGTACATTCCATCGTCTCGTCTATGTTCTTTGTATTCTGAACTTTCTATGGCACTTGACCATATTTTTGACATATCTTGTTGTGACAGCACTGTCTTACTTATAGGCGACTTCAATCTACCGCATATTGGATGGGTACCTTCTGAGGATGATTCTCATTTCATTCCATCCTTTGACTCTGCCCAACAAGAGCTCGGTTTACTAGACAACATTTTGTCTTTTGACTTACAGCAAACAAGCTGTATAAAAAATTTCAGAAATCGAACTCTCGACCTTGTTTTCTCTTCTGACTCTGTTAGTACTGTGGTTCTGGAATCCCACTTCAGTATAACTAACATAGATGACAATCATCCACCCTTGGATGTATTTATTGAGCTAGGCGCACATTTGTACGAAAATAGTAATTCGTATGACCGTTCGCAATCTTTTGACTTTCGGAAAGCAAATTTTCAAAGACTTTCCGATGAAATTAACAGCTTTAATTTTAATCTTACTGCGTTATCTCATGTTGAAGATGCAGTAGGCTCTTTTTATTCTTTGATGGATAACTGCATGAAAAGAGTGATTCCTGTGAAATCCTCTAGAAATCTGAAAACGTCCCATCCCTGGTACACTAAAGAGCTCAAATCGATACGAAACAGACGTAATAGGGCTTGGAAGAACTATTTAAAAAGTCTATGCCAATCAGATCTTGAACTCTATTTCACTTTGTTCAATGAATTCAAATCTTTATCCTGTAACTTATATATTGACTATATAAGCAAAATGGAATGCTCTTTAAAATTGAACCACAAACTTTTCTGGGGTTTTGTTAATTCTAAGAAAAAAACCGATGGTTATCCATCGAAGCTTACTTACAATAGTTCTACAACTGCTGATTCGCTAGACGCAAGCAATATGTTTGCAGATCATTTCAGTAAGTCATTCAGGGAGACCCCTCTTCACATTGATGATCAATATTTTAGTTATCTGATTAGCTGTTCCCAAATAAGTTTTAGTAGTATTTCATTCGATTTGGAAACAATTTTGAAATGTATTTCTTCTCTGAAGAATGACTATTCATCTGGTCCTGATGGCATTGCACCGATTGTTCTCAAAAAATGCAGTCATGCAATTGCTCCATATCTGAAGTATCTGTTTGAATTGTCCATTAGTACAGGTAAATTCCCTAATCTTTGGAAAAGTGCTTTTATCACACCTGTATTTAAAAAAGGCGAACGTGGTGATATCACTAACTATAGGCCCATTTCAAAGCTTTCGTGTATCCCTAAGCTTTTTGAACAAATTGTTTGTGAAAAGTTAATATTTCTTTGTCGCAATATAATTTGTAATGAACAGCATGGATTTGTAAGAAACAGATCCACTGTCACTAATCTATTAAGTTTCTTGCATGATTGTTCTAATGCCTTAGAGAATAAGGACGAAATGGATTGCATATACACTGACTTCTCTAAGGCTTTCGACCAGCTGTCCCATGAAATAATCGAATTTAAGCTCAGGGCTTTTGGTTTCCCACCATGTTTCATAAAATGGGTTAATTCATACCTTAGATCAAGGGTCTATCAAGTGAAATTTAGAGGATCGCTATCTGTATCGTTCACAGCTCAGTCTGGAGTTCCCCAAGGAAGTCACCTCGGACCAATTTTGTTTATACTTGCAATTAATGATGTTAAGGCATGTATACATCACAGTAATATCCTGATCTACGCTGATGATATGAAAATATATAAATCTATCACTAGTCAGCAAGACAGAATGTTTCTTCAATCTGACATTAATAGCTTCGCCAATTGGTGTGATAAAAACGGTTTATCCCTGAACCCATCTAAATGTCAACATATGACATTCTCTAGAAAGAATATCCCTTCCACCTTTCAATATTCTCTGTCTCAACATATTCTTTGTAATGTTGATAATTTTAAGGATCTTGGGGTTTATTTCGATCCCAAACTAGTTTTTGCCAAGCATATCAATTTTATTGTTAATAAATCTAATTCTATGCTGGGCTTCGTAAAAAGGTGGGCGAAAGAATTTAATGACCCATACGTTACTATGTCATTGTACAATTGTTTTGTCCGTCCGATTCTAGAGTATGCTTCACAAGTTTGGACGCCATTCTACAACATTCAATCAAATCGAATAGAGGCCATTCAACGAAAATTTATTCGATTTGCACTAAGAGGACTTCCATGGGATGATCCTTTTAACCTACCTCCTTACAGTCAGCGTATTAAGCTTCTTCAAATGTTACCCCTTTCTCAACGTAGGCTTAATAGCGATATCATTTTTTTACAGCAGCTTATATCCGGTCAAATAGATGCACCTGACTTGCTGTCGTCTATTGGCTTTAATTTTCGTGGTGGTGCCCATAATTTACGCAGTGTTGAATTATTGGTTAACCCCCATCATAGAACGAATTATGGGAGTCATGAGCCTATTAGTCGCATGAGTAGAATCTATAATCTAAATGATCAAGTGATTGAATTGCATGTTAGTAAAATTAACCTTAAAAATATTTTGCGTAATAATGCTTTAATATCTTGAATTGTTTTCATTATTTTGTGTCTGTGTTAGTATTTTATAGGTACATAATTATTGTATTTTGAATTGTTTTGTCCTTACTAACACCTGCACTAAATGATGAGCCTGTGAGAGCACTTTTAGTGCCGGCAATTTCTGCTCGTGACAGTTGCTTGCTTTAAGCACTCCACGACACAGAGCTGATAGTGTAGTTACGAAGTTTAAAATGGTGAGTCAGTGAAGAAAATACCCAAAGCGACCGCCAAGCGATAACATTTGAATGTGCTGAAAAAAAGTAAACAAAACACCTCGGGCCAACGGGACAAAAATGGAAAGATTCCCTCTTCGACAAGAATACGTTTGAAGAAATGGTTACCACACACAAGAATGATACCCATAGACATTCAAGCGCCCGAGATGTTGAGTATCTACAACAGGAAAACACCGGGCGGGCAAATGCAAGTGACATTGCAAGAATAACAGAAGAAGAAAGAACAGCTTCAGTAGCTATGTGACAAATCAGGTAAGACAACACTTTAAAAAGCAGATGGATCTACAAGTTGATCCCGACCATTGAACCCTGAAAAAAGCGAGCACATGGAAACAGCAACTACCACCTTACGCAGTTTCTGACTGGTCAGCCTATCGCAAATATCTACATCGATTTGAACACGAATGCTCCCCCTTATGCCGTATATTGCATCGGGGGACAATTGGATGACAATTTATAACGTGATAACAACTCCTTAAAATGGGCTGCGGAGTGAATAAAAGCTTAGGAGAGTATCAGAAGCCGCAGAAGCGTCAGAAGCAACAGACACAAGGCAAGACGCTTAGCGTAAATTGCTTTCGAAGATTGCCACATCCGTTGGCAAAGCCAAGAGAATTGTTCTATGAAATAAGTAAAAAACATAGGGACGGGCTACAGTCCGCTTGGGCGAACTGTTGGATACCCTATTCTTATTCCTTATCCCTCATAAGTGGGCGTGACAAAAGTCTAAGTATGGTTGAATTGTTAAGAACGCTCTACATATTTTGTTATATACGAGTAACATTTAAAGGATTATATCAAAAAAAAACGCTCCCTAGCTCAAACTTGGGTGTTTCAATAAAATTGTTTTATTTAATTGTGGGCGTGTCAGTAGGCGGATTTAAAAAAAAATAACACCATGAGCATAAAGGGCCCCTAGAGAGTATATATTATAAATTTCAGCTCCCTAGCTCACTTTGAATTTTCAAAAAAAAAAAAATAATAATTGTGGGCGGATTTTGAAAATATTTACATATGAGCATAAAGGGCGCATAGAGAGTATATATTATAAATTTCAGCTCCCTAGCTCAAACTTTGGATTTTCAAAAAAAAAAAAATTATTTATTTGTGGGCGTGTCAGTGGGCGGATTTTGAAATTTTTTTATCCCGATCAGTTTTAGGAGTCGATTTTTTCCAAAATTTTGTTTTTTTTGAGTTTGTGGGCGTGTCTGTGGGCGGATTTCAAAAATTCGTAAACTTGATTATTTCGGGACCCTAGAGAGTATATGGTTAAAATTTCAGCTCTCTAGGTCCAGTTTAAAGGCCTAATTTTTGCCGACGGACGGACGGACGGACGGACGGACATGGCTAGATCGACATTACTATCGATGCTGATCATAAATATAGTAACTTTTAGGGGTCTACGGGCAATATTAAGGTATGTTACAAACTATGCGTCAAAATTAATATACCCCTAGAATAGGGTATAAAAACAAAGACATTGAAAAAGAAGTAATATATATTAATTAAATAGAATAGTTTTATCTTTTCGAAGCCTAGCCTGGATGTTACATTGGTGTCAGAAGTGGGATAAAAAGTCTTCAGCGTGAAATTTAAGTTAAGTGAATTATTTTATAAAGAAAATTATAGAAAGAAAACAAAAATGGGCCGCACGTTGCCATTACTACAGCTCAGTATACAGCAGTGAGCTGAACTAGAAAAGCGGAATCTCTTCACAGCTGGAGGGAAAAGTGATCTGGTGCTTGGCAGTTGTAAAGTGGTTGTTACAGTTTAAGAATCCTTAAGGACAAGTCGCGAGGTGACGTCAACGGCTGCGATGAGATGGGATAGGGAACTCTAAACTCCAACGCAGATGCTCTCTCCCGGCGGCCCTACACAGCTGATTGCAAACATTGGGTACGCCAGGATGAACGGATTGGATAATCAGTCGAACGGTTGAGGGCTGAGCCTATTAGCAGCTGGAGTTCGCGGGAGACCCGGAATGCTCAACAGGAAGATACCGAGTCGATTCTTGCCTGGAAGGAACATGAAGGCAAGCCGGACTGGCAGCAAATGATGTCGAAAATTGGAGCCGGAAATGCGCCCCTTGCGCAGCCAGCAAAAGCCCGAGAATAAAAACGCAAGGCAAGATGCATCAATACAATGTTATAGCGCCCTTTGAAAGGATTGCTGTTGACATCGCAGGACCATTTCCAGAAACCAACAACAGAAACCGCTATAATGGACTACTTCACTAAATGACCTGAAGCATTTGCTAAACCTAGCAAGAAGATTAAACCTTGGTAGTGCAGATTGTCCACAACTGGGTTGTCAGACTTGGGGTACCAATGGAATTGCACCCGGACCAAGGTCGAAACTTCGAGTCAAAGATTTTGCAAGAGGTATGCCAGCTACTATTGATTAAGACGCCAAGAACAACCCGACTCACCCACAATCATACAGATCGGTGGAAGGCTTCAACAGAACCTTAAACGAACACCTTTCTTATGTTGCTGGAGACTACCAGCGGGATTGGGATAAGCAGATCCCCATGTTCCTATTAGCTTATCGAAGCGCAGTTCATAACATGAAGATTATTAAGTTGCGGATCTCATAGAAATCATCAGAAACATTCATCGAAAAACAAGTGATTCGGATATCCAGCGACCGCATGAAGACGAGGTACGACGCCAAGGCAACCAAGAAGGACATCTAGTACGGCTATACAACCCTCATCGGTGATTGGGAAGGACCTTTAAAATAGTGAAGCGCATCAACGATGTCGTCTATCGGATGCACCGCGGAAGAGGCAAGCTGAAAGTTGTCCATGTGGATCGTCTCCATCGCTACCATCGTGAAAATATAGACGTACTTGTTCGGGACGGACAAGTTTAAGAGGGCGATATTGTAGCATGGGCGCGGTGGTAAGTGTGTTGGCTACTAATCGAAAGGACACCGGATCATATCCCGCCGGGACCAAATATCGTTTGTCATGGGAAGCTTCTCAAATTTACCGTTCGTATTCGACTAAAATTGTAGGTCCCGTTTACTTCACAAAGGCAAAGCAAAGTTGGAGAAGCTCGGCTTTAGGCCCAATATACAAATTGCAGGTTAGCTGCGAAGAACCAAAAAGCAGGAGTCGACCAAGAGCGGCGTAGAAGGATGGCTTGGCTGAAAAGGTCAAAGAAACCCCCATAAACTCTATATTAAAAGACAAATAAGCACCGTCTTCCATGTAATTGCTCCCCACCTCATAATGTGGCAACGGGGGATACAGTAAGGAGAGAACTGCGAGATCCGGACGTACCCAACACATCGTGAAAGGCAAATGGCTTCTAACTGGCAAAAATTAACGGCATTAACTTTTACAGCTGATATGCAAGACCAAGCCGGACAATAAGGGAATACCAGAACATGCTGAAAAATCTCAATGGCGATGCGCGTGGGATATATCCTGACTCGCTGGGGCTACCGTTGCGAAACATACTCACTAGATAGAGGCAATCACAAATGAAGCAATATCCCGTGTTAAAAATTGGCTAGTAACAGTTGCACATAGGGGTATTTGCATCAAAAGAATTTTATTTTTATTATTATTAGCAGCATTTGTATACCCTATTCTAAGGGTATATTAATTTTGATGCATAGTTTATAACATACCTTAATATTGCCCGTAGACCCCTAAAAGTTACTCTATTTATGATCAGCATCGATAGTAATGTCGATCTAGCCATGTCCGTCCGTCCGTCCGTCCGTCGGCAAAAATTAGGCCTTTAAACTGGGCCTAGAGAGCTGAAATTTTAACCATATACTCTCTAGGGTCCCGAAATAATCAAGTTCACGAATTTTTGAAATTCGCCCACAGACACGCCCACAAACTCAGAAAAAAAAAAATTGAAAAAAATCGAATTTTGAGCTAGAAAGCTGAAATTTTTTATATATGATCTATGACTCCTAAAACTGATCGGGATATACAATTTTCAAAATCCGCCCACTACACGCCCACAATTAAATAAAACAATTTTATTGGAAAACCAAAATTTGAGCTAGGGAGCTAAAATTTATAATATATACTCTCTAGGCGGCCCTTTAAGCTCATGTGTAAATATTTTCAAAATCCGCCCACTGACAAGCCAACAATTTAAAATCAACTTTTTTGCAAATCCAAAGTTTGAGCTAGGGAGCTGAAATTTATAATATATACTCTCTAGGCGGCCCTTTATGTGTAAATATTTTCAAAATCCGCCTACTGACACGCCCACAATTAAATAAAACATTTTATTGAAAAACCAAAGTTTGAGCTAGGGAGCGTTTTTTTACAAAATCTTCGTGTTTTTTGATAAAATCCTTTAAATGTTATATAACAAAATATGTAGAGGGTTCTTAACAATTCAACCATACTAAGACTTTTGTCAAACCCACTTATGAGGGATAGGAATAAAAATAGGGTATCCAACAGTTCGCCCAAGCGGACTGTAGCCCGTCCCTATGTTTTTTATTATTTCTTGACATACGTGAAATAAATAGACAAAAATGTCCATTTAGCTGAATGCATTTTGAATAAGAATAATACAAAAAATATATATTAAGGCTCCACTGATCATAAAAAACACTTTAAAATAAAGTACAGATGAACTCTACATACTAAAAAAATTCGAACCAATATAAAAAAATTGAAATTTAATCATTTAATCGTGGGGTTTATCACAAAAATTCACTTATCTAGGAGGCAAGCTTTCTATAGATGAATTTCAACAGATCTTGTGGCAAAGTGTGTGCACAAAAATGAAAAACAACTTCGGTACATTATTTCATGGGTATTTAACCGCAGCTAGGAAAAATAACTTCCCAACTCTACATTTTGAAAAATAGATGTTTGAGCCCTTTTTGCATGCAAATACCCCTATGTGAGCTGGTCTGGAACTAGGCCCTCTTTACAACCAGCCGGAAGTTCCACTTTACGTCAACATTCAGGTTGGTACCCGCAAAATAAAGTCCAAAGAAGCAATTAAATACTTTGGTGTGATGCTGGCCAACAGGTGGAACTTAAGGAGCCATGTACAATCCATGAGGAAAAACGCCTCATGGATTGTACAATTGTACATGGCGCCAGGTAGCGCTTTGCTAGATTCTCCCAATTGTCGAGCGACCTGGTTACGCCAGGCGAATTCTTCGTTCAACGCTCTAGTGCTCCCGCAATCAATAAGGCTCAACTCTGCTAAGTACGTCTCAGTCCACTTTGGCTTTTGACTATTGAATTCATTTTTATTAATTATTATATTTCATCAACTTAAATTTTAGACAGAAATAATTAAATCTAATTTATAACTAACAGGATTCTTATTCTAAATTAGTGGTTGGTTAATGCAGACACTCTTAACTTATAACTTTTGCCCTTTGGCCTTAAAACTATTTTATGAACTGATCTTACATAAGTATGTATAGAGACCACTTTCAAAACTTGGCATCTTTATTGAATTTAAAAAATAAATAAAATATAAGTATTAGTCATTAAGCCAAAACCTAGCGTCTCCAACCACGTTATTGTGAGAAGTGAAACGGACCTACAATTTTAAGCCGAATCCGAACGGAAAATTTTGAGAAGCCTCTATCTTGTGACAATTGATATTCTTGGATGTTTATCATATGTTTGCAAGTGGAAAAAAAAGCATTAACACCAAAACTACTGAACCGATTTAAATGAAATTTGGTACACAGATAGTCTAGAGCCTGAGAATGGGCATAGGCTACTTTTTGCCGCCGGCAAATGCTTCATCCGCTGTCGAGAAGCGGAGATCTTAGCTGATATCTAAGAAAAGTTGTGTAACTCTCCAATGCTTTCTAGCTCCTAGCTTTGGAATGACTCATTCAAATGAAAAAGCATTTTTTTTTAATATAAAGTTCAATTATGTACAAAGATTTTAAGATATAAATCATCTTTGTAGGTTATCCTGAAGTTGAACAATAAGCATTAAACTATACATTTTATACAATTAAAAAAAAGTAAAATGTTCGATTGAAGCTAGATCGTTGGATTCTCCCAGCGTTGAGTGGAGGAAAATTTGTGTGTGTGTGCGGCACAAATCTGTTTCTCTCTCTCTGTACCTTTTTCTTTCTTTTTTTTATGGATTGGATTGAGAAAGATAGGGTATAAAATGTAATTGAGATTGAGAGGGAGTCACACTCAGAGTATATCCTATATATAATGAGTAGGGACACTTTCGTTATCTTTATCAGTTCTTATCAGCAAGTATTATGTTTTAAATTTGAGAAGTTTCAGACTGGCGAAGCAAGGTGAGCATGGGTCAGCTAGTATTTATATAAAACAAACTACAAACCGCCTACACAACTTAACTTACTTAAGCTATACGACTTGTTCTAACCATAAATAGTCGACGGGATTTAGCTTTTTGGACTACATCCACATCGTAATACAGCTTATAGAGTTCGCGGTTGTATCTTCTCCTTCATTCGCCCTCTTCTCACACAGGACCAAATATCCGACGAAGTATTTTTGCCTCAAAAGAACCCAATATTCGCTTCCCTTTTCTATCTACTTACCGCCCAGCACTCGATACCATAAAGCAGGACTGCCAGGATAAAGTTTCGATAAAGGTCGTCTATTAGGTTAAGCCTAATATTGCTTCTAATATTATTTTAATAATTATCTACCTTTGATGTTTTTCGAGATGACGATCGTACCCGCCGTAAGGATGACTCTCCTTGTAGAGGTCTTCTACTCGCTATTCACCACATCCTTGACTCATCTCCAACTGCGATTTCTTCTTCTTTTGAACTCGACTTTGTTTCAGTAAAATATAATATTTAACATCAAAACGGCCCAGCCTGTCCAGTCCAACCAACTTGCTATGCGATTGACCAAATAACCGACTTACCTAATTCCCATGACGGCATCATCATTTTCGGCGACTTTGATTTGCATAAGCTGCATTGGATTCCAACAGAAAATTAATCCTCTTTCATCGCGTCTAATCCCAACTCTCTTTTTTTTATAGTCACACTAGCTGACCCATGCTCGCTTTGCTTCGCCAGCCTTCCACTTCTCAAATTTAAAACAAAATACGAGGGCGGGTCAATAAGTCCGTGACTTTTTGAATTTCTGACCCCTTTACTGAAACGGCAACACTGCTCCTGTCAACAGGCATCTGTCAGTTGACTCCTGTCAAAATTTAAACTTGCTGCGTCAGTTAGTTTGTGTTTGACAGCTATTTTATCAGACTTTTTACTCACTAACTTGAGGAGAAAATGGAAAAAAGTGAATTTCGTGTGCTTATTAAGCATTATTTCTTGCGAAAAAAAACCATTACCGAGACCAAGACTAAGCTTGAAAAATACTATGGGGACTCTGCACCATCGATTTCAATGGTAAAAAAGTGGTTTACTGAATTTCGTTGTGGCCGTACAAGCACTGAAGATGCCGAACGTCCTGGACGCCCAGTTGAGGTCTCTACACCCGAAACAATCGAAAAAATTCACGATATGGTGTTGGCCGACCGAAGATTGAAAGTGCGAGAGATTGTGGAAGCCGTAGGGATCTCGCATGGCTCAGTGGTTTCAATTTTGAATGATCACTTGGGCATGAGAAAGCTTTCCGCAAGATGGGTGCCGCGTTTGCTCACAGTCGACCACAAACGCAATCGTGTAACAACTTCACAGGAAGGTTTGGCGTTGTTTAATCGCAATATGGAGGAGTTTTTGCGCCGTTTTGTAACCGTGGACGAAACATGGATCCATCACAACACACCAGAGACCAAACAACAGTCAAAACAGTGGGTTTCTAAGGGTGAATCGGCGCCAAAGAAGGCCAAGGTGGGTTTGTCAGCCAATAAAGTTATGGCGACTGTTTTTTGGGATGCACGCGGGATAATCCACATTGACTACCTTCAAAAGGGAAGAACAATCAATGGGGAATATTATGCCAACTTATTGGACCGATTCAATGACGATTTGATAAAAAACCGACCTCATTTGGCCAAGAAAAAAGTTCTTTTCCACCAAGACAATGCAAGGGTGCACACATGTGCAGTTGCCATGGCAAAAAATCATGAATTGGGCTATGAATTGCTCCCTCATCCACCCTATTCTCCAGATTTGGCTCCGAGCGACTACTTCTTGTTCCCAAACCTGAAGAAATGGCTTGGTGGAAAAAGATTTGACTCCAATGATGAAGTCATCTCGCAAATAAAGGCCTATTTTGAGGACCTCGACAAATCATTTTTTTTGGAAGGGATAAAAAAATTGGAGAAGCGTTGGACAAAGTTTACAGAGCTCAAGGGAGACTACGGTGAAAAATAAAAATTTTTTTTATCAAAAAATCTGTGTTTTATTCCAAAAGTCACGGACTTATTGACCCGCCCTCGTACTTGCTGATAAGAACTGATAAAGAAAACGTCGACAGTGTCCCTTATCATTATATGGATATACTCTCAGTGTGACTCCCTCTCAATCTCAATTACATTTCATACCCTATCTTTCTCAATCCCATGCGCCACAAAAAAAACAGCTCAAACTACAAAAGGTGCATAAAAAAAAGAAAGAAAAAACACACAGCACAAAAGGTACAGAGAGAGAAACAGGTTTGTGCCGCACACACACACAAATTTTCCTCCACTCAATGCTGGGAAAATCCAACGATCTAGCTTCAATCGAACATTTTACTTTTTTTGAATTGTATAAAATGTATAGTTTAATGCTTATTGTTCAACTTCAGGATAACCTACAAAGATGATTTATATCTTAAAATCTTTGTACATAATTGAACTTTATATTAAAAAAAAATCCTATTTCATTTGGATGAGTCATTCCAAATTTAGGAGCTAGAAAGCATTGGAGAGTTACAACTTTTCTTAGATATCAGCTTAGATCTCCGCTTTTGGACAGCGGATGAAGCATTTTCCCGCGGTGAGAAGTATCCTATGTCCATTCTCAGGCTCTAGACTATCTGTGTACCAATAATCATTTAAATCGGTTTAGTAGTTTTGGCGTTAAAGCGAGACAGACAGACAGCGTGACTTTCCCATTTATAATATTAGTATGGATAATGCAGGCATTAAGAAAATGTGGATAAGGATGACAGAGGACAGAGGAGAAACCGATGCACGTTAGTTTTAAATGTTTGTTTATTATAATGGGTAGGGAAACCAGAGCGGCGGGAAGCGCATTCCACATTCGTATTGAACGGCTAAGGAAACATTCTTTGTATTTCACTGTACGTCCGAAAGAAGGCTTGAGGTTGAACTGATGTGCATTCATGGAATGACTAGTATTGCGGTTGAAATGTTCTAAGGGTGGAATGCAGCTGGCTCATTCGTTTGAGCACTTTTGGTGGAAATATCTGAAAAACGGCGATAGGCAGGAGATATTGATACGGTGACTAAGAGAGTCAATTGATTTCGCGATATCTCGATCGCCTATAAGTTCTTACGCGCGTTTTTCAAATCTGTCTCGTAGCTCAAAATAGTTTATTGGTGCACAAGACCAGATATGAGCGTTGTACTCAAGTTTGGGTCGAAAAAATGCCATATAAATTATAACCAGATCAGAAGGGGTGAACAGTTTTTTACATCGCTTAAGGAAGCCTAAACATTTCGCAGCGTTCTTAGCGATATCGAATATGTGGATATTCCAACGAAGGTTGTCATTGACACACATACCAAGAATGGAAAGTCTTTCGGTTGAGGTTTCGCTTAAACGACAGAATTGTCGTTTTGACCATAGTGCACCGATCTTACTTTTACCAACTTGGTGAAGAGATTGGTTCCAGTTTTCGGTTAGATGTGTCATCAAATAACCAGTGGAACTATTGCTGCGAAAACTGTACTCCTGGGCATTAAGAAGCTTTCGGGATTCAAGATATTTCATAAGCTGACGGTTAATCTGCATTTCCATGACCTGGGAAAGAAGGAGCGTAAGTGCAATTGGTCGGCAGGAGGAGGGAGAAGATCATTCACCTTTTTTGGGACAGACTGTTTTCTATCCTCTCGGAAAGAGCATTGAAGAATAGGACAGATAGAAAAGCTAAAGCATTGGTTTTGCATCCTCCTCTTCAGAACGATAGGGGAAATACCATTTGAAGTACTCCAGATCTCGAAGTACTCTAGCCAGTGTACGAGTGCGAAAGTGGGTTGATTTTATGGTGTTTTCAACGCGCTCGAGTACAGGGCGAGATAAAGCACAATCTGGGAGCGTTGAGCTTGCTGCGCACTGCACAGATTGGCTATATCTAGAGAGCTTACAGCTGGAATGTCATTGTGAATGAGTTCTAATGTCATTGTAAATGAGTTTTTACTACTCGTGAAACTTTGTAGCATTTTTTTCCTTAGCTTTTGGTCCAGTAGCACACGATTAATGTGGGCATTGCAGTCATTTCTGGCCCTTTTGAACTTATTTGGTTTTCCTCAGATTTGGTGGCCTTATATGACCGAGAGCTTACATGTTTAAACCTGATCGACTCTTTGCAGCTGCAGTCAAACCACGCGGTAACATTGGGTTAACTACTTTTTACATTGTTAGGGATTTCTTGTATTACAATACGGTTCATTTAGGAGTTTGATCTTTAACTATGTGGTTGAGGAACGACAAATTTGCTGATATGACACAATGGTCGGTTCATAATAAGTCTATAGCTAATTTTTTAAGATGATGGGTAAAAAATAAGTCCAGTGTGTTGGCAGTTTGACTACTAATAACCAGTAATCGTGTCGGTTCATTTACAAGCTGAGTTAAATTATGAACCTCGGCAAAGATCTTGTACCGTCCTTCGGGTTTTGTCTGACCAAAATGTCGAAGCCAACTTGAATTGTGTATATTGAAAGCACCCGTAATGACGATTTCAGTACGAGTACGAGAAGGATAACAATTTTTGTGATGGAATCTGACAATGCATCGAACTCATTTTGAGTCAAGTGCCTGGCCAGATTTGGGCTTCTATAAACAAACCAGTAGTGCATTAATTGCCTACGGAATTCCGGATTGGAACATTGGCCTTATTGAGGTTGAAGTTGGCAGGCTATGTTACTAATTACATAGGCGGTGAGACCGCTATAGAGAAAGAATAATGAGAGTTTAACCCAGGTAGGCTGAACTCAGTTAAATCGGAGCTGACACTCTGTTTTGTTTCACTAAGTGCCAAAACAGCTGGTTTGTTACGGAATATATGGGAACAAATTCTTCCTTAACCAACGGATGTTGCTCACATCGACTCATTTCCTACACATTAAAAAAGTCAACATAAGAAACACAAACTTCTACGCTACCTAAACGAAGCCGTGAAGCGATGATCTGCACAGTTTTCCACAACAAATTACCGGAGGTGTTATTCCCGTGCGATAACTTATTTTTGTCCACCAACAAAATAAACAGCAATACGACCCGCTATCGGCCAGATGCTGTCCCTACCCAACCATAACAAGTACACGCATGAACATGCAACACTTGCTATAACCAAGAAAAGCAGCAGCAAACGAAAGGGACTGGGACAGGAGGTTTTGCCTTAAAACTTTGCACTTGAAACAAATGTTTTTTCTTCCCACAGCACCGCGCACGGATTATTTTTTTTTGTTTTCGTTTCTCAAGCGATTTAAAAAAATGCGTGTGTACGCCTTGCAGACTCAAGTCTTGGCCAAGTCAGTAGCGAACTAAACTTCATGGGTAGGCAATAAGACCTTGTCCTTACCACCGATGCCATTAACTCCCCTCTCACGCTGAAATTCCTATCATTATCAACCATCTATAACTTTCGTCCGCTCCACCCGGGAGGACGTTATACCATCTGAGCTATGGAAAAA
The DNA here is from genome assembly GCA_949715645.1 of Portevinia maculata. Lineage (NCBI taxonomy): Eukaryota > Metazoa > Arthropoda > Insecta > Diptera > Syrphidae > Portevinia > Portevinia maculata. The sequence continues at coordinate 143,142,566 of OX454526.1, forward strand.
GATGGGAGATATCAGACCCAAATGGCTCATGATTCTCATCTTCAAACTAATAAGAGGCGATCCAATATCTAACCAGTGGAGGAAAAGTTATTCTTCCTACAATGGAAAAGGTGATACGCCAAACTGTTATAATTACCTTTCAATCAAGCTAATGTCACACACCATAAAGATCTTTGAGCGGGTATTAGATAGCCGAATGTGGAAAATAAGAAAGTGCATCAGTTATTCTTTGCTGACGATGGAGCAATCATAAGCGCGGATCAAACTTCCCTGCAACGAGCACTTTAAATATGAGGGAAAGTTTTGGAGGGGAATGGTTATCCTAGTAGTCCGAAAAAACAGAATACCTGTTCTGCCCGTTCTCTGATCCACTCCGACCTATTCGAGACATTTATATGAATGGAAGATCAATTGCCATGTGCCAAAAGTTCAAATGTCTGGGATCAATGATCAATAGCGAAGCAAGCTGTGATGACAACATTAAGCATAGCGTAAGCGTAGGGATGAAGTGGCGGGAAAACTCAGCCATCTTCTGTGAGCGAAAAATGCTCCAAAAGCTGCAAGGAAGGTTCTACACCGCAGTTGTGCGACAGGCGCTCACAAGCCGTTCACAATTTTGGATAGTTACAGCAGTTCCAAGATCCGAGGAAGCCCTCAGGTCAAAGAACCTTTCTCGAAGATAATGAAGTGCGACCGGCTCAGTTATAACTGTAATGATCAAAGGAGAGATCATATGCAGCAACACCCGCATTCGATTGGCCTAAGTGACGAAGTCATTCAAAATCGGGAGGCCTGGCGTTATTTTTGAAGTCGAAGCGGCGAACTCCACAGGCGGATGCATTTATGTAGGAGTTTAGGATCCCTTTAGTCCAGATCATAACCTTGTCGTTAAAGAGAGAGAAGAATCCTTAATTAATTTCCAGCCCTCGGTTTTGAGCCCTTATTGTTCAAATGGATACCCATTTACCTAGAAAACCGTAATAACAGTATTTTCGTTCAGCTTCGTCCTTATGGCCCGTTTGGTGTTTTGCAAAGAAATCATCTAGGTCCCCTTCCAATCCTAACTAGTAAGGGTCTTGATACGGTCAATAAACACTCCGCCCTCTTCCTCTACGCCGACGATACCAAATTTTATAAACCTATCGCTTAACCAGAAGACTCCCGCCTCGCTCAACAAGTTCTAGATACATACATTTTCCACCTGGTGCCGTAAAAACTGATCTCAATATCGCCAAATTTCATCCCATCAACTTATCGCGTAAATGCAACAAGTCCCCTCTCGACTTTACCTTTTGCAGGGTTAACAAATTTCTTTGGTATCTTGTGCGACCGAGAGTTTAACTTCTGTTCGCATATTGAACAGATAATCGTTCCCCAACCCACACGTGACCAAATGTCTCTACATCACTTTTGTTTGCCCCTCTCCTCGAGTACGCTAGTTAAGCGTGACCTGCTGACAGGGCGGTCCAGCGTCGTTTTTTCCGTTTTGCTCTTCGTGGCCTAGCCTAGGACGATTCCTTCATCTTGCCTCCCTGTCAAGACCGCTTAGAACTTATTAACTTTAAAAGCCTTGAGAAACGAAAGGACGTTGCATTAATTCGAATTTTAATGTCGTAATTAACGACAGCCTCATCTCTTCTATATACCGAAACACCGTACACAATAACCAATCTCCTGCAAGCTGCTGTGATCAACATAAACCTTACCGCTTTCGATTTCAACCTCAGCACCCTTGCACTAAATTTACTTTGCCATAACCGTCTTTAGCACCAAGATCTCCTTCACACAATTGGGCCCATTCAATGCCAGTTAGGCTCATTCACCGAAATTTCGACGCAAATGAGGGTCATTCGGCTTCAATTCTTGCACGAGCTGGATTTTGTAATCCTTAAAAAAAACAAAGATCTTTGAGTAAAGTTTCCCATAAAGTGGGCGGACAAAGACCAAGCTATTGGGCCCTAGCGAGGTAACCGTCGGAACGGAAAATTCTCCGCAACGCATACTCATTCGGAGACTCAAATTGCCTTCGAGGTGTCTGTCATCGGAGAAAAATTATATATATTTGCGATGGCGCACCGCGTCGCATTGATTTGACATGCGACAGACTTAAAGTTCTAAAAGAGACGTGCAAAGTAAATTTAAATATCGATAAGTCAATATTGCTTTCGATACTTATATATAATGAAGAATTAACGAGCTTTAAATTATCATATATCAATAAATGGAGTTTGATTTCATAGTTTTTAACAAGGAATGATGTCACTTTGCCAATAAATTTTACGCTAGCGTTAACTAGAACACAAATCAATTTTAATTTAAAATATATCGATTCAGTCAAATATCGATATATTTTCAAAAGTACCATCTCTATAATTCAAACATATGTACCGTCAACTTGGCAAACATTGACCGATTTCAAATTTTAAACGAATGCAGCAGTTTTGCTAATTATATATATTGGAACTTATATACTTTATATTTGGGGCTGTGGTAATTACTTTAATTTGTATATGCACAATTAAAATAAATAGTATATTTGGGGGTAGTTTTTGGCCAAAAACTGGGTGGTCAATGTTTCCCGGCCCTAAGTCTAACTTTGACCGCCTTATCATTGATCATTGTTTTGTTCGTATAAGGATAGAGCCTTTTGCATATCATCCTCGGTGGTGCTTTTGTAACGCCTTTTTGGTTTAATATTATTTTTTGGCGGCATGAAAAAAGCAAGTTTGAAATTCTATAAAAAAACGCGGGAAAAGGGGGTGGTCAATGTTTGCCGATAGTCATGTCTAACTTTGACCACCCGGTCAATGTTTAACTGAGGTCGGTCAAAGTTAGCCATTTTACTCGAAATATTGGTACATTTTTGTATTTCATTACAAAAATATTAAAAGTTTAATTAAAACTACTCTAAAATACACTTTTCTGGAAGAAAATTGAATAATCTACAAACCAGTCCAAAAATGTTATGTAAATCAATTCACTATCAGCCACAAAAAATATAAAGTTTGGAACACTCAAAAACACCGCTACTTAGTACCTCTGACATATTTCGATTTAAACGCGGTCAAACGAAATTTCATCCCTCCAACTTTTTTTCTGTTATCTATTAATGAATAGTACTTACTAAATATAAAATTAATGTTAGTTTATCTTCCAAAAGGTGGCGGTAAAATCCATTAACAATGTCTTTCTAACTTTCGGTCAAAGTTATACCATCGGTCAAAGTTACCCCAGTTGACGGTAATTACCGAGTTGTCAAAAGATGAAAACAATTCCATTTAAAATTCAAAAAAGCAGTGTGTTTGGAACAGGACTAAAAGTAAGTAAAAGCAAGCAATTTTTATTGAGATTTGTTTTTCTTTTTTACACATTGAGATATTACAGAGAAGTGATTCTTATTCTAGTTAATATTAATATTATCGCCGACTTAGAAGTGGCCAGGCTACACAGCATAAATAAAATAGAAATGTTTCTGAATTTTTGTTAAATACTCGTATATCCACTCAACAAAGACGATAAATGGAACACGACTAACATTATGCAGGATCCGGGACGTTTAGCGTTGTTTGACGAGTACTTGAAAATGAGTAAGTAATAAATGTCATTATTTCATTCAATTTAAAACACTTATTCACTTCCAGTCAAAGAAGCAAAATTCAACAAAGAAAATCGCATGTGTGACGGTCTGGAGGCACACTTTAAAGTGTTCTTCTCGACCGCGACGAATCGTGGACAGTGTGGGAAGTTTCCTGATAAGGATTCTCATTGCAACCGATGTTGCTTCAAGAGGACTTGATATCGAGTATATAACGTAAGTAATTCATAATGTTGACTTGCAGATCAATAAATTCATCATTCCATAGATATGTTGTCAACTGTGATTTCCCCTGCAACATCGAGGAGTACGTGCATCGTGTTGGTCGTCGTGTGCGTCGTGGGATCGTCGAAAGAGTTGATTGAGATCTTAGGAGAAGCTGACCAAGAGGTATCTGACGAGCTGAGGGATATGGCTCACCGTTTCCAGGTCATGAAAGACGAGCGTGCAAATGAAATGGAACAGTTGGGCGGCCGCGGTGGCGGTAGTCGTGATTTTGGCTGCGGAGGAGGGGGATTCGGTGGAGGTGGTAGAAATAGATACATAAGCTTATTGTTAGTTGCGTTTGAATTCTTTTAATTCGTTTTTTACTTTCTAACGGGAAATAAAATATAATATATTCATCAAAATGATCATGTAAATATCATTGAAGTTAGTGAATTGGAACCGCTCAACTTGGTAAGCCAATAGCAGAGTTGCACAAAAGTGAGTTTAACTAAACTAAAAAACTACAACTAAATTAGCTGTAGTTTCTTTGAACGTACATAGCTAAACCATAATTTTAGTTGTAGTTGCCACAAATTTTGGAACTAAATTAGTTATTAGTTAGGAAGTGCAACTAAGCGTGTTTAGTTGTGAAAAATTAGTTGCCAGAGTGTAACTAACAATAATAAGGTCCTTGGAGCACTAAATAACGTCCTTAAGCCCGAAAAAAAACATTTAAAAAAAAAACTCCTAGAAAACCGCGCAGTATATTGTGTTCAATGTTATTTTACTAACAGATCCTTGGAGCAAGAAAAAAGGTCCTTAATAGTCGAAAACAGGATATTTTCCCAAAATGTTTGTTGTTCCTAGGACTCTTTATTCAAAAACCATTGAACTCATTTAACCGTGCCGTTTCTAAAGAAATTTTTGGAAAATAACCTTTTTTCGGGTTTAAAGAACCTTTATTGTGGCTCCAAGGACCTCTTTGTAAAATAACCTGATGTAAAATAAAAGGGGCATACAATCAATTTTTATTTTAAACGCATGCATAATAAATCCCAATAAATTATCACCATTATAGCAAAATAATAAATTTTTATTCAAAAAATTCGTTCATCGAAAAACCAATTTACAAAGTGTTTACATAAAAAAACAACAAATTCCGCAACAAAATGTTGGCGGACGATTTCGGAAAAAAACTTGTATGTCAAAATGTCAAAAACAAAAAAAAATGCACTTCATCGTACTACAACGCATACCGCCAGTGTGCGTTAGATTTTGGCGGAAAAATTTCCGTTACGTCGGAACGGAGATTAATTTGAAGCAAATATTCTCCGATTCGGACGATTTCGGAGAATTTTCCGTTCCGACGGTTACCTCGCTAGGGCCCATTGTGAACGACGTCGAATCGATAGTTTTGGATCGTCTTCAACACCCTCCCCACTCACAAATGTGGGGCAAAAAACGACCCATAGTTTTGAAACCTGATTTGGATCCTCTGCGATCACGGGCACACTGCTTCCAGTTGTCCAGAACAAGCAATCTGGCATCCGCGATGGCTTGGTCTTTGAAACGGAGGTTCGTCATCCTTGCCATCTCGAACCTGGGGGCTGGGAGTCGAAGATCCTCCTTATTATTGCATTATTGTCCATTCGCTCAATGTGGCCGAGCCAATGTATTCGACGTGATTTAGCTTCTTGGACTACATCCACATCTTGGTACAGCTCATAGAGTCCCCCCCCCCCCCCCAATATTTTCGCCCCATTCCTACTTATCGTCCAGCACTAGGCAACATAAAGCAGGACTGGTAGGATTAAGGTTCGATGGAGCATGCATTAAGTTCTTCGAGTCGGGAGTTTTGAACCCATTTGTTTGGCCAAACAGATATAGCAGCGGTTTCCTAAGGTAATTCTCCATCTGATCTCCACAATGGTGAAATTTGTGGAGTTATTGTTTACTCCAATGTAGGTTAACTCCTTACCTAACTCGAAGTTATTGCTATCAACAGTGACGTTTTATCCTAGGCCGTGGACAGATGTTTGTTTGTTGGTAGCATGTATTTAGTCTTGCACTTATTAACTTCAAGACCAACCAATTGAAACCGTGTATGTCATGTAAAATTACTTCTCTCATTTTCTTCTCAACAATTTGATTTCAATGCACTTTAAGAAACCTGGTTATCACCACAATGCAGAGATGTTTAGCTGTCAACTATATTTTTGAAAATTTTTAGTAAGTAGTTTCGGATTTTTTTTAGAAAAATCTAGTGCAATTTTCAAGAGCATGCAATATTTAGGTTCCACTTTCACTAGCATACCTACCATTTATGAAGCTTTTGAAGAGTTTTTCAAGTGGAACTATATACATAGATTCTAGCAAGCTTGATAACTTTTGTTCCGAAATTTCTGGAAATATAATAAGCATGGGACGGTTAAACTTTTACGTTCAGTAGGTTAAAATGATCCATCTGGCCTAAATGATGATAGGAGATCGGAGCCAGATGGAATTTCACCTATTATTTATCAAAAATTGAGCTGCCGCTTCATTTAAAACTTTGTCTTTTATTTTATAATATTTCGCTTAAAAATGGAGAGTGGAAAACGTCCTTTATTACACCCATTTAAAAGTGTGGTACAAAACAAAAGATATCGAACTACCGTCCGGTCTGTTAATTATCTGTTATTCCCAAGCTATTTGAAAGAATAGTTTGTAAAAATAAATTGTTTTTTTATTAAAAGAAACTATATCCCCATTTCAACACGGTTTTGTTTCGGGTATATCAACTTCTACTAATCTTACCATTTTTACAAACTTTGTTCTGATTGCACTTGAAAGGGTTGTCAAGTTGATGTTATCTATACAGTCTTCGCCAAACCGTTTGAACTCTATCATCAAAAAATTTTAATCAAAATATTAGAAAGAATTGGATTTTGTTCAAATAATCTGGATTGGCTTTTGTCCTATTCAATATCGTCACCTGAATGCAAGAACCAGCTAACTCAATTTTATTCATTTTTGAGATATCTAGGTTTTCTGCTTCGTTGAATCGATTTGCTTTAACTGCAATAAACAGATTTCTAATTTTGCAGGCCTGCTGCCGTCTATTGGACTGTGAAAAAAACAGACCAATAGAACAATCGATGCAAATTCAGTGCAAGAAGTAGATATCTTCAGATAGCTGTTTTATCCTGATTTTATGTATCGATTTGGCATTGCATTAATTCAGTGCAAGAAGTAGATATCTTGAGATAGCTGTTTTTTCCTGATTTTATGTATCGATTTGGCATGCAATAAGTAGACAACTCATACATATATTTGAACTTCAACATGAATGCCTTGATCAAGTGTTCCTTGCAATTTTTTTTAAATTTTAGTCAAATATTTCCAAATTAACATCAAAATTAAACTGTTTTCTGTTATTAATGAAAATAATAAAGCAAGCAAACAAAATTTATTCAATGCGAATAAGCAGATAATTGAATTTTTAAAATGTTATCCGTTAAAAATAGTTGGTGCAAGAAGTGGATAACTTGCTATTTTTTTATAAAACTATTTTTTTCTCAAAATCGACTTTATAAAAAAAATAAGGGATTTCAAATTTCTACTCTTTAATTAAGCCCGTAGCGCAGACAAAAATATAGTGTTGTTTTATCAGTATTTTCAGGAAAAAAAAGAAGTCTGACCAACAAGTGAATACGTTTTTTGCAATTTTCTCAAAACTACGAAAATCAAGTTAGCCGGTTCTTGCATTCAGGTGACGATATGTTACCATTGATTCGATTGAATCAAATCCAAGTTCAATCCGGTGTTCCCCAAGGGAGCCATCTTGGACCACTTTTGTTTCTTGTATTAATAACCGATATACCAGAAGTCATTTAAAATTCACTGTTCGCCGCCGACCTCAACTTTTAAGACTTATAAAAAAAACGTAAGGGATCATATGCTTCTTCAAAGGCTGTCCGATTGGTGTAAAAAAAAAACAAATAATAGTTAAAAATTTCCAAATGCCAACGATATACTTCTTCTCGTCGTTGTACCCAATATATGATTATAGTAGTTCTCTTGAAAGAATGTCAGAAAAAAAAGATCTTGGTGTTTATTTCGATTCCAAGTTAAACTTTAAGAAGCATATTGAATTTATTATTAATAAGGCCAACTCCATGCTTGGATTTGTGTAATCCGTTGCTCTTTCAGTTTGAAAGACCCCTATATCCCAAAATCCCTTTTCATTGCATTATGTCAGGTCGGTTCTTGAACATTGCTGCGTAGTATGGAATCCATTCTATAGGAGTCATTCAATATGAATTGAAAAAATCCAGGAAAAATGTACGAGATTTGTCATATACAATTTAGGATGGGACATTGCAATGTCGTCTTATAATGCAAGGCGTCAGCTTGATTTTCTACAAACTTTAGACAACCTTAGATAGTAAGATAATTTCGGTAATTTTTCATTAAAGATATTTTAACTTTAATCAATATATTCTCCTTCTAGAGTGCCAAGAAATCGTTACTTATTCCAAGAAAGAAATCATAGAGTAACTTATGTCCTAAATGAATCTACCGCTCGCTGTGTCAGGGAAACTAGTCCGCTATCTTGCAATATTGATTTGGATTTCCATTTAGTCAGAACGGCTTTCAATAACATACTTAGCTTATACTTTATAACAAATTAACGAGTAAAATGTAGTTTGTTTATTGAAATAAGGTGAAATTATAGAAGCAGGCATTTTTAAAAAGTAAAATCGATATTTCTCCCGTTACATGATGGATTAAAAAAAACGACTATGGTAAATGAGAGACTGTTTTGTTAACAACAAAATATGAAATGTGTGTATAACTGAGATTTAGCTTACGGTTCTTGGCAGACAACTTTTAAATTGTAATCTAGCAAGTTATTACAGATGGGCCTAAGGGCTCATCTACAAGTAGAGTTAAGCATTTGAATCTGACAACTCCAATATTAAGCCAATGGCATTCGTCTTTCTATCCACCAATGGAAAAAGCAGCTTCTATCGTTGGTTTTTTGACAGCTAAAACCAAGCAGAAGATATACACAGAAAAGAGGAAGAGCGATTGTCGCGTTTTTCGATTGGTGACTCTTTGTACAAATAAAGTGTATTAAAACATTGTTCTTGTTATATTAAATTTAAATAAAAACAAAGTATATTAAAACTCAGATGTGGGGTGCTTTCACGCGAAATTAAATAAAACAATAAAATTTAGTCTTGAACACATTCCTGAAAAAACATTATGTCCGATCGAATGACAAAAAAAGAGCTGCTAAATTCTCTACGAAACGCGGGCGTCGTAGTTCCTGCAACGGCTGCAGTTTCCCGATTGAGGGAAATGCACGACAATCTAGGTACAATCACTGCCCCGAATCAAACAGATGCTGATGCTGAAGAAAACGCCTCCGCTGCCAGATGCCCAGCTGATGCCACCGACGAAACAGATGCCATAGACCACGAAGACGATGCCGACGTGTTCTCAGACGCCCAACATGCAATAGACGACGAGAATTCTGCTGCCACCGAAGTCGAATTAGACCGCAAATTGGCCATATTGCGTAAGCGCCACGAAGTCATCAAGCTACAGCAATCAATCGCCAAACTGGAACAAGCTGAATTGCAACCGACTCAAGCTGCCGCACAGACGCCTACAACTTCTAGTATGTCAATGACACGGCTGACGTTCCGGGATATCGAACATGTTATCCCGAAGTTCGATGGTGAGACCAGGGCATATAATGTCCACGATTTTCTGCGGAATTTTGAAAGAGTCATGCGGATGGTGGGAGCTGACGAACTGTTTCGCTACACGTCTATTTGCAATTCGCTGACAGGCACTGCCAAATTACTGTTAAACAAAGATGCATTCGACTACTACGACCTGAAGGCAAAGCTAGTCAGGGAATTCGGACGCACCATAGGCCGTAGTGAAATATATAAAATCCTGGCCAGCAACCGATGGAACAAGAAGGACAACATACGCCGCTATGTCCTAGAAATGGAAAACATCGCTGCCCGTTGCAACTTTATCGATGAATTTGAGTTGGTGGGTTTCATCATTGATGGGATGCAAGATACGTCACCAGAATCTCATCTCCTAATGAATTCGCGAACTATGGATCAATTCAAAGACTCTTTAGATATATATGAGCAACGCCGTGCTAACAGGCTGTCCACCAAGAGCGAAACCCAAAGAGCACCTTTGGTCAAGACGCACACTAAAACCGAGTCAACCGACATAACAGAAGTTCGTTCCTATAATTGTACTCGACTTGGACATTAACAGAGCAAATGTCCGTATGAAAAGACGCCGGACAACAGCTGTTTCCGTTGTTGGAAGATTGGGCACGACCACCGCAACTGCCCCAACCCAAAGAAGATCCCGAATTTGACCAGGAGAGTTGCCGCTGCCATCACAGACTCAACAACTGATGTCGCTGCTGCTTCATATAACCGCTGCCAAGATGAAGAAGACGATTTTTGTAGTGCTATAGATAACATTAATTTGGTAAGTGTTGCCTATTATTCTGACCAAGCTAAGCGCAAGAAGTTGAAGAAAGTGTATTTGTCTCTTTTCGATACCGGCAGTCCAACTAATTTTGTCCGCAAATCTGATGTGCCGTATAGGATTGAAAACACTGCTGTAAGATCAAAATACAGTGGCCTGGGTCAACAAACATTGATGACATACGGGAAAGTTGAAGCTGAAATAAAATTCCGAAACCAAATCGAACGAGTAGCTCTAAATGTAGTTCCAGATGACACCATGGCAATGCCATTAATATTAGGTCGCGATTTTTTAAATCGATTTAGTATACACTTATGTAAAATTAATCCGAAATCTGTAATATCAAAGAGTTCAAATAAATTCCTCCATGAAAGACAATCACATTTCTGTGCGCTTAGCTCAAGTCTTGTTAAGAAATTAGAAGAAGTAGAAGATCAGTCAGGTGCTGATATTTTCATGGGGTCAAGCGAAGATATTGATGAAGAAGAAATACAAACAGCGATACGGTCAGAGGGGGTTTGCGAAGCAGAAAATGAGTTGTTGGACGACATTATGTCAATCGAAGTAGATATAATTTGCTTACGCTAAAGGGATTTTTTCTGTTGTTACAGTACCCTTATAATGCTAAGAACACAGTGTAAGCTACTAATACCAAATTAGAAAGAATAGAGAGATAGGAAAGAAGTGTTTGGGTGCAGTTGTAAGGTTTTTTCTCCACGAGTGGTGCCTAAGTTACTTAGGGAGATTACGATTTCATGTATTCGGTATAAGGTAATGGACTTGGCCGGGATTCGAACGCACGACCTTCCATTCCGTAAGCGAATACACTACTACTGCACCATTGCCACCCGCCACGTCGGCTGTCCTTTTATGAGAAAAAAGCATTACGAAAGATTACTGATGAGCTATCAGAAAAAAATATTATTAGGCCGAGTGATTCCCCGTACGCATCCGCAATAGTGTTAGTGAGAAAGAAGAACGGCGAGATGCGAAAATGTGTCGACTATCGGCCGTTGAACAAGTTGACTATTCGTGACAATTATCCGCTGCCTTTAATCGAGGACTGCATAGAGTACTTAGGTGGAAAAAACTATTTCACGACTCTTGACCTGCGAAATGGATTCTTCCATGTAAAAATGGCACCCGATTCTATAAAGTATACTTCGTTCGTTACTCCATTTGGTCAATTTGAGTATTTGCGTATGCCCTTCGGGTTGAAGAACGCGCCAGCTGTTTTCCAAAGATACATTCCTAATATTTTTAGGGACTTGATTGACAGTGGTCTTATTATCATCTACATGGATGGCATTATTATAGGAACCGCAGACTTTGGCACACATCTGCGATTGGTAGCAAAGGTCTTGTGTAGAATGAAAGAGAAGGGATTAGAATTGAAATTGAGTAAGTGTAAGTTTGGCTATGGGGATATTGAGTATCTTGGTTATCGTATCAACTCAGAGGGCGTATGTCCAAGCGATTCACATATAGAAGCTATTCGGTCGTATCCAGCACCTACGAATCAAAGGGAGGTGAAAACATGTTTGGGATTGTTTTCATATTTTAGAAAATGTATCCCAAACTTTGCCAGGATTGCGAAGCCATTGCAGCGATTAACTCATGATGAGGTTCAATTCACGTTTAGCGAGGAATGTGGGCGCGCATTTGATGAATTAAAAAGTCGGCTGTCCTTAGCCCCGGTGCTTTCCATTTACGATCCAGCGAAACAAACCGAGCTGCATTGTGACGCGAGTTCGGCTGGATTTGGTGCAGTTATACTGCAGCGGCAAGCGGATGGTAAAATGCATCCGGTCATTTTTTTTTCTAAGGCCACGACTGCGGCCGAGGCACGATATCACAGTTTTGAACTCGAGACCCTAGCAGTTATATATGCCTTACGTCGTTTTGACGTCTATTTAGACAAGATACCATTCAAAATAGTGACGGATTGTAATGCACTGATACTAACGTTGAGTAAGAAACAACTCAATCGTAGGATAGCTAGATGGGCACTGGAGTTAGAAAATCATAACTATACGATCCAGCATCGAGGTGCCGTCAATATGGGTCACGTCGATGCCTTAAGCCGCTGCTCTCCCGCTGGTACGGCCGATCCGATAGGTTCCTTAACTGGCGTTGTCAGTAAAAAATTGGAAAACACCGATTCTAGGTGTCAGTTAGTGTGTGCGGTGGGCTCCGATGATATTGATTTTCACATCCAGATCACCCAAAATCGTGATGAATTCATAAGGAATTTGCGAGATCGCCTGGAGGAAGAAGTTGTGATAGGTTTTGAACTAATAGATGGCTTGGTTTTTAGAAGAAATAAGGCAGGGACGCTGCAATTGTACGTTCCGGGTGAGATGCGAAGTAACGTGATTAGGCTAGTGCATGAAAAAATTGGTCATTTAGGTACGGAGAAGACATGCGATCAACTAAAGAAAGCCTATTGGTTCCCAAAGATGGCCGAAAAGGTTGATGGATTCATACGAAACTGTGTGCGTTGCATAATGTGTTCGGCCCCTGCTCGTGTAAACGAGCATGGTCTTCACAGTATCCCCAAGAAACCAGTCCCTTTTGATACTATACATCTCGATCATTTTGGTCCTTTGCCATCTATAAATTCGAAGCGAAAGCATATCCTTGTTATTATTGATGCCTTTACAAAATTTGTCCGCCTTTATCCAGTTAATTCCCCGAGTACTAAGGAGATAATAGCCTGTCTTGACAAGTATTTCAGCTATTATAGTCGCCCGAGGCGTATCATAACTGATCGTGGCTCGTGTTTTACGGCCCTCGAGTTTGATGCATATTTGTTAAAGCACAATGTTTCTCATGTTAAGGTCGCTGTGGCTTCCCCACAGGCAAATGGCCAAGTGGAGCGTGTGAATCGGGTTATCAAGCCTATGCTCAGTAAAATAAGCGAGCCTATTAGTCACGCTGACTGGGCCAATAAGTTGAGTACAGTTGAATACAGTCTGAATAACACTATACATTCCACTACGAAACAAACGCCTAGCAAACTGCTTTTCGGTGTAGAGCAGAGAGGTGAAGTTGTAGACGAGTTAACAGAATACATCGAGGAAAAGAGTGAAGGAACTTTGGAACGAGATTTGGAAGGAATGAGGTCGTCTACTTCGGAAGCTATTGTTCGGTCGCAGAAATATAACCAGAGGTATTTTCTCGAGCGAAGCAAACCCGGGAAGACGTATTTAGAGGGAGATTTTGTCGTAATTCGCAATGTAGATACGGTTGTTGGGACTAATAAAAAATTCGTGCCGAAATACCGCGGCCCATACGTCATTCATAAAGTTCTGCCGCATGACAGGTACATAGTGAGAGATATAGAGAACTGCCAGCTCACTCCATTGCCTTACGATGGTATAATTGAGGCATCGCGCATTAGAAAATGGTTGATAAATGACAGCACACTGAATGATCCGACGCGTCTTGGTACAGGCAGCACTTATAATATATAAGTAGTAGTAGTAGCACTTATAGTTATAGTATATGAAAATGTATGTAATAGTAAGCGCTAAGTATAATACATGTATTGTTTTGATCGGGGTCGATTTAAATGTCAGATCGGCCGAAGCTGTAATCTAGCAAGTTATTACAGATGGGCCTAAGGGCTCATCTACAAGTAGAGTTAAGCATTTTAATCTGACAACTCCAATATTAAGCCAATGGCATTCGTCTTTCTATCCACCAATGGAAAAAACAGCTTCTATCGTTGGTTTTTTGACAGCTAAAACCAAGCAGAAGATATACACAGAAAAGAGGAAGAGCGATGGTCGCGTTTTTCGATCGGTGACTCTTGGTACAAATAAAGTGTATTAAAACATTGTTCTTGTTATATTAAATTTACATAAAAACAAAGTGTATTAAAAAATTAAGTAAAGAATATGCGGAAATAAATCGAGTCATTAGATTAGAAGCACTGAACAAATCAACGTTTTTTGTGAAGTGAATATATTTTTTGTCGGTTTAAACGGTACATATTATAAAGTAATTGTTCTTGATTGAGTGTTAATAAAAATTAGAAGGAAAAAATGTTTAAGAGTGGAGGAAAGGGCAAGAATAGATGTTTATTGCTCTGAAGGTCTTATGACATGTTATAGCCCGAAAAATAAAGCGAAGTGATCATTATGTCAGCAATTATTTAAAAAACCCTTCGTCTTACACAAAAAATTATAAAGAAAAACTTCTGCTGCCTTAACACTTCGCGAAATGTGAAGTATCCTTAGAATAGCGTCAAATTCAGCTTTATCGGTAGCTTAAATTAGAGAGAAAGCTAATGTTAAGGCCAGCTTATCCACTGTTACCGCACCATTCGCCGAGCTAAACACTTAAAGCGCCTGAAACTTAATAAAAAAAACCACCACTTAATGACGCAAGAAAGGGACAACGCTTGTGTTACAAATTAAGTTTAGAAAAAAAAAGAAATTAAATAATATAAAATAAAAACGTCAGCTTTTATTTTATTTTATTTATTGGCTGACGTTTTTATTTTATTAGCTTTTATTTTATTTTATTTATTGGCTGACGTTTTTATTTTACTTTATTTAATTTCTTTTTTTTTCTAAACTTAATTTGTAAGTTTTATCTCTATCCAATAGTTGTTTGGTTCACTTCATGTTTACTTTTATTTATTTATTTGTTATGTATGTAATAAAGATTCCCCTGAGGAAGGTGGCAACCCCCGCCGAAACGTTGGGAAAGTAAATGAATTAATCTTTCATTTTTCAAAAAACTAAATGACCAAACAGCCGAAGAACACAATAAAGCATTAACATTTAATTTGGTCAACAAATCACACATCGGAATATTATTTAATGCAAAGCTTAGTTTACGCTTGGATGGTTGGTTTGAAATGACACTCGATGAGGTAGACTTATGCCAAAGTAGGTCCATTGTGATGCCATTGGAAAGGGGCAGGTGTGTCACGCTGCCCGCTCCTAGAACTATTTGCTTTCTTGATGACATTTTTGATATCAACCGTGCAGGCATCGTGAAAGAGGTATTGACCTAAAGTAGCCATCCTTATGTTGGCAAGTGCAGGACACGTGCACAGAAAGTGCAGGACCTCGTCTCCACAACTTGTGCAGAAATCGCTGTCGAGGATTCCGAATCTCTTAGCATGCCAACCCATCGCACACTGTAATTATGGTTATAGCGGTAGAGAGGGTTGCTCTCTTATGTCTAAGAAGTCCGTTGGATCTTATCTGGTCCAGCTTTGACCATGGTTGTCTAGCGGTGCTACAGTGTATAAGCTGGCCCAACCTAAAGTTTTCTTTCTTTAGCGCATCGGCGTGGATGACGACATTGGTGCATCAATGTTGTTTTTAGTTATGCTATTTGTACCAGAGATGCCTCGTCTAGCCAATTCGTCAGCTTCACAATTCCCTTGGACATCGCTATGACCTGGTGTGAAGAAACCACTGGTTTTCTCTGCAAATTAAAAGCTCAATTAATACCTGACACATTAAAGTTTTTAATATACATTAAAAAATAACTTTATTTACTAATTGGACAACTTATTAAACGTATGGCTAATAGCTGGTTAAAACATTGAGAGCGCGAGGTGGACTGAGTTGGTGGAACAATTTATAATGGGTTAGGTAGTAGACTATTATACAGCAATAGATTGCGACGAAATTACCGCCTGAAAATTCCGCCCACCAAATTATTATAAACTAATTTCCGGTCCAATCCTGCAATGGAAGCTCGCACAACTTATGGACAGCTCTGGTAATATGCTGTAGAAGTTTTAACCTTGGCTTTTCCTCTCTAATCAGCACCATATCGCCAACCTTTAAATGTTCGTAACTTCACTTCCAGTTTGAACGAAGATAAAGTTTTGATAAATACTCTTGCGACTAGCGTTTCCAGAAATGTTTAAAGCATTGCTGAATGATTTGCCATCTTAATAATCGATTGACCTTGGTTACGATGAAATCTGGATCCGGAATAGCCATCAAGGATTCCCTAGCCTGGAAATGTGCTGAAGTCAGCACGTTTTGCACATCTCCCCTTTGACTGTAGAATAATCAATACCGCAAATTGGAAATTCCTTGTTCTGCCTTAACGATTTCAGCACTGTAATGACTTCGTCGGACTTATCGTGCAGGCAGGAAAATTGCAATCGCGTCATAAGATTCCTTAATTACTGGTTTTTCTTAAAAGCATTGAGTTTGTTTCATGACGATGGGAATTTTTTGCTATAGCGCTTTCAGTTTTTCCAATGCTTGTTCATAATTTGTATCGAACACCAATGTATGTTTCAATAACCCCTATGCGTTGTTCTCCACAAGCGTCTTGGAAAATTTTTGATGTTTGGCCTATCATTTTCGTGAACTAAAGTAACGTATAAATCGTGAAACGATACCCAATCTTCGGATATCCCGCTGAAGTTGGGAATGTTTAACATGGGTAATTTATGTTCTAAGTCAGATCGAGCAGTATTTGTCATATGCAAACCGAGTCATTAAATTAATCGAGGATTCTATTTTGTTTTTCTACAATTCGGGAGACTGATTATTCGAGTCGAGTATTATACTATTACATTCTGCGGAAATATGCCGGTTGAGCGGAGACAAGGAATGTACCGAATTAAGTGCATTTAAACGGACTCAACGTCATAACTGTCTTCGTGGATAACATCATCTGTGACCGCAGGATTTTCACCTGTGGTAACAAATTTCTATTGAATGCCTTATTTGAATTTATTCTCTAGAAGTCGATCGAGAGCCTTTGTCTGCCTGCGCGAGCGTGTTTACTAAAATGGTAAGCTTTCGTAGGACCAGGTCATGTTGCCGACGGAGATTAGGTAGTGCGTACATTGTGATATAGTATGTACATTTAAATTATGTTGAAGGATACCTAAGTACTTACATAGGTATACAACGTAATGCTAACGTTTGTTTTTTAAAACTCTTCATATAGCCATGATTTAACTTCTAATTGGAAAGCATTTACTTACACACACGAAAATTCAAAATAATACACTTATCTCTGTCACACTTGGTTCGTCAAATGCACTTATTTCTAATTCTTCCACGCGGTGAAAACCAACTGTTATCACATTTGTGGCTCCGGGAAATAACCCCCCAAATGAAAAATGAAATAACTCCCCAAATCAAAGATGAAATAAGTTCCCAAAATGGTATAAAATAAGTCCCCAAATAAGTATCAAATAATTCCCCAAAATGGATTTCAAGTGTTCAAGGTGTTATGACTCACTACAGTACAATAAGGCTAAGTGCTAAAATAAAACCTCGCACCTACTCCAAATCAAACAGTGACCCCAAGCAGGGGGGTTGCAGGGGGGCAGCATGCCGCCCAATACGCATTATGGGGTGGGATTATGGGATCCCATAAACAGTGCAATGCATATGGGGGCATGCTGCCCCCCGCAACCCCCTGCTTGGGGTCACTGTTTGATTTGGAGTAGGTGCGAGGTTTTATTTTAGCACTTAGCCTTATTGCACTTTGAGTCCCCAACTTTGGGGACTTACTCGTATTTCATAGTTGAATTTGGGGACTTATTTCACTATGAAATAACCCCCCAATTTGAAGTATGAAATAAGTCCCCAAAAACCCATGAAATAAGTCCCCAATGTTGGAGGCATATTTCATATGAAATAAATCCTTACCTCCATACAAATTTTGGGGAGTTATTTCATCTTTCATTTGGGAGTTATTTAATTGGGGGGTTATTTCCTGCAGCCCACATTTGTATATGTAAACGCACCACTGTTACTCGTGACTGTTATTCTTGAACATTCGATTCGAATTTGCACAATAAAATAAAGAAATTATGATCGATTTGGAATGAATTAATCTTATTTATGGATAATTATCAGATGCAATTTCTGATCTTGCACTTGTTTCGCATGAATTGCCCCACCGGACGTAACGATATAGTAATACGATATATAATAAGAATACTAAGCACCAAAACTTCTTTTCTATCCTTCTATTCTTTCGAATAGTAAGTAGCACCTAAAATCATGCAATACAATACTTCATTGCTAGGTGCTGCTTACTGTTCAACAGAAAATGCATGCGCTGTGTTTAACACTATAAGGGTACTGTACATATACAGAAAAAGCAAAGCCCCTTTAGCGTAAGCGAATTATAAAAAAAAACATAGGGACGGGCTACAGTCCGCTTGGGCGAACTGTTGGATACCCTATTCTTATTCCCATCCCTCATAAGTGGGCGAAGTCTAAGTATGGTTGAATTGTTAAGAACGCTCTACATATTTTGTTATATAACATTTAAAGGATTTTATCAAAAAAAAAACGCTCCCTAGCTCAAACTTGGGTGTTTCAATAAAATTGTTTTATTTAATTGTGGGCGTGTCAGTAGGCGGATTTAAAAAAAATTAACACATGAGAATAATGGGCCCCTAGAGAGTATATATTATAAATTTCAGCTCCCTAGCTCAAACTTTGAATTTTCAAAAAAAAAAAAAAATAATTGTGGGCGTGTCAGTGGGCAGATTTTGAAAATATTTACACATGATACCCATAGAGAGTATATATTATAAATTTCAGCTCCCTAGCTCAAACTTTGGATTTTCAAAAACTAATATACCCTTAGAATAGAGTATAAAAAAAATATTTTATTTATTTGTGGGCGTGTCAGTGGGCGGATTTTGAAATTTTTTTACCCCGAGCAGTTTTAGGAGTCATAGATCATATATAAAAAAGTTCAGCTTTCTAGCTCAAAATTCGATTTTTTCCAAAATTTTGTTTTTTTTAGTTTGTGGGCGTGTCTGTGGACGGATTTCAAAAATTCGTAAACTCTATTATTTCAAAATTAATATACCCTTAGAATAGGGTATAAAAAACGATAGTAAACACCACCGCACACCGAATATTAAGCACCAAATTGTCTTTGTCCTTATGTTACGATACGAGATAATGTTTTTTTCATAGTTATTCTACATAACTGAGTTTTATGTAAAAATTCGTCAGAAGTAACCAAAACCTTGGCAGCGTCTTGACCATTTCAACGTCCAGTGATCGTTTATGTCTTTCAAACTGGTGATGTACCTAATCTCTCTAAGATTGGCTCGGCCACAACGAGCAAATGGACAATAATACTCCAGCGAAGAGGATCTTTGATTCGCAGGTTCGAGACGACAAGGAAGACCGAACCTCCGTTGTAAAGACCAACATCGCGGTTACCAGAGCGCTTGATCTGGAAAACTGCAAGCAGCGTGCCCGTGATCGTGGAGGATGGAAGGGTGCAGTGTCTCAAGCAGAGACTTCCTAGGGGTCGGGAGCCCGTTAAGTAAGTAAGTAAGTAACCAAAGTAGTCCGCGAACTCTTTTTGCACCTCTTTGGCGTCGATTATGGAATCCGCTCGTGCGCCAACCGACTGCAGCGTAGCAAATGTATCGTCAGCGACAAAAACATACGGAACGGGTGTTTCACGGCCGGGCATTCCTTAGATGGTGGCAAGCGAAGCTGTTGGCTATCCATCGCTTGTCCAAAAATGCAGGGTTTAAAAAAGCCGCTATGGAAAAATCAACCAACGTCGACGTAAGGTAATTTGTATTCGGCCTCCGTGATACCATTAATACGATGCTGTGCCCTTATAATTATAAAAAAAGAAACCCCCATTTGGTGGCACGAATATCACGACGTGCTTGCCGTCCACAGCGCCGATACAGTTGGGGAATTGACACAGCTCATTGGATTGCTGCGCTATGGCTTCCCAACCGGCCACTTTCGTCGGCGTCTGTTGACAAAAAGTGATAAATGAGGCGTCACCAAAGTCAGTAACAGATCAAGCTCAGCGGCCGACATGCGGACGAAACTGCGATACAGTTGCGGCTCCACGACTCCGCCTCTCGGTGGACAAGCCATTATTTTTTTCCAACAACTACGGAGCTTGCGTGGCAACTCGACGATGTTTTGTTGGATGTCGTCTTGCTCTTCACCATCGAGTAAATACGCGGCCAAAATAATCGGTACACATTTTTGCTTCAACATTATATATATATTTTGACACCAGAACGATTCGAAGCAATGGAGCATATATATATTTATTTATTAAGCTTGAAGCTTTATTTAATATACATCAACACACGATCGAATAAAAACCAATCTGACATGTACACAAATCCCATTTGTGTAGAAATACACAAGTTGTCCGAACCTCAAATCTGAATGCATGAATTGCTTTGCATTTGCTATACACGAATGGTCTGTTATTAGCTTAACTCTATAAGGACATTTTTTCGTATTGCTCTAGACATGACCTGTTCGCGAACTTTTATGTGTAGAAAAATGCAAACTGCAGCAACCGCTGTTTTGTTTTGCTGGCAAACTCATAGGAATTCCTTATTTGACAGTTTTCATTTTCTTGCCAGCTGAAAGAAATATGAACAAAAGTATATTTTTCTTTCGTTCTTTGTGTAGTTTCGCACGAAAGTTCAAATAAATTTATGTTTGCATATTAGCAGGCGAACGGATTTGTGAAACCTGATTGATGAATATTAGTAAAAATAAACACGAGCCCAAGAAGATATTGCCAGAATCATCACGGTACACTGGCCTATAGGAGACCATGCGGCCAAACTAGGCATCCCATGCAATACCCAGGTTTACGTGAGTTTGTGGTAAAAAACAACGGCATTCAGTGGTAATTGGTTCAGTTTATGACTGGTTTACATGTACATTTAAAACGTAGCGGTACAACGCAGTTGCAAGAGCGGCTAAAACTTGCGGAAATTAGGGTTTATTTAAAACAAAATCCGCAAATACAAAACGTGAATACAAAACTAAATTAAAGTTTAAAACATAACGTTTTAAACGTTTTTTAAAGGATTTCGAAAAAACAATGTTTTGGTCAAAAACGGTCCTAAAAAGTGGGGGTGGCAAACAAATTTCTAGAAAGAATTGTTAAGAATGATTTTATCTACAAACACTCCGTTCCACGTGTTTACGATCAGGTAGTTTTATGATTTAATCTTGCAACATTTTTTCGAAATCGAAATCGTGGAACGAAAAAAAGGACTAATTTTATGACTTATTTGGAAAAGCATCATAAAAATTTAATTTATCTAACTAATCCTATATAAACATAATATAGCCTTCTTTCATGTTGCTTTTAGCTTTTCTCATATTATTGAAGGATTTAAAAAAAAATCCTAAAATTAAATAAAGGAATTACCGGTTCGTAAACACGTGGAACGGAGTGTACTTTCCGAAAAATACTACTTTCATTTCCATTGGCATCTTCAATAAAACGTTTAAATAGTGGACGAAAAAAATAGTGAGCGAGTTAAATTTTAATAAAACAAATTTACTTGTTTTAGCTTTGCTGTCCAAAATCAGACTGACTTTTATTCATCTCTCAAATCTTAAAGTTAGCTGACAATAATGATCGTTGGTCAACGGAAACGATCATTCTTTATCTTTTAATACTAACAAATGCCACTAAGATCCATAAGGGCTTCTTTATGTGGGCGAATAAAAATGTTGTGTTGACATTTTTATGCTTTGAATGTAAACAATTGATATTGAATATAGCCACTAAGATCCATAAGGGATTCTTTGTGTGGGCGAATAAAAATGTTATATTTACATTTTTATGTTTTGAATTTAAAAGTGATATTTTGACATTTTTATGTTTTGAATGTAAACAATGGAAGCTCCACTGAGGATGCTTCATTGTTTGTTAATTTATATTCTGGGGGTTAGTTAGATATACTCGTAACTCGCCCTCCCTTTAGATTCGAGTTTCTTCGAACTCTTACGAATTTATAGTAACAAATCTTGATAGAAATATTCAGCAATATTAATATAATTTAAGTATGTATATAGCATGTTAAATTTATAATTTATGTTACTGTTTTTTTCAAAACTTTCTGTTATTTCGTTCAAATTATAAAATTTTAAAGGCTTATTATTTCTGTCAAATTTTCTGATAAGGTATTTGAATTTGGTATAATAATATTGTACTTGGTTTCATATCGTTTAATGTAAAAATTATCAATTACAATTTCGCATTTTTCAAATCTAACAAAATAGTTTCCAACCAGAGAGTAGGACAAATTATTACATTTATTAATCAGAATAGTATTTACATTTATAAGTAACATATTACCAACATCGATTTCTTTTATAATTTTATCTTCAAAGGTTTTCTTGGTACAATTTTAAAAATTGTTTTTTAAGATATTTGATATACATTTATTTGTTTTTTTTTTTATTTTTGATATAACATTTTCTTTTTCAACTTCAAATGTTTCATTTTGTATAGTTACAACTTTTGTTAAATCTATATTTATTTGGAAACATTTTTTATTTGGTATGGGAATTACGGTATAAGCTCTGATTTTTTCATTAAAAAAGTTCGGAATTCTTATGGCAAATAAAATTACATCGTTTCTTATAGTTCCTAAATTACACTTTATATATCTTAATTTTTCACCATCTACATTAAAGAAATCAATTTCTGCAGTTGTCGAACAGAATCTATTCATAACATTATGTTTTGACATGAGAATTTTATCTTGAATTTTCTCTATTTCAGTCTTTACTTGGTTTATTATAATAAGAAAGTTATTGTACTCGTATCTTGTCCTTTTACTGTTTTCGTCAACTGTTTTCTTATATGTTTTGTTGAACCATTCGTTATGTAAATTAATAATTAATCTTATGTTTGACAAGTATTTGTTAAATTTATAATTTATTTTTATTTGTTTATTCATATTGTTCAATGCCAATCATATTCATTAATGCGCAATTGCATTTTTGTTATTATTTTTGATATCTTATCTTAAGTTGCGACGAGTGTGGGAATCTAAATTTCTAGTCCATGTTTCGTGCCGAAGCATGAGTTGCGTGAGCCTACGAAAAGGTTTTCATTCCCACGAACAGGGGATGTGCAATCATGCATTTTTGCCTAATAATCGCGAAAGATATGAATTGGTTTCCCACGCTCAGCGAAACAATAGGCAACGGGCCATTTTTTGTTTGTTAGAAATTAAGTAATTTGCATTTTGGCTGTACGGGCGAACGGTTCCTTAACCGCAATAAAGTTTATTAAATCTACAAAATTAAAATTAACATTGGCGACCGTGACAGGACCTTAACTAAAGTGTAGTTAGGCCTGAGTGAATTTTGTTTGATTGTGTTCTTTTTTTTTTGTTGTTTGTTGCTTTATTTTCTGTGATTTAAACGCCATTCGCGCACAATAATATGGCAAGCTCCGCGGAAAAACCCTTAGAGCACTACGCGACTCAACAGGAAGTATTAGGAGAAGAGATCTGTCGAATGAGCCGCAATTATTCAAAGGATGCTGATAAAAGAAAGACTCTTCTCTACCTGGTTGAGCGTCGTAATAGTTTGGATCGATACTGGGAAAAGTTCGACGAAGCGGACAATACAATCCGCGAAGGCTTCTCCGACCAGTTGGATCATCCTTACTTTAAGGAGGATTATTTTAAATCAGTGCGTGAATTGGCCGAGCGATTGCGGGGCGATATCAACCGGCGAATTGGCCTTCTTCAAGCAGAGGCAAGAACTGCCACCGAGCAAGGAAAGGGCATGGAACGAGAGGAGATTGAGGAAGGTGGAATTTATGCAAAAATTGGCCCACATACATGTGCAATTCCAAAGGGTAAGATTGGGCCACAGTCGGGACCGAAGACGAAGCAGCCAGAAGAGACTTTTCAAACCCAAAAAATTGCATCGGAAATACAACAGAAACAAAGGCTTGCGCTTCTAATGGAAATCCTGCGAAAGTCTTTAGAAAAGTGCTCTTTGGAGGTGGCGCAAGGTCGAAGCGACGCATTCTGTCGAATAAAAACAAGGTCCATTGAGCAAAATTGGGAGGAAATAAGGACTTTGTATAGGAAAACCGAGGATCACGCAACAATTGACGAGATTCAGCGGCATTTTGACATGCAGGATCAGGTGGAATTGGCTCTTATGGAATTATGCAAACAACTAGAGGCTCCTCACACAACAGGGATTCCCGTAGCCGCGGCCATGAAACTTCCAAAAATAGAGCTGCCCAAATTCGATGGAAATTATCTGCACTGGCGGCAGTTCTATGACCTTTTCAAGCAGTTGATACATGAACAGCCTATACCACCAGCGCAAAAGCTGTATTTTTTGCGTGCAAATGTTACTGGAGAGGCGCACAATCTTATACAGCACTTTCAACCCACTGGCAACAACTATGAAGCGACTTGGAAAACTCTTGTCGATCGGTTCGACAATCGAAGATTATTGCTCTCGGCCCAATTAACAAGCATTCTATCTCAACCCTCGGCGGTTGCAACTGCTTCGAGTCTAAGAAGGTTGCATGATACCACAAAGGAAGGTATGCAGGGTATCACAAATCTGGGATTCGAAGTGCAAAACTGGGATCCAATCGTCGTTCACCTTATGCTACAAAAATTGGATAAGGAAAGCAGAGGATTGTTTGGGCAGTCACTGGACAATCCAAAAAGCAGCCCAACCTTGAACGAGTTCTTCAATTTCGTCGAATTAAGGTTCCAGACATTGGAGGCCATTAGCAGTCGAGAAGAACGGAAGAGACCATCCGCGCACGTTGCAGCAAGCAGTGATAGCAGTATCAATTGCACTATGTGCAATTCCGGTAAGCACCAGATTTATCATTGCTCACAATTTTTATCCCTTTCAGATGAAGATCGAGACAAGGCTGTTCGTAGGCTAAACCTTTGCCGAAACTGCCTAAAATTGGACCATCACTCCCAATCATGTCAGTCCAGAAATTGCCAAAGATGCGAGGGCAGGCACAACACACTGCTTCATCATCAGCGGCAGCAGCACCATGAACATCCACCAACTTCAGTACAGCAGGATGATCATCAGCAGCATCAGCAGCCGCAACATCATCAGTCAGAAACCCCAGTGCAACAAAAACATGATCATTGTCATTATCATCATCAGCAGCAGCAGCAGCAGCAGCAGCAGCATCAACAGAAGCAGTATCATCAACCGAAGAGAACGAATTTCTATCAGCAGCAGCCGACCAACAATAGTGATAATCATTTTTCACACACAATTCAAATGGGTAAGCGCTATAAAAATAAGAAATTAGTAGAACAGCCATCTAGCACATCTGCACATAATGCAGCCATAGATAAGCAAGCAGCATGTTTACCTGGCTACTGCCATTGTCAATGTCATTTCTGCTTGTGTTCACGCATGCCTTGTCGTGTTTTTTTTAGATTCTGGGTCTCAAATGAATTTTATAACCGCAAGTATGGCAC
Organism: Portevinia maculata; assembly: GCA_949715645.1. Taxonomy (NCBI): domain Eukaryota; kingdom Metazoa; phylum Arthropoda; class Insecta; order Diptera; family Syrphidae; genus Portevinia; species Portevinia maculata. The sequence goes on from OX454526.1 coordinate 143,168,149, forward strand.
ATGAGTTAGGGTATAGGAAACGTCGCGTGGACCTGCCAATCAGTGGTATTAGTGGCAAGGAGTGCAAGGCTGAATTCATCACCAACGTGACTATTGAATCCAGGACGTCATCATCGAATAAGCGAATACCAACCTACTCACGAAATAGACACATCGCTTGGGAAGTTACCGCCACAGGTGCAGCTAGCGGATCCTACGTTCTCCAAGCGTATTGACATGGTCTTAGGAGCAGAACTATTTTTTGATTTACTCCTTCCAGGAGATATTAAAATCTCAAATGATCTCCCATTGCTGCGCAATTCTAAGTTGGGGTGGATTGTGGCTGGAGGGCATCAGTCGGTGGCCCCACAGCCCACTGTCATATAGCCACAAGACCATCACTGTCATCGTTAGATAAACTGGTGCGCAAATTCTGGGAAACAGAAGATCATGATGCGCCTGTAAACCATGAGCAAAGAGGAACACGAATGCAAGACCCATTTTCAAACCAATATCAAACTGAATTCAAACGGCCAATTCGTGGTACGACTTCCTATTAAAGAAGACCCTCGTATCGTGTTGGGAGAGTCCTTTGAGCTGGCCAAAAAACGATTCCTGGCTCTGGAAAAAAGATTAGATACGCATGATAACTTGAAAGCGTCATACATTGAATTCATGCAAGAATATGAATCTCTTGGTCATATGACCCAAATTGAACCGAACAAATTATCCAACCCTTATTATGTACTTCCCCACCATTGCATAATGAAACCCGAAAGTTCAACAACAAAACTAAGGGTAGTCTTCGATGCTTCCGCCAAAAGTACATCAGGGCATTCACTCAATGATATTTTAATGGTTGGTCCAACAATCCAACCAGATTTGTTTTCGATTATAGCTAACTTTCGAATGCACAGATATGTTTTCACAGCGGATATAAGTAAAATGTACCGACAAATTTTAGTAGATCCTAGAGATAGAGCGATGCAATTGATTGTATGGAGATCACATCAGGGCCAGCCATTACAATTATTCCAACTTAACACCGTTACTTATGGTACAGCCTCGGCGTCCTATCTGGCTACCGGATGCTTGGGAAGGCTTGCAGATGACAACAGAGATGAACATGAACCGTGCCTCGCATGCTATAAGTAACTGTTTTTACGTCGACGATTGTCTTACGGGCGCCGAGAGTATCGATAATGCCGAGAAATTATTAACTGAAATTCGCGCACTGTTGAAACTGGGTAGCTTTGAACTAAAAAAGTTCTGCGCCAATCACCCACAAATACTAGCAAGGGTACTCGAAGAGCATAAAGAACAGCTCGGTACTTTTTATCAATCCGAAGTGGTTAAGACGTTAGGATTAATATGGGATCCTTCTTCTGATGCATTTAAATTCAGGTTTGATTTTGACGAGCCCAACAAATTACCGGACTTTGTGTGCAAACGGACTGTGTTGGCCGATTTAGCCAGGTTGTTTGATCCGCTAGGATTACTTGGACCCGTGATAGTTCTTGGGAAGCTTTTTTTACAAGAACTGTGGAAATCAAAGTTATCTTGGGATGACCCAATTCCCAAGGGGCAAGCCACCAAGTGGCGTGATTACTTACAGGAATTTTCCCTGCTGAAAGAGCTGAGCGCCCCACGATATGTTTCCCGCACTTGCAGCGGCATTGAACTGCACGCATTCTCGGATAGTAGTCTGAACGCCTTTGGATCCTGTGTTTATATACGATCTGTTGACGGCGAGGGAAAGGCCTACTCTCAATTGTTGTGCTCGAAATCGCGAATTGCACCTCTTAAAGCCACTTCCATTGCGCGCCTGGAACTGCAAGGCGCTGTTCTGATGGTTGAGTTAGTGACTAGACTGGTACATGTTTTAACCAACAAAATAAAACGTGTATGCTATTACACTGATTCCACCACCGTACTTGCGTGGATAGGATCGCCTTCGTACACATGGGATATATACGTTGCGAACAGAGTTGCTAAGATTCAGGCAATCACGAATATAAAGCAATGGAGTCATATAAAGGGGAGCAATAATCCTGCTGACATTCTATCCAGAGGACTGGATCTCCAGTCGCTTCTAAAAAAACCGCTGCTAGTTCGATGGTCCAGACTTCCTTGCCAAAGACGAGTCTGCATGGGAAATATCGCCATACATTGCTCCAGAGGAAATACCAGAACGTCGCAAGAACAGAACAGTGCTGGTCGCTTCTACTGCTGACAATGAAAATGTATTCGAGCGCGTGAATCACCGAAATTCATTCTATTCATTGCAAAAAATATTCGCATATTGCTTTCGATTTTACTATAATTGCAGAAAGCATAGTTCCTTCAGAAATAAAGGTCAATTAACTGTTGAAGAGCTTCAGCGGGGCACCTGGTTTATCTGGGTACATGTTCAAAGGAAGACATTTTCGGATGACTACGATCATTTGCAGAGGGGTTTGAGTGTGCGTAAAGGCTCCCGCATAGCATCACTGTCAGCGTTTTTTGATGAAACCAGTAAATTAATCAAAGTTGGTGGACGATTAAAAAATGCATCAATTGTGGCGGACGCGAAGCATCAGATTTTATTACCAAAAAAATATATCGTAACGAAGTTGCTTCTTACCTACCTGCATGAAAAACACATGCACGCCGCGCCTCGAATTCTGATCGCAATTTCGAGGCAAGAATTTTGGATACTAAGTGTCGGCAGAATGGCAAGGCAAATAGTTTCCAACTGCATAAAATGTTTTCGCTCAAATCCAAGGCCCATACAACAGATGATGGGCAATTTACCAAAGGAGAGAGTTAATCCCTCCCATCCTTTCTATTATTGTGGAGTCGATCTCTGTGGCCCTGTTAAAACTCACTACAAAATCAGGGGTAAGATTCCTACAAAATCATATTTAGCGGTATTTGTATGTTTCTCTACAAAGGCAGTTCACATTGAGGTAGAGGAGATCTGTCGGCGGAGAGCTTTATCTACGCGCTGAAGAGATTTATTGGCAGAAGAGGAGTTTTTCATAGTATCTTTTCTGACAATGCTACCAATTTTGTAGGTGCAAAAAACGAATTGATGGAATTACAAAAGGCATTCGAATCCGAAAAGAACCAGTCTGCTATCACGGCACATGTTTGGAAAGCGGCATAAATTGGCACCATATACCCCCGCGCTCGCCACACTTTGGGGGACTTTGGGAGGCTGCGGTGAAATCCGCAAAGGTTTTGCTAATTCGTTACCTCCATGAGGCATCACTCACTTACGAAGAATTGACGACAGTGGTAATACAAATAGAAGCGATCCTTAACTCACGACCTCTTATTCCCATGTCATCTGATCCAAATGACCTAGAAGCGTTAACGCCTGGGCACTTCCTGACTGGAGCGCCAATTACTACTGTGCCTGAGCCAGATATTACGGAAAGCAAATTTAGCACTCTTAAAAAATTCCGTCAAATACAGCATATTCAACAGCATTTCTGGAAGAGATGGTCATGTGAATATTTACATCTTCTACAACAAAGAATGAAATGGGACCGTAAATCACCCAATCTGCCTATTGGTGCATTGGTGCTAATCAAAGAGGCAAACATTCCGCCTTTGAAGTGGAAACTAGAGCGGGTAGAACAAGTTGTGAAGGGCAATGATGATCTGATTCGCGTAGCAATTGTCAAAAGCCATGGCGGAAGTTTCAAACGAGCGATACACAGCTTGTGTCCATTGCCCATGCCCGAAGTAACTAACACAGATACTGGCAAGGAGAACTCGGGAATCGAGAACCAGGGCACTGGAGAAATCTCCCCAGCCATAGGCATAGATAAGCAAGTGAGCAACAAACGAAAAAGTGGGAGATCACTGCTGGCAATGGCTCTAATAGTATTGCTTTGTTGTCCGGCTTCGGCGCTGGGACAGATCGCGGATAGAGTTGGCATAACAAAATTAGATGAAGCCGTTGGGATATACTTTGAAGATATCGGAAAAATACAAACTGCTTATAGTCATTGGAATGTTTATGTGTACTACAATCTAACAACTTACTTTTTGGAATTAAATGAAGTCAAATCCTACCTACGTAAACTAGAAGATGTTTGCACGCAAGAAATGTTGCACCAAATATATTGCAAACCTACGATCGAGACTGCACAGCATAGACTCACGGCTATAGATCACAACAACGAACTCCTTTACAATTACAACAAGGGAAGCCACACGGACACGATCGAGCTCGTAGATCGCCGCTCGACATTGTGGGAAAGGTGGCAAACAGCCTCTTTGGGATTCTCGATCAGGATGACGCTCGGCATATTGAGGCTCAAATACAAGACGTTAAAAATAACGAAAGGCACTTCGCGGAATTAATCCGAAAACAAAGTTCCATTGCCGATTCTACGACCAATCTCCTTAAGCGTAGTGCACTTCAAATTAGTCAACAATTTGAAGCTCTTAATGCGTATTTAGGAAAGAACGCAAACTCCATTAATGAAAAATTAGGGCTGCAGGAGGTCAAGCAAAATATCGCTTCGCTTACTACATACTTGCTTTTGGTGATTTCAAATTTTGAAAGGATTCAAGAAATACTGCTGGATGTGCTTTTGGATTTAAACCATGCCAGGATAAATCCTCAATTGATAACTCCACCCCAACTTACTGAACAAATTATGCTGGCCAAAGCTCACTTACCCACCACATTGACGTTGGTAAAGGGATCAGCCATGGACTTGTACAAAATGGTGTCAGTGAAGGGCAGAATTTTGGAGGATTCGGTTGTGTTTGAAATGAGGATTCCACTTGCCGACACCGCGGAGTTCCAATTGTTTAATTTACTGCCAATTCCAATCTTGCAGACATCCGATTGCTATACGATTGAAGTCGCTTCACCATTCTTGGCTATATCCGCAACAAGGGATGCCTTCTTCCCAATGTCCGAACTGGAGTTGAGCTTATGGTATCTGCTCGGCACTTTCTTTGTGAAAAATCGCATCCCACATATACAAGGCAAGCGGCGCTTAGCAGTTGTGAAGTAGCTCTACTGAATCATAAAAACAATGCCTTGCATGAATGCAAGTTAAAGAAAATGCCGACCGAAGAATATTGGAAGCCATTGAAAACCCCTAATCGATGGATACTTTCAACAGGCATCAAGGCCACAGGTCATCTTATCTGCAGAGTCTATAGAAAGCTTATCGATAGTTGGAAACGGTCTATTGGAATTTGTGGAACCCTGCATTCTAAAAATGTCAACTATGGTTATTAAAGGTGAACTAGAAGTCAATAATACACTAGGCATCAAGAATTCGTTCATTCCGAAAACAAACATAAGCGTCTGGGTAATGAATCAATCAAATACAGTTCTCAGCGGCCTACCTCAAGCAAATGACATTGACAAGGTAGAGTTTGAAAGGTTAAAGAACAAAATCGATACGGTAATGCATCAAGCTGAAGTGACCCCAGAAGAAATAAGCTGGCATGATTATCATCATTATGGGCTGGGCTATTTTCTGCTGGCTCGCATGATTGGGTTAATTGCATTTTACTGTCATCAAAGGCGGCGGCCAAAGCCGGCGCCTCGAGCATCCCGCTTTCAAGTGGCCATCTAGTTCAATATTTTTTGTTCGCTATTTTTAAATTCAAATATTTTTGTATGTATCATTAAACTTAAGTTGTACGCTGCATGTTACGGCTAATCCAAAACTTGCTATATCTCTATGAAAAAAAAGGAAGAGTTTTAAAGTCTTAAGATATATCTTGTTATGATTAAATCTAAGTTTATATATTTTATAGGGTTTAAGAAGTTAATAATCCAGTTTGTAATATTTAAATCCATTTTGTGGTTCGCATGAAATTTTTAATTTTTTACTTCAATCTGCCTGCTTGTTAAATTTAGAGGCTAGAAACCCTCAAAAGGGGGGAGTATGTTCAATGCCAATCATATTCATTAATGCGCAATTGCATTTTTGTTGTTATTTTTGATATCTTATCTTAAGTTGCGACGAGTGTGGGAATCTAAATTTCTAGTCCATGTTTCGAGCCGAAACATGAGTTGCGTGAGCCTACAAAAAGGTTTTCATTCCCACGAACAGGGGATGTGCAATCATGCATTTTTGCCTAATAATCGCGAAAGATATGAATTGGATTCCCACGCTCAGCGAAACCATAGGCCACGGGCCATTTTTTTTTTTTGTTAGAAATTAAGTGATTTGCATTTTGGCTGTACGGGCGAACGGTTCCTTAACCGCAATAAAGTTTATTAAATCTACAAAATTAAAATTAACACATTAGAATATGTTGATTTATATCAATTTTCTTGAAGTGATTATCAATATTTTCTTTGTCTTCATCATCTAAATTTCCAAACAACCAATTTACTATTCTTCCTCCTGCATTTACCGAGGCTCTTGTCTTTCTTGTATGAATAGTAATTGTTGATAATGAATGTTCTAATTCATCAATCTTGTCGGTAAGATTTTTACTAAACCATGAATTATTTATAAAGCCGTGAAAACTATTTGAAACGCTTTGTTTAATATTTTTTATCGTTTTGTTTAGCTCGTTTAATTCAATAACATGAACTAATTTTGAGTAGTTCTGTATAATATTTATTGGTTCGCTTTCTAGGATTGCATATCCAGCTTCTATCTGAATTTTATTAACTTTTATGGACCCCATTGTGGTTGATATAAAAGCAACTATGATAAGTGTTGCAATCATCTGAAATTTATTTCAAATTACTTTATGTGGTCTTTTTAATTTGAACCAAATCTACTTTTTTATTTCTATTAGGATTGAATTTTAAGAATCTTTTAACAGTCTTATGTCTTGCTGCTTTCGGGTTTTTAACGTATAAATCGTCGTATTGGTTCTCTTTTTGAATAGTCATCTATAAATACTATTTTATACTTCCTAAATAAAGCTTCTTCTTCAATGTTTTTAGATTGTACTATTCTAATTTGGTTTCTATATTTGTTAACTATACCTTCAGTTATTATAAAATGATCATCTAAATTCTCCTGTTCGCTATGAACAGTATCTATATCCATACTACTTTCTGAAGCTTCGAAAATCGATTTTATATCAATGACTTTTTTTTCGTCTTTTTTCTCTATCCTACTAAGAAAATCTGCCACTTTATTTTGTTTTAATTTTAAGTAGTCGACATCAAATTCGTATTCACCTAAACTAATTTTTCAACGAATAATTCGTGAATTAGGTTCTTTTAATGAATAGAGCCATTTTTAAGGTTGGTGGTCTGTTTGCACCAAGTATTTCCTACCATATAAATATGGCCTAAAGTATTTAATACCCCAAACAATGGAGAGAAGCTCTTTTTTCAGAGTACTATATTTTTTCTCGTGATCGTTAAGCGATCGACTCGCAAAGCAAACCGATTTTCCGTCTTGCTAAGGATGCAATTTTTATTAAAATCGGGGTACGCTAAAATTGGGAAAGTACGAGTAGTTATGTCTTTTAATTTTTTAAAATGCTTCTATATAATCTGGATCTTTAAGGTTTATTTTAGAATCCTTTTTCAAGAACCTTATTATTGGGTACGCAATGAGAGAGTAGTTCTTTATGAACTTTCTGTAAAATCCTGTTAAACCAAGAAAAGATTTAATTTCTTTTACAGTTTCAGGTAATTTTACTCTGTTTATGGTAGTTATTTTAGAAAGGCTTTATTCCTTCTGGTGTAATAATGTGACCTAAGAATTCTGTTTGTTTGGACAAAAAACAAATGTAAGTTTGTTTAATTGAACTTTTAAATTATTTTCATTTAGTCTCGCGAATATCTTATTAAGGTTTTCGTAATGTTCTTTCAATGATGTTGAGAAAACTAAAATGTCATCCATATAAACGACGCATATTTTATTGACATAATCTCTAAGAGCGAAATTCGACATTCGTTAAAATGTCGCAAATGGCATTGGAATGTACTCGAAATGACCCATTTGTGTGGAAAATGCTGTTTTTCCAATATCGCATTCATCCATAAGAATCTGGTGAAACCCTTTGGCTAAATCTAAAGTGGTAAAAGATTGCGACCTACCAAGTTTATCAAATAAATATTCCATATTTGGAACAGTATATTTATCATCTGTAGTAATCTGATTCAAATTCCTATAGTCTATGACTATCCTCCATTTTTTTTCATTTGAATTTTCTAGTTTCTTATCAACAATCCATAAAGGCGAATTATAAGGTAATTTACTCGGCCTCAATTTCCTTTTTATGGATTTGAGGATAGCGATATATTTTTGAATAAATCGGTTTATTGGAATTCGTAATTATTATATGTTCAACGACGTTAGGAGCTGTCAAAGATTGACCTTCAACATAGAACGTTTTTCTATTTTTCCTTAGAAAGCTGAGAAGTGTTGATTTCTCCTCGTTATTTAATTCGTCATGAAGTAAATTTTCTAGTACACTATCTTCGTGCTCAGGATAGTGAACATCTTGATATTTGAATGGAGGTATTTTATCAGGATCAATAATAATTTCGGAATTATTTACAATTAACTTGTTATTTTATAAATCAATGATAGCTCCTAAGGGAGTTAAAACATTATTTCCTATTATGCAATCAAAGGGTTTTTTCCGAAATCGGATACTTTAACCGACATAGTTTTGTTAGGGCAGTTAAATTCCTTTGGCACCATTACTATCGCTTCAATTTTTATTATAGTACACCCTGTTAATGTATTTAATTTTATTGGTTTTTCTAAATTTTGTACTGACTTCAGGTGACCAAACACCCTATAGTCACCTAAAGTTGTAGCACCTGCTGTATCAATGAGACACCTAATTGGAGTTGCATTTATTGTGAGATATATTATGGGAAGCCTACAATCCGAGGCCGTTGATTAAAATTGCCCGTATGAATGATATCTACATCCATCGGTTCATTATTATGATTATTTCTATGATTATTATTATTATGGTTATTTCTATTGTTCCTAAAATCAATTTTGCCTTCTAAAAGAATTATTGTTGTTTTCGAAATGCCGATTATTAATTAATGCATTATTTCTTGATTTTTTGTTAGGCTCATTGAAATTTCTATTAAAATTAGTATATCGAAACGGATTCGGGTTCCGGTTGATATTTCGATTTGAATTATTTTGGACAGGAAATCTTCCAGGATTATCCTATTGTACATTTTTTTTACTATGTTTCAAATAAATATCTTTTATTAAATAATTCTCCACGTAATAATTATGAGCAGCAGAGATTGTATCTATATTGTTTTGAGGGAGAAAAGCCTTAATATATGTGGGATAAAGTTTGTATAAATACGGAATATCATCCGAGATTTATTAAGTGGTGTGTAATTAACATCCTTAACTAACTCAAGATTATATTTTGTATTCACTTTGTTCAAAATAATTGAAAGTGTAAATCTTTTAAATTACTCACTTTAACATTTGACGCTTCTTCCCTCAAATTAAAGTAGGTTTGTTTGACTCCGAACTCTCTTCTTAGTTTTTTGATAATGTTATCAAAGGTTGGTTCATTGAGACCATCCAGTGACCGGAGCGCTTTACCTTGCAGCTTGTTTGACAGTATTATCTTTATTGTTGTTTGGTGATCCTCTGGTGTAAGTGATAAAATCGTTAAAACATCCCTTAGGTAATTCTGTAGGGAATAACCATCCCCCCCAATAAAGTTTGGAATTCGCCTCGCTTCTTAAAGGCATTCTGGCAGTGATAGCGCCATTATGTTTTATTTAATTGTTTTTCTTACTAAGTTCAAGCAGTGTTAATTTATTATTTTTTTTTTTTTAATTTATTTTTTTTTATTTTGTGTCACACATATTTTTGTTCACTACTTTGCAAGCACTATTTTGTACATAGTATGGTTGAATTTAAGTATCTTTAGATATAGAACAAATATACACTGCACTTTTCGGTTTTAACTTTTTAGATACCGATATAGGTAAACGAAACTTAATGGTTCACTTTCTAAGATACCGATATTGGTACACAGAACTTAATAGTTCACTTTTTAAGATACCGCTATACACAGCACTTTATGATTAACTACTGATATACACAGCAATGGTTTTTTATGAGTTTCTTATTTAACAAAGAAATCCTATCGTCGGCGTCGTCGCCAGTTAAATTTTAATAAAACAAATTTACTTAGCTTTGACGTCCAAAATCAGACTGACTTTTATTCATCTCTCAAATCTTAAAGTTAGCTGACAGTAATGATCGTTGGTCAACGGAAACGATCATTCTTTATCTTTTAATACTAATAAATGCCACTAAGATCCATAAGGGCTTCTTTATGTGGGCGAATAAAAATGTTGTGTTGACATTTTTATGCTTTGAATGTAAACAATTGATATTGAATATAGCCACTAAGATCCATAAGGGATTCTTTGTGTGGGCGAATAAAAATGTTATATTTACATTTTTATGTTTTGAATTTAAAAGTGATATTTTGACATTTTTATGTTTTGAATGTAAACAATGGAAGCTCCACTGAGGATGCTTCATTGTTTGTTAATTTATATTCTGGGGGTTAGTTAGATATACTCGTAACTCGCCCTCCCATTAGATTCGAGTTTCTTCGAACTCTTACGAATTTATAGTAACAAATCTTGATAGAAATATTCAGCAATATTAATATAATTTAAGTATGTATATAGCATGTTAAATTTATAATTTTTGTTACTGTTTTTTTCAAAACTTTCTGTTATTTCGTTCAAATTATAAAATTTTAAAGGCTTATTATTTCTGTCAAATTTTCTGATAAGGTATTTGAATTTGGTATAATAATATTGTACTTGGTTTCATATCGTTTAATGTAAAAATTATCAATTACAATTTCGCATTTTTCAAATCTAACAAAATAGTTTCCAACCAGAGAGTAGGACAAATTATTACATTTATTAATCAGAATAGTATTTACATTTATAAGTAACATATTACCAACATCGATTTCTTTTATAATTTTATCTTCAAAGGTTTTCTTGGTACAATTTTAAAAATTGTTTTTTAAGATATTTGATATACATTTATTTGTTTTTTTTTTATTTTTGATATAACATTTTCTTTTTCAACTTCAAATGTTTCATTTTGTATAGTTACAACTTTTGTTAAATCTATATTTATTTGGAAACATTTTTTATTTGGTATGGGAATTACGGTATAAGCTCTGATTTTTTCATTAAAAAAGTTCGGAATTCTTATGGCAAATAAAATTACATCGTTTCTTATAGTTCCTAAATTACACTTTATATATCTTAATTTTTCACCATCTACATTAAAGAAATCAATTTCTGCAGTTGTCGAACAGAATCTATTCATAACATTATGTTTTGACATGAGAATTTTATCTTGAATTTTCTCTATTTCAGTCTTTACTTGGTTTATTATAATAAGAAAGTTATTGTACTCGTATCTTGTCCTTTTACTGTTTTCGTCAACTGTTTTCTTATATGTTTTGTTGAACCATTCGTTATGTGAATTAATAATTAATCTTATGTTTGACAAGTATTTGTTAAATTTATAATTTATTTTTATTTGTTTATTCATATTGTTCAATGCCAATCATATTCATTAATGCGCAATTGCATTTTTGTTATTATTTTTGATATCTTATCTTAAGTTGCGACGAGTGTGGGAATCTAAATTTCTAGTCCATGTTTCGTGCCGAAGCATGAGTTGCGTGAGCCTACGAAAAGGTTTTCATTCCCACGAACAGGGGATGTGCAATCATGCATTTTTGCCTAATAATCGCGAAAGATATGAATTGGTTTCCCACGCTCAGCGAAACAATAGGCAACGGGCCATTTTTTGTTTGTTAGAAATTAAGTAATTTGCATTTTGGCTGTACGGGCGAACGGTTCCTTAACCGCAATAAAGTTTATTAAATCTACAAAATTAAAATTAACATTGGCGACCGTGACAGGACCTTAACTAAAGTGTAGTTAGGCCTGAGTGAATTTTGTTTGATTGTGTTCTTTTTTTTTGTTGTTTGTTGCTTTATTTTCTGTGATTTAAACGCCATTCGCGCACAATAATATGGCAAGCTCCGCGGAAAAACCCTTAGAGCACTACGCGACTCAACAGGAAGTATTAGGAGAAGAGATCTGTCGAATGAGCCGCAATTATTCAAAGGATGCTGATAAAAGAAAGACTCTTCTCTACCTGGTTGAGCGTCGTAATAGTTTGGATCGATACTGGGAAAAGTTCGACGAAGCCGACAATACAATCCGCGAAGGCTTCTCCGACCAGTTGGATCATCCTTACTTTAAGGAGGATTATTTTAAATCAGTGCGTGAATTGGCCGAGCGATTGCGGGGCGATATCAACCGGCGAATTGGCCTTCTTCAAGCAGAGGCAAGAACTGCCACCGAGCAAGGAAAGGGCATGGAACGAGAGGAGATTGAGGAAGGTGGAATTTATGCAAAAATTGGCCCACATACATGTGCAATTCCAAAGGGTAAGATTGGGCCACAGTCGGGACCGAAGACGAAGCAGCCAGAAGAGACTTTTCAAACCCAAAAAATTGCATCGGAAATACAACAGAAACAAAGGCTTGCGCTTCTAATGGAAATCCTGCGAAAGTCTTTAGAAAAGTGCTCTTTGGAGGTGGCGCAAGGTCGAAGCGACGCATTCTGTCGAATAAAAACAAGGTCCATTGAGCAAAATTGGGAGGAAATAAGGACTTTGTATAGGAAAACCGAGGATCACGCAACAATTGACGAGATTCAGCGGCATTTTGACATGCAGGATCAGGTGGAATTGGCTCTTATGGAATTATGCAAACAACTAGAGGCTCCTCACACAACAGGGATTCCCGTAGCCGCGGCCATGAAACTTCCAAAAATAGAGCTGCCCAAATTCGATGGAAATTATCTGCACTGGCGGCAGTTCTATGACCTTTTCAAGCAGTTGATACATGAACACCCTATACCACCAGCGCAAAAGCTGTATTTTTTGCGTGCAAATGTTACTGGAGAGGCGCACAATCTTATACAGCACTTTCAACCCACTGGCAACAACTATGAAGCGGCTTGGAAAACTCTTGTCGATCGGTTCGACAATCGAAGATTATTGCTCTCGGCCCAATTAACAAGCATTCTATCTCAACCCTCGGCGGTTGCAACTGCTTCGAGTCTAAGAAGGTTGCATGATACCACAAAGGAAGGTATGCAGGGTATCACAAATCTGGGATTCGAAGTGCAAAACTGGGATCCAATCGTCGTTCACCTTATGCTACAAAAATTGGATAAGGAAAGCAGAGGATTGTTTGGGCAGTCACTGGACAATCCAAAAAGCAGCCCAACCTTGAACGAGTTCTTCAATTTCGTCGAATTAAGGTTCCAGACATTGGAGGCCATTAGCAGTCGAGAAGAACGGAAGAGACCATCCGCGCACGTTGCAGCAAGCAGTGATAGCAGTACCAATTGCACTATGTGCAATTCCGGTAAGCACCAGATTTATCATTGCTCACAATTTTTATCCCTTTCAGATGAAGATCGAGACAAGGCTGTTCGTAGGCTAAACCTTTGCCGAAACTGCCTAAAATTGGACCATCACTCCCAATCATGTCAGTCCAGAAATTGCCAAAGATGCGAGGGCAGGCACAACACACTGCTTCATCATCAGCGGCAGCAGCACCATGAACATCCACCAACTTCAGTACAGCAGGATGATCATCAGCAGCATCAGCAGCCGCAACATCATCAGTCAGAAACCCCAGTGCAACAAAAACATGATCATTGTCATTATCATCATCAGCAGCAGCAGCATCAACAGAAGCAGTATCATCAACCGAAGAGAACGAATTTCTATCAGCAGCAGCCGACCAACAATAGTGATAATCATTTTTCACACACAATTCAAATGGGTAAGCGCTATAAAAATAAGAAATTAGTAGAACAGCCATCTAGCACATCTGCACATAATGCAGCCATAGATAAGCAAGCAGCATGTTTACCTGGCTACTGCCATTGTCAATGTCATTTCTGCTTGTGTTCACGCATGCCTTGTCGTGTTTTTTTTAGATTCTGGGTCTCAAATGAATTTTATAACCGCAAGTATGGCACATGAGTTAGGGTATAGGAAACGTCGCGTGGACCTGCCAATCAGTGGTATTAGTGGCAAGGAGTGCAAGGCTGAATTCATCACTAACGTGACTATTGAATCCAGGACGTCATCATCGAATAAGCGAATACCAACCTACTCACGAAATAGACACATCGCTTGGGAAGTTACCGCCACAGGTGCAGCTAGCGGATCCTACGTTCTCCAAGCGTATTGACATGGTCTTAGGAGCAGAACTATTTTTTGATTTACTCCTTCCAGGAGATATTAAAATCTCAAATGATCTCCCATTGCTGCGCAATTCTAAGTTGGGGTGGATTGTGGCTGGAGGGCATCAGTCGGTGGCCCCACAGCCCACTGTCATATAGCCACAAGACCATCACTGTCATCGTTAGATAAACTGGTGCGCAAATTCTGGGAAACAGAAGATCATGATGCGCCTGTAAACCATGAGCAAAGAGGAACACGAATGCAAGACCCATTTTCAAACCAATATCAAACTGAATTCAAACGGCCAATTCGTGGTACGACTTCCTATTAAAGAAGACCCTCGTATCGTGTTGGGAGAGTCCTTTGAGCTGGCCAAAAAACGATTCCTGGCTCTGGAAAAAAGATTAGATACGCATGATAACTTGAAAGCGTCATACATTGAATTCATGCAAGAATATGAATCTCTTGGTCATATGACTCAAATTGAACCGAACAAATTTTCCAACCCTTATTATGTACTTCCCCACCATTGCATAATGAAACCCGAAAGTTCAACAACAAAACTAAGGGTAGTCTTCGATGCTTCCGCCAAAAGTACATCAGGGCATTCACTCAATGATATTTTAATGGTTGGTCCAACAATCCAACCAGATTTGTTTTCGATTATAGCTAACTTTCGAATGCACAGAAATGTTTTCACAGGGGATATAAGTAAAATGTACCGACAAATTTTAGTAGATCCTAGAGATAGAGCGATGCAATTGATTGTATGGAGATCACATCAGGGCCAGCCATTACAATTATTCCAACTTAACACCGTTACTTATCGTACAGCCTCGGCGTCCTATCTGGCTACCGGATGCTTGGCAAGGCTTGCAGATGACAACAGAGATGAACATGAACCGTGCCTCGCATGCTATAAGTAACTGTTTTTACGTCGACGGTTGTCTTACGGGCGCCGAGAGTATCGATAATGCCGAGAAATTATTAACTGAAATTCGCGCACTGTTGAAACTGGGTAGCTTTGAACTAAAAAAGTTCTGCGCCAATCACCCACAAATACTAGCAAGGGTACTCGAAGAGCATAAAGAACAGCTCGGTACTTTTTATCAATCCGAAGTGGTTAAGACGTTAGGATTAATATGGGAACCTTCTTCTGATGCATTTAAATTCAGGTTTGATTTTGACGAGCCCAACAAATTACCGGACTTTGTGTGCAAACGGACTGTGTTGGCCGATTTAGCCAGGTTGTTTGATCCGCTAGGATTACTTGGACCCGTGATAGTTCTTGGGAAGCTTTTTTTACAAGAACTGTGGAAATCAAAGTTATCTTGGGATGACCCAATTCCCAAGGGGCAAGCCACCAAGTGGCGTGATTACTTACAGGAATTTTCCCTGCTGAAAGAGCTGAGCGCCCCACGATATGTTTCCCGCACTTGCAGCGGCATTGAACTGCACGCATTCTCGGATAGTAGTCTGAACGCCTTTGGATCCTGTGTTTATATACGATCTGTTGACGGCGAGGGAAAGGCCTACTCTCAATTGTTGTGCTCGAAATCGCGAATTGCACCTCTTAAAGCCACTTCCATTGCGCGCCTGGAACTGCAAGGCGCTGTTCTGATGGTTGAGTTAGTGACTAGACTGGTACATGTTTTAACCAACAAAATAAAACGTGTATGCTATTACACTGATTCCACCACCGTACTTGCGTGGATAGGATCGCCTTCGTACACATGGGATATATACGTTGCGAACAGAGTTGCTAAGATTCAGGCAATCACGAATATAAAGCAATGGAGTCATATAAAGGGGAGCAATAATCCTGCTGACATTCTATCCAGAGGACTGGATCTCCAGTCGCTTCTAAAAAAACCGCTGCTAGTTCGATGGTCCAGACTTCCTTGCCAAAGACGAGTCTGCATGGGAAATATCGCCATACATTGCTCCAGAGGAAATACCAGAACGTCGCAAGAACAGAACAGTGCTGGTCGCTTCTACTGCTGACAATGAAAATGTATTCGAGCGCGTGAATCACCGAAATTCATTCTATTCATTGCAAAAAATATTCGCATATTGCTTTCGATTTTACTATAATTGCAGAAAGCATAGTTCCTTCAGAAATAAAGGTCAATTAACTGTTGAAGAGCTTCAGCGGGGCACCTGGTTTATCTGGGTACATGTTCAAAGGAAGACATTTTCGGATGACTACGATCATTTGCAGAGGGGTTTGAGTGTGCGTAAAGGCTCCCGCATAGCATCACTGTCAGCGTTTTTTGATGAAACCAGTAAATTAATCAAAGTTGGTGGACGATTAAAAAATGCATCAATTGTGGCGGACGCGAAGCATCAGATTTTATTACCAAAAAAATATATCGTAACGAAGTTGCTTCTTACCTACCTGCATGAAAAACACATGCACGCCGCGCCTCGAATTCTGATCGCAATTTCGAGGCAAGAATTTTGGATACTAAGTGTCGGCAGAATGGCAAGGCAAATAGTTTCCAACTGCATAAAATGTTTTCGCTCAAATCCAAGGCCCATACAACAGATGATGGGCAATTTACCAAAGGAGAGAGTTAATCCCTCCCATCCTTTCTATTATTGTGGAGTCGATCTCTGTGGCCCTGTTAAAACTCACTACAAAATCAGGGGTAAGATTCCTACAAAATCATATTTAGCGGTATTTGTATGTTTCTCTACAAAGGCAGTTCACATTGAGGTAGTAGGAGATCTGTCGGCGGAGAGCTTTATCTACGCGCTGAAGAGATTTATTGGCAGAAGAGGAGTTTCTCATAGTATCTTTTCTGACAATGCTACCAATTTTGTAGGTGCAAAAAACGAATTGATGGAATTACAAAAGGCATTCGAATCCGAAAAGAACCAGTCTGCTATCACGGCACATGTTTGGAAAGCGGCATAAATTGGCACCATATACCCCCGCGCTCGCCACACTTTGGGGGACTTTGGGAGGCTGCGGTGAAATCCGCAAAGGTTTTGCTAATTCGTTACCTCCATGAGGCATCACTCACTTACGAAGAATTGACGACAGTGGTAATACAAATAGAAGCGATCCTTAACTCACGACCTCTTATTCCCATGTCATCTGATCCAAATGACCTAGAAGCGTTAACGCCTGGGCACTTCCTGACTGGAGCGCCAATTACTACTGTGCCTGAGCCAGATATTACGGAAAGCAAATTTAGCACTCTTAAAAAATTCCGTCAAATACAGCATATTCAACAGCATTTCTGGAAGAGATGGTCATGTGAATATTTACATCTTCTACAACAAAGAATGAAATGGGACCGTAAATCACCCAATCTGCCTATTGGTGCATTGGTGCTAATCAAAGAGGCAAACATTCCGCCTTTGAAGTGGAAACTAGAGCGGGTAGAACAAGTTGTGAAGGGCAATGATGATCTGATTCGCGTAGCAATTGTCAAAAGCCATGGCGGAAGTTTCAAACGAGCGATACACAGCTTGTGTCCATTGCCCATGCCCGAAGTAACTAACACAGATACTGGCAAGGAGAACTCGGGAATCGAGAACCAGGGCACTGGAGAAATCTCCCCAGCCATAGGCATAGATAAGCAAGTGAGCAACAAACGAAAAAGTGGGAGATCACTGCTGGCAATGGCTCTAATAGTATTGCTTTGTTGTCCGGCTTCGGCGCTGGGACAGATCGCGGATAGAGTTGGCATAACAAAATTAGATGAAGCCGTTGGGATATACTTTGAAGATATCGGAAAAATACAAAATGCTAATAGTCATTGGAATGTTTATGTGTACTACAATCTAACAACTTACTTTTTGGAATTAAATGAAGTCAAATCCTACCTACGTAAACTAGAAGATGTTTGCACGCAAGAAATGTTGCACCAAATATATTGCAAACCTACGATCGAGACTGCACAGCATAGACTCACGGCTATAGATCACAACAACGAACTCCTTTACAATTACAACAAGGGAAGCCACACGGACACGATCGAGCTCGTAGATCGCCGCTCGACATTGTGGGAAAGGTGGCAAACAGCCTCTTTGGGATTCTCGATCAGGATGACGCTCGGCATATTGAGGCTCAAATACAAGACGTTAAAAATAACGAAAGGCACTTCGCGGAATTAATCCGAAAACAAAGTTCCATTGCCGATTCTACGACCAATCTCCTTAAGCGTAGTGCACTTCAAATTAGTCAACAATTTGAAGCTCTTAATGCGTATTTAGGAAAGAACGCAAACTCCATTAATGAAAAATTAGGGCTGCAGGAGGTCAAGCAAAATATCGCTTCGCTTACTACATACTTGCTTTTGGTGATTTCAAATTTTGAAAGGATTCAAGAAATACTGCTGGATGTGCTTTTGGATTTAAACCATGCCAGGATAAATCCTCAATTGATAACTCCACCCCAACTTACTGAACAAATTATGCTGGCCAAAGCTCACTTACCCACCACATTGACGTTGGTAAAGGGATCAGCCATGGACTTGTACAAAATGGTGTCAGTGAAGGGCAGAATTTTGGAGGATTCGGTTGTGTTTGAAATGAGGATTCCACTTGCCGACACCGCGGAGTTCCAATTGTTTAATTTACTGCCAATTCCAATCTTGCAGACATCCGATTGCTATACGATTGAAGTCGCTTCACCATTCTTGGCTATATCCGCAACAAGGGATGCCTTCTTCCCAATGTCCGAACTGGAGTTGAGCTTATGGTATCTGCTCGGCACTTTCTTTGTGAAAAATCGCATCCCACATATACAAGGCAAGCGGCGCTTAGCAGTTGTGAAGTAGCTCTACTGAATCATAAAAACAATGCCTTGCATGAATGCAAGTTAAAGAAAATGCCGACCGAAGAATATTGGAAGCCATTGAAAACCCCTAATCGATGGATACTTTCAACAGGCATCAAGGCCACAGGTCATCTTATCTGCAGAGTCTATAGAAAGCTTATCGATAGTTGGAAACGGTCTATTGGAATTTGTGGAACCCTGCATTCTAAAAATGTCAACTATGGTTATTAAAGGTGAACTAGAAGTCAATAATACACTAGGCATCAAGAATTCGTTCATTCCGAAAACAAACATAAGCGCCTGGGTAATGAATCAATCAAATACAGTTCTCAGTGGCCTACCTCAAGCAAATGACATTGACAAGGTAGAGTTTGAAAGGTTAAAGAACAAAATCGATACGGTAATGCATCAAGCTGAAGTGACCCCAGAAGAAATAAGCTGGCATGATTATCATCATTATGGGCTGGGCTATTTTCTGCTGGCTCGCATGATTGGGTTAATTGCATTTTACTGTCATCAAAGGCGGCGGCCAAAGCCGGCGCCTCGAGCATCCCGCTTCCAAGTGGCCATCTAGTTCAATATTTTTTGTTCGCTATTTTTAAATTCAAATATTTTTGTATGTATCATTAAACTTAAGTTGTACGCTGCATGTTACGGCTAATCCAAAACTTGCTATATCTCTATGAAAAAAAAGGAAGAGTTTTAAAGTCTTAAGATATATCTTGTTATGATTAAATCTAAGTTTATATATTTTATAGGGTTTAAGAAGTTAATAATCCAGTTTGTAATATTTAAATCCATTTTGTGGTTCGCATGAAATTTTTAATTTTTTACTTCAATCTGCCTGCTTGTTAAATTTAGAGGCTAGAAACCCTCAAAAGGGGGGAGTATGTTCAATGCCAATCATATTCATTAATGCGCAATTGCATTTTTGTTGTTATTTTTGATATCTTATCTTAAGTTGCGACGAGTGTGGGAATCTAAATTTCTAGTCCATGTTTCGTGCCGAAACATGAGTTGCGTGAGCCTACAAAAAGGTTTTCATTCCCACGAACAGGGGATGTGCAATCATGCATTTTTGCCTAATAATCGCGAAAGATATGAATTGGATTCCCACGCTCAGCGAAACCATAGGCCACGGGCCATTTTTTTTTTTTGTTAGAAATTAAGTGATTTGCATTTTGGCTGTACGGGCGAACGGTTCCTTAACCGCAATAAAGTTTATTAAATCTACAAAATTAAAATTAACACATTAGAATATGTTGATTTATATCAATTTTCTTGAAGTGATTATCAATATTTTCTTTGTCTTCATCATCTAAATTTCCAAACAACCAATTTACTATTCTTCCTCCTGCATTAACCGAGGCTCTTGTCTTTCTTGTATGAATAGTAATTGTTGATAATGAATGTTCTAATTCATCAATCTTGTCGGTAAGATTTTTACTAAACCATGAATTATTTATAAAGCCGTGAAAACTATTTGAAACGCTTTGTTTAATATTTTTTATCGTTTTGTTTAGCTCGTTTAATTCAATAACATGAACTAATTTTGAGTAGTTCTGTATAATATTTATTGGTTCGCTTTCTAGGATTGCATATCCAGCTTCTATCTCAATTTTATTAACTTTTATGGACCCCATTGTGGTTGATATAAAAGCAACTATGATAAGTGTTGCAATCATCTGAAATTTATTTCAAATTACTTTATGTGGTCTTTTTAATTTGAACCAAATCTACTTTTTTATTTCTATTAGGATTGAATTTTAAGAATCTTTTAACAGTCTTATGTCTTGCTGCTTTCGGGTTTTTAACGTATAAATCGTCGTATTGGTTCTCTTTTTGAATAGTCATCTATAAATACTATTTTATACTTCCTAAATAAAGCTTCTTCTTCAATGTTTTTAGATTGTACTATTCTAATTTGGTTTCTATATTTGTTAACTATACCTTCAGTTATTATAAAATGATCATCTAAATTCTCCTGTTCGCTATGAACAGTATCTATATCCATACTACTTTCTGAAGCTTCGAAAATCGATTTTATATCAATGACTTTTTTTTCGTCTTTTTTCTCTATCCTACTAAGAAAATCTGCCACTTTATTTTGTTTTAATTTTAAGTAGTCGACATCAAATTCGTATTCACCTAAACTAATTTTTCAACGAATAATTCGTGAATTAGGTTCTTTTAATGAATAGAGCCATTTTTAAGGTTGGTGGTCTGTTTGCACCAAGTATTTCCTACCATATAAATATGGCCTAAAGTATTTAATACCCCAAACAATGGAGAGAAGCTCTTTTTTCAGAGTACTATATTTTTTCTCGTGATCGTTAAGCGATCGACTCGCAAAGCAAACCGATTTTCCGTCTTGCTAAGGATGCAATTTTTATTAAAATCGGGGTACGCTAAAATTGGGAAAGTACGAGTAGTTATGTCTTTTAATTTTTTAAAATGCTTCTATATAATCTGGATCTTTAAGGTTTATTTTAGAATCCTTTTTCAAGAACCTTATTATTGGGTACGCAATGAGAGAGTAGTTCTTTATGAGCTTTCTGTAAAATCCTGTTAAACCAAGAAAAGATTTAATTTCTTTTACAGTTTCAGGTAATTTTACTCTGTTTATGGTAGTTATTTTAGAAAGGCTTTATTCCTTCTGGTGTAATAATGTGACCTAAGAATTCTGTTTGTTTGGACAAAAAACAAATGTAAGTTTGTTTAATTGAACTTTTAAATTATTTTCATTTAGTCTCGCGAATATCTTATTAAGGTTTTCGTAATGTTCTTTCAATGATGTTGAGAAAACTAAAATGTCATCCATATAAACGACGCATATTTTATTGACATAATCTCTAAGAGCGAAATTCGACATTCGTTAAAATGTCGCAAATGGCATTGGAATGTACTCGAAATGACCCATTTGTGTGGAAAATGCTGTTTTTCCAATATCGCATTCATCCATAAGAATCTGGTGAAACCCTTTGGCTAAATCTAAAGTGGTAAAAGATTGCGACCTACCAAGTTTATCAAATAAATATTCCATATTTGGAACAGTATATTTATCATCTGTAGTAATCTGATTCAAATTCCTATAGTCTATGACTATCCTCCATTTTTTTTCATTTGAATTTTCTAGTTTCTTATCAACAATCCATAAAGGCGAATTATAAGGTAATTTACTCGGCCTCAATTTCCTTTTTATGGATTTGAGGATAGCGATATATTTTTGAATAAATCGGTTTATTGGAATTCGTAATTATTATATGTTCAACGACGTTAGGAGCTGTCAAAGATTGACCTTCAACATAGAACGTTTTTCTATTTTTCCTTAGAAAGCTGAGAAGTGTTGATTTCTCCTCGTTATTTAATTCGTCATGAAGTAAATTTTCTAGTACACTATCTTCGTTCTCAGGATAGTGAACATCTTGATATTTGAATGGAGGTATTTTATCAGGATCAATAATAATTTCGGAATTATTTACAATTAACTTGTTATTTTATAAATCAATGATAGCTCCTAAGGGAGTTAAAACATTATTTCCTATTATGCAATCAAAGGGTTTTTTCCGAAATCGGATACTTTAACCGACATAGTTTTGTTAGGGCAGTTAAATTCCTTTGGCACCATTACTATCGCTTCAATTTTTATTATAGTACACCCTGTTAATGTATTTAATTTTATTGGTTTTTCTAAATTTTGTACTGACTTCAGGTGACCAAACACCCTATAGTCACCTAAAGTTGTAGCACCTGCTGTATCAATGAGACACCTAATTGGAGTTGCATTTATTGTGAGATATATTATGGGAAGCCTACAATCCGAGGCCGTTGATTAAAATTGCCCGTATGAATGATATCTACATCCATCGGTTCATTATTATGATTATTTCTATGATTATTATTATTATGGTTATTTCTATTGTTCCTAAAATCAATTTTGCCTTCTAAAAGAATTATTGTTGTTTTCGAAATGCCGATTATTAATTAATGCATTATTTCTTGATTTTTTGTTAGGCTCATTGAAATTTCTATTAAAATTAGTATATCGAAACGGATTCGGGTTCCGGTTGATATTTCGATTTGAATTATTTTGGACAGGAAATCTTCCAGGATTATCCTATTGTACATTTTTTTTACTATGTTTCAAATAAATATCTTTTATTAAATAATTCTCCACGTAATAATTATGAGCAGCAGAGATTGTATCTATATTGTTTTGAGGGAGAAAAGCCTTAATATATGTGGGATAAAGTTTGTATAAATACGGAATATCATCCGAGATTTATTAAGTGGTGTGTAATTAACATCCTTAACTAACTCAAGATTATATTTTGTATTCACTTTGTTCAAAATAATTGAAAGTGTAAATCTTTTAAATTACTCACTTTAACATTTGACGCTTCTTCCCTCAAATTAAAGTAGGTTTGTTTGACTCCGAACTCTCTTCTTAGTTTTTTGATAATGTTATCAAAGGTTGGTTCATTGAGACCATCCAGTGACCGGAGCGCTTTACCTTGCAGCTTGTTTGACAGTATTATCTTTATTGTTGTTTGGTGATCCTCTGGTGTAAGTGATAAAATCGTTAAAACATCCCTTAGGTAATTCTGTAGGGAATAACCATCCCCCCCCAATAAAGTTTGGAATTCGCCTCGCTTCTTAAAGGCATTCTGGCAGTGATAGCGCCATTATGTTTTATTTAATTGTTTTTCTTACTAAGTTCAAGCAGTGTTAATTTATTATTTTTTTTTTTTTAATTTATTTTTTTTATTTTGTGTCACACATATTTTTGTTCACTACTTTGCAAGCACTATTTTGTACATAGTATGGTTGAATTTAAGTATCTTTAGATATAGAACAAATATACACTGCACTTTTCGGTTTTAACTTTTTAGATACCGATATAGGTAAACGAAACTTAATGGTTCACTTTCTAAGATACCGATATTGGTACACAGAACTTAATAGTTCACTTTTTAAGATACCGCTATACACAGCACTTTATGATTAACTACTGATATACACAGCAATGGTTTTTTATGAGTTTCTTATTTAACAAAGAAATCCTATCGTCGGCGTCGTCGCCAGTTAAATTTTAATAAAACAAATTTACTTAGCTTTGACGTCCAAAATCAGACTGACTTTTATTCATCTCTCAAATCTTAAAGTTAGCTGACAGTAATGATCGTTGGTCAACGGAAACGATCATTCTTTATCTTTTAATACTAATAAATGCCACTAAGATCCATAAGGGCTTCTTTATGTGGGCGAATAAAAATGTTGTGTTGACATTTTTATGCTTTGAATGTAAACAATTGATATTGAATATAGCCACTAAGATCCATAAGGGATTCTTTGTGTGGGCGAATAAAAATGTTATATTTACATTTTTATGTTTTGAATTTAAAAGTGATATTTTGACATTTTTATGTTTTGAATGTAAACAATGGAAGCTCCACTGAGGATGCTTCATTGTTTGTTAATTTATATTCTGGGGGTTAGTTAGATATACTCGTAACTCGCCCTCCCATTAGATTCGAGTTTCTTCGAACTCTTACGAATTTATAGTAACAAATCTTGATAGAAATATTCAGCAATATTAATATAATTTAAGTATGTATATAGCATGTTAAATTTATAATTTATGTTACTGTTTTTTTCAAAACTTTCTGTTATTTCGTTCAAATTATAAAATTTTAAAGGCTTATTATTTCTGTCAAATTTTCTGATAAGGTATTTGAATTTGGTATAATAATATTGTACTTGGTTTCATATCGTTTAATGTAAAAATTATCAATTACAATTTCGCATTTTTCAAATCTAACAAAATAGTTTCCAACCAGAGAGTAGGACAAATTATTACATTTATTAATCAGAATAGTATTTACATTTATAAGTAACATATTACCAACATCGATTTCTTTTATAATTTTATCTTCAAAGGTTTTCTTGGTACAATTTTAAAAATTGTTTTTTAAGATATTTGATATACATTTATTTGTTTTTTTTTTATTTTTGATATAACATTTTCTTTTTCAACTTCAAATGTTTCATTTTGTATAGTTACAACTTTTGTTAAATCTATATTTATTTGGAAACATTTTTTATTTGGTATGGGAATTACGGTATAAGCTCTGATTTTTTCATTAAAAAAGTTCGGAATTCTTATGGCAAATAAAATTACATCGTTTCTTATAGTTCCTAAATTACACTTTATATATCTTAATTTTTCACCATCTACATTAAAGAAATCAATTTCTGCAGTTGTCGAACAGAATCTATTCATAACATTATGTTTTGACATGAGAATTTTATCTTGAATTTTCTCTATTTCAGTCTTTACTTGGTTTATTATAATAAGAAAGTTATTGTACTCGTATCTTGTCCTTTTACTGTTTTCGTCAACTGTTTTCTTATATGTTTTGTTGAACCATTCGTTATGTGAATTAATAATTAATCTTATGTTTGACAAGTATTTGTTAAATTTATAATTTATTTTTATTTGTTTATTCATATTGTTCAATGCCAATCATATTCATTAATGCGCAATTGCATTTTTGTTATTATTTTTGATATCTTATCTTAAGTTGCGACGAGTGTGGGAATCTAAATTTCTAGTCCATGTTTCGTGCCGAAGCATGAGTTGCGTGAGCCTACGAAAAGGTTTTCATTCCCACGAACAGGGGATGTGCAATCATGCATTTTTGCCTAATAATCGCGAAAGATATGAATTGGTTTCCCACGCTCAGCGAAACAATAGGCAACGGGCCATTTTTTGTTTGTTAGAAATTAAGTAATTTGCATTTTGGCTGTACGGGCGAACGGTTCCTTAACCGCAATAAAGTTTATTAAATCTACAAAATTAAAATTAACATTGGCGACCGTGACAGGACCTTAACTAAAGTGTAGTTAGGCCTGAGTGAATTTTGTTTGATTGTGTTCTTTTTTTTTGTTGTTTGTTGCTTTATTTTCTGTGATTTAAACGCCATTCGCGCACAATAATATGGCAAGCTCCGCGGAAAAACCCTTAGAGCACTACGCGACTCAACAGGAAGTATTAGGAGAAGAGATCTGTCGAATGAGCCGCAATTATTCAAAGGATGCTGATAAAAGAAAGACTCTTCTCTACCTGGTTGAGCGTCGTAATAGTTTGGATCGATACTGGGAAAAGTTCGACGAAGCCGACAATACAATCCGCGAAGGCTTCTCCGACCAGTTGGATCATCCTTACTTTAAGGAGGATTATTTTAAATCAGTGCGTGAATTGGCCGAGCGATTGCGGGGCGATATCAACCGGCGAATTGGCCTTCTTCAAGCAGAGGCAAGAACTGCCACCGAGCAAGGAAAGGGCATGGAACGAGAGGAGATTGAGGAAGGTGGAATTTATGCAAAAATTGGCCCACATACATGTGCAATTCCAAAGGGTAAGATTGGGCCACAGTCGGGACCGAAGACGAAGCAGCCAGAAGAGACTTTTCAAACCCAAAAAATTGCATCGGAAATACAACAGAAACAAAGGCTTGCGCTTCTAATGGAAATCCTGCGAAAGTCTTTAGAAAAGTGCTCTTTGGAGGTGGCGCAAGGTCGAAGCGACGCATTCTGTCGAATAAAAACAAGGTCCATTGAGCAAAATTGGGAGGAAATAAGGACTTTGTATAGGAAAACCGAGGATCACGCAACAATTGACGAGATTCAGCGGCATTTTGACATGCAGGATCAGGTGGAATTGGCTCTTATGGAATTATGCAAACAACTAGAGGCTCCTCACACAACAGGGATTCCCGTAGCCGCGGCCATGAAACTTCCAAAAATAGAGCTGCCCAAATTCGATGGAAATTATCTGCACTGGCGGCAGTTCTATGACCTTTTCAAGCAGTTGATACATGAACACCCTATACCACCAGCGCAAAAGCTGTATTTTTTGCGTGCAAATGTTACTGGAGAGGCGCACAATCTTATACAGCACTTTCAACCCACTGGCAACAACTATGAAGCGGCTTGGAAAACTCTTGTCGATCGGTTCGACAATCGAAGATTATTGCTCTCGGCCCAATTAACAAGCATTCTATCTCAACCCTCGGCGGTTGCAACTGCTTCGAGTCTAAGAAGGTTGCATGATACCACAAAGGAAGGTATGCAGGGTATCACAAATCTGGGATTCGAAGTGCAAAACTGGGATCCAATCGTCGTTCACCTTATGCTACAAAAATTGGATAAGGAAAGCAGAGGATTGTTTGGGCAGTCACTGGACAATCCAAAAAGCAGCCCAACCTTGAACGAGTTCTTCAATTTCGTCGAATTAAGGTTCCAGACATTGGAGGCCATTAGCAGTCGAGAAGAACGGAAGAGACCATCCGCGCACGTTGCAGCAAGCAGTGATAGCAGTACCAATTGCACTATGTGCAATTCCGGTAAGCACCAGATTTATCATTGCTCACAATTTTTATCCCTTTCAGATGAAGATCGAGACAAGGCTGTTCGTAGGCTAAACCTTTGCCGAAACTGCCTAAAATTGGACCATCACTCCCAATCATGTCAGTCCAGAAATTGCCAAAGATGCGAGGGCAGGCACAACACACTGCTTCATCATCAGCGGCAGCAGCACCATGAACATCCACCAACTTCAGTACAGCAGGATGATCATCAGCAGCATCAGCAGCCGCAACATCATCAGTCAGAAACCCCAGTGCAACAAAAACATGATCATTGTCATTATCATCATCAGCAGCAGCAGCAGCAGCAGCAGCAGCATCAACAGAAGCAGTATCATCAACCGAAGAGAACGAATTTCTATCAGCAGCAGCCGACCAACAATAGTGATAATCATTTTTCACACACAATTCAAATGGGTAAGCGCTATAAAAATAAGAAATTAGTAGAACAGCCATCTAGCACATCTGCACATAATGCAGCCATAGATAAGCAAGCAGCATGTTTACCTGGCTACTGCCATTGTCAATGTCATTTCTGCTTGTGTTCACGCATGCCTTGTCGTGTTTTTTTTAGATTCTGGGTCTCAAATGAATTTTATAACCGCAAGTATGGCACATGAGTTAGGGTATAGGAAACGTCGCGTGGACCTGCCAATCAGTGGTATTAGTGGCAAGGAGTGCAAGGCTGAATTCATCACTAACGTGACTATTGAATCCAGGACGTCATCATCGAATAAGCGAATACCAACCTACTCACGAAATAGACACATCGCTTGGGAAGTTACCGCCACAGGTGCAGCTAGCGGATCCTACGTTCTCCAAGCGTATTGACATGGTCTTAGGAGCAGAACTATTTTTTGATTTACTCCTTCCAGGAGATATTAAAATCTCAAATGATCTCCCATTGCTGCGCAATTCTAAGTTGGGGTGGATTGTGGCTGGAGGGCATCAGTCGGTGGCCCCACAGCCCACTGTCATATAGCCACAAGACCATCACTGTCATCGTTAGATAAACTGGTGCGCAAATTCTGGGAAACAGAAGATCATGATGCGCCTGTAAACCATGAGCAAAGAGGAACACGAATGCAAGACCCATTTTCAAACCAATATCAAACTGAATTCAAACGGCCAATTCGTGGTACGACTTCCTATTAAAGAAGACCCTCGTATCGTGTTGGGAGAGTCCTTTGAGCTGGCCAAAAAACGATTCCTGGCTCTGGAAAAAAGATTAGATACGCATGATAACTTGAAAGCGTCATACATTGAATTCATGCAAGAATATGAATCTCTTGGTCATATGACTCAAATTGAACCGAACAAATTTTCCAACCCTTATTATGTACTTCCCCACCATTGCATAATGAAACCCGAAAGTTCAACAACAAAACTAAGGGTAGTCTTCGATGCTTCCGCCAAAAGTACATCAGGGCATTCACTCAATGATATTTTAATGGTTGGTCCAACAATCCAACCAGATTTGTTTTCGATTATAGCTAACTTTCGAATGCACAGAAATGTTTTCACAGGGGATATAAGTAAAATGTACCGACAAATTTTAGTAGATCCTAGAGATAGAGCGATGCAATTGATTGTATGGAGATCACATCAGGGCCAGCCATTACAATTATTCCAACTTAACACCGTTACTTATGGTACAGCCTCGGCGTCCTATCTGGCTACCGGATGCTTGGCAAGGCTTGCAGATGACAACAGAGATGAACATGAACCGTGCCTCGCATGCTATAAGTAACTGTTTTTACGTCGACGGTTGTCTTACGGGCGCCGAGAGTATCGATAATGCCGAGAAATTATTAACTGAAATTCGCGCACTGTTGAAACTGGGTAGCTTTGAACTAAAAAAGTTCTGCGCCAATCACCCACAAATACTAGCAAGGGTACTCGAAGAGCATAAAGAACAGCTCGGTACTTTTTATCAATCCGAAGTGGTTAAGACGTTAGGATTAATATGGGATCCTTCTTCTGATGCATTTAAATTCAGGTTTGATTTTGACGAGCCCAACAAATTACCGGACTTTGTGTGCAAACGGACTGTGTTGGCCGATTTAGCCAGGTTGTTTGATCCGCTAGGATTACTTGGACCCGTGATAGTTCTTGGGAAGCTTTTTTTACAAGAACTGTGGAAATCAAAGTTATCTTGGGATGACCCAATTCCCAAGGGGCAAGCCACCAAGTGGCGTGATTACTTACAGGAATTTTCCCTGCTGAAAGAGCTGAGCGCCCCACGATATGTTTCCCGCACTTGCAGCGGCATTGAACTGCACGCATTCTCGGATAGTAGTCTGAACGCCTTTGGATCCTGTGTTTATATACGATCTGTTGACGGCGAGGGAAAGGCCTACTCTCAATTGTTGTGCTCGAAATCGCGAATTGCACCTCTTAAAGCCACTTCCATTGCGCGCCTGGAACTGCAAGGCGCTGTTCTGATGGTTGAGTTAGTGACTAGACTGGTACATGTTTTAACCAACAAAATAAAACGTGTATGCTATTACACTGATTCCACCACCGTACTTGCGTGGATAGGATCGCCTTCGTACACATGGGATATATACGTTGCGAACAGAGTTGCTAAGATTCAGGCAATCACGAATATAAAGCAATGGAGTCATATAAAGGGGAGCAATAATCCTGCTGACATTCTATCCAGAGGACTGGATCTCCAGTCGCTTCTAAAAAAACCGCTGCTAGTTCGATGGTCCAGACTTCCTTGCCAAAGACGAGTCTGCATGGGAAATATCGCCATACATTGCTCCAGAGGAAATACCAGAACGTCGCAAGAACAGAACAGTGCTGGTCGCTTCTACTGCTGACAATGAAAATGTATTCGAGCGCGTGAATCACCGAAATTCATTCTATTCATTGCAAAAAATATTCGCATATTGCTTTCGATTTTACTATAATTGCAGAAAGCATAGTTCCTTCAGAAATAAAGGTCAATTAACTGTTGAAGAGCTTCAGCGGGGCACCTGGTTTATCTGGGTACATGTTCAAAGGAAGACATTTTCGGATGACTACGATCATTTGCAGAGGGGTTTGAGTGTGCGTAAAGGCTCCCGCATAGCATCACTGTCAGCGTTTTTTGATGAAACCAGTAAATTAATCAAAGTTGGTGGACGATTAAAAAATGCATCAATTGTGGCGGACGCGAAGCATCAGATTTTATTACCAAAAAAATATATCGTAACGAAGTTGCTTCTTACCTACCTGCATGAAAAACACATGCACGCCGCGCCTCGAATTCTGATCGCAATTTCGAGGCAAGAATTTTGGATACTAAGTGTCGGCAGAATGGCAAGGCAAATAGTTTCCAACTGCATAAAATGTTTTCGCTCAAATCCAAGGCCCATACAACAGATGATGGGCAATTTACCAAAGGAGAGAGTTAATCCCTCCCATCCTTTCTATTATTGTGGAGTCGATCTCTGTGGCCCTGTTAAAACTCACTACAAAATCAGGGGTAAGATTCCTACAAAATCATATTTAGCGGTATTTGTATGTTTCTCTACAAAGGCAGTTCACATTGAGGTAGTAGGAGATCTGTCGGCGGAGAGCTTTATCTACGCGCTGAAGAGATTTATTGGCAGAAGAGGAGTTTCTCATAGTATCTTTTCTGACAATGCTACCAATTTTGTAGGTGCAAAAAACGAATTGATGGAATTACAAAAGGCATTCGAATCCGAAAAGAACCAGTCTGCTATCACGGCACATGTTTGGAAAGCGGCATAAATTGGCACCATATACCCCCGCGCTCGCCACACTTTGGGGGACTTTGGGAGGCTGCGGTGAAATCCGCAAAGGTTTTGCTAATTCGTTACCTCCATGAGGCATCACTCACTTACGAAGAATTGACGACAGTGGTAATACAAATAGAAGCGATCCTTAACTCACGACCTCTTATTCCCATGTCATCTGATCCAAATGACCTAGAAGCGTTAACGCCTGGGCACTTCCTGACTGGAGCGCCAATTACTACTGTGCCTGAGCCAGATATTACGGAAAGCAAATTTAGCACTCTTAAAAAATTCCGTCAAATACAGCATATTCAACAGCATTTCTGGAAGAGATGGTCATGTGAATATTTACATCTTCTACAACAAAGAATGAAATGGGACCGTAAATCACCCAATCTGCCTATTGGTGCATTGGTGCTAATCAAAGAGGCAAACATTCCGCCTTTGAAGTGGAAACTAGAGCGGGTAGAACAAGTTGTGAAGAGCAATGATGATCTGATTCGCGTAGCAATTGTCAAAAGCCATGGCGGAAGTTTCAAACGAGCGATACACAGCTTGTGTCCATTGCCCATGCCCGAAGTAACTAACACAGATACTGGCAAGGAGAACTCGGGAATCGAGAACCAGGGCACTGGAGAAATCTCCCCAGCCATAGGCATAGATAAGCAAGTGAGCAACAAACGAAAAAGTGGGAGATCACTGCTGGCAATGGCTCTAATAGTATTGCTTTGTTGTCCGGCTTCGGCGCTGGGACAGATCGCGGATAGAGTTGGCATAACAAAATTAGATGAAGCCGTTGGGATATACTTTGAAGATATCGGAAAAATACAAAATGCTAATAGTCATTGGAATGTTTATGTGTACTACAATCTAACAACTTACTTTTTGGAATTAAATGAAGTCAAATCCTACCTACGTAAACTAGAAGATGTTTGCACGCAAGAAATGTTGCACCAAATATATTGCAAACCTACGATCGAGACTGCACAGCATAGACTCACGGCTATAGATCACAACAACGAACTCCTTTACAATTACAACAAGGGAAGCCACACGGACACGATCGAGCTCGTAGATCGCCGCTCGACATTGTGGGAAAGGTGGCAAACAGCCTCTTTGGGATTCTCGATCAGGATGACGCTCGGCATATTGAGGCTCAAATACAAGACGTTAAAAATAACGAAAGGCACTTCGCGGAATTAATCCGAAAACAAAGTTCCATTGCCGATTCTACGACCAATCTCCTTAAGCGTAGTGCACTTCAAATTAGTCAACAATTTGAAGCTCTTAATGCGTATTTAGGAAAGAACGCAAACTCCATTAATGAAAAATTAGGGCTGCAGGAGGTCAAGCAAAATATCGCTTCGCTTACTACACTTGCTTTTGGTGATTTCAAATTTTGAAAGGATTCAAGAAATACTGCTGGATGTGCTTTTGGATTTAAACCATGCCAGGATAAATCCTCAATTGATAACTCCACCCCAACTTACTGAACAAATTATGCTGGCCAAAGCTCACTTACCCACCACATTGACGTTGGTAAAGGGATCAGCCATGGACTTGTACAAAATGGTGTCAGTGAAGGGCAGAATTTTGGAGGATTCGGTTGTGTTTGAAATGAGGATTCCACTTGCCGACACCGCGGAGTTCCAATTGTTTAATTTACTGCCAATTCCAATCTTGCAGACATCCGATTGCTATACGATTGAAGTCGCTTCACCATTTTTGGCTATATCCGCAACAAGGGATGCCTTCTTCCCAATGTCCGAACTGGAGTTGAGCTTATGGTATCTGCTCGGCACTTTCTTTGTGAAAAATCGCATCCCACATATACAAGGCAAGCGGCGCTTAGCAGTTGTGAAGTAGCTCTACTGAATCATAAAAACAATGCCTTGCATGAATGCAAGTTAAAGAAAATGCCGACCGAAGAATATTGGAAGCCATTGAAAACCCCTAATCGATGGATACTTTCAACAGGCATCAAGGCCACAGGTCATCTTATCTGCAGAGTCTATAGAAAGCTTATCGATAGTTGGAAACGGTCTATTGGAATTTGTGGAACCCTGCATTCTAAAAATGTCAACTATGGTTATTAAAGGTGAACTAGAAGTCAATAATACACTAGGCATCAAGAATTCGTTCATTCCGAAAACAAACATAAGCGCCTGGGTAATGAATCAATCAAATACAGTTCTCAGCGGCCTACCTCAAGCAAATGACATTGACAAGGTAGAGTTTGAAAGGTTAAAGAACAAAATCGATACGGTAATGCATCAAGCTGAAGTGACCCCAGAAGAAATAAGCTGGCATGATTATCATCATTATGGGCTGGGCTATTTTCTGCTGGCTCGCATGATTGGGTTAATTGCATTTTACTGTCATCAAAGGCGGCGGCCAAAGCCGGCGCCTCGAGCATCCCGCTTTCAAGTGGCCATCTAGTTCAATATTTTTTGTTCGCTATTTTTAAATTCAAATATTTTTGTATGTATCATTAAACTTAAGTTGTACGCTGCATGTTACGGCTAATCCAAAACTTGCTATATCTCTATGAAAAAAAAGGAAGAGTTTTAAAGTCTTAAGATATATCTTGTTATGATTAAATCTAAGTTTATATATTTTATAGGGTTTAAGAAGTTAATAATCCAGTTTGTAATATTTAAATCCATTTTGTGGTTCGCATGAAATTTTTAATTTTTTACTTCAATCTGCCTGCTTGTTAAATTTAGAGGCTAGAAACCCTCAAAAGGGGGGAGTATGTTCAATGCCAATCATATTCATTAATGCGCAATTGCATTTTTGTTGTTATTTTTGATATCTTATCTTAAGTTGCGACGAGTGTGGGAATCTAAATTTCTAGTCCATGTTTCGTGCCGAAACATGAGTTGCGTGAGCCTACAAAAAGGTTTTCATTCCCACGAACAGGGGATGTGCAATCATGCATTTTTGCCTAATAATCGCGAAAGATATGAATTGGATTCCCACGCTCAGCGAAACCATAGGCCACGGGCCATTTTTTTTTTTTTGTTAGAAATTAAGTGATTTGCATTTTGGCTGTACGGGCGAACGGTTCCTTAACCGCAATAAAGTTTATTAAATCTACAAAATTAAAATTAACACATTAGAATATGTTGATTTATATCAATTTTCTTGAAGTGATTATCAATATTTTCTTTGTCTTCATCATCTAAATTTCCAAACAACCAATTTACTATTCTTCCTCCTGCATTAACCGAGGCTCTTGTCTTTCTTGTATGAATAGTAATTGTTGATAATGAATGTTCTAATTCATCAATCTTGTCGGTAAGATTTTTACTAAACCATGAATTATTTATAAAGCCGTGAAAACTATTTGAAACGCTTTGTTTAATATTTTTTATCGTTTTGTTTAGCTCGTTTAATTCAATAACATGAACTAATTTTGAGTAGTTCTGTATAATATTTATTGGTTCGCTTTCTAGGATTGCATATCCAGCTTCTATCTCAATTTTATTAACTTTTATGGACCCCATTGTGGTTGATATAAAAGCAACTATGATAAGTGTTGCAATCATCTGAAATTTATTTCAAATTACTTTATGTGGTCTTTTTAATTTGAACCAAATCTACTTTTTTATTTCTATTAGGATTGAATTTTAAGAATCTTTTAACAGTCTTATGTCTTGCTGCTTTCGGGTTTTTAACGTATAAATCGTCGTATTGGTTCTCTTTTTGAATAGTCATCTATAAATACTATTTTATACTTCCTAAATAAAGCTTCTTCTTCAATGTTTTTAGATTGTACTATTCTAATTTGGTTTCTATATTTGTTAACTATACCTTCAGTTATTATAAAATGATCATCTAAATTCTCCTGTTCGCTATGAACAGTATCTATATCCATACTACTTTCTGAAGCTTCGAAAATCGATTTTATATCAATGACTTCTTTTTCGTCTTTTTTCTCTATCCTACTAAGAAAATCTGCCACTTTATTTTGTTTTAATTTTAAGTAGTCGACATCAAATTCGTATTCACCTAAACTAATTTTTCAACGAATAATTCGTGAATTAGGTTCTTTTAATGAATAGAGCCATTTTTAAGGTTGGTGGTCTGTTTGCACCAAGTATTTCCTACCATATAAATATGGCCTAAAGTATTTAATACCCCAAACAATGGAGAGAAGCTCTTTTTCCAGAGTACTATATTTTTTCTCGTGATCGTTAAGCGATCGACTCGCAAAGCAAACCGATTTTCCGTCTTGCTAAGGATGCAATTTTTATTAAAATCGGGGTACGCTAAAATTGGGAAAGTACGAGTAGTTATGTCTTTTAATTTTTTAAAATGCTTCTATATAATCTGGATCTTTGAGGTTTATTTTAGAATCCTTTTTCAAGAACCTTATTATTGGGTACGCAATGAGAGAGTAGTTCTTTATGAACTTTCTGTAAAATCCTGTTAAACCAAGAAAAGATTTAATTTCTTTTACAGTTTCAGGTAATTTTACTCTGTTTATGGTAGTTATTTTAGAAAGGCTTTATTCCTTCTGGTGTAATAATGTGACCTAAGAATTCTGTTTGTTTGGACAAAAAACAAATGTAAGTTTGTTTAATTGAACTTTTAAATTATTTTCATTTAGTCTCGCGAATATCTTATTAAGGTTTTCGTAATGTTCTTTCAATGATGTTGAGAAAACTAAAATGTCATCCATATAAACGACGCATATTTTATTGACATAATCTCTAAGAGCGAAATTCGACATTCGTTAAAATGTCGCAAATGGCATTGGAATGTACTCGAAATGACCCATTTGTGTGGAAAATGCTGTTTTTCCAATATCGCATTCATCCATAAGAATCTGGTGAAACCCTTTGGCTAAATCTAAAGTGGTAAAAGATTGCGACCTACCAAGTTTATCAAATAAATATTCCATATTTGGAACAGTATATTTATCATCTGTAGTAATCTGATTCAAATTCCTATAGTCTATGACTATCCTCCATTTTTTTTCATTTGAATTTTCTAGTTTCTTATCAACAATCCATAAAGGCGAATTATAAGGTAATTTACTCGGCCTCAATTTCCTTTTTATGGATTTGAGGATAGCGATATATTTTTGAATAAATCGGTTTATTGGAATTCGTAATTATTATATGTTCAACGACGTTAGGAGCTGTCAAAGATTGACCTTCAACATAGAACGTTTTTCTATTTTTCCTTAGAAAGCTGAGAAGTGTTGATTTCTCCTCGTTATTTAATTCGTCATGAAGTAAATTTTCTAGTACACTATCTTCGTTCTCAGGATAGTGAACATCTTGATATTTGAATGGAGGTATTTTATCAGGATCAATAATAATTTCGGAATTATTTACAATTAACTTGTTATTTTATAAATCAATGATAGCTCCTAAGGGAGTTAAAACATTATTTCCTATTATGCAATCAAAGGGTTTTTTCCGAAATCGGATACTTTAACCGACATAGTTTTGTTAGGGCAGTTAAATTCCTTTGGCACCATTACTATCGCTTCAATTTTTATTATAGTACACCCTGTTAATGTATTTAATTTTATTGGTTTTTCTAAATTTTGTACTGACTTCAGGTGACCAAACACCCTATAGTCACCTAAAGTTGTAGCACCTGCTGTATCAATGAGACACCTAATTGGAGTTGCATTTATTGTGAGATATATTATGGGAAGCCTACAATCCGAGGCCGTTGATTAAAATTGCCCGTATGAATGATATCTACATCCATCGGTTCATTATTATGATTATTTCTATGATTATTATTATTATGGTTATTTCTATTGTTCCTAAAATCAATTTTGCCTTCTAAAAGAATTATTGTTGTTTTCGAAATGCCGATTATTAATTAATGCATTATTTCTTGATTTTTTGTTAGGCTCATTGAAATTTCTATTAAAATTAGTATATCGAAACGGATTCGGGTTCCGGTTGATATTTCGATTTGAATTATTTTGGACAGGAAATCTTCCAGGATTATCCTATTGTACATTTTTTTTACTATGTTTCAAATAAATATCTTTTATTAAATAATTCTCCACGTAATAATTATGAGCAGCAGAGATTGTATCTATATTGTTTTGAGGGAGAAAAGCCTTAATATATGTGGGATAAAGTTTGTATAAATACGGAATATCATCCGAGAATTATTAAGTGGTGTGTAATTAACATCCTTAACTAACTCAAGATTATATTTTGTACTCACTTTGTTCAAAATAATTGAAAGTGTAAATCTTTTAAATTACTCACTTTAACATTTGACGCTTCTTCCCGCAAATTAAAGTAGGTTTGTTTGACTCCGAACTCTCTTCTTAGTTTTTTGATAATGTTATCAAAGGTTGGTTCATTGAGACCATCCAGTGACCGGAGCGCTTTACCTTGCAGCTTGTTTGACAGTATTATCTTTATTGTTGTTTGGTGATCCTCTGGTGTAAGTGATAAAATCGTTAAAACATCCCTTAGGTAATTCTGTAGGGAATAACCATCCCCCCCAATAAAGTTTGGAATTCGCCTCGCTTCTTAAAGGCATTCTGGCAGTGATAGCGCCATTATGTTTTATTTAATTGTTTTTCTTACTAAGTTCAAGCAGTGTTAATTTATTATTTTTTTTTTTTAATTTATTTTTTTTATTTTGTGTCACACTTATTTTTGTTCACTACTTTGCAAGCACTATTTTGTACATAGTATGGTTGAATTTAAGTATCTTTAGATATAGAACAAATATACACTGCACTTTTCGGTTTTAACTTTTTAGATACCGATATAGGTAAACGAAACTTAATGGTTCACTTTCTAAGATACCGATATTGGTACACAGAACTTAATAGTTCACTTTTTAAGATACCGCTATAC
This sequence comes from Portevinia maculata, assembly GCA_949715645.1. Lineage (NCBI taxonomy): Eukaryota > Metazoa > Arthropoda > Insecta > Diptera > Syrphidae > Portevinia > Portevinia maculata. The sequence goes on from OX454526.1 coordinate 143,206,210, forward strand.
ACAGCACTTTATGATTAACTACTGATATACACAGCAATGGTTTTTTATGAGTTTCTTATTTAACAAAGAAATCCTATCGTCGGCGTCGTCGCCAGTTAAATTTTAATAAAACAAATTTACTTAGCTTTGACGTCCAAAATCAGACTGACTTTTATTCATCTCTCAAATCTTAAAGTTAGCTGACATTAATGATCGTTGGTCAACGGAAACGATCATTCTTTATCTTTTAATAATAACAAATGCCACTAAGATCCATAAGGGATTCTTTATGTGGGCGAATAAAAATTCTGTGTTGACATTTTTATGCTTTGAATATAAATAATGGATATTGAATATAGCCACTAAGATCCATAAGGGATTCTTTGTGTGGGCGAATAAAAATGCTATATTGACATTTTTATGTTTTGAATGTAAACAATGGAAGCTCCACTGAGGATGCTTCATTGTTTGTTATTATAGATTCGGTTGTTTCTTTAGGTTCGTTAGATATAAACGAATAGTGGGCGGATTTTAAAAATATAAATATATAAAAATATATATACCTGATCATTTAGGGCCTATAGAGAGTATAGGATCCAAATTTCATATTGTCACATCCTATTGTAAGCGGCACCCCCGCAATGCATACTGGGCACATTCCTGCATGTTTATGCGGAGTTAGATTTCGAGTCTGTTTACTCGAAATCAGATTCCGCCTTTTCCAGGAATTGCCCACGCGAATTCTTTTCTCGTCTTGATCTTTGTGGGAAGATCCAGATAAGAGAACTGAATTTCGCATTAGATTTAAGTCTCAGTTTAATGTAACAATAAATGCTTTTTCAGTTGCAATAAAGATCTTAAAGCGAGCGGAAGAGTTTGTATTTAGTTTTACTTTACTGGCGCAGTCGGAAATAAAAAAAAATAACATAAGCGAAGAAGATTGTAAGTTATTTCGCTTAAAATAAAACGCAGTCGCGAAAGTAAATAATTACATAAATCGAAGAAGATTACAGTTTTATTTCGTTTAAAAAAAAATAAATAAAAATATAACTCCCAAACGTTTGCCCACGCGACTCCTCAGCTGGGAAAAATACAGATCGAAGAAGATTCTTTTGTACATATTTTCCCTTTAAAACATAGTGTCTGTGAAAATTACAAGAAGAGTTGTTACAAAGAAAACTATCAAAAAAAAGGAAAGACTAATAAGAATAACATAGATTTTTACCTAAATACACATCTGCATCATCATACATACGAGTATATCAGTATCTACACAACTGGAGCGTTCACACAACATTATCTACACAACGGCAGCAGCCCCATCATCATCAAGTACGGTGCGTTAAATTCATTTGGTTAAAACAGTTATTTTATTTCATCAAGTATCTTACATTATTATAAAAGTGTTATTATTTATAATGGAAGTGTTTGGAATTTTAATTAAATGCATAGCAGTGGCGTGGCGTCCATATAACACGATTCCTACCGTCTTCCCTTTTAAAAATCCACCAAAAGTAAGCACTATCTGCCAAATAAATATATGAAAAACGAAACCCGTCCCGTATTTTAATTATAAAATAAAATCTACACACACACTCACACATAAGCTATCGAATAAGTTTAATATTTTCATTCTACCTCTCGTCTGTATCTTCATACTTCATTCAAGAATCAAGATTCAACCACATTCCACAATCCACAAATCACAAACAACAAACCAACGAAGAGTCACAAAAATACTCTTAGTAAAAAGTTTTCAACTACCGCTGCTCTCTATAATAGAATAAAAAATATTTTTCCGTCTTATTTACTTGTTTTATATCCCTTTCTTCTACAAGCATTGCGGTTCCGATCCTCTTTGTTCAACACCCGCTTTTATATTCAAAGAAAAAGACGCTACATTTCGTCTTATAAACCAAATCTCACGCTGAATACTTGGAATTGTTTCATTTCATTCTCCCTTTTGCGATTAGCATTGCGTTTCAATCGGAAGATATCAACATGTTGCAGGAATGCAGGTGCTACGTTTGACTCGTTTTTTTTGCAACATTGTGTCTAATAACACGGTGTTCTTTGACTTATTTCTTTTTTCTTATGACATAATATCTGAATGTGTTATGTGGGTTGATTCTTGATTTTGAATTTGATGTTGATATTGATATGCGTGTTGATGTAAGAAGTTGAGCTTTAATTTTTCTCTCTTGTGATAGTTAATGCTTCGATGTTTTTACAAATTTATTGTTATACTTTTGTCTTATGAAATAAAATATGGTAGAATATTATGGCAATTTGTCAGCAGAGTAAATTCAGCATATCGCTTAAGAGAAGTTCATGTCAAATAAAATACCGACACTTGTTTTTTTTTTAAGCAGGAATTCAAATTTTAATTTAGAATCAGTTGGAATTTATTGACAGACTGCGTTGCACAAGTGCAATAACTTGAAAAAATCTAGTGTTTTGTAAAGCCAATTTGATAAAATCTTAAATTAAAATAGTGAAAAGTTAGATGTGAAAGTGAAAGTGAAGGTTAATGTGTAATTTTTTAGTTTCTTTTATTACCAACTTACTGATAAAAACATTTTAGCTTCTTAATTTTAGTGCAGTTTTAGATTTTTTTTTGAAATGTCTTTGATTAGTGTAGATTGCTGTTTAACTGATTTCCTCCTGGAGGATTCAAATAGTTTTAGTAAGCTATCTTTTCTTGATAAAAAAAAAGTTATAGACGTAGGGCGCTCTATGCCTTTTATAAATATTAATTACCAAAGGAGAGATGGTTTTGTGACACATTTTAATGTTTCCTTATACCAAAAATATAAGTGGCTAACTGGGAGTTGCAAGCTTAATAAAATGTTTTGTTTTCCTTGTCTTCTTTTTTCAAACTCCGCCAGTGTTTGGAGCCGAACGGGTTTCACTGATATAAATAATTTAGTTAATTCTTCGAAAAAACATATTAAGACAGAAAAACATATTCGTAGTTGATTATCCCTACACGAATTCGGCACGAATCGCATTGAAACTTCTTTAGGAAATTCTTTCGTTGTTCATAATAAAAAAGTAGATAAAAATCGGAAACTAATGGAACGTTTTATTGACACGGTCATTTTATTAGGCAGACAGGAGTTAGCATTTCGCGGTCATGATGAAAGGTCTAGTTCAGATAATCGTGGCAATTATGTCGAAGCGGTTTATTTTTTATCTAAATATGACACTTTATTGGAATCCCATTTAGAGCAGTGTTCAAGTACACACAATCCAATTTTTTCAGGTTTATCCAACGATATTCAAAACGATTTGATACATAGTATCGCGGCGGTTATTAAATCCGAAATTAAAACGGAAATCAAGGATGCTCGGTTCGTGTCGATTATGATCGACGAAACACCAGATTTGAGTCATAGGGAACAACTGAGTGCCATATTTCGGTACTTGTCAGAGGATGGTATACAAGAAAGATTTCTTGGATTTTTTGACGTTAGCGCAAGTCGTAATGCAAATGAGTTATCCAATCATATATTTAAAATTCTTGAAACATACGACTGCAAGGAAAAGTTAATAGGACAATCCTACGATGGTGCCGCAGTTATGTCCGGCGAGGGGGGTGGTGTTCAAAAGAAGGTCCTTGATGAATGCCCGATGGCAAATTTTATTCCTTGTTATGCACATGTTTTAAATTTAGTACTATCCCGATCTCTAGAAAACATAGCAGAACTTAAACTATTTTTTGGCTATACTAATAGCATCGTTCGATTTTTTAATAAATCCACAAAGCGGTCCAATCTTTTAAAACAAATTTCCAATCGACGCATGCCAGGAGTATCGGAAACTCGATGGCATTATCATTCAAGAATAATAAACGTAATCTTTAACTGTAGAATAGATATAATTGAAACTATTAGTAAAATAATTAATGACTCTAGGGAATGGGATACTGACACACTTTCGATGGCAGAAAGTTTATTAAATAAATTAGAGAGCAAGGAATTCTGTTTTTTGCTTCATACCCTTTCTGAAATATTTGCAAAGACCGATGTATTATTTAATTTAATTCAAAAAAAACAAACAGACGTTAGTTATGCCAAGCAAGAAATCGAACGTTTTGAGTCATGGATAAGCTCTGACTTTTTAAATATGTTTGAAGTTATTTATGACAGCGTAAATGATTGCATCGAACCTCCACGTAAACGCAGGTTGCTTGACTTCGATTTGAAGACGAATTATAAGCGCCTTTTTGTTGAAATTAAAGACAATATAGTTAGCCAAATAAATGCCAGATATAAATCATTTAGTAATCTTACATTTTTGGATTTACTAAATAATTTGAAGTATGACACTTTTTCTCGTTCCAGTCCAGATCTAAAAATATCTTCCCTAATTAAGTTTTTTCCTAGAATTTTTGACTTCACGGCATTAAAAAATGAACTTAATGTTTTATATTCTTCGTCGTCACTTCGGCAGTTTGAGGTTCTCGACCTTCACAACCATTTGAATAGTGAAGCATTGAAAGAAGTGTTCCCTCAAGTCTTAAACTTAAGTAGTTTACTTTTAACACTTCCCATTTCCGTCGCCTCCGTTGAGAGGTCTTTTTCTGCTTTAAAAAGAATTCATACTTATTTAAGAAACTCACAGGGCGAGGATAGGCTCTCTGATTTAGCCCTCATATCGATAGAAAGAAGACTTCTTCTTAAAATTAAAAATAGACCAAACTTCTATGAAAGGGTATTGGCAGAGTTTATCAAAAAAGATCGTCGAATAGCATTAGAATACAAATAATTATAAAGAACCAATATTTTAACAAAACTTTTCACCTTTTTTTTTTAAGTGTGTGAATTTTAGCTGTTTTTAATTTTGATTTATTTTTATTGCTGACATTATTATTTTTATCGTTTTTATATTTTAACAAATATAAAGAATTATCCATATAATTCTTCTGAATTTTCTTATTTTAAAATTACTATCCACATTATGCTGAATTTTTTTAAGTTATTGTATCATGCGTCTGTCAAGACCGGCTTCTTTTGAAGCCACTTTTGTTATGCTTTAAGCTCATTGTTGATTGAAATATTAATGTCTTGAAGTATAAAAAATGTGGCTAGAATATTTTTGCTAAGTCAATGTGGAATGCATATTATGTAGATACAATATCCCCATTAAAAATTATTTTATTTCAGGTTTTAAAGATTTTTATTTTTATAGGTGACTAAATTTTTCAACGTCTTCCCTTTTAAAATTATCCACGCCACGCCACTGATGCATAGCTAATATCCAGCCATTCGATGGTAACGAAAAAAATCTTATAAATTTCATCGAGCGAATAGATGCGCTCATACCATTGATCGAAACACTAGACGTACACTTTAAACGAATAGTTTTAGGACATGCACAAGACAGACTAACTCACAAGGCAAGAGACACTATCTTGAAAAATGGCCAAGTGGAAACTTGGAATCAGCTGAAAGCAATCTTCAAATCTGAAGGAACATTTGAATTGGAAATAAGTTCACACTCATCCGTGAGTGGTGACAACACATATACCCCTGGTATAAAACTTTCTAAAAATAGCACATGGTGAAACTACACCAATTAATACACTACTTGACAACTTAGCTTTATGCCGTTGCACTAGTACTGTAGAGCAGTTCTATAATCAACTTAATGACTTATTCATCCGATTGAACAACGCTTACTTACTTGCCGAACAGCTGACAAACGAAAAAATAATAACAAATAAAAGAATTGTGCTAAACTATTTCAAATCAAATTTACCTGAACCAGTAAAAGGAATTATAATTGGAAGAAATCCTACTACGATGGAGGATGCCTATAACATAATTGTAACTAACGGCTATTCTAAGCATACGCATTCCTACACATCATACCCTATTTCATCCAATAATTACCAAATAAACCAAAACAAAAACTTCAGACCACAAAATAATTATAGCAACCAACAAAGATATAATGAGCAAAGAGAATTTCAAAACTTTAACAGGCATCCAGGTTATAACAATAGAAACAACTTACATTTTAACAGTAATAGGAATAGGCAAAATGATTATATTCAAAACAACCTAGCTATACCAAGCCAAAACTATGACAACAATGTTGAACCTGTGGCCTATAGCGTCCAAAGTCGACAATCAAATAGGTCTCATAATAACAGAAGTAATTCTAACAGTTATCAGGCAAATAGACGAGATATTCGTACACCGAACCAACAAACTAGGCGAAACCAACAATATAGTAGTTTCAATCAGGCAAACAATACTCGTAGAGAACCCATGGATATTTCTACAAACGAAAATTTAAACGGTCTCGAAAACCACCCAAATTTTCAGGGGGATATACCAAACAACTTCCTTATATAACCATTCAATCCCCAAATAAAACATTTCGATTTATTATAGACACAGGGGCAGAATTTAGTATAGTAAATGGAAATGTCTATAATCCAAAATGGAAAGTACCATTTCATTCTCAAAATTTAAAATGTTTGGGTAAAAGTGTTACAACCCAGGTTAAATATAAGGTACCGATTCCAGAACCATTTAAATTGAACAATTTGTATGTAGAATTTTTAGAAATGAACTTTCACAATTATTTCGATGCACTTATTGGAAACAATATTCTGACAGAAATTAACGCCATAATTGATTATAAGAATAGGATCCTCAAAACCGAACAAGCGGATATACCATTTTTTTTAAACGCCGAAGAAGAATTGTATTTAAAAATTGCTACTACGATGGTTGCTCTTACATTTTCTTTTCTGATTTCGAAAATAAAACAATTAATTTAGCTTCACATCTTAGCTCTAAAGACATAAATCAAATAAAATCACTTCTCCATTCTTATAAAGATTTATTTTATTGTGAGGACCAAAACCTCACTTTTACCAGTGAAATAAAGCATTCTATAAAAACTAAGAATGACATTCCTATATATGTCAGATCGTACCGATACCCTGAAGTTCATTGTCAACGAAGTAGATAAACAAATTAACGAAATGCTTCAGCAAGGTATTATTAGACACAGTAATAGCCCATATAATGCGCCCATTTGGGTTGTGCCCAAGAAAAATTCAGACGGGTCAAAATTACAAAAATACCGCGTCGTAATTGATTATCGAAAACTAAATGACCAGACCATCGATGATCGAATATATCAGAATTATTTGACAAACTTGGGAAATGTCAATATTTTTCAACTATAGACTTGGCTAAGGGATTCCACCAGATTGAAGTGAATCCCGAAGACCAATATAAAACTGCATTCTCTACGCGAGGCGGTCACTTCGAGTTTGTTCGAATGCCGTTCGGCCTTAAGAATGCGCCGGCGACGTTCCAACGCCTCATGAATACAATCTTAGAAGAATACATTAACAAAATTTGTATCGTCTACTTAGACGATATATTGGTTTTTTCGACAAGTTTTACAGAACATCTCGATTCACTCCAAAAAATTGCAAGTCGAAAAATGTAATTTCGCGGCACTCGAAACCGAATATCTTGGACACGTCATATCAGAAAATTCTATTAAACCCAATCCGCTTAAGATAGAAACCATAAAACAAATTAAAATCCCTACAACTCAAAAGGAGATTAAATCCTTTCTCGGTATTACTGGATATTACCGAAAATTCATTAGGGATTACGCAAAAGTGGCATATCCCATGGTAAAATTCCTTAAAAGAAACTCTAAAATAAACATAAAGAACAGGGAATATATACAGGCATTTAACAAGCTTAAAGAACTTATTACTAACGAACCTGTATTAATCAATCCTGACTTCAGTAAAGTATTTACGCTTACAACAGATGCATCTAATTTCGCAATCGGAGCAGTGCTTTCGCAAAGTGGTCATCCGATAGCTTATGTCAGTAGAACGCTTAATGACCACGAAAAACACTATAGCACAATAGAAAAAGAACTCCTTGCAATAGTTTGGTCTACTAGGTATTTTAGACCCTATCTATTTGGCAGGCAATTTATAATCAAAACCGATCACCGCCCTTTGGTGCGGCTATCGAATCTTACTGAGCCAAACAGTAAACTTCAAAGATGGAAAATCCATCTAAATGAATTTAATTATACTGTGGAATACGTAAAAGGGAGGGAAAACAGCGTAGCCGATGGGTTAACTAGAGTTAACATCCATCAAGCCGATCATTTTTTTTTGTCGGGGTGTGTGAAACTTTCTGCACTGGAGCACTCAGACTCAATACTGGTCCATTGTACTACCACCGTAAGAACGCCAGTAGTCTGTCTGCAGTCTTTTCTGTTGAGAGACAACAAGAATGCCGCGGATTTCCCACAGACGTCGGGGAGCATTTGCTTAGTCTGTCTGCACCCTGAAGAGTCATGCCAAAGGCGATTGTGTTCATAGGAAACCCAACCGTCAATGGAAGCCCTGACCGAGGACTCAGGCAGACAGATCGCTGGTTCAGGTCCTGAGAAGTCCCTCTCTGAGCCTTGTCTAGCAAGTTCATCGGAGATCTTATTTCCCGTGATCCCGTTATGACCCGGGACCCAGACAAGTTTAAGTGAATTCAGCCTTCCGACCGAATTCAGCGATATCTTGCATTCACGTACTATTTTGGAGGTAGTTAAGGGTTTGAGTAAGGCCTTAAGCGCAGCCTGACTGTCGCTACAGACGCAGATACTTCGCCCCCTCCACCTGTTCCTCGTAACATAGTCCATGGCCATTAGGATAGCATAAGTCTCTGTTTGGAAGACTGACGCATATTTGCCTAATGGAAAGAAAAGTCTAACGTTATCGCTCTCCACGAAGACACCAGCACCAGATCCTTGATCGGTTTTGGAGCCATCCGTAAAGATTCGACTGCATTCCCTTCCAGGTTCAGAGTCCGGCCAGAGCCAGTCCTGGACGCGAGGAAAGTCGACATCGTATTTGCGCTTTAGCCGAAGTTCCGGTGTCATCGCATCAGACGGCATATCCATAAGATAGGAGTCGAAGGACAACCGTTGCGCAAGTTCATCAAAACTCCAGTGCGAGTTATACCAAAAGCCACCTCTTCTAAGACGTGAGATAGCCTTGATTGTACATCCCATGATGTAAACATCAAGGGGCGGAAGGTTCAATAGTGCATCTAGGCCGGAGCCAGGCGTGCTGGGGAAGGCCCCCGTGCAGCCGAGACATACCTGCCTTTGGAGTTTGGCAAAAGCAGCAGTGACGTATTTACGTGAAAGCTTATTCCACCAAACAACCGATGCGTATGCTATAAATGGTCTTATCATGGCCGTATAAATCCATAGGACTCTTCGGTGATAAGCCCCATGTCTTGCCGAAAATGCCTTTGCACTGCCAGAAAACAGACAGCGCCTTGGCAGTCTTCAGCTCAACATGTTTGGACCAAAGAAGTTTGCTATCCAGGATGACTCCCAGATACTTTGCTTCATTGGAGAGTTGGATTGTGACGCCTTTTAGCACTGGCTGAGTCAACCCGACCAGCTTCCTCCTTCTCGTAAAGAGAACAACCTCAGTTTTAAGAGGATTGACCGAGAGCCCATTCCTTGTGCACCATTCGTCGATCACGTCAAGGACCGCCTGCGCCTTGGCGCATACAGTCGCTAGGCATGATCCAACAGAAAGCACGGCAACATCATCCGCGTACGCCTGAGCGTAAATATTAGAACTGTTGAGTGCGTTCAACAGAGAGTCGACCAGCATACACCACAGCAGTGGAGACAGGACGCCGCCTTGCGGGCAGCCTCTGTTTACCCCCGCCATAACATAGCGGCCACAATCCGCATCCGCAACCAACGTTCTATTCATTAGCATTGCTTTAATCCACAACACCAATGGTTCGTCGACTCCGTGTTGTCTGGCGGAGCTGCACATGCTATCAAAAGTCGCATTGTCAAAAGCACCCTCAATATCGATGAAAATGTCCATCGCGTATTCTTTTCTGTCAAGCGCGCCTTCAATTCTACCAACTAGATTTTGGAGCGCAGTCTCGCAGGATTTTCCGCGTTGATAGGCATGTTGCATCGGAGATAGTGGGTGCAATCGCAAAGCACCTTTGCGCACGTGAAGCTCGACCAGCCTTTCCTAGCTTTTCAGCAAGAAGAAAGTCAGACTGATTGGTCTGAAGCTCTTGGCGAGCGAGTAGTCACTTCTGCCAATTTTTGGTATAAATGCCACTCTAACTGTACGCCAGGGTGTTGGAATGTATGCCAGTGCTAGGACAGCGGTGAAGATTTTCTTCATAGTCGGTAGCAACTGGTTTGTACAATGTTGCAGCATGGCTGGGTATATTCCGTCCGTACCAGCCGACTTGAAGCCGTCAAAAGACGCAAAGGCGTATTTAATGGCCTCGTCCGTCACCACGGCCTTCGCAATATACCAGCTACGCCGAGTTGTTTGTCTTGGCTCACTCATAGTCTCGGTAATCGGGGCTGGTTGTGAACCAATTGTTATCTGGTTACCCGAAAAGTGAGACTCCAGCAGATAACTAAGAGTTTCCGCTTTCGTCTCAGTGAAGGTGCCATCAAGTTTTCTAAGTGAGTCCAGTTTGGCTGGTTTGCCCTTTTTCAGTACTTTAACCAACCTACTAGTTTCACCCAGTGTTTCAATCTTTTCGCAGAAATTCCTATAAGAAGCACTTTTCGATACCCGAATTAGCGTCTTATATTCCTTCTGCTTCGATCGGTAGAGATTCCAGTCTGTCTCTAAATCAGTCTTGAGTGACCTATTTAGAAGCTTTCTAGCTTCTCTACGAATTCTTTGCAGTTCCGAGCTCCACCAGGGAACCGGAGTTCTGCCAGGGGGTTTACTTACTGGACCGTCAGTTCGAAACAGCTAGTAATGGCACTATTCAGGTTTTGAACAGCATCCTCTACCTTTTGTCTCGTCCTGAGTTTGGTTGGAGTTTTGAGAGTTTTTCCCATTTCCTCCCTGAAGCGTATCCAGTTGGTTTTTCTTGGATTCCTCCTCTCCTGTAAAGTTATGGCTTCGCATTCGATTTGGAATTCGATTTATCTATGATCTGAGAGGGATGCCTGCGAAGAGACCCTCCAGTTGGTAATCGCCTTAAAGTATCTATTTGATAAAGTCAGGTCGATCACCTCCTGTCTTCTTGACGTCACAAAAGTTGGTTGCGAGCCAACATTGTTGATAGTAAGATCAGATGATAGAATGAAATCTAGGAGATGGTTTCCTCGCATGTTGCATTTGCTACTGCCCCAAACAGTGTTTTGAGCGTTGGCATCGCAGCATATAACTAGGCCCATCTTCCTGGTGTCGCAATAGTCTATGAGTTCAGCAATTGCCCTTGGTGGTGGAGGTACTACTGAATCATAGGGGAAATAAGCTGACGCCACGATGAAGGTCGTCCAATCTCCATTCGTTTCGTAGCTAATGGCTGCAGCAACCAAATCTTGGCCACAAAATTGTCCAAGCTTAGTCACTGAGAGAAGGTTCGACACAGCAAGACAAGCCCTTGGTCTCTCGGACCGCTCGTCACAGAGTATCGTGGTGCCACGGACACCTCCAAGGCCACAGATGCGATTTTTCCACACCCATGGCTCCTGTATGGATGCTATGTGGGCTTTTGTGTTCAACACGGAAAGCTTCTTACTGATGAGAGCAGTAGCAGCCTTGGAATGTTGAAGATTGATCTGAGTAAATACAATCGTCTTTTTCTTGCTGACAGATGTTCCCGCGACAGCCAATTTCTGCCTACTGCCGCCGCGAGCATTTCTGCTTGCAGCAACTGTTTCACTCAGATTTTGGGCGCGGGGACCTCCATCAGCTAGAAGTGTTCTAGTGGAAGGGCACGCAGAAAGTGCGCGCGCAGTTCCACCGACAGGAGTGCTTGAGGCCTTCTTCCTCCGTTTTTTCCTGTTCGAGCCATTGGAAGAGGAGGCAGCCGATCATAATGAGACGCAATACAGAGATAATGAAGTTACATTACTTAACCTCTTTAACGAAAATGATGAAGAAAGTGAGATTTCGTCAACTGGTGCAACGATTCATAGCGCACAAGAAGATTCTACTAATCACATTCATATTACAGACAAACCTATTAATCTTTTTAAGAACCAAATCTACCTTACACGTGGAAACAAAGAAAAGGTGACACTAAAAATAGTTCACAAAAAGGTCCAAAACTACTTTCAAGTAGTAGAACGAACTGATTTATTAAAAATAATGAAAAGAGTCATTGTTGATAAGGGACTTATGTGCATTTACTGTGATGATTCACCCCTTTTCCTACAGTTTCAAAACATTTATGTAAAGTATTTTTCCAACAATCAAAATCTTAGGATACTTAAATCAAGCATAAGATTAAGGGATATAACCGACAAAAACGAAATAATAACGTTGATTGGAAAAGAACACTTGAGCAAGAATCACAGAGGAATAAATGAAGTTTATTCCGAACTGCGGAAACTTTATTTTTACCCCAAAATGCAAATATTAGTACATAAATTTATTAATAATTGCGAGATATGTCAATTAGCAAAGTTTGACCGTACTCCAATTAAAATCCCTTTTAACATAACCGAATCACCTCATCATTTTAACGATATAGTACACATGGATATATGGCATCCCTATGGGAATATTATGTATATAACTACAATAGACAAGTTTTCGAAGTATGCAACTATCCATAAGATAAATGATAGGACATGGATTTCCGTACTGAAAGCTTTAAAAGAGAGAATTCTATATTTAGGTAAAATAAATAAACTTGTCTCAGATGGTGAAAAATGTATAATCCATAGCTTAGTCGAACAGTTTCTTAAAGATAACAACATAACATTTCATCAAACTACAGCATATAACAAGACAGGAAATTCAGACGTGGAAAGGCTCCACGGAACATTAAACGAACATCTACGAATTTGTAAAGTTGGCACTCAAATAAATAACGATGACGATACCCTTGACGAAAAACTTTTCAAAATTGTAAGCATTTACAATAACACCATTCATTCAACGACAAAGATGAGACCCATAGATTTCATTAATAAAAACCTTGACAAAACAGATATACAAAATTTACACCAAACGTTTTCCAATGAAAAGCAAAAGCGAATAAATAAACTGAATGTTGCTAGAGATTATAATTATAAGCAGGAATGTAATATTGTAAGAAATAGGGACATAGCAAAGAACAGCGCTAAGTATAAGAAATTAAATAAGTTCATAAAAGAATCCAATTATTTGATTGATGATAGCAATAGAAGGCAAACCAAATACTGCAACAGCAACTAAAACGTCGCTACAAATATCGATAACTCTTCTTTAAATTTTCAAATTTTCTTGCAGGAAATGAAACTAATAACACTTTTCTTGCTCATTGCAAGGGTCTTTGGGCAAAACCTGCAAGTATTGCCGATTCTGACCGAAAACGGATTTATGATATCGACAACAGAGGAAATATTAATCATACAGAACTATACAAAAGTAGCCCACATCGTCAACCTCACCCAATATGCTGATATAATAGACACATTATACAATAACCTTAACCAACTAAAATTAAGTAACGATGACATCAGCTATCAAATGCTGCATAGAGAAGTTTCTACACTGCATAACCATTTTAACATTTTACTACCTAGCATACACAAAGAGAGAAGTAGTAAACGGGGTTTAATAAATATTTTTGGGAAGGGACTAAAATGTATAGCAGGAACAATGGATAACGATGACGCCGAAGACATATACAATCACTTGGACAATTTAGACAATAACATGAAACAAATTACTGATCAATCCAACAAACAGGTTATTATTAATAAAAACCTTATCAAAAATATAAATGATATCTCAGAACACATTAATACACAACAAAATAAGTTGAGTAAATACCTTTACGAAATCACCAATATAACTGAAAAAACATATTTCTGGCAAATCAATTCGAATATGTACTGCAAATGCTTGCAGATATAACAGCAATCGACAGACAAATAGAAAAAATTAAAGACATAATCCTACTTAGCAAACTTGACGTATTGACACACGACATACTGACCGATGATGAAATATACAACTATAAAATAACAATAACTACTCGTATGATGCCGTATCTTAAAAATAGCGTAATATTTAGAGACAATCTTTTAATTTTTGTACTACTCATACCAACATTTACCGATGAAAAATTTTCAAAGGCAATGGGTATACCATGCCCTAATTCCGCATTCGAAGAGCTGGATATTGATACTCAGGAAGTCATTATTAAAGATAATATTATTTTTAAAACTATAAGTGAGTTAACAATAAAAAAAGAAAACTTAAAAGTCCACGATAACCAGTGTATTAGAAATCTATTGTCAACAGACAATAAATGCCCTTATAGAGTAAATAAAGAAGAATCTGTAACTCAAATAAAAGAAAACTTAGTTCTAACAAAAAACATGCAAAAAACGAAAATGTCTCAGAATTGTAATAATGATGATTTATTTGTCGAAGGAAACAATGTAATCAAATTTAAAAATTGTTATATAGGTTTAAACAACTTTAAATTTTCAAACAAAATTAAAGAGTTTAAAGATATTATTATTCTGCCTTCACTAAAACTTAATTTAACAAAAATAAAAAGTAACTTAAATATACAAGAAATACACCTACAAACAATCGAAAATAGAGAAACTATTAAATACATCGAGTTCGAATCAAAAATTAATAAGTACACTTCTGTATCGTTTATAACGCTGGTAATAGTTATAAGTCTTTTTATTGTAATTGCGAAATGCAATCAAAAAAAATTAAAATTGTCGTCAAAGCGCAACCAATGACAGACCCATTTAAAATTTAATTAATTAATAATTTTCTTAACTACAAAAAAAAATATAGTAAGTTTACAGCTTAGAGCTTTAATTATTTTTTTTAATTTCAATTTTTGGTGGACCAAAAAACTTATTGGGGGAGGTGTCACATCCTATTGTAAGCGGCAGCCCCGCAATGCATACTGGGCACATTCCTGCATGTTTATGCGGAGTTAGATTTCGAGTCTGTTTACTCGAAATCAGATTCCGCCTTTTCCAGGAATTGCCCACGCGAATTCTTTTCTCGTCTTGATCTTTGTGGGAAGATCCAGATAAGAGAACTGAATTTCGCATAAGATTTAAGTCTCAGTTTAATGTAACAATAAATGCTTTTTCAGTTGCAATAAAGATCTTAAAGCGAGCGGAAGAGTTTGTATTTAGTTACTTTACTATATGTTGATTTTTTCGATAATTTTTTTAAATTGTGTTCGTGTCAGTCGCCGGATTTTAAAAATTCTTACACATGATAATTTCGGGCCCCTAGAGGGTAGGGTATGTGTTCCAAATTTCAGCTCGAGTTTTAGGAACTAAAAATTGACAACTGACGAACAGAAGGAAGAACCGATATGGCTAAATCGATATAACTTTCGATACTGATCACGAGTATAGAAACTTATAGCGTCTACTAAGGCATGTTACAAACTAAGAGTCGAAATTATACGAATAGGGTATAAAGTGTTTTTGTGGGGCTTGAAATTCCAACGAAGGTGCCCACATTGCAGGTAGGATGGGTTCGTTTTATTGACATTTTTTTTGCAAGTTTAAATAAATATTTTTGAAAGTCTCACTTACAAAAATGTGTAAAGTTCACACAGAAGCGAAATTCTAAAGATGATACAGACAGCTGCTGATACATCCTTTTTTTGGTTGTTATTTTTTTTTACAAACAATTCTTTCTTTTTTTAAATGGGAGTCCAGTCAATAGTCCAAACCTTAAATTATTTTACCAGTAGCTCCTTGAAACGAAAAAAAGGGATATTTTTCCAAAATCTCCTTAGAAATCGCGCAGTAATTTTGTGTTCAAGGTGATTTTACGAAGAAGTGCTTGAAACCCTATAGAAGGTGCTTAAAATCCTAAAAAGGATATTTTTGTATGTCTTTAGAAACCCGCAGTATTTCCGTGTTCAAGGTTATTTAACCAACGTCCTTGCAAACCTAACAAAGGTCCTTAAAACTAGAAAAAAGAATTTAGAATTTTTTTCCGATATTCAAGGTTCTTTGACCAAGAGGTCCTCCTAAAACCTGACTTTTTTAAGGGTGTACTCACTTCAGACCCAATGTGTTTTCTGATGTACAAAATCATTTATTGCTTCAGAACGAGACTAAACATTTTGTTTTTTGTTGGCAAGATAAACCCACAACATTTATAGGAATATGTACTTAGATATAGCAAATAAATTTTGAAAAACAAAATCTATATGAATTATTTTCATATCTTTTAAATTGCTTTATTTGTCATACTTTAATTAACTTTTAAATATGTACTTACAAAAAACTTATATTAATAAAGAAAGACAACAAAACATAAAAATTCAGTCTTAAATGTTAAAATTTGGTGTTTTAGTAAACGCGGTTATAGTTTTTTTTTCGTCCTTTGTATAAAGGAAAAGGCGATACGTGAGACTGTGATAATTACCGTTCAATCAAGCTGATGTCACGCGCCATGACGATCGTTGAGCGGGTATTAGACAGCCGAATGCGGCAAAAAATATGGCTATCTGAAAACCAAAGCGGGATTTTCGCAGGTAAATCAACCACAGATGCTCCAGAGTATAAGGATCATGTTGAAAAAACATCGTGATTTCCTTAAGGATTTGCAAATAGTGTTGGGTGAAAAGGCCCTTCATAGACAACCAAGAGAACTGTTATGGGTGGCAGTAAGACAACGTGGAGTTCTACCTACGTACAGATGATCATGGCAATGAATGAGGGAGGAAAGACAAAAGTAAGATGCCCAGCTGGCGGCACCGAGGAGTTCGCAATCAAAGTCGGTGTACACCAGGGAAGCGTCTTAGGTCAATTGATATTTTTTACAATCCTGATTATCTGCTTGAAGAAAAAGTGACGTACTCCAAAGTGCATCAGTTATTCTTTACTAACGATGGAGTCATCGTTAGCGAGAATCTAACGTCCCTGCAACTAGCACTTGATGTATGGGTGAAAATGTTGGTGTGGAATGGGAATCGTATTAATCCGACAAAACAGAATATTTGTGCTGTCCGTTCTCTGATCCACTCTTACCTATTCCAGACATTTATATGAATGGAGGAGTGATTCCTGAGTCCGAAAAGTTAAAATATCTAGGATCTAGGATCTAATCAATAGCAAAGCAAGCTGTGATGACAACATTAAGCATCGCGTAAGCGTAGGGTGCATGATGTGGCGGAAAAACTCAGCCATCGTCTGTGACCGAAAAATTGCCCCTAATCTGAAAGGAAGGCTCTACACCACAGCTGCGCACCGGCGCTCACACACGGTTCCCAATGTTGCACAGCGTACAAATAGTAATCCAATCCCCATTGGGAACAACAACATAACCCCTTAAATGAGATAAACGGATAACACCTTGTTTCTCCAACCTCTGCACCAAAAAGAGGATTTCTGCCGGGTAGTACAATGGATCGTTCCTTTCTTATATACAAAAAAATTAAGGCAAAGTACGGCAGCTTATACTCTTATTTGCAATAGAAACATCCTTCGAACCCTGTCAAAACGGCTATATCAATCAACGCTCATACAAACGCGAAAGACAGGCAGGCCTTAAAACTCCTGGATCACACAAATGCACCCAGACCAGTATTTTTATTTAATTCGCCTCGCTGACGAAGTGATTCGAATTCGGGAGGTCTGCCGATAATTTCTGAGGTCGAACCGGCAAACCCCACAGGCAGACCACTAGGAATGCAGTTAAGAGGGAGGGCTATGATCGCTTTAATCCTGATCATAGCCTCACTGCCATTAAGGAAGAAGAAGAGAGAAAGGATAACAGTTTTGGTGCAATTGAAGGGGTTTTCATTGCGATAGTATAATCTTTTTCGTTATCAGCACTGCGATTAACTATACGCGCTTTTGCTTTAGAAAATCATTCTATTTATTACATCGATGAGTTTTTTTCTATATAGACAAAATAAAATAATATGGGAATGCTTCGTTTTGCAAATCGGAATGTCGGTGTGACTATATGTGTATGTGACTGTATGTGTACTCCATGCGCAAACATCTCACCTTGAGAAGAATCCTAAGCTCATACAATCCCATTTCGTGGAATTGAGTTCTAGTTGTCCAAACTGTAAGTCAGACCATATATTAACCCAATGCACAGAGCTTCTTTCTTGACAATTGCTGTCTGCATCCCGTTCCCGACGGAAGCGCTTGTTGCTTTTCGGTCTCGCGCTCGCCTCCGGTACAAATCATGTTTTTTTTTCTTATTTTATTGTTTGTGAAGAAATAACAAATAAATAAACAAGCCGCGACATCGTGTGCATCAGTGTGTTACACAAAAAAAGGCAAACATAATATAACGGCCGGTGCCAGTGCCAGTGCCCTAAAAAAAAAAAGCGTTGGGTATTCCTCCGTTCCCCATCCCACTCCATCGCTGTTGCATTTGCTTGGCTATTGCAGGTGTCGTACGATTTTCGTTTGTGCACTTGTGATGGTTCTGTAAAGGCAGCATCAGACGGATAGCGGGTCATGAGTTGTCGATTTTGTTGGTGGACCAAAAAATATTACCGTACGGGTATAACACCTGCGGTAAATTGTTTTGGAAATCTAACGCAGATCTTCAATTCACGGCTTTTGCTTAGGTAGCGTCGGATTTTGTGTTTTCATTTATGTTTGTATTTTATAATGAAAAAAAATTTGTTCGTTATACGCCCACGCTTTCCACAACAAACCAGCTGTTTTGGCACTCAATGAAACCCAGGTTGGCTCTGATTTAACAGAGTTTAGTCTACATGGGTATAACTTAGTGCCATTATTCTCTCCCCATTGCGGTCTTGCCGTCTATATACGACCAATAGGGGTACAACCAATGTGGTTCAATGTCGCCCAGAACGCTGGGAAATGTCTAGGCTTCGTTGCGATGTAAGAAATATTTCACACCTTCTGATCTGGCTACAATTTATAAGGCGTTTATTCGCCCGAAAATCGAGTACAACGCTCATATCTGGTCTGGTGCACCAATAACTTATTTGGAGCTACTTGACAGAATCCAAAAACGCGCGATAAAACTCATTGGCGACCGAGGCATCGCGAGATCGATTGGCTCTCTTAGTCATCGTCGTAATGTCTCCTGTCTTTCGTTATTTTATCGTTATTTCCACCATAAGTGCTCGAATGAAATAGCCAGTTGCATTTCACCCCTAGAACATTTCAACCGCAATACCCGATATGCAATAAATGCTCATCAGTTTACCCTCAAGCCTGTATTCGGACGTACAGTGAAGTTCAAAGAATCTTTCCTCAGCCATACAACACGAATGCGGAATACTCTTCCACGCTGTATTTTTCCTTCACATTATAAGCTACAAACATTTAAAACCAACGTGCATCGGTATCTCTCCTTTTATTCTAATCCTAATTGCTTAGTTTACCCTGAAGAACAATGCGAGATGTCACCAAAGGAGTTTGAAGAATATGGTTCAGTCAAACTTCGCGGCCCACAGTGGTCTCCGGCGAATGATTCATCCTTATACAAAGTCAACTTGAATGATAAAGCATCGTTAACCAAACGTCAAATACTGTCAGAGTCTTCGAGGATATTTGATCCTATCGCTCCTGTCTTCATCAGCATGGAAATATATTTGCAGGAGCTCTTGAGAAAAAGGTATAAATGAGATGACATCATAACTTCAGAGCATGCTACAAGTTGGCATTGCACTCGCGATGAGCTTCAAACTCTCGAAAAAAAATAGTATTCCACATTTAATGTGGGCTTCAAAAGAAAACATCGAATTCCATCGATTTTACGATGCATCTCTCGATTACAAATCCATATACTGCAGGAGTATCGATTCGGCTGGGAATGTTACCACCAACCTTGTTGCCGCAAATACCAAAGTAGCTCCCATCAAAGTCGTTTCTCTTCGCGCCTCGAGATGTGGGGAGCAATTTTACAAGATCGCTTAGTAACAAAACTTAAAGGATCTTTACAAGATAAAGAATTTAAAGTTGCTGCTTGGACTGATTCCGCACTAATCCTCCATTGCCTCTCAGATTTACCCAAGAGGTGGTCAATTTTGATCGGTAATCGTAATCGGTAATCGAAGTTCCAACGCTGCATATTTTACAAATATGAAGCTTCCAGGCCACGGACAATATTATGTATTTTAGGTAGTGCAGGGGACTGAATAGAGTGGTTGCAAGAGAAATGTCCGGTCTGATTAAAGTAGTGGAATTTGTACTTTCAGTAGTCTTAGAAGGTTAAAACAAGAGAAAAGATATTTTTCTGAAATGCACTTAGAAACGGCGCTGTATTTTTGTGTTCAAGGCTATTTTACGAATTTTCTTGGGACAATAAGAACGTCCTTAAAATTCAAAAAATTATATTTTTCCAAAATGTCCTTAGAAACCGCGCAGTATTTGTGTTCAACTTTATTTAACCAAGAGGTCCTTTAAACCAGAAAAAGGATAAACTTCCGAAATGGCCTTAAAAACCGCAGCATTTCTTGGCTCAAGGACCTTTAAACAAGATGTCGTGGGAAACTTAAAACAGGTACAGGAGAAAAGTGTTGCTGTTGATTTCGTTGGTGGACCAAACCAAGTTATCGTATGGGCATAACACCTACGGTAATTAGTTTTAGCGTCGGAGTTTGTGTTTTTTGATTGGATGTGAGTCAAAGTCGTGGGTTAATGTAGATTTTGTTCTCATTGTACGCCCATGTACTCCCTAACAAACAGCTGTTTTATCAATGATTGAAACACAGGTTAGCGTCAACTCCGATTTTACAGAGTTCAGCTTTTCTGGGTACAACTTAGTCGCATTTTTTCCCCCACCAGCGTTGGTTGTACGTACTTCAACCACACCTACCAGGTACGATGAAGTGTAAGTTTCATACCGATTCGTGATCCGATGTTATGAGGTCATAGCAGTTAAGATGCCAAGAATTCCACTGTCAAAGCACATCGTGCGCCAAAACCAACTGTTTTGGTAGGGCGCATGCACCAAATCATCAGCCAAGTATGGGTGGAAGAAAGCATGCCCGATGATTGGACTATCAGCTCCATATGCCCCATCTTCAAAAAAGGCGATCCTATGTCTTGCAAGAACTATCGAGGCATATCCCTGCTTATTGTCGCATATAATATCCTTTCCAACGTACGGTGTGAACGTCTTAAAACGTTTTGCAACACACTTATCGGCACGTACCAGTGTGGCTTCCTGCCAGGCAGATATACAATAGACCAAATTTTCACACTGAGGTAAATCCTGTAAAAGACCAACTGTGAAGGGATCGCACCACCGACCAATTAATTAATTGCTCAAAAACAATTAATTCCGCTCAAGCCGGTCTCGATACCTGATATCCAAAACCCACGTCCAGTAAAAGCGTTGCTTCGAACGACGGAGTGATACGATTCATTTACCGGCACTCTGCGAGTGAACAAGTAAAATAAAAATAAAAGAGTTGTATTACTCTGACGGCACGAGCAATGCATTTTAAAGACAATAGACAATAGTGTATGACAACATTACCTAACAAATATGTCTATTCAGCGTTGTACGCAAGTGAACCCGAAAGATTTGAGATGTTTTGTCATTTTGCCTCGCCACACACTATCAATATTGCTAATTAAGCAATATATGGGTTATTGGAATATCCGGTGATTCGAGCCGACTTGAGGGTTCTACCCACAAGTACGTTGGCCACAGGACCGGTCAACGCTACATGTCGATCCTTCCAGGAGGCGGTCAATAAATATTACCCGCTATACAGTCCCTCCGAACAGCGCAGACCACTGGAGTGGCCAGAACATTTTTGCTGACTCCAGTCCGAACTTTAGAACCCTGTTTATCATCGAGCGAAATGCAATATTTGCAAGGACTACCGAATTTCTGGTTTCTGCTTCCGTTGTCGGAAGTGTGTTAACTTCGATACGTGCCAAAGCGTTTCTTCTTTGGTCACGATGCTGAAAATCATTATACATGAGTTTTGTACGCCAACAGAGGATGTACAAAGCTTTACAGGAGCAATAAAAACCAAACCCCGAGTGGGTTGTCTACCGGTTCAGAATGTGACTGAAGGTGATCCATTGGAAAGCCCACCAATCCCACCCAGTCCTCAACACACTACCCACACACTTCAAAACAATACGAATTCCAAGCTGGAAACGTATGCTTTTCGTTTGGCTCAGGTCGAATATGGGACCGGGCCTCGTTCAACGCTTGATGCCAGTGATAGACATCAACTTAGTTGCCTGTATTATCGGGCCTTTCCAGTTATGGATGCAATAGACGCGGAACAACAGGGAGGTAGAAGCTCAAATGAACATTTTGGAAGATCACCAGCGGCAGTAGCAGCTCAGCTGCGATAAACAATTTTTAGACATTTTTTTTTTGCAATTTTTTAATAATCTTAGTCCCAAATATCTATGATATATTTACTTCCACATAGTTTGTTAATGTTTAATTAAATATGACTTATGCAACATGCACCTACTACCAACTTATAAATAGTTTTCAAAAACTGCTGTTTAATTAAAAATGATAAATATAATTGGCATTCCTTTGTAAAACTATTTTTTTAATGTTAAATACTTAGCAACTAAGGATGACTGCACATTCATATTATACTAGGGGTCGCCCCATGGTCGAAATTCGACCAATTTATTCTCTAAGTTGAAAAAAATAAACAAAGTCGACATTGCTTCTCTGATTTCACATGATATAAATTTTTCCGGCATTTTCAAGTAACTTCAAGCATTTTCAAGTAACTTCAAGCATGTCCAAGTAATTTCAAGTATGTTCAGGCATTATCAAGTAACTTCAAATTTTCAAGCATTTTCAAGTAACTTCAAGCATTTTCAAGTAACTTAAAGTAACTTCAAGCATTTTCAAGTAACTTCAAGTATTTTCAAACATTTTCTAGTAACTTCAAGTAACTTCAAGCATTTTCAAGTACCTTCAAGCATTTTCAAGTAACTTCAAGCATGTCCAAGTAACTTCAAGTATGTTCAAGCATTATCAAGTAACTTCAACTTTTCAAGCATTTTCAAGACACTTCAAGCATATTCAAGTAACTTAAAGTAACTTCAAGCATTTTCAGGTAACTTCAAGTAACTTCAAGCATTTTCAAGTAACTTCAAGTAACTTCAAGCATTTTCAAGT
Source organism: Portevinia maculata (assembly GCA_949715645.1). NCBI lineage: Eukaryota > Metazoa > Arthropoda > Insecta > Diptera > Syrphidae > Portevinia > Portevinia maculata. The sequence goes on from OX454526.1 coordinate 143,229,320, forward strand.
ACCTTCAAGCATTTTCAAGTAACTTCAAGCATGTTCAAGTAACTTCATGATATAAAAATGTTCCGCTCAGATTGGCAGATTATTGCCTCACACAGCAATGTTGTTGTTGTTGTAATTTCATCCAATTCGCTTCATTTTACCTGCTGTAATTCATAATGTATGTTATATATGTGGACAATTTTTGTATTGTGCACTTCTATGTATTGCCCCCTACCCAAATATATAGTGTTGGCATATCTATGTAACGTATAATAGCAAAAAAGGGGGAAAACACGTTATAGGCAACTCCGTATTAATATATAGATAGTTCAAGTAACTTCAAGCATTTTTAAGTAACTTCATGATATAAAATTTTTCCGTTCCGATTGGCATATTATTGCATTAGCTATTTCTGTTTATTTCACAAACTACTTTCCAAATTCATTCCAAATTTTGCTACCATCTCAATCCCGCTAAATAAACTATTAAGAAAAATTGTCAACTTTAATTTCAGTAAAGATTGCGAAAAATCATTCGAGTTGCTTAAAGAAATTTTAACCAGTCCCAACATATTGCAATTCCCGAATTTTAACGAAGAGTTCATTATACGTACTGACGCTTCAGGTTTCGCGTTAGGAGCAGTGTTGTCCAATTCCGACGATAGACCGATTGCCTACGCAAGCAAGACTCTTAATAAAGCAGAGGCAAATTATAGCACTATCGAGAAAGAATTGCTTGCGATAGTATGGGCAATTAAACACTATCGACCCTATCTCGGAAGAAGATTCAAAATCCTAACGGATCACAGAGCTCTAGTATACCTATTCTCGTTAAAAGAACCCAGTAGCAGACTAACCAAATTTAGACTACTACTCGAAGAATACAACTTTAATATAGAATACACCCCAGGGAAAGACAATTGCACAGCCGATGCTTTAAGTCGTATACGATGGGACTCCGATCAACTCAAGCAACTCCACATATGTGTGATTACCAGATCACAAGCAATAAAAGAAGAACCAAAAACAAAAATAGAGGAGGAGCATCACATAATCAGAGAACTACTCAGACCTCCAGAACATGAGAATAAAATAATTGAGCTGAAAATATGTAACAATTTCAAGGACGACAAATATCACATAAAAGATACTACTATGATACTGGGACCCAACAAAGTATTGGCATACATCCCAGAGAAGAACTATATACTCCTAAAAATGTCCAAGGAAGGTACTACAGACCGATCGTTGCAAAATGTTGTCGTGCACAGACTCTGCGGACCATTATCTATTAATAAATTATACATTACAAAAGAAGAAATAAAAAAACTCGCAGACGGCCGTCGAGAATACAAAATTCACGAGTTAAAAATTATATTATGAGAACTATTTAAAGAAAGTAATGTAAAGGTGCACCTTATAAACAAAGGTATAGAAATTACCGATCCTCAGAAAATAAAAATGATGCTCAACGACTATCACTTATTACTAACAAGCGGACATGCAGGAATAAACCGCATGCTTAAGACTATAAAAGGCAAATATTTATGGACAGGAATGCAGAATGACATAGCCACCTATGTAAAGCATTGTCCCATTTGCCAGAAAAACAAGTATATTACACCTAAAAAGCAGCCCATGGAGATAACATCAACCGCTGAATCAAGCTTCGACAAAATCTATCTAGATTTGGTAGGTCGACTAGACATATCTGTAAATGGATTTAAATACATACTAACCTTGCAAGACGAACTGACTAAATCTACTGAAGCTATAACAATAGAAAATAAAGAAGCTAGCACGGTAGCCAAGGGACTAGTAAAATGCTTTATCCTTAGATATGGAGTTCCTAAAGCAATAGCATCTGACCAAGGAACAGAGTTTATTAATAAAATATTTAAGGATATGTGCAAACTACTGAGAATAGAGCAAATACAGTCCACGGCATACCATCACGAAAGTATAGGAGCATTAGAAAACTCCCCTAAAGTTCTTGGAGCATATCTCAGGAGCTACGTATCTGAAAATCATACAGATTGGTGTACTTGGTTACCATATTATGTGTTTTGCTGTAACACAGCGGTACATGCTGAAACAGGTTATACCCCATTTGAATTGGTATTCGGACGACAATGTACGTTACCTTCAAATTTGACAAAACACGTGGACCCAAGATACAATTATGAAGATTACGTAATTGAGTTGAGGCAAATACTACAAATTGCTCACAGGGACGCTCGAGACATACTGGTAGAAAGGAAAAATGTTAGGAAAAGGGATTACGATAGGAAAGCTAGAAGTGAACAGACTAATTTCAAAGTAGGTAGTTTAGTCCTGTTAAGAAATGAGAATGAAGAAAATTAGGTTTAAATTTAATTTTTAAATTAAATTTAATTTTAAATTAAAAACTATATGATTAAATAATTTATTAAACTTGGTAAGAATTAATAATCGTAACTTATATTCATATAGATAGTAACACTATTATAGAACGTAAATTAAGTACGATATATATACGATGTTGTAATATAAATGGTGACTATTATATTAAGATATGCAATAATTATTAAATATTTTACCTTATAAGTAATAATCCTATAATATGATGATATTATAGTGGTACAGCAATTACTACTACAATAAGCTTTGTCCTAATTAAATATAATAACAGTGTAAGTTTTTTTAAAAAAAAAAAAAAAGGGAGAGACCCCGTTGAAAAAAAAATATCTATAAGTAATACTTAGATTATAAGTAATATTGAGATTAGAAGTAACTAATACAGTTGTGAGAATTGTATACACGTATAATAAGCTTGAATGAAGGTATGAATGTTTTAAGAAAATAAAATTATTTGCATACTCTAAATAACTTTACAAAAACAAAAATATAGAATATAAGAAAATAAAATTATTTGCATACTCTGAAGCAAGAATAGAGAATATAAGAAAATCAAATTATTACTCTAAATAACTTCACAAAAGCAAGAGGATAGAATATAAGAAAAACAGAGCAAAGAGAAAAAAAATGTAAATTAAAATCCGAACAAGAGATCCCTTATTGTAATAACGGCGGGTAAAAGAAGAAATCAAGACATATCATGATTTCTCCTTTTCCCCCAGGAAGGGTGGTGTGAAGGGATCGCACCAGCGACCAATTAATTAATTGCTCAAAAACAATTAATTCCGCTCAAGCCGGTCTCGACACCTGATATCCATAACCCACGTCCAGTAAAAGCGTTGCTTCAAACGACGGAGTGATACGATTCATTTACCGGCACTCTGCGAGTGCACAAATAAAATAAAAATAAAAGAGTCGTATTACTCTGACGGCACGAGCAATGCATTTTAAAGAAAATAGAACAAAATACACACTGGCGATGGCGAGTCAAGGGCACGTCTGGGGTTTACTTGTGTATGACAACATTACCTAACAAATATGTCTATTCAGCGTTGTACGCAAGTGAACCCGAAACATTTGAGATGTTTTGTCATTTTGCCTCGCCACACACTATCAATATTGCTAATTAAGCAATATATGGGTTATTGGAATATTCGGTGATTCGAGCTGACTTGATGGAATAATACAAAATTAATTGTAATAGAGATAAGTATTTTTTGGAAATAAAGCACTTGTATTTTGAAGTCCTGAAGTGGAGAATCTTTTTAGTTTTACTAGCTTGCGAGCTGAAATTCTTTAGGTAATCCTGCTCCAGTCCACCAACTTGTCAGAATCCTCACCTTAAGTGCAGTCCGCTGCTAAAGGTTCGAGCTAAAGGCACCAGTGCCTAAGCGAGAGGGTTCTACCCACAAGAAGTACGTTGGCCACAGGACCGGTCAACGCTACACAACGAATATTTCAAGTCGAGACACACCACCTATTCATCGACTTCAAAGCCGCGTATGATAGTATACATTGTCAGGAGCTCTATATGGCGATGACCGAATTCGGAATCCCGGCAAAATTGATTCAAATGTGTCGCGTGACACTGGAAAACACGCGCTGCAACCTGCAGTTTGGAAGTAGCTCCTCCGAACTATTTCAAACATGCACCGGATTTCGGCAAGGGGACGCGCTATCATGCGATTTTTTCAATCTCGTACTGGAGCAGATAGTGCGCAAGGGCAGGTGTCGTCAACACGGAAGACACTATCTTCATTAGGTCCGTTCAGCTGCTGGGTTATGCGGACGATATTGACATCATCGGTCGATCACAGCGCTCCGTGATAGAAGCTTTCACGGCGATTAAAGAACAGACGAAATCTCTTGACCTTGTAGTAAATGAGGACAAGACTAAATACATGCTATCAACAAACAAACAAACATCTGTCCACGGCCTAGGACAAAACGTCACTATTGATAGCAACAATTTCGAGGTAGTTAAGGAGTTCATCTACCTCTGTGTAAACATGAACTCCACGAATGACACCTAAGTAGAGATCTGGCGAAGAATTGCCATAGGAAACCGCTGCTACTTCGGTTTGGCAAAACAACTGGGTTCTAAACTCCTAACTCAGAGGACGAAATGTATGCTTTACAAAACCCTTATCCTGCCAGTTCTGCTTTATGGCGCCGAGTGCTGGACGATAAGCAGGAAGGGAGAGCTGATACTGGGCTCCTACGAAAGAAAAATTCTTCGGAAGATTTTTGGTCCTGTTTGCGGTGAGGGCGAATGGAAGAGAAGATACAACCGCGAACTCTATATGCTGTACCAAGATGTGGATGTAGTCCAAAAAGCCAAAATACGTCGACTACATTGGCTCGGCCACATCGAGCGAATGGACAATAATGCTCCAGCTAAGAGGATCTTCGAATCCCAGCCCCCAGGTTTGAGAAGGCAAGGAAGACCGAACCTCCGTTTCAAAGACCAAGCCATCGCGGATGCCAGAGCGCTTGGTCTGGGCAACTGGAAGCAGCGTGCCCTGGATCGTAGAGGATGGAAGGCTGCTATGTCTTAGGCAGAGACTCTTCACGGGTCGGGAGCCCGTTAAGTAAAGTAAGTAGTAACTTAATCACCTGTTATCATATTTTAAATCAAATATAAAGGCATTAGGAGGATCTTTGACCTTAGTTCAAAACAAAATTTCATAGAAACAACAACTATGGGGAAAAATCCATTAACTAAGCACGAAATAGGCCAAATTCGAGCTTACCAGGAACAAGGCAATCTAACCGTTTTATAGCCGGTAAGATTGGAAAAGGACCAACTGTGGTTCATAGCTATCTTAAGGGCCCTGAGAACTATGGAAAAAACTGGAAAGGAAGGGTAAGCAAAGCAACAACAAGTCAGGATGGACGGGTGGTACTGAGAGGTGGTTCAAATTCAAGACTTGCCGCAAGCAAAATCAAGGCAAAAGCTAAAGTTGAAGCTAGTAGATCAACTGTTCATTACGTGATACAGCAGGCCAACCATACTAGACACCAACAAATTAAAAAGATACAATTATTGAACCTAAAGCTATCTACATAATTATTGAAATTTGTTTTCGATTTAAGAAGTATAGAAAATGGCGAAGGAGAAAGTGTGATTCGAAACCAATTCTTATAAAAGCGAAAAAGTTCCATACGACCCAGTCGTTCACTTTATTCAAAACACGAAACGATACACACTGCTCTTGACTGTATGCATATCGACAGAATATCAGAGTAGGTTACACACAGTACCATATGTTTCATGCTTGTTCCACTTCAAAGGAGAAAACCATAAATAAATTCAGCGCTTTTGATTTGTATGTCGGTCAAACAAAACACGGGCTGGTGGTGCAGGCAGAACGCATTGTGGCACGTCGCGATCTGATTACAAATAGAACGGCGCAGCTTCAGCTATCTACCATAGAGGAATTTTTTCGAACATACAAAATCAATAAATATAAATATATCGTGAAAAAACAGCGGCTATCGTTAAAGTCGACTAAGGGGAGATAAGAAATGTAAACAACTTAACCATTTATGTAAGCCGAACGACACATTTGACATCTCAAAACTGATCCGCAAGTGTGCACGCAAATCCGTGGGTTGAAACCATTTGAGTTAAACGCTATAGTAAAAGAAAGATTAACAAATAATCAATGAGAGCATGCACGTGTCGAAATCGTAAGCAAAAGAGACAGGCCTAAAAACTAAGGAATCACACAAATGAAAATATACTAGGATTTGACTGGTCTCAATGATGAAGTGATCCAAAACCGGAAAGCCTGCCAATATTCGTTGAGGTCGAACCGGCGGACTCTACTGGCGGGTTATCATGCCTTGAATGCTGCTCAGATTATACCTTTTCTGAGGAAGAAGAATAAAGATTTATAATAGGAAATGGACCCAGACTACCAGCAATCGTTATAATAGCATGGTTGGTTTATAGAAAATACTGTGTGAACATATATTTATGTATGTATGTACATATATCGATTTCTTTTTCGAATACTTGTTAAAAAGTGAATGCCACACCCAGTCGCCGGATTTATGAAATAATTATGCATCACTTTTTGATAACGGGACAAGAGAATTTATACTCCAAATTTCAAAGGTCATGATTAAGGTTCATAAAAATTGAAATATGCACGCAAATCCGCACGAAAAATATGGCGAAATGTACTTGGAATTATGCTCTAATAGAAAAATATGCTTGATTTATATTGTCATTGTTCTTCCATCAACACAAGTGAACGATTGCAAATAACAACCATGTTTTTAAGATTTTTTTAAATAAAAATGTTTTGGGACTTTCACTCAAGGCCAGCTTGTATGTAGAATGAACATTTGACGTCTATAGAAATCGTTGGCGAACCATTGAACATCGTTTTGACGGCGATTGTGCCTAGGTATGAATTAAATATAGATACAAAAAGATTTCAACTACCGCACTTATTATCCGAGCATTTTTTTTTTTTTTTTATAATAAGCGCTCACTAAAGGGATTTGTTGGGACCCTTATAATGTATTAGCTACACAGCGCGGAAAATTAGGGTGAGAGGAAAGAGCATATTGCAGTACCGCGAATAAGACAAATAATCGTTCAATCCCAATAAGAAAGCGCTTTGTTGAAAATCGGTTCAAAACATACTTTTCAGTCTGAACATGACGATTTCTGGAAAAAGGCCAAAATATGCATGCACATCGGAAAATCGTTCAAATATGCAAATCTGCATGTTTCCTGCTTAAGCAAATTTTTACGAGCTTTAGTCATGAAAGTAAGGATTTTTTTTAGACAAAGTATTACTAAATTTACCATATTCATCATGTCAGCAATTAAAAACGCACCCAAAAGTGCGTCTTCGTGGTTATCTTCAACGTCAACATTAAATACATGGACGGGTTTGTTGTAAACTGGCTCCCTACCTTCCATACATTCTAAGACCTGTTAATGAAACAATCGTTTTCATCTTGAGATTGCATATTCCATATGCGGAATCATTTACCTGATCATAAACACGTTCTTCCACGGTAACAATTATATCAAACTGGTCTTTGCTGTCCTGAAACCGCTCAGGAAATTTTTTGATTCTCCTATTCCGATCGATCATGTGAAGCAGCCCATTCTGAGTGTAGCTATTTTAATTTATGAGGAAAAACAAACACATAAAATCGCAAAACAAGAGCGGATTTTCAACCTACTATTGTTTGTCTTTAGCAACTAAATCATTATAAATATTATCATATGGAGTTCCAAATTCGTAAACATTTGGTTTATCGATTGCAGTTCCAGGAAGTTTCACTCTCTCACCAGTCCCAAACGATCGAACTTTATATCCTTTTTTAGCTAGAAATCCATGAGCTTCCATGGATCTGTTCATGTTAGAGGAACATATTACAGCGATTGATAAATCTGATGCATTTGCCATTCTCTAGGAGAAATGAATTAGTCAGTTGGTAGTTAATATTACAAATTATAAGTAAGCTGCGATTTCCAGTGTATTACATGAAAGATGAAACTATTTTATGTGCAAAAATATTGACATATGTCAACACAGAATTGATGTAAGCGGAATACATTGAAATGAAATCAAACGTCGAAGGAAAGAAATGCGGTGCGTTCCAAAAGTGTTGGACAGAGAACTTGCTCAATAACGATTACTCAACTGGGACCGTGGCGGCAAATTTACGAGCTGTGCATTTGACAGATAAATATTTTGAGAGGGCTGAATAAATGCATCAGTGAACGAGTGAATGACTTCCATGCGTTATTGAAAAAAACACATTGGGATGATGTCCTGCGAACTGCCGTTCAATCAACAATTCAAAGTAGAATGACGGAAGCTGGGCCAATGTGAATTGACGCAAAGCTTGGCAGCTTAACTGCATGTGTGTTATCGCACAGAAAATTGTGTGTGTACGTACGCGCGTTAAAAGTTATACTTCTTTAGCGTGATGGTTATATAAATACGTGTTAAAAATCTTATACCAAGTAGGGAGATGAGAAACATAATTGATAAAACTTCAAGTTAGTGAAATTAACCTTAAACACAGAATTACTGCGCGATTTCTAAGGACATTTTGGAAAAATATCCTTTTTTAGGTTCCAATAAGCTCTTGCTAAAATAACCTAATGTCAAATTAAAGCGACATTCTCAAATTGGCCATTGTACCACGGTACAAATTTAAATGATTCCTCTTATCTATCTATAGAGCTATTTCTTTCTTCAAAGTCGTTAACCAGTTTCTTGTTTTTATCCGCATTACTGTAATAGGTCTTTAATGGGATTATAGAGGGCGTTAGGAGCAGATCAATGAAAGGAAGAAGTGATGTAGATGGGACTCAAGGAAGGAAACGGAAATCGAAGGAGATGGAATGTGAAGTGCGAGGAGCATGGCATGCTTGCGAGGCACGGCTCTGCTCGCCGGATGGGGTGGTTCTTGCGCAACATACTTAACTAAACCTATGACAAAATAATAAACATGCCAGATCTTACCTTATTTTATATGCACGCGGACGGTTTTCCACCGTACTGAGGGGCTGCTGGAGTTTTTGCGGCCTGGCCAATTCCCTCCCTTCCTGGAAGTTTGCGGCCGGTTTTAAAACTTCCACAACGTTGAACAGCTGTTGTCGATCAGTCCATTTTTATCGCCGAAAGGACCGGAGCATACCTTACCGCACCCCCGAAAATTAACTTACTGAGCCAATAAACTCTCTTGAAAATCCAGACAAAAATGAAAAACGTAATATTTTCGACCCTTGGATGACGTGATCATAACATTTAATTTTCTTTATTATTTAAACAAAAAGAGGAAGATTAATAAACTAAATTATAAATAAAAATTAATATGACACCTAAATACAAAAAAAAACATAGTTACACTAAAATGAATAAATAGATACTTATGAACATATAAGATTTTGAAATAGACAGTAAATTAAATTCTAAACCCCGTTTCATCTGTATATTTTTTTTGTTTTTTTTCTTTTTTGTACGTTTCTACCAAGGGAACCTTTCTGTTCTCATCTGTTCCGCGTTCTCCGCTACTCCTACGAGCGTTCCTACCTATGTAGAACTCTAGATAGATGGATTAATGTTTGGGATAATTCCTTCGGGCTTAATAACCAAACAACAACAAAAACGGTAAACGCCGAAACGAACTTTATCACAATAAATGTTACTCAACGAAATCAGATATTATGCCAAAAAAAAAATAACAATTAACAAAAAGGAACTATGACTCAAGTCAGCAAAAAAGAATAATTTACAAAACTTAAAGATAATAACTGCGACAATAAGCATTTTAATACGCCGATTAGCCGGCAGTGACAAAAAATGCGGTGAATTACTTTTTCTGGCTGGTTCTATATACCGACTTACACAAAAAAAAAATATCTCGGTAAGCTGCTTTTGAACTTTATTTAATTTGTACGAAACCAGCATCAGGCAGCACTTTATCCCTGTTTCGGGTATGTGCCAAAGGAGCACCCTCTGTTTGGCGGAGTCTCAATACCTTTTTAAGGCACCTCGTGAGTGTGGTCATACGGAAGTTTATTCGATTATTGTATATTTGTTGGCGTTATGTTCACTTCTTGTATTTTTTTCCGCCTTTACAGGGTTAATTTTGGCGGCTAGGACTGTGGCAATCACGTCTGACCGCCAGGTGGAATTTCAATTTAACGCACGCCTAATACATAAATTAAGTAAGATAAAATTCAAAAAAAAACACAAAAACTATGTATTGGCTTAGTAACTACGCTCACCAATATTGTACTGCTATAATTTTATTTAGCTATTTGTTTCGTATTCGGCATTGATTTGCCATAAAAGAACTTTGAACTTTTATTTTTTTTTCTGCTATACTCGCTTTAAAAATTCCGCACTATACTTTCTTTACGAGTTTGGTTACCTTCCTTCTCTACTGAAAACTCTACGCACAATGGCAAATCAAGGTCAATTTACATTGTAATGGCACTCTGAGATTCCACAATACGTTCCATCGTTCGATTAAACGCCCGTTTTTTTGAAACTGCTCTTCGTCAATGCTCTATTATAGTTTCCCTTTCTTGCGAAAACTTTTAGCTTTTTAGGGGTTCGGGTCTTAGCTTTCTGTGCACTTCAGCTTTTTGGAGCGCGTACATCCCTGCCGATGGTGAGCTCCAGTCACTTGACACTTCAACGTCAAACGTCAATTGACACGCTGAACTTCAAAACAATTTCGAATATTATGTGTGTCGGCAGTGATTTCATTTACTGGCTAAATGTTTCCCTTTCAGGTAACCGCAACATTACACAAACAAATCCAATGCCCGTGTAGGGATGGGTTAAAAATATCACTACAACCCATCCAGATAAACAGCGCTTGTCGTAAAATGCGACTAAGGAGGAAAATCGCATCTAGGCAATTTAAACATCGAGGTGAGCCTAGCGGCACATTTAACATCTTAAAGCTGTTCCGCAAGTTTGCATGCAAATCCGTGGATTGACCCGAATGGAGGTTGCTAATGTCGTAAGAGAAAGATCAAACAGGAAATAATAGTAGCATGTACGTGTCGAGCTCGTTTAAACTAAAGCACTACGGAAATGTTCGCTAATAGAAAGCGCAGTACCCCGCCAGGCACTACATCTAATGGTACTAATCCTGGGACGTGCAGAAATGTTCCTTTCAGAGCTATTCGGTTCCCGGGTGATAGCAAAGTAATGCTTAAGCGAAACCTAAGGCTTGCGAGTTGCAACATTGAAAGTATGAGTGGTCGTAACTACGAGCTCGTTAGGAGACGAGTTGATATCTTATGTGTTCAGAAAACAAAATGGCGAAACACCACAAAACGGGCGCGTTTCCTCGACGATGGGGCAAAAGCTTCCAAGATGTTGTACTACGGGACGGAACAGGGAAAGAACGGAATCGGTATCGTCATTGCGTCAGAGCTAATTGGCAGCATCTTGACCATTTTAAAGTCCAGTGATCTTTTGATGACTCTCAAACTAGTAATGCGAGGAGAGGTGTGGAATATTGTCAGTACATATGCTCCCCAAGTTTGATGCAAGCAGAGAGAAAAATGTGTATTCTGGCTGGATTTTCACAACCTCATCTAGAACATTAAAAAACAAGAACTTTTGTTTGTTGCCGGAGATTTGAACGGGCATGTCGGGAAGTCAAACGAAGGCTTTGAAGACTGCCATTAGGACTCGGATACGGCACCAAGATCTCTCCGGGTGAAGATATACGAAGTATCTGCAAGTCATACGGTCTTATCGTGCTTAATACTGTTGCATGTTTGCTCAAACTGTGTCATTCAGCATCAATTAGTCAACTTGTAGCGCCATCTAGGAGAAAGTATCCATATTACCGATTTTGGCAGCATTTGAATAGCATTTTGAGTAGCTGTGGAATAACTAGTACATACATAATTATGTTGTTCTCGAACCTTCTAAACTCAACGAATCTGGAAATTTTGAGAGGTGTCACTAGGAGATATAAATAGATGTCGCAGGAGCACCCAAGACATTCGAGTTGTGAACCGCGATAAAGAAGTGCGATAGATGACAGTAGTGAAAAGTATAGGGAAAAAGTATAAGTATTGAGTAAGAGAAAAGTGATTGTGTATTTAAAGTGATTAATTTTGAAAGTGAATTGTTGTGAATAAGTGAATTATTAGAATAATAATCAAGAATTAAATTGAAAGAGAACTAATAAAGATTAATTAAATAGAATTACGTTTTATCTTTTCGAATCCTAGCCTGGATGTAACAATACCATGTTCGTCAAACAAAGCCGGCACATATTCACTAAGAGCAGCGGCGGAAATGGGTTAAAGATTGCAAACAGAACATTTTATGACGGCGGGACGAACAGAACAAAACAAACGAAAGTGTCTGCGATAATCAAATGGTACAATCTGGACAAAGAAAAAGGCGACGCATTTCTTGCAAATGTGCAAAATTATCTTCATCACACCATCAACGAAGTTGAGGATGCAGAGTGCAGAGCACAAGTTATGTGAAATTTCCTACAACGACTTTGCTGGGATGGAGCCAAATCACTGCACTATCAACACGGCAAAGAAACAGCTAAGGCAGTGATAAGTGAAAATGTATTCGAAGCTTGTTCAAAGTGCTCTACTTATAATGGAGATGAAAAACCTCGCCTCGAAAGGGGATTCAAACTTTGCCAGAGGCTCGCATAGAGGAAGTTCGCTCAAAGGGTTGATCTTGCCTTGTGGGCAAACTGTCGCCTTTGTCAGTTCGGTGTGTTTGGGTGTGTGGTTAAAAACATTGTCTGAAATTCTCCCATCTTTTTATGTTATTTTCCATGCATAAACATAATGAAATTCGCAATTAATTGAATCCAAAATAAGTAGATATAACGTGCATTTCAATTCCAATCAATACAAAATATTTAGACTTTGCTCCATCAATTTCCATATATGTATTTACAATAACGACGAACTAATTGGGTTCCGAAATCCGATACTTGTGAAATAACCTGGCGCATTATACACCACTACGCTATTTTATTCCATATTTGAAATAATCCGCAGACAATGTACCTACATTATAAACTCTATAACACAAACCTTAATAAATGTCAAAAAACTACTACTACTACTAGTAGATTTAGCAGTGGTTCATTGTGCACCGCTAGTGTATTTATAACCACGTCACCCTTCACAAACATTTGCAAACATTATTAGTAAGGCTTTTCTTTATAAATCTGCCTGAACAAAATTTGGTAATTTAAGTAATAATAAAATATAAACACTGGTTAATTTTTAATTCTTGTGGAAAATTAATGAGAAACTATATTACAAAAAATGGGCACAGCAAAAATCAAGTCATTATAAACTTAATTTTCGGAAATTCGAAATCACCTGGCTGTCACTTGTATAAAGCACCGAACGGATTTTCCCATGCAAAGGTTCTCGCGTTGGTCCACTATTATACTATTATATATTTCTAGCTTTCATTTTCCGTTTAAAACTATGTTTCCAATAGTGCTATAATTTAAGAAGATAAATATCCCAACTCTAAATGTAAGCTTGGTGTTTTAGCTTTGTTGGAACAGAAGAAGTGGAACCAAGCCTTTATCGAAAGCTGACATTTGTCAATTAAGTTACAGTAGTCTAGTGTATTGTGAACAAGCTAAGTGAATTTCGTTGAAATTATTTACCAATTTGTACTAATTCAAAATGGCAAATGAAAACGAAATGGAAATTATTTGTCGAACTTGCTTAAACGAAACCAATTCGTTTAAATGCATTTTCAAAGTCGGCATGCTGTGCGGAGAAATAACCACACTGTCTACAATACTAAGCGAGTGTACATCTGTCGAGGTAATGCCAAAATGCTTTTCGTTAATAACGGGAACATTCTTGTGAATTCATATCGATCCAGTATCAGTATTATTGCAAAAAGATCGTTACAACGTACAGTCTATTAACGGATTGAAGTATAGCTAAAATATTTTCAAACCGAAAGTAAATTTAAAAGAAAACTAACTGCTCGAGTATGTCACTTAATGGGAGTGTTTTATTATGTATTTAGTTTTACTTACATTTCAGAGGATGTCTTGTGCGTTATTTTAAATATTGTTCGAATCAAATTGTGCAAGTGGAAACTGGAAACTGACTGAAACAATGATAGTGCACTATTTTCTTGGATAGAAAAATTGTACAGGAATCGTAAAATCAAGCCCTGCTTTCGTGAATATCCGTTTGATTGCACATTTCAGTTTTGTCTGTTATCTGCTGTTTCCTCAAAATGGTGTCAACAAACCGAGTGCTCTCAGAGTGCACTGACGGTGAATTTAATGTCCAAACGAAAACAATAATTTGCTCCGATAGCAGTTGAGAGTGCCTCGGGGTAAACAAAGTTACCAATGGAAATCCACATTAATTACATTCATACCTGCTGGCGAACATGATCAACAAATAGAGGACGTTATGTGATGTCAGTCTCCATAGTTAATTCCTCTGCGATACTTGATGGCGAACACAATGCAACACATAGAGGACGTGGAAATGATGAACTTCCGTTCTTCGATAGTGATAATTGGTAAAGATACGTGAATCAAATTGATGAAGATCTCGGTTAATATTATCGCTTGGATATATCGATGACGTATAATGAAAACGATTGAACACTTTGTTTGACTTCAGCCGAGCTATCTATAATATCTTTTATATAGACCGACAGCAACGCATAAGTCTGTTCCCTTACTTTTTCAAGTAGGTACTAACTATAATCTACTGCAAGTTACTTCTTAAAGTTGTTCCCTAACACACAAATTGATACAAGAGAGGCAACGAGAGAGCAAACCACTTTCCCTACTGAAAAACTTTTGAACTTTTGCCCAAGAAATTTCTTTAGGCATTAATAAGACTTAATATTTCAGTTTGTCATTTTGGGCAATCCTTAGGTACGTCTTTCGTCTGATTTACTGGCACGAGTACGATAACTAGGGCGCCAAGAATTGATAACGGTTTTTTTTGTAGAAGGCTAAAAAACAAGTATATTTTACTATCCCGTTTAGGAGGTAAGGCCAATTTTAGAAAAAAGAATTAATTGAAAAAAAATTATTAAAAAACAACGGCAATACTTACAATAAAATTCTTTACTGGTTTTGAAAGCCAGAAATCTGTTTTATAATCCTTAATTTAAATTAAATTGTTTATGGCAATAGTTTTTGAAAAATTCGCATACAAACTCAAAATTTTGATAAAAAAAAGTTTATACCAATTTTTTTCAAAATTGAAGCGTTTAGAAGATGAAGGACTTAAGCGACATTTTCAAAAATTAAAGTAATCAGCATTTAAACTTTTTAACCTATAACTTTTTTGATAAAAATAATAAAAATGATATATGGCAAATTTTAAGTAAACAAAACGCAAGTGCTTTTGATGTTATTCATATTTTTTATTAAAAACAAAGGATTTGTGATATGCTTACAGTTTTGTGTAGTTAGCACCTTCATCCACGAACTTTGATGTAATAATTAATTATTTTTTGTATAAAGGTCTCAAGCGACATTCATATAGTTCTATAATATTATTTTTTGTTCGTCTTTTTTTTTCTCTTTTTTATACTCATGAGCTGCTGAAATTGCACTTGAATAAAACCATTGGTGCTCTACTGGGATAAATTTCATCTGATCTTTTAAATTTTTTATTTTTCCCGCAGAAAGTTGCTTGAATTTGTTCTCTCTTGGCATAAAATCTTGGTTTTTAATTGGACCTTTATTGGTTTATGCTATAATCACCTTACTAAAGGCAGCTGCTTCCTCGTAGCATTCTTTGTAGAGGTATGAACCATACTCTGCCACTCGAATCCACTGTATAGAATCCCTAAATTGAATTTTTTCATTAGACATGTTTTTGTCGAATTTTTCACGTTCAATTTATTTTAAAGTTCATTTAAGGATCGAAAATGATTATGCATATCGATTACAATCGTATTTTTAGTGCTTGCAGTTCGTATTATATCTCGATACTGCTCTGCAGTATACACGGTCTCATGTTTTCGCAATACCTTTTCGATTCTGCCGAAATCTCGTTCACTATCCAAAAATGAATGCCCAACCTCTGGAAACTTATGATCTATAATTTTAAATTATCCTTGCAATATCAAAACTTGGTAGAGGCATATCATGTGAAATTTTTATTTTGTCCAGCACATGAATCTGACCAAATAATGAATTGGTTTCTATCTTTAATATCGCTATTATTTTGAACAAAAGTCAATAGAGAGCTGGCTACTTCCGCGCTTCCTATATCACCAACATCTTCGGTCCATGTCAACATATATGGTTTTTCTCCATTTGAAGTAATAGAATGGACTCCTAAATTATAAAACCACATCTGCCTTAAATAAAATGCCTTCGATGTTGTAAGCCTCGGCAAGGGCATGGTTTGCTGTAAGTCAACAGTTAAATAGACAATATTTGAGTCCGTACGCGCCTTTTCTCTGTCTTTTTTTTTTTTTTGTTTTCAAATGCTGATTTGTAGCTTAACCGATGTTTAGCAGTGTTGTTTCCATCATCACATGTGCTGCACGTGCCACTAAGTGGTTGGCGAAAAGAAAGATTAAATTTTGTGGCAAAAACATTTCTTGTAAAATGTTTCTTTTACATAATAGCAATTTGCTTTGTTCTCATGATCGCACTTTCCAATATAGAGCTTGTGCATTTTAGAAACGCTTAAAAGATGTGAAAGATATTTTTTGAAAGGGTTTTTATTCCTTGAGTAGTGCGACTCTTCAGCAGGAAACTGCGCAACATGTTTTCGTATATACGCCATTACTCCGTCCGTAATTTTATTTGGACGTACAAAATGCTTTCCTCTTTTATCGAGTGACGGAACTGACTGCCCAGATTTAAGCTTTTGCTGTATTACTTTAACTTTTCTGAAACCGATTTGAAAGAGTGAACAGAAAGCGAATTTGCATACCCGAACCGATTGTCCGTTTAGAGTAACGGTGTATTCGTAGGTAACTTGTCTTTTGCTTGCTGCAGCCTTTCGCATTGGGGACTTCATTTGAATACTCGTAAACAGCAGTGCAGATAACACTCCTTCTCTTGCACTCAAATCAATAATTTTTGAACATTTGTAACGACAACTTTTGCTGGGTTCACATAAGTTTCCAGTATTCACAACTTTTTCTTTCACCACGATACCTTTTTGAGAAATGTACTCCTTACCTTGTGCTCTTAGCAAATCAGCCGCTCTTTTTTCCATTGAGTACGGTGTAGGTAATGGTTTTTTCTTAACTTTTTTTTGGTGATTTTGGTTATTCTTTGCAACATTTTGAGCGAATTTGGTGCATGTTAAGTGAAGGGAACTAAAAAACACTTCCAATTTGGTAGTTTAATAACTTAAAATCAGTACTATGTACTTTGAGTTATCAATTTTTTCTAAATTCCAAAAAACCAAACACTATAATTTTAAATGTATCTACGACAAAATTAAATCAAATTGCCTCTGTTCACTCTTCACAAGCCTCATAAGAAATAATATAAGGTCTGTGTGGAAAAGTACCGTTGTTAAATTATGAATAAGACTGTACAAAACATGCCAATCGGTGAATTTTTCATGACTGTGTATCTCTATAAGTATTGGAAAAAGCTTCTAGCTATTCATATATAAATAAACGAAAAAAAATATAGCACCTTCATGTATGAAATGAAACGTTCAGATACAACTATTTTTGCAAATAAAGGGCTTAAGCGTGTTTAACACCTTCTTCCACTAAGTTTATGGACAAAGTGGTTGCATAAAACACCTTCATCCTTTGCTAAATCATAATATAGAGGCATTAGAGAAGTCCACATGAGACAGAAATTTAAGTTTTCACATAGGACCTTCATCCGTAAGAAAAAAGGCAAATCTCAAAAAATGTCACTTAGGACCTTCATCTTCTAAACGCTTCAATTGTGAAATGAAGTGCTAAATTGGCTTCTTGTGTTCAATGTTACCATGAATTCTGAATCGAACACAAAAACCCAAATGGTTTTATGTCTTCTAATTTTTTGTGAAAATTGAAAATTACTAGAACTACGTTTTTATGTGATTTTTGATTTTTGGTATTTACGGTGATTTCATTTTGAGGATTAATGTTAATGGTTCATCTTTGTAAGTGAAGTACAGCAATTCATTTAGCGTTACCCAGAATGCACCACGAGAAGGTAAAATTGCATGGCATTACGCGTCTCAGTCAGTCAGTTTGTGAGAAGCCTAAGTGCTCACTGTGAAGGGTGGGAGGGTCGAAGTCCTTTAGTTGCAAACCGTCACTTTTTTCACCATCGATATAACATGGTCTACCATCAAGGTAGTATTTCCAATAAAAAAAAGTGCCATATATTGGTAAAGGTGGTCCGTTGTTTTGCGATATAAAACGGTTTTTTTCAGAAGCTTGTTCTGATTCTCCAGATCATTAATGGTGTTGGTTGCATCGGTCTTGTTAACATATTCGCCTTCGCTGTGGTTCGTAACTTCATGAGTTGTAAAACTAGGGAACATTCTCTAGTGCGTGCGCTGTCGGTACAGGTACGACTGGTGTTGGGGTTAACTTGTTTGTGGAAGGCCACAAATCTTCATTGCATTTGCAGTTCACTTTAAAGAAGCGCCCGACCTAATCTTCTTTGAAAAACAATCCCAACACTACGAAGGTCATCCGTTCGGTTACACGGCCTCTGTGGTATTTCCTTTTTGTAAGAAAAGTCTCGTCGATTTGAACAGTTTTGTCTTGTCTGATTATGTTAACATAATCGTGAGACGTTATTATTTTAGTAGATTTACTTAGTTCACTTTAATTGTCGTGATGGCGCCAATCGATTAAATTCTAATTTTAAAATAAAAATATACAATTATATTTCAAAACAATCCTTAATTTGTAGCTTAAGATTTAATTAATTTACCTTACAAAAGAGATAATTATAGCAAGCACCTCGCGAATCCCTAGCCGACATTGAGGCTCATGGAAAAATGTGCCGATAGATGGGTTGATTGTATTCGTACAATTTTTGTCACCTTTATTTAAAGGTTTTTTCTGACTTTCATCGGTAAGTTTCAACACAGTGGGGGAGTTGACGTTTTAGTTGGAATTAGACCAATTTCTTCTAAAAAAGCGATGCTTTTTTCGTTGGTCGACACCAAATCCCTGAAAGAACAAAATATTGAAAAGTTTTTTTAATTTACTATGAAGTAGTGATTGCTTAGCCGCCATTCTTTATTCACAGAAAAAAACACTTCACTCTAACAAAGGTTGAATAACGAATGACCTTGGTAAACAATAACCTGTTCCTGTACCACATTTGCATAAAAAAAAACAACGGTACAAAATTTCAATGTTTTTTTTATGATCCAAGTAGGTATACTTTGAACATCACAGTTGCATTATATAGATATGTAAGACCACAACATACATATTAAGAAATAAATATAAATTTGCTGCAGTCGTGCAGTAGTACCTTGGTAATGTGAATTTTACATAGGTTAGGTTAGGTTAGGTTGACGTGGCTGTCAGCTAAGGCCGACACACTTAGACCAAGATTAGGTCCATTGTGGTACCACACAGATCTGGGGATTCCCTCACTGCTCGTTGAACCAATGGGAGCTTCTTATGAAGCGCGAAAGACTTCTGACGCCAGTGTTGGCTAAGTCGTTTGTGTCGTTAAACAAGAAGTCCCCTAGATGTTGATTTCTTTTGTGGGAGAGCGCAGGGCATGTGCAGAGAAGGTGAAGTACAGTCTCCTCCTCCTCCTCGTCCATGCAGCTTCTGCAGAAGTCGTTTGAGTGCACGCTAAGTCTGGAGGCGTGCCTGCCTATTAAGCAGTGCCCTGTGATAACACCTATGGTCGAGCTAATATGCAGTCGGTTTAATGAGATTAGACACTTAGAGCGTCGCAGATCCAGCTTTGGCCAGATTCGCTTAGTCGCTAGACAAGTATTGCTACATGTCCACCTAAGGTTTGTTCTCTCGATTGCTGATAGCTTGAGCAAGAGTTTGCATGTAGCGATTGGTATTCCTAAAGAACCTTTATCAGGTAAAAGAGGTAAAGTGGTTCCTTTTTTGGCGAGATCGTCTGCCCTACAGTTACCTGGAATGTCTCTATGTCCCGGCACCCTACAGAGGTGAATGTTGAACTGCTCTGCCATCTCCGAAAGAGATGAGCGGCAATCTTGGGCTACGATGGAATTTGAAGAGACTGAGTCCAGGGACTTAATCGCTGCCTGACTATCCGAGAAGATGGAAAATTTTACATAGGTAGTGCATTACATTTTCTTGATCATTTTCTTGTTTGAAAATTTTAAATGTGCAACTTTGGGCTACGTCCTATGTACATATATTTAGTTGACATTGTATATAAATACCTTGCTGTTTATACGCCGCAATGCTGGGTGCTAGCACTGATGTACATATATAATTATATATGTAAGCAAGCAAAAAAAACAAAAATCTTATAAAACATAGGGACGGGCTACAGTCCGCTTAGGCGAACTGTTGGATACCCTATTCTTATTCCTATCCCTCATAAGCGGGCGTGACAAAATTCTAAGTATGGTTGAATTGTTAAGAACGCTCTACATATTTTGTTATATAACATTTAAAGGATTTTATCAAAAAACACGCTCCCTAGCTCAAACTTGGGTGTTTCAATAAAATTGTTTTATTTAATTGTGGGCGTGTAGGCGGATTTAAAAAAAATTAACACATGAGCATAAAGGGCCCCTAGAGAGTATATATTATAAATTTCAGCTCCCTAGCTCAAACTTTAAATTTTCAAAAAAAAAAAAAAAAAAAAATTAATTGTGGGCGTGCCAGTGGGCGGATTTTGAAAATATTTACACATGAGCATAAAGGGCCCATAGAGAGTATATATTATAAATTTCAGCTCCCTAGCTCAAACTTTGGATTTTCAAAAAAATTGTTTTATTTATTTGTGGACGTGTCAGCGGGCGGATTTTGAAAATTTTTTATCCCGAGCAGTTTTAGGAGTCATAGATCATATATAAAAAAAATCAGCTTTCTAGCTCAAAATTTTTTCCAAAATTTTGTTTTTTTGAGTTTGTGGGTGTGTCTGTGGGCGGATTTCAAAAATTCGTAAACTTGATTATTTCGGGACCCTAGAGAGTATATGGTTAAAATTTCAGCTCTCTAGGTCCAGTTTAAAGGCCTAATTTCTGCCGACGGACGGACGGACGGACGGACATGGCTAGATCGACATTACTATCGATGCTGATCATAAATATAGTAACTTTTAGGGGTCTACGGGCAATATTAAGGTATGTTACAAACTATGCGTCAAAATTAATATACCCTTAGAATAGGGTATAAACATGGTCATTTTCAAAAACAAAGCAAAACAAAAACTGAAGACAAGACTGAGTATAGACAGAGTAGGTACTCTGAGTGAGCGATCCTCGCATTTCAAAAGTTGACGTCCGACCGACCGGCGCGAGGCAGCGCGCCAATTGACCCTTTTCCTTTCTCTTATCTCTCGGAGACGAGCCTTTCAATACAAACGCGATTCAACTGAACGAAGTTTGCACACAAAAAAAAATGTTTTTCCTCGAACATCGATAGCTTGGTGTTTTTTTTTTTTTTTGAAGGATATTTTTGCTGATAGACAATGAAAAGAACATTAACTAAACGGAGCGATAAGAAAAAGCTTTTAGGTTTGTGCCCCAAAAATAGTGGAATTTGTGTAGAATGATCTTATGTTCAATCAACCATGTTCGCCCCAACTGTGTTCGTACTTTTCAGAACTTAATAATCTGGCCGAATATTCAGCTATTCGGTATTCGGCCTTAGGCCGATAATACAATTCGTTTCAACACTAGTATATATATAAAAGTGGTTATATTCTTGACACGAAAATCCGAAAAATGAACGTTTTAAGACCACCACCCCAGCACCAGCAAGAAAAACCCTGCCAGACGACTGAATTTGATTAGACGATGCTAATAGCTTCACATAAAAATAAATGAATTTTGGTTGAATTTTTAGTTTTGTATTTGTTTGCGAATTCGCCCGAATACTCGAGCTAGGGACGACAGTTTTTTTTTTTTGAGAGATTGTTAATGTAGCACCTCAAGGTAAGGTTAGGTTTAGGTGACTGTCGGCAGAAGCCGACACACTTAGACCAATTTAGGTCCATTGTGATACCACGTATGTATTATCTACCTCAACTCTGTAGATGGGACTGGCCAACGACACGCGGTTGTTCTCAAACGGTCACCCATCTACGTACTTACCGCGCCCAATGTCGTTTAATTGCGGTGATCTGACGAGAACCGATTAACTCGACGTGGTATGGTCGTTGGTTGTAGCACCTCAAACTGATCGATGAATCTACTCAGTTTTAGATTTTCGAACTGGTCGACTATACAATATTTTGTAGGTATACAATGTTCAAAACAATATTAGACTTGCGTGGAATTAGTTTAACTTTCTCGTATACTTAGTACTAAAGAGAAAGATATTGCAGTCGTGCTGAAAGTTGGAACTCAAACTCAGTATGAGGTATGATATAACGGCTTTAGAGAAGTCGAAAAAAGTGGGTCTCGCATTTTCGTCCATCGGTCCTTCTGTAGCTGAGGCTCCAGACGGATTTAATTCAAACTTCGTATTTGGGGTATGGCGGTTTATAACTGGCGCAATTTTTTTCTTTTATTCTATCATTTTCAATAACGGTACCTACCATATAAACGATTTTTTCAACACCAATTTTCTCAATAATGCCTAACGATTTTGATCATTTTTAAAATTCAAAATAATTGTCATGCCTTTATTGTGTTGTTCGGCTGTTTAGTTATATAGGTTTTGTAGAGTGAAATATTATTCCATTTACTTTCCCAACGTTTCGGCGCGGGCTGCCAACTTCCTCAGGGGAATCTTTACATGAAACATGTTATAATTAACACTGCTGGTAACCTAATCAGAGAGGTCTTTGTACTGAGTGACGAAAAGTTCCATAACGAAAAAATTGTCACACGTATTTTGAAGGACAACAGAGAGAAGTTATTCGGAGCCTGTTCCTCCGACACCGCCGCAGAACATTTCCGCATGAAGGCTCCCAGGGGGCATGGGGATTGTAAAAGGGAGGCGTGGACACAATTTGAATTGTACATTTTCGATGCAAAGAAGAAGAAGACTTCAATATTTATTACTGTACGCTTCAGCTGACATGAGAATTGCACTGACGAAAATTGCACCCAGAATCTCAGAGCTGGTGAAGAAAATGCAACCACAGAAATCGCATTGAACATCTTACATTACTAATAAATAAAAATACATTTTTCAAAATCAATTTACTAAAATGTATAAACAAACACGTATACAAGCAAGAATATCTAAAATTCTCGATGCATTAAATATATTTTTCAATTAACATTTGGAATTTTTATTTGGGCATGCGGTTCTCCAATTCGCCATAAGGGGGGCATGCTGTTGAAAAGGTTGGGAACCACTGCTTTAAATAGACACATTAAGATTAAAAGCCATTATGACAAAACAAAAACCATTCGTAAGATTATAATCTCAAAGTCAATGGTCATTGTATATTTTCAACCGGAAATGATAGGTCTATGAATTTTATGTCATCTTAATAATCTTTGCCTTCACGCCAATACTCGTACAAAATCAAAAACTTGACATATATTCTGTGCAAGAAATTTTAAAGAAGAATTTTCCGCAATGTCGCAATTCATAAAGTTTGGATCATTTTCGAGCACCTATCTTTCAAAAAATCACTTACGTAACTCAATATTATTTTGTAGATATGTACATACGTCATACCATGCCCATATAAAATCCAACTATACTTAACTTATGTTACCCATTTCTGGGCTCTGCTGAAAGGATAACAATTCAATTTCAAGATATTTTTTACAATTTTTTTAATGATTTGCAGAAACATAGTGATCTATATTATACAATCTACATTGATACGATTCTTTTTTTTTCGTAATTTAACGAGTAGGTACCTATAGATAATGGCTTATGGAAATCTGATTGATATTGACTTTTCGGATGTCCCCTTTGAACAACTGTACCAACTGAGCCGGTGGCGTTCCATTTTCTCCGAGATAGATTCTTTGACGTGAAGGCCGCCTCGGATCTCGGAACTTTTTATTCGATCAAGCTTTGTTACTCTTGCTGTCATTCGAAGCATCTTCATCTCAGCTGCGGATACTGTACTGTTAACTCCTTTTCTATCTAGGGATCGTTTGATCGCCTCGTGAGGTGTTGTCAAATGCTCCCTCAATATCTAGGAAGCGCACAGTACTGTTTCTTTTGCTTCCAAGGCACTTTGAATTATCTCCGTCAGCTGATATAGGGCGGTCTCTGTTGATCTGCCCGCTCTGTATGCATGCTGAGGATGATGTTAGGGGGATGTGTTCAATACATCTTCGCTTAAATAGTTGTCCACAAACTTTTCTGTCATCTTCAGAAGGAATGACGTAAGGCTGATGGGTCTGTACGATTTGGGCTGTGTGGGGTCTTCTTTCCCCGCTCATCGCCATTGCATCGGTATGTGGCTCCTTTAAAAGGCTGGCGAACTGCCAGGAAAGCGAGTTTCTAGTAGCAATAGTGCCCTTTGATCCTCATCTTCCGTGAACGCAACATCTGGTTTCCTCAGAGACATCGGCACTCCTCCTGTATTCGCAAGAGCTTTATGTAGCTTTTCTTTTAGCTTTTCTGAATTCCTTATTACATTTGGTAGCTTTGCCCGTCTCCGCTGCGCTTTGCTTTATTAAATAGCTTCCGTGTCTCGGATCTTAGTTTTGACAAGTGGCGTCTGTTTCCTGGCCCTTTCTCTACTTAGAACAGTTTTCCTCGAACGCAGCGATGATGGCATTTGTTATGCCTTCTATTGCCTCTCTAGCTCTAGGGAGTGGCCGGAGCCTTCATCAAAACAAGGCGCCCCAGATTGCTCTCTAGAGCAGTTCTATAGGTCTCCCAGTTGGTTTTCCTTGGGTTCCTTACTGGGTTTCTCGTGATACTTGTGCTGTCCAAGTCGAATACTATTATTCGGTGGTCAGACAATGACGGCTCACTAGATACTCTAAAGTTACTAAATAATTTACTTACGCTTGGGCTACCAAGCTAGGAACATACGAAACGCACCACGTATTGGGAGACAATCGCAGGACTGTGCCAGGCCAAATGAGCCATTAAGCCCTTCAATAGTAATGCCAAATAAAAGTTTAAATTTGAGTCGGCATGATATCAAAAACCATGGGGCACCACGGCTTACGATACCACCTAAACAAAATGAAAATAGCCCAAAGAATGTCTTTACAATAGACCTTGAAGGTCGCAGTTTTATGTATTTTTCCCATATCGTGCCAATGCCCTTCCTCTCTTTTTTCAAAAAAACATTTGTTACACTCTGCTTCAACTGAATAAGCACAAACATTTTCTAACCTACGTTGTCCATTTTTTCAAAACCTTGTGCCGTAATATATCATTTGATGATGCAAACTGTTTGCGTATGATGTTGACAAAATTAATGGGAAAGAATAATTCAAAAAGTACCGCTATTTTGTCCCTGGTTCCCTTGCAAAGCATTCAATATGGAAAAATGCAATTTTATTTTGCGTCAACTGAATAGACACAAAGTCATTATTTTCACAGCTAAAGAGTGCTTTAAGTGAATTTTATTTGATTAATTGTATTTCAAAGAAAAACAGGTAGATCAAAATCTCTAAATAGTGTTGAAAGAGCTCAAATCGATTTACTAATGGAACAAGGACTAACCGGGCGTTCTATCACTAACAAAATTGGACGAAGTTCTAGTGTGGTCTATTCTTATTTAAGAAGCAAAGATTCGCACGGAAAAAACATGAAAGGAGGTCAAAAAACGGCAACAACAGCGGTTGATCGAAGAGCAATTTTAAGATGTGCTTCCAATACCTGCGACTCTGCGGCAAAAATAAAGCTACTGCAAGTGTTTCAACAGTGCGAAGGGTTATCAATAGTGCCAAACATCTAAAACGGTTAAAAATTCAAAAGAAACCCCCACTTAACGAGAAACGGAAGTGTATGCGCTTAGAATTCTCTAGACTCCATATGAGTTTTAAAAATTAATGGCGTCACGTAGCTTTTTCGGATGAGAAGAAGTTTAATTTTGATGGCAATGATGGGTTTAATTATTACTTCCACGATGTGAGGAAAGAAGAACGATTTTTAGCGCGGCATCATAGTCGAGAAGGTGGTGTTATGGTATGGGGAGCAGTTAGGTTAGGTTAGGTTTATGTGGCTGTCGGCAGAAGCCGACACACTTAGACCAATTTAGGTCCATTGTGATACCACGTATATTATCTACCTCAACTCTGTAGATGGGACTGGCCAACGACACGCGGTTGTTCTCAAACGGTCCCCCATCTACGTACTAACCGCGCCCAACGTCGTTTAATTACGGTGATCTGACGAGAAACGATTAACTCGACGTGGTATGGTCGTTGGTTTGAGCAGTTAACTACTATGGCACTGTTGAGCTTGAGTTAAAAACCTCAAAAATTACTGCATTGAGTTATAAAGGAAATTTGAAAAGAAATTTTCCTAGATTTTCAGGCATTTTTGGACCCATAAACTGAACTTTCCAGTAGGACAACGCCCCATCCACACGGCGCGCATAGTAAAAATGGATAGAGGAGCAGAATGTGGAATTGCTTCAATGGCCGCCGTACTCAACGGACCTGAACCTTATTGAAAACGTTTGGGGATGGTTAGTACGACAAGTTTATGAGTCTGGCCGTCAGTTTGAGGACAGAGAATCCGTTATTGCAGCCATTAAATTGGCCTGGAGGGAAATTTCGCTAAACTAGATAAAGAGGCTCTACGATTCCATGCCGGTTCGAATTTACGAAACTATTACGAATAAAGGCGGCAGTACCCACTACTAAAATTAATCAATAAAAACTATTTTTAGAAAAACTTGTTTCATTTAATCCCAATAACTTTTATTTCCAATTTCAATATTTGTGTCTATTCAGTTGACGCAAAATAAAACTGCATTTTTCCATATTGAATGCTTTGCAAGGGAACCAGGAAAAAAATAGCGGTACTTTTTGAAATATTCTTTCCAATTTATTTTGTCAACATCATAAGCAAACAATTTGCATCATCAAATGATATATTACGGCACAAGGTTTTGAAAAAATGGACAACGTAGCTTAGAAAATGTTTGTGCTTATTGAGTTGAAGCGAAGTGTATTTATATATATATATTCAACATAATATGCTGAATGATAAGCAATGTTATTACAATTTGACAAATCGTTGAGTGCCTTGGAATTTTGTAACACATTGGCAATTTGCTTTATTCAGTGAACCACTTTACTTTACATCCTTCTCTCCTCTCCAGATGAAGACGGAGAAAGAGGCTCAATAGCGTAAGTAACCGTAGCGGCAATGGTTGGCCGCCGAAGGCAATAAGGAGGGTAATTTGATGGAACAGAATATTTAAAAAATATATATAATAGATAACTATGACCCCAGTAAACCGTACTAGTTAAAATATTCACTAGGTAAGGTACAACTAAATAGTCACCTTGCTGGAGATTAACCAATTCATTTATTAACAATTGTTGAAAATTTACCTCACTCAAAAAAAGATTTATTAGAAATCAAAAGCATACTTCAATATTTATGTGGTACATACAAAATCAAATTATGTATACATTTGTCTGCTGCAAGAATCGAAGAGTTGGGTCTATTGAGGACTCCGTCAACCGAAGTCTTGGTCTTTAAGAAATTGAACTTATGTTTTCAGTCTGACAGAAAATTTTGAATTCTGTTTTATATTTGTTCATTACAACGCTGACTTTTTGTAGCATGATGTACCCGAAATTATCAATTCTTTGCGGGCTAAGTTCGATATCACTATACTTAAACTTTTTAACTGACAAAAAGACAGGGGTTTTAATAACTTTTCAAAAGTTTTGTCCGTGAAGTTTAACACATTGTATTTTCTGCCACAACAAACACATTTCTTCATCTTAATAAAGTAGTTATGTATTAAAAGAATCAATTAAATAACTTTAGCACACAATATTTAAATAATCTCACTAAAACAAACCGGTTAAGTCCAAGAGACTTTGCTTGCTTTTAGCATAAGCAAGTATGCTACTGATCATTTGATAATGATACATAATTAGAACAAATTTGATGGGTTCTCCCAACTTTACGCTGGAGAGAGTTCGATATAGTCAATAAGTCATATAAGTTGGTGTATGCACATACGGACCATGTAAGTTGCACGCTATGAAATATCGGATTCATCTTATTGTAAGATGATAGTGATGCTGAATATTTAAAATCATAACATGAATTAGTTGTTGTCAGTTGTCTTATTTGGTAGTCAATTGGTTGGCATCAAATACCTTTGGCATGGTTGGCTATGTGCCTGGCTAATTTATCACAGACAACCCTATATATTTGCAAATGCTAGAGTTTCTAACCTTGAATTTGGTGAAGGTTTGATGCTATTATTTATGGCGAATCGAAAAAAAGGATCGCTTAAAATAGGGTTTCACGGGTAAGTGGCCGGTTGGTGCCTGCCAACCCAATACCTTTGAATAGTACTCAAAGCCCTCTAGGTTTTGTTTTTATCCTATTGTTTTATGCTTTTAAAAATCACCAAAACATCATACCGGAAGTTGCACCTTTATTCCAGCCCCGGCCAAAAATACACGGCAACCTTTGGTGATTTTTACTTAACTCATCTTATTGTTTTATCGCTTAGACATGAAAAAAAAGCGCGGTATGATCATTTCATGAAATAAACCAATGTCTTCTTTCGAAATGATTTCAATTTTGGTATAGCAACATAAATTCAGGAATAAAATGACAACCTAGTGGGAAGTATTGAGAACTAATATATAAATCATAAATTTTAATCCTGGTGGATAACAAGATCATGTGTATTTGTTGTATATGATAAAGGTATAGATATGTATAGATCATTGACGATAATAACACACGACTAATACACAAATTCAGAATAGAAACTGTAGCCTAGTAATTTTAAGATCATAAAATTAATCCTGATAAAAAGCAAGATCTCGTATTGTTCTTTTGCATACAAACCAATGATCCATATAGATCACGGGTCATAATAAAATAGGACTAGTACAGGCTATTCAGAACGACTCAAAATCCGAAATCTAATTTTTTTTTTTACTTTTAATTTATAATTAAAATAGTTGGATACCCCTGTAGAGAACTTTTTTTTAACCAACCGATTGGCCTAGGTATACTTTCTATGTTTTGCGACATTTTGGTTTGAGCCCCTGTTTCTGCTAAAAATTAAATTAGTTTTCAATTTAAACATTAACAAACTTATTTCATTTCATGTTTTATTGCAATATTTCAGTTCAGCGAAGATGAGGATCTGCCACGTTTCATTTGCATGAGATGCGTGCATTTAGTAAGCAAATTCTACATATTTCGACAGTCTGTCGTAAAAGCGAACGAAACATTTAGAAAACAGCAATCTTGTATAAAAACTGAGGAGGAAATACTAGATACTCTATTCTATTATGAACAATCAGGTCAGAATGAAGATATGGAAGAGGACGAAGAAATAGAGAATGAAGAAGATGTGGAAGTTGAAATGCAACATAACGTAGATGATGAAAACAGCATAATTGACCATCATAATGACATTAAAATCGAGCTCAGTTCAACGGAGACAGATAGCGGTACTCAGTACGAGGTCACTGTTTTAAAAAATATCAACCAAAGGATAATAGAAAGAAATGATGAAGTCGCTGATGAGTCTAGTCAAACTAATAGCAACAAAGATCATGAAGTTAACCACAGTTTGACAACCGAGTTGATGGAAGAGAGAATATCAAAACGTCACAATCAGAAAAGGATTACGAGCCTACCAGTAGATTGCGAAATCACAGTTTTAAAAGAAGATGACCAAGTCATGGTTGAAACAAGCGCAGAAGTCCTTGACGAGCATAGTCAAACAAGTAGTGTAAGGGAAGATATGACACTTGAAATGATCCAAGAAAATATCAATACGAAACGTCGCAGTCGGAAAGGAAATACAATTCCTGGTCCACCATTTAGGTGCGAAATATGCGGCAAAATTCTCAGTAATCATAGTTCCTATAAATATCATATGCAATTGCATTCCGATGCTACACCGTTTCTGTGTAGTCATTGCGGCGAAAAGTTTAAAACCAGAAACGCCTATGATGGCCACATGACAACGCATGACGCTTTGAATCCAAACAGCTGTAATATATGCGGAAAAACCTACCGGCAACCAAGTTCTCTGCGAATTCATATTCTCACACACACTGGTGAGAAGCCCTACCTTTGCGGTATTTGCGGTAAGGGACTGACTCAGAAATCTGGATTTAAGGTAAATCAAGAGACACTTGGTATAACTTTAAGGCTAATTACTCTTTTTAGAAACACATGCTTACACATACTGGTGAGAAACCATTTAAATGTGACATGTGTGAAAAAGAATTCAGATATTCTAGTAATTTAATAACACACAAAAGGGGGCATACTGGTGAAAAACCGTTCGAGTGCAAGGTGGGTGATTTTAAATCATACTTTGTAAATCCGATTCATTTTTTTATCGTTTCCATAGGAATGTGATAAAAAGTTTACAAGTGGGGAGCAACTTAAGAGACATCATTTAATCCATTCGGGTGAAAGACCTTTCTCCTGTGAAACATGTGGAAAAACGTTCAATCGGCGTAGTACCCTTATGGTCCACAAACAAACTCACAATGGGAAGACCACAAAGACAGACAGCCAATAGATGTTTTTCTATTTCTTATAAAAATTGCATTTCAATATAAAATAATGTAAGTACAACAATATATTATAACAATATTAGTGCTGATCTAAATGGACAAATTTCTTCCTTAGTTTCTCTCGTTTTTCCTTCTTTGGTCGTTTCCACGGCTTTTGAAGGGCTCCTGCTGCTGCCTCCTCGGTATTACCTGGTGTACTGTTGCCGATGTGTGGGAAACTAGCGCGACCCTTAGCGTGTGCTGTTGAATTATTCTTTTGGAAGAACTGATCATCTAATTCCTTTGAGGAAATGGTCTTATTTATCTAAACAAAATAAACAAATTACCTAAGCCCGCGTTGTAGAAATATGTGTAATGGGATCTTACCCGCAATGCTCGTTGTTGCCTTATGGGGAGAGATTTCTCTTCGATTTCCTTCTTTGAGCGAATTGGAAAACTATGAAATAGTTCGTTACTGACCCCAGGCGGTGCATGACAGTAAAGCAGCTTCCCGCATACGTAGTCCTTTAAAACGTAACGTGCCGATCGCGACTGATCTGGCTGGCCGTTAGCTGTCATAAAACCTCGATTATCTAAGAAAAAATATTGAGTAAAATTCATATTGATACGAAGAGCAATAAGATATAGTGCACCACAAAAGTTTTCGATATTTGGTTCTTCCACGTTTAAAAAATAAAAATAAATATTGGGGATACAGGGCCTAACACCAGCTCCTCCATCCATTTGTGCGAAAAGCTATATTTTGGCATGAATGGAAAGGCTTATCAAGAAAACGAACTTAGCTGAACTAAGCTAAGTTGTGCTGGATATAAGCTGAGCTAAACTGAATGAGTTTGTACATGAAAATATATCCAGTTGCAGCAGGATTTTTTGTAAAGGGTGATTTTATTGCTGTTTGGTTTTTCAGTGTTATATTTTTGACATATTACAGCTCAAAAATTGTAATCTGTCCTAGCGCGGTATATGCCATTTAATACAGCTGTAACAAAAGGATGCACATATTAGAATGGGGATTTTTCGTGGGAAATCGGCTAAGACCAAAGACATTGATTTCAAAGCGGTAAGTTTTTTCCCCGCGAACTGCTAGTTACTTTGACGTGGGTTCCATCATTGCCATCGATGGTGCGGAGGCATAGATCGCACTGATTCAACGGGCTATGCTGTCGGCGACTAATGTCGTCAGAAGGGTCACCCATATCAGACAGACCGTCGAGGAGCGTCAAATAAGAACTGCCCATAGGACATTCCGTCCGCTCCCCCTATCCCGCTTCCTCTCCTTCTCCTGTTCCATTATCCCCTGCGCCGGACTTATGGTATCATAGGTCCCGTGCCGATAGTCAGCCTGGCTGGAGTATCCGGATATCTGGCGACCTCCGGCTTAGCTAGCCTTATATGTACAATGCGGATTCTTCCTTGCTCAGCTACTCGTGGAACTCAACATAACTCAGCATAAACAAAAATAAACAAAAAACTAAAGCTAGTATCCCTTTAAAACCGGGCCGTAGTACGACGGAAAAGCTGTCTACCGGCAATGCTGTTGCAGCACCACCCGATGGTGGAACTGAGGGCACTCGTGGTTCCTCCGCTAGTGGTAGCGAGCACCTTAGCAACAAAAATCTTGCCAGTAGAAGCAGGACTGTGCATTATGGTCCCACCTCTGCTGGCAGCATCCCTTCAGGCAGCACCACGAAGCTGTCCTCCGCTACTGCTCCTGTATCAAGGGAGGGACTGTGGAAACACATGGTCTTTTCACTGGTGGCAAACGCAGCGACGCAAAAAAAAAACCCTAGAGAGTACTGTGCAATATTTGAAAATATTTTAAATGTCATACATAAGCACACACTGATGAACTCACGGGTGTCTAAATACTTAGTTCTCCATAATCAAAATATTAGATTCAAATTTTTTTAACATGAAACAAAAGATTTTGTATAAATACCTGCTTGCCTATAGTCTACAATCTATCGATCAAGCTACAACAAATAAAATTTCAAATCAAGGGCTGAAAATATATTTAATAAAAAAAGAAATACTAATACAAAATAAACAATGATCCAATGCAGAAACTTTCCATGCACTTCAAAGTCACCAAAAGAATACAATTAACTTCGAATTCAAAAATGAAAATATTCCTTGGCCTGTTAGCTGAACATGTAGGGTGAATTCGGAAACGCCAACAAAATGCGCATTGATGCCGCATCAATGCACAAAATACAATGCCGATGCTCAACACAGCTGATGCTGATGCATCGAAAGCATCGCCGATTTTCTTGATGCTTTTTGTGTTGACATTCGCGCATCAGTTTACTCAACTTTTCAAAAATGAACGTAATACCTTTCCAGTGATGCAAAATGTTTGCGTTAATGAACGTCTGTCGGGGTTGGAAGGGAACTACTTCTTTTTCTTCTTCCTTTTCGATGAGGTTATGATCAGGATTAAGGGGATCATAACCCTCCCAATTTACTGGTCCGCCTATGGGGTTCGCCTATTTGACCTCAATGAACATCGACAGGCCATTCGGGATCACTTCATCACGGAGGACGATCATATTCTGCAGTAATATTCTTAGTCGTCTCTGCAGGTGCAACTATGGAACTAAGGGAACTATGAAAATTACAAGAGACAAGACCGATCACTTTTACACCTTTACAGTGTGCCGCAGTGTTCTTGTGTATTAACGGTCGAGTTTTGCCATGTTTGTTTTTCTTTGCAAACATGTCTCAGGTTCACTTTCCTTTTATTTTTCTATTTGGCTCTGTGAAAGTGTGAACTTGGAACCATGGACATGATTAATTTCAGTTTGTGGAACGAAAGCAAATACACTGAAGCTGACTCAATAATGGTCCATGGTACTGCGATGAAGACACCCCACTTTTACTTAAAATTGTTCGTTTTTCTAAGAACAACGAGTAGGCGCTTCAGTGATGAGGAGCCTAGGTTTACAACCCTCACCACATCATCACCAAATACCTGCCACCTGATACGAGAAAAGGCAGGACGATCACAAAGGAAATGTTCCGCAGTGCAGTCTTTTCTGTTGAGAGACAACAAGAATGCCGCAGATTTTTTACAGACATCGGGAAGAATTCGTTTAGTTTGTCTGTACCCTGGAGAGTCATTCCTTCTGCGATTGTGTTCATATGAAACCCAACCGTCAATGTAAGTCCTGACCGAGGACACAGACAGACATAACGCCGGTTCAGGTCCTGAGATGTCTTTCTCTGAGCCCTGTATAGCAAGTTTATCGGAGATCTCATTTCCTGTAATTATGACCCGGAACCCAGATAAGTCAAAGTGAATTCAGCCTTACCACCGAATTAAGAGAGGTCCGAAATCCGAAAATGAGAATCTATGCTCAACTGTGCAAATTAACACCCCACCACAGTTGCTTAAAATCTTCCGCGACAAGCCACCTATTGTTGCTGGAGCATCGGTACACTTTATAATCATGCTTATTTTGAGATTCGAATAAATAGTCAATTTGTTCGACTGTGTCTTTTCGTTTGAATAAAGTCGGTTTGCTCGAATAATCTTTCTATTCGATCGAATGTCAAAATATCAATTATATAAATTGGAGTTAGCAGACGGTCATTACAACGAATAATTCATGATGACTTTAACTTGTTTCCGTACAAAGTCCAAATTGCAAGCAAGTTAAACCCTCTGGATTTGTGTACTCGCCTGGAATTTTGCAAAAAAAAATTATTGAAATGACCGAAGACGACAACAGCTTGATAAATTGCTTGTTTATGTCTGATGAGGACCATTTTGATCTAAACGGCAATGTAAATAAGCGAAATTGCCGTATATGGAGTGAATAAAATCCAGAAATACTCCATGAGACTTCTTTAAAGAAAATGATGTAACAGTAACTGTCAATGGGCACCGTTATTTAAAGATGTTGAATAAGTCTGTTTTACCCAGAACTGCGCCGAAGAAGTATCCGTTTCAACAGCATTTGTTTCCAACAAGATGGACCAACTGCACACATAGCCAGCCCGGTTATGGCGGAGCTCCGACGAAAATTCCCAAACAATTTAATATCCAGAAACTACACTTTCCGCTGGCCCCAAGGTCACCTGACCTGACTGCAAAGACTTTTTTATGGGGTTATGTCAAGCAAGTGGTGCACAAAACGAAACCAAGGAAGTTGACTGAATTGAGGCAGTCCATTAAAACAATAATTGAGGCGATCCCGACTTCAACACTTCAGGCCGCAATGAAAAATTTTCTGATCAGGTGTCGCATACCGATGGATTCGACCTTGCCACGTCGAATCAATCGGTACCGCGTGTTTTTGGCATCTCTTGCGAACGTCTGATAAACATATAAGAGTATCAAACTGTCATGAAAAAGCTTCTCAAAGTTTCGGTCATTTACGGTCTATCATCTTCAAAAACAATTAGTTACACAAAATAAAATTGAATTTTCTATACAATCCAAAAAGAAATATGTACATTGATTAAAAAAAAGTTATTTGCATTTTTTATTGTAGCAATTGGTGCGCCATCCTGTACTTTCTCTTTAGTATACAAAAGTCTACGAGAAAGTAGGTTAACAGGTATTAAGCTGCTTGAGAAGTTGATTTTAACAAAATAGTTTAATGGGGCATATGATTTTTTTGTAAGTTCTTCTCTCAGGTAATGCGAACCTGTTACGCTTAACTAGCTAGATGCTTTCAGACAAGTTTTACTTATACTCTTAATACAAAACCCGCGCAAAATTAAGGTATCTTATTTTAAATATGTATGAGCAAACATAGAAGAAAACTACCTGCAATCACACAAACATTCACAACAAGAAAATTCCATTTGATGTAAGATGATGAGATATCAAGGTCCAGTGCAGAATATAAATACAGAAGAGAATAACCTGGCACGCTCAAAAAACTGCAAAGAGAAAAATTCGCCCGTCCGTACTCGTTCATTTATCGCTGCAGTATGCGTTACATCATTTAGCCTAAATTATATTCCAAGTTAAATAAAATCTATTCTAATGTGGTGAATATCTAACCGTAGTACGAAGCAGTCACATTCGGTAGTGCTATCAATTGAAAACCGCAAAAGAAGATGCAATTTGACAAAATAATGCGATAAAAATGGTTAAGAGCCTAAGACAATTCTAATTTTTTTTGTAGTTTACTGTTAGAATTAAGTTGCCATATTCAAAAGTACGAATATTTTTGCGGTGAAAACATCTATGTTAATTGTTATACTATTATATTTTGTTAGATAGGTAGTCAAATTTTGTATATAAATATATTAACTTCGACTACTTTTATGGTTCACTCTAAATACATACATCCATAGGCCAAAAGCAGCTCTTCGGAATATGGAGGCCTGTTGGGGTCTTCGCCTTCGATTGGTTTGGCAATAACGATTCCATATCTGTCTTCTAACACATGCCTTGGAATGCGAGCGCATAGGAGATTTATAGCTGGTATATGATCTCTCATCTGCAAAAAAATGAATTTCAAATAAGATAAAAATCGGTGTTTCTTAAACAATTCCCTATCGTTGCTATTTTCAACATTTAAACATAATGGCGCAAATTTTTAGTCGGACGTGCAAAGTCAAAACTATGTTTTTTTTATATTTATAGTCAATAAAACCCCTTAGTTGTAAAAAAAGTCATCCCAAATCTCATTTTGAATATTTAATGTGCCTCTTTTAAGGATTTCGACACTTTCATGCACCTGTAATTGATTACTATTGAATTGTCCTCACAACCGGTAATCTCCGGTCGTGTCAATTTCAACTTACGGATATTCTTAGACCGCCTCGTACGGGATCTCTAATTATAGGTATTTCAACTCGTCGAGACTTTTTCTGCCTTAATGGCGGTGAGACTATGATCAGGATTAAAGAACTTAACCCTCCCATGGCATCCCTACTGGTCCGCCTGTGTGGTTCGCCGGAAAATAACGGCATGCCTTCCTATTTTGAATCCCTTATTCGCTAAGGAAATTCAAATGATGGTGTTGCTGTATTTGTATCATCCAAGTTGTTAGGCCTGCCTCTCTTTCGCATTTGTATGGGAACGTTGATTGATATTGCCTTTTTGACACCGTTCAATCAAGCTGATGTCATAATAAACGGCAATATTAAGACCAGTGCGGATTTGTCGCAGCTAAATCAACAACAGATGCAATTCAAAGTATAAGGAACATGATGGAAAAACATCGTGATTCCTTAAAGGATTTGCATATGGTGTGGGTTGGTCTTGGAAAGGCCTTTGATAGACAACCAAGGGATATGTTATGGGTGGCGCTAAGACAACCCCCCTTAGTGTCACCGAAAAGTCCGTAATCAAAGTCGGTGTACACCAGGGTTAAGTCCCTTGATTATTTAGTAGTCCTTGATTATCTGTTTGAAGGAAAATTGACGCAACCCAAAGTGCATCAGTTATTCTTTGCTGACGATGTAGCCATCATTAGCGAGGAACAAACGTCCCTGCAACGAGCACTTGATGCACCCATACATCAAGTGCGTTTTCGAGAGGAATGGGCATCGTACCTTCCTCTGACCCACTCCGACCTGTTCCAGACACATATATGGATGGAAGAAAATGAAGCCCGACCGGCCCAGTTAGTAGTGTCAGTAAGGACAGATCCTACGAACCCTGTAAAAAAGGCAATATCAATCAACGTTGCAATACAAACGCGAATGAGAGGCAGGCCTAAAAACCCATGAATCACACAAATGCAGCAACACGAGCATTTGATTGACCTCAGTGTTTCAAAATCAGGAGGCTTTCCGTTAGTTTCTGAGGTCGAAATTTCGCTTAAAAGCAGAAGACAGCATTGTGTGTGGGAAGCATTAAATTTCAGTCGATTTGTTGTACCCCACTGAACTATGCTGTCAAGATTGGAATTTATTGAGCTAAACATACGTTGCCGTTCCAGTTCCACACCCGAAGATGAGGTACGTGAACCAGGAAACGAATACGAGCAAACGAATGAATTGGATTAGAAGTTACAGAGAGGAAATCATTTATAAAATCGAAGCCTTGGAAAACACCAACATTTATTTTGTGAGTTGCAGACTTGAAACCGTCCAAAACAACTTGAACTGAATAGTCCGAATGGTAGTTTCAAATCCATTGAAGAAGAGTATCATTGATTCCAAATGCACACATGTTTAACTACATGTGGGACTTTGTAGTATTTGTGCCTCAACTTTTTGGTTCTAGGAGAATTTGACACGATTAATGTGTGCATTGCAGTCATTTCTCGCTCGTTTAAACTTTATTTCGGTTTTAATCATATGGGTTGGCCTTATGTGACCGGAAGCTAACCTCTTGTAACCTGATAGTTTCTTTGCAGCTCAAGTCACACCACGCGCTTATCTTGGGTTTTATACTTCGTATCCTGTTGGGTTTATAAAGTATTTCATACCCAGTAGAATTATGTCGTCGCTGTCGAGGAAGTACAGCGACCAGTTAAAACTCTTCAATTGTTCCGAATTGGGTTTCTCCTGCTGCCATACCGTTCTTTTACGAGTTTGTTCTTTAACTATGCAGTGGGAGTACGAGAAATTCGTTGATATGACACAATGGCCTGGCGAACCTAGATGCGATAATACGTGTATTAAGGTCATTTCGACCTCAAAAGGGGCAAAAAGAAAAACCTTACGAATTCGTGGGAATTGTTTGATTTTGTTGGAATTCGAATCTGAGTCAAGAGCAGACGTGTTTCTTAAAGTGTCGTGGGGTGCGAAGCTTTAATTCCATTCTATTCTCCCAAAGTCATAAAATAAATCTTTTAAAATGAATTGTCCGGTTTGCAACGACAAAATAGATCGCAACGATACAACAAAAATACAGTGCGGCGATTGTAAAAGTCTGTTTCATAGTTCGTGTGCTAATATTCAACCGGCAGACTTGGAATACCTCATAACCAATAATCTGGCTCACCATTGCGACAAGTGCTCTGTTTTGCGTCGTAAATCGCTTCAACAATCATTACCTGTAGCATCTGTCTCACAACGAAAAATACAGCCCTTAAATAAGCAACAAAAACCATTTTCTTCAAAATCAACAGCAGCTCCAGTAAAATCTTCCTACTTTCTTCACAACATGAAAAAGTACATCCTAACCTAACAACAACACCTGCGAGTAAACCGCCACCGGCTGCCCACGCAAATCTTGCATCACTTTCGTCTAAATGTGAAGCAGAATCTGTACCAGGTATAGTGGACGACAGAACGAGTATGTCAACGGTTCTCTCTACTTTGGCCGAAAGTTCATTAACACTGCAACTGATTTAGTCTGAAATTCTCGACTTGAAAAAAATCAATAGTGATTTTCTCGGCACAATCCAGCAGCTGAAAGAGGAAAACAAAACATTGCGTATGAAGGTGGCAAATTTGGAGAGCAGAAGCAACTGGAGAATGTAGTTGAAATTGTTGGTGTTCCTGACTTAAACAGTTCAAACGCAATAGAGAAAGCCAATGTGATCTTTGAAAAAGCGTTAAATATATCTATTTCGACTGATGATATACAGAAATACTACGTTAAGCATAACAGAGTAAAACATACGAGTACAACATCCAAATCTAAAGAGCACGGTGGTATTCTTTGTGTGCATTTCTCTTCACACAACGTCAAGCTGAAAGTGATGGAAAATAAAAAAAATGCAAGGAGGAAGCTGAACTCATCGATTTTAAGTGTTGGTATTAACTCTTCTATAATTTTTATTAATGATGGCTTAACTAAATATTCTAAAGCTTTATTTATGGCAGCTAAAAAATTTAAAAAGGAGAATAAATTCAAATATATGTGGCTCAGGAATTCTCATATTCTAATGAGAAAATTTGATAATAGTGAGGTTGTTGTCATAAGATCTTTTGATGATCTATCTGCTCTCCAAGGGCAATACTATGAACGATTTCTTTGATCTTGTGCACGACAGACTCACTATAAGAACCATTCGATCTAATTCTGATAGCCAATTTAGTTGTGAATCAGGTGGCAAATCTGTTTTTCGTTTTACATCAAAATATTCGCAGTTTGGGTCAAAACTTTGATTTACTATGCTTTTGTAAACCTGACAGAAATAATTTTTGTCTCTGAAATTTGGATTTATTCATGCGAAGTTGACGATTCTCATATTCCTAGATATAATTTTTTTCCAAATCCTAATGATACGTACGCTGCCGGTGGAGTGGAAGTTTTTGTTTCGAACCTGTATGAGCCTAATATTAAAGTTCTTAAGCTAAGAAGCGCGGATGTCATCAAAGTAAGTTGCAATATCCACAATAAACTCTTTAATTTTGTCTGTGTATATAGACTCCATTCTTCATCTCCTAACTATTTTTTAGATGAATTTTCTATATTTTTGGCTAATGAACGATCTGGAAATCTTGTCATCTTAGATCACTTGAATTTAGATATTTTGGTTTCAAACCCAGTTTCTGATTCTTACCAAGCACTTATGGCCTAACACGGTCTCTTTTCCTTGGTTGAAGAACCTACCAGGCCAACTGTAGGCACCTGCCTTGACCATGTTTTTGTTCGTCTTGATAATTTTGCTACGGATCTCCTTGCTGGAATTAACATGGATCTTAATATAACTGACCATCGTATGACGGGAATCCTTTTTGAAAACTTAAAAGGTAGTCAGCCATGCGAATCTTCATCAAATACATTTGTTAAAGTACATTTTCATGAATTGAATGTTAGACTTCGTTATGAAAATTGGGACAGTGTTTAGGTTGAACAAAATGTTCCTATAGCATACGATATAAATGCTCAAGGTGAGGAATGCAACTGGCTATTTCGTTAGAGCACTTATGGTGGAAATATGGTCTAGATAATGGCAGTCTTTGTGGGTTTTGCTTTAATGACAGGGGACAGCATTGTGTTTTGGAAGCATTAAATTCCACTCTATTGGTTGTACCCCAGTGAGTTATGCTGTTGAGATAGGAATTTAATGAGCTTAACATAGGTTGCCGTTCCAGTTCCACACCCGAAGAAGAGCGACGTGTTCCAAGAAACGAATATAAGAAGCTGAGGGTACTGTCATCAGCAAAGGAATGGATTGGATTAGAAGTAACAGACAGGAGATCATTTATAAAAATGAGAAAGAGACTCGAAGACAAAACAAAGCCTTGGCATTTATTTGGTGAGTTGCAGACTTGAAACCATTGAAGAAAATTATCATCAATTCCAAATGCACGCATTTTCGACAAGAGAGCTCGATGCCAAACTCTGTCAAATGCTTTTGAAATATCGAGCGCAACAATTTTACTTTCACCACCTTGGTGAAGAGATTGGTTACACTTTTAGGTTAGATATGTCATCCAATTCCATCCAAAACCTGTTGCTGCGAAAACCATACTGCCAGCCATTAACAAGTTTTCGGGGTTCAAGATATTTCATCAGCTGACGGTTTATCAGCATTTCCATGACCTTAGAAAAAAGGGATATAAGTGCAATTATTCGGTAAGAGGAAGGAGAAGATTCGCCTTTTTTTGGTACAGACTGGAAAAATGCTGTTTTCCATCTTCTGGGAAAGAGCTCTGAAGAATAGGACAGATAGAAAAGCTGTACTGTACGAGTGCGGAAGTGTTCATTCTGTATCATTTGTGGGCGCAGTGGCGTAGAGGTTAGTGTGTTGGAATAAGAATCTAAAGGTATCAGGTTCAAATCCCGTCGGGACTAAGTAACATCTAAAGTTTTTTTTCCACTGGCCCACCTCTTGCGGACGTCTGACAAACATCCAAGAGTATCAATTGCCATGAGAAGCTCCACAAATTTGCCGCTCGAATTCGGCTTAAAATTGTAGGTCCCTTCCACTTCGCACAATCAAATGGTTGGAGAAGCTAGGTCTTAGGTACTGCGTGGGCTGCTAACACCTAATATTTATTTGTTCGCTTTTTAGGAATATTATACCCATTTTGAACTCTAGCTATTTCGGATATGCGCAAATGATTTCCTTCCTGAGATCATCTATGAGCTTATATATTATACTGCTTTGTTTCGACCCACTAAAACCTTCAAGTGACCTGTATGGGCCACTAATGCCTAATATTTATTTATTACTCATTCCGTAGGTAGATTATCAAGCTATCGTTATGGTTATAACGATTTGCGTGTAAAATACAACAATAACTTAACCTATATACGCTAACTTTAGCGGGGATAGCTATCGCCGCTAAGTCCTTTAGCGGGGATAAACAGTACTTCCAAAATCCATTTTCTTTGTTTCTGATGAATCCTTCCGATGAATTTTTCAGGAAATGTCAAAGTTTGACAACCCACCGACCACTCACACATCCCGCCGAATATTTTATTCGTGATTTTATTATTATTATTTTTCAAACTTCATTTTAAGGGTAATTGAATTTAGCAAATCTGTTAATTTGAAATTGTTTTTCATAATTTTAGAATATGCTTGGCATGAATTTCAATTGGCGGAAGTAAATATTTTTAAATTTCAGGATTTTCAATACAAATTTCTTAACTACAACTTACAGCTGTGTCAAGGTGCATGTCATAGGTGCATGTGTGCTGCCAAGTTTTTTTTGATGAATTCTTAAGCGCCGATGGTCGTTTTTTAATGCCATACCTATATCCGCGTGCAAAGAAACACGGCTAGTGGTCGGATGGATGTCAAACTTTGACATTTCCTGAAAAATTCAGCGCATCGGTTCATCAGAAACAAAGCAAATGGGTTTTGGAAGCACTGTTTATCCCCGCTAACTGACTTAGCGGCGATAGCTATCCCCGCTAAAGTTAGCGTATATAGGATAAGTTGTTGTATTTTACATGCAAATTTCAAATTATCCCTATATCCGCGTGCAAAGAAACACGGTTAGTGTTGCATCAAGAAACTTTAATAGCCGCGTTGGTTATATTGGTCAATATTAGCTGTGTTTCTTTGCACGCGGATATGGGCATGACATTAAAAAACGACCATCGCCGCTTATGAATTCATCAAAAATACTTGGCAGCACACATGCACCTATGACGTTTAGTAGTGCAACAGCTGTAAGTTGAGTTAATAAATTTGTATTGAAAATCGTGAAATTCAAAAATATTAATCTCCGACAGTTGAAATTAATGCCAAACATATTCTAAAATTATAAAAAACAGTTTCACATTGACAGATTTACAAAATTTTGAAAAAAAAAAATAATAATAAAATCCCGAACAAAATATTCGGCGGGATGTCAAACTTTGACATTTCCTGAAAAATTCATCGCAACGATTCATCAGAAACAAAGAAAATGGGTTTGGGAAGCACTGTTTATCCCCGCTAAATGACTTAGCGGCGATATCTATCCCCGCTAAAGTTAGCGTATATAGGACAAGTTGGTGTTGTATTTTACATGCAAATTTCAATTTATCCCTATATCCGGCTATTGATTCACGTAGGTAACTCAATAATCAACAATACAATAACATTTGTGCGAAAGCTAATGAGGTATAATGTTTTATACATTTTGTAGACAACCAAACCATTCCTCATGGGGTTTTGGTTTAGCCATTTTTTTAATAAGACAGAATTTTATCAATACAGTTCCAGCACGCAGCGTTGAGGCTATTTCAAAGGAAAATCAATGAGCACTGTGTATAAAGATAGCATTTTTATTATTGTTTGCCGTGCTACGATTCCGGAAAAACTAAATTAATATTTTATAGATTTTTCCATTATGGCAAAAAAAAAAAACAAATTGAAATGACATTTAACGCGCAAGATAACTAACATTTTATACAACGTTCTATGTGGCGAAGCCTTAATACATCGTAGTTCATTGTTCCTCTTACCTGATCAATTGGTAAAATTCCATTTAATATCATATCAGCTTTTGTGAGTACAAAACTTGGCATTACTAAACCAGGACAGTCACAAAGCATTACATCCTTTTCTAGAAATAAAGTTTGAAAATGCTTAGTTTTTCCAGGTGTCGCTGAGACAGACACCTTCTTTTCTGTCATTAAAGCGTTGATAGTACTACTCTTTCCGACATTAGGATAGCCCACTAGCCCTATAGTAACAAGATTCTCCGTATAGGTTGGCCCGGTATATACGTTTCTAAACAATTTAATCAGTTCAGCACGGTTCAGCAACTTTGGGCTATTTCCTAGTGGTTTCTCAACAATACCAATTTTCGTTTCAATCACTCGCAATTGTTTTTCAGTTTTATCCAAACATTTATATATATCCTCAGTAGCTTTTCTTAATTCGTCAACTGATATATTTTTAGAGTCTTCCTCATCACTTTCTTTGGCCGATTTTTGTTGGCTTTTTAAATGATTTTCTTCCTTATCATCGTCCTGTTCTTTTTCTTCGGCTGCCAGAGCCGCGGAGAAGAAAGCTACTTTTATATCCTCTCCATCGAAATAGTTCGCCCACGCGAGCCTTTGTTCAGCAGTAAGCAAATCAGACTTGTTTACAAGAATCATGTTCATTTTTGTTTCCTTTACTTCCTTCACGTATTTCTCAAGATCTGGACTTCGAAACAGTAATGGATTTCTGGCATCAACAATCTGAAGAATGACGTCACTTCTTTCGACAACACGCCATAACTGCCTCCAAAATTCCAAATTTTTTTCATAAGGAGTAATAAGAATT
Source organism: Portevinia maculata (assembly GCA_949715645.1). Lineage (NCBI taxonomy): Eukaryota > Metazoa > Arthropoda > Insecta > Diptera > Syrphidae > Portevinia > Portevinia maculata. Next base: position 143,273,575 of record OX454526.1, read on the forward strand.
TGGTCATCCTCCTGCAATATGGCCAAGTTACGCCTCCATTCAAGAAATGAATCATTTTCAGCTCTTTGCAGATCTTCAGCTGATGTCGTGTTTTTCCACTTCGGACGTCGTGGTATTTTCAATAGCTCTTTCTTGTCAAAGTGCTTCTTCTCCAATAACTTTTGTTCCGTTTTAGATAAAACTCCAACGTTGCTTTTTGGATTTACAAACGCAATGTTAAGTTTTTCAGCCTGAAATTCAGTACCAGCAAGTTCAGCTGTACGAAGGAACTCTTGGAACGAGGATTCCTCAGTAACTGATTGAAGATTTAGACGCCCCCAATCGTAGCCGTCTTGCACTTCAGTAGTGTGTAGCTGTAACAGTTTAATATAATTTTTTTTGGGACAAACAAATTTTAGATTTTTGCTAGTTACCATCGAATCATTATCGACTTTTCTTCTGTTTGTGTTAATAAAGCGATCTTTTATTAACGATCTCCCCAAACTTGGTTTATTTTTTCTACTCATTGTCGGTGATGCAAGTTTATGTTGTTTTCACGTAGCACATGTCATTTGACAACTTTTCAGGTACCTAACTAATTTGGAATGGCCGCATTCAATCTCTATTGCCTAACCTAAGTCTGATTGAATTAAAAAAAAACCACTAAGATCTTACGAAATGTCAGACAAGTTAATACAAGGTCCGTTCGCGTACTTTATGTGTAGAAAAATGAAAAGTGTCAAATCTCCAAAATCGTGAGAGAATCCTCTCATTTCTAAGAAAAGTACGCGAACGCTTTTGTGTAAAAAGTTGAAAAAGTCTTAGTTTGGCTTTAAAAGAAGCAACAGCTGTTTATTTTTGCTGGCAAACTCATTGGATTTCATCATTTGACAGTTTTCATTTTCTTACCAGCCGAAATTCTGTGTGAAGAAAAATGAACGAAAGTACATTTTTCTTTCGTTCATCTTTTTACCATTTTCTCAGTACGCGAACGCGTTTGTGTAGTTTTGCACGAAAGTTTATATAAATTTACGTTTGCATATTAGTTCGCGAACGGACCTACAGTCACACCTCTAGTTACGACGATTCGACATATGGTAGAAACACATCAACACTTCAACGCCGCCTTCAACTTTCACAGGAGCGAGAACTTCAACGTTTAAAGTCGAGTCAAACACATTGAAACTGCAACACTTCAGTGACAGCCAAAAAAAATTGTAAACAAGAATTTGCTTCAAGATAAAATAAATATTCGCTACGATTACATAGAAAAATTAATCCTAATAATTATGGCATTTTTGTCATATTTTAATGCCGTTTCTGTGATAATTGGTGGCACAAAAAAAAGAGTAATTTGGACTCGGGAAAACTTCGACAAAAATGAACGAAATTCACGGATTTTAAACGCAAATATTCGCAGTTATTAAGGAAAGAGATTGCGAGCCTTATTGCGAAGATCAATCGACAGTTGATAATTGACTATTTTCACTGTGTGCTATTGTGAACAAACGATTCTAAAGGATTTTGTCAATCGCAGTCAATTAAAAAAATGCGATTGACAAAAATTCCAAATGAATCGTTCGTTCACAATAGCACACATTGAAAATAGTCAATTATCAATTGTTGATTGATCTTCGCAATAAGGCTGTAAGAAAGCTTGCAGAATGGGAGTAAGCCAATTCGAGTTGTTGTCAACGTTGCTTAAAGAAAGACTTACTCTCTATTCTGCAAGAACCCCGATTGCATCAGATTGTCGCCTTGTTTTAACCATTCTGTGAGTTCCTTTTTGTAATACAAAATGATATGTATTGACATATATGTATTTCTTAGTTTCTTGGCACAGGGTTCTTCTTGGCAAACATTATCGGAGGCATTCCGTTTAGGAGTATCAACGGTTCGCAAAATAATCCTGGAAACGTGTACTGCTATTTGGGAAGAGCTACATTCAATTTTCTTGGCACCACCCTCTGAAAATGAATGGAAGAAGGTAGCAGTCGACATTTTCAACACCACAGGTATACCAAACTGTGCAGGTGCCATTGATGGTAAGCACATCGGACTCAAATGTCCTCCGCATGGAGGATCTCGATACTACAACTATAAAAGCTACCATAGCCTAATTTTATTGGCTGCATGTGACAGTAATTATTGTTTTACTGCTGTGGACATTGGCGCTTTTGGTAGTCAGAGTGATGATGGAGTCCTGCAGGCAAGCGCATTTGGGAGCAAAATTTTAAATGAAGAAATTAATCTCACCTGATGAGAACCTGCCCAACTCGGATTTGAAGTTTCCATGTTATTTCATCGGTGAAGCAGCTTTTCCATTGAGAAACAACATAATGAGGCCATATTCACGAAAGCATTTAAAAAAATATGAAGAAATTTTTAATAAACGCTTTTCATCTGCGCGGGTAAAAATAGAAAACACCTTCGGAATAATGACAACCAACTGGAGGGTATTACTAACACATTAAATTGCTTACCAAAAAAACCGGAAAAAATAGTCAAAGCTGTGGTGGTTCTTCACAATTTTGCAAAAATGAACGACCCTAACTATTGCCCATATAATTATGTGGACCATCGTGAAGGAGAAGAAGAAGTCAGAGGTTTATGGCGGAAAGAAAAATTGTACATTCCACAATGCAAGCTGTTTACGAGGTTCAATGCACCTCGTTCTGCTTTCGGTTTGAGAAACACTCTAAAGGAGTACATCTGCCATCAAACGCCCCAATAGATTTCACAATTATCAATTATTATTATCATTATATTATGTTTTAACAATAAAAATATCATTTCAATTCATTGGATTTATTTCACTTTATTGTTTTTTTTTAAACAAAAATATTTTTTTTTTGATGGTAATAAAAATTCTATTCCATTTTGAATGAGGGCTGGAAAAATACCGTCTGTTCCTGATGCCTTCAATGGTTTAAATGAGTTAATTGCCCATTTTACCTTATCCGGAGAAAAAAGTGTTCCGGATAAACTCTTAATTCTGCTGAGGTTTCTTGGAATTGAGACCTCCGCTATGTGGTCATCTGTAATGAGAATGACCATCGTGTGAGACCCTGGGAAGTGAGCCTGAAGCAAAGTGTTCAGCGTTTCTTCCCGGTCGCGTGTGATTGAACCATTTGATTTGATTAACAATCCCATGATTTTTGCTTGATCCTTTGATAGAGCCCTTTGGAGGCGTGATACCTCTGGAAGTTTTTCGATCTTCTCACAGTTTGCACGCTATGAGGCTCTTTCGGATCTGCGCAACTCTAAGTTGTACATGGTCAGCATGGATTTAAATTGTTCCCATGTGCCGGTGCGTTTGGCTTTGTTAAAAAGCTTTCTCACTCTCTTTCGAATAGACTCAAGGTTATCATTCCACCATGGTACGCACCTTTTAACCACGGTTCGTTTAACCTTGCAACTACTTTTGAATGAGGCAAGAATTATATCATTTATTTGACATTGCGCAGCATCTGCATCATTTGTTGTTGATGGTGCTTCTGGCAGCATGTCAGATCAGGTAAGTTCTCCAATTAGTGAGTCTGTTGTCATAACGGACTGACGCGTGTTCGGCATTGCATCTTATCTCGAATCGGATGTGCATATGAGCCGATAGAGATGCCTCGCCAGACACGTGCCAGCCCTCTATAATATCCTTCATAAAAGGAGATGAGATAGTAAGGTCTAAAACTTCTTCTCTTATGGAATTTCTAAACGTAGGACTAGATTAGATAGATTAGATAGATTCTTTATTTTTTCCATCATAAAGTTTACAAATTGGTATACTTAAGAATGAGGACATGGCAATAATATGATTTGAAAAAAAAGAAATAAAAGAAATAATGAAAAGCAAAAATTTTAAAATATAAAGAAAAGGAGAAAAAAAAATGTTTAACAAAAGATATGAAGAAATATTATTATATAAAACAATGATATCAATTTTAACGTGATTTGAAACACAAAATATTATACAATTTGGTTAATTTGATTAGCTGTTTATACAAAATTTTATCAATTTTAACATGATTTGTAACACAAAATAATACACAATTTGGTTAGAAATAGCTGTTTATACAATATTATCAACTTTAACATGATTTGAAACACAAAAGAGATATTATCAAATTTAGTATGATCAGCAACAAAACAATAAATAGTTAGGTATAAAATTTGGTCAAAACTGCAATAAGCGGGTAATCGACTAAGTTTAATATGTGAAACGAATTTCTTGTAGAATAGGACAAGCAGCAACGAAATGGTATATATCTTCATTCGCTCTTCCGTTACATAGATCACATAGCTGGGGCAAGTCTGATCGATGAGGTATAAAGTTCAAATTTAAAATTTCAACTCTTGCTCTAAAAATAATACTTATAACCGAGGCTGAAAATTCATTACTAAAGTAAGAGACTTCCGAGGGCAGTTCATGGTTTAAATGACTATAAATAGCTCTTGAAGTAGACGAAGATGCTCTGGAAAGGTTATCCAGAAACATTTTGTGATCCACCTTAGCAATCACATCAGAAAACTGAGCCTGCCAATCGGTCACATTAGTTTCTGTTAAGTTTAAACTTGTTTCGTAAGCTAAAGCTAGTTCGTTCCAGTTTTTAAACGGGGATGCATTCACTCGAAGTAATTTTCTTAAGATGATTTTGTGAAGACAAGTTTCACTTCTTTTCATCGCTCTAGTAATGAAGTTCGCACTTGCCTTCAAATTTTGTATATTGTTACATCCAGGCTAGGATTCGAAAAGATAAAACGTAATTCTATTTAATTAATCTTTAATAGTTCTCTTTCAATGTAATTCTTGATTATTATTCTAATAATTCCCTTATTTAATTCAACAATTCACTTTCACAATTAATCACTTTAAATACACAATCACTTTTCTCTTACTCAATACTTATTCTTTTTCTCTCTACTTTTCACTACTGTCATCTATTGCACTTTATCGCGGTTCACAACTCGAATGTCTAGGGCGCTCCTGCGACATCTATTTATATCTCTTAGTGACACCATTCGAAATTTCCAGATTCGTTGAGAAGGTTCGTTTAGAAGGTTCGAGAACAACATCATGTATGTACTAGTTATTCCACAGCTACTCAAACTGCTATTCAAATCCTGCCAAAATCGGTAATATGGCCACTTTCTACTAGATGGCGCTTGCTGAATGACACAGTTTGAGCAAACATGTAACAATATCCCCCTCTTAAACTTGTTCGTCCCGAACAAGCACGTCAATATGTTCGCCATGGTAGATTTCGGTGGATTTCAGTACCCGGTACACACTTTCCAACCACCTCACCTTGCTTCAATTTGACGCTTTTGTGTTCCGCATTAAGAACTCGTACGGGAACAATATTGTTCTTCGGCTCGACAAGCACTTTTCCAACCTCGCAGTTTCGGTAGTGGTTGTCTTTTGGCTCAACTAGAGAGAATCGGTGGCTCATAGGATCACCTTCCAGCTTTGTCCGAATCATTGTCTCTGAAGAAGGTGGTAGGACCTCGTCCTTACTAATGACTGTCCTCAGGGATACGGCGTTCTCGTTCCCGTACACCATCGGAATCTCTACGTTTCGATACTTGAGTACTTGCATACCAATGTCCAATACTACATCATGCGCCTTCATGAAATCGATTCCAATGATGCATTCGTCACATATATCAGCTACTAGGAAAGCGTGGGAGAATGCTAATCCTGCCAAATTTATTGTTAGTATGACCTCACCATACACTTTCGCTGTCGCTCCTGTTGCTGTTTTCAGACAGTAATTGCTGGTGTTGTGCAGCCAAGACTGACGGACGATGTCCCTTCTTATAATGGAAGCGGTGGCACCGGTGTCGATGGTTGCCACGCACTTATTTTGTCCGATATAGGCTTCCACTGTTAGACTCTGGTTTCCTCGTTTGGTTTGGGAGACTTGAATTGTGGTCCTGGGGTCGTCGATTCCGGAAACCAACTTCTGCCCCGCGAAGCTGGTCCTTACGCGTTTCCCGACTGCTGGTTCTGCGAAGCTATATCTGCAGGATGGATGTTATCCCTGCCAGATGCTTCTTCGTTGCGCCTCCTAGGCCCGCAATGTGGAAAACTGCCTTGTCTGGGTGGAGCTCTGCACTGTCTCTGTAGGTGCCCTATTTTGTTGCAGTTCCAGCAGCGCATTTGACCTCTGTTATCTCTGCTCCGGTCTACGATGTCTGCTCTTTGACATGAACATTCAACAGCTGTAATTTCCCTTACGCGGTGGAACACATTCGATGCCTGATCAGCAGCTTGCATTGTCAAGGCAAATGCTAGGGCCTCGGCGAGAGTTCTCTTTCCAGCCATTCTTACGGCCATTTGCAATTGTCTATCTTCAATGGCTTGGATAAACGCCTCCACAGCCATTTCATTGATGAGAACCTCACCAGCATTAGGATATGACAAATGTGCCAGACGTTCGATATCTGCTTGCAGCTGTTGAAGTGTTTCTTCCCGCTTCTGGACTCTACTGCGTAGCTGGACCCTGTATACTTGCTGCATATGCTCATCACCGAAGAGCATCTCTATAGCCTTGACCAGGGCGTCGTAGTTGTGTTGCTTCTCTTCTGAGACAGTTTGGAGTAACTCCGCAGCTGTACCTCTTAGTGCGAGCGTTAGCGCAAGCGACTTTTCCTCGTTGTCCCAGCTGTTTGCCATTGCAGCTGCTTCAAACTGTTTCTTATAAATTGGCCATGATGTTTGACCATCGAAAACAGGAGGCTGCATCTTTTTCCTTCTCGGGCAGTCCGCAGAATTTTCTCGAGCCTTCTGCTTCTTCACTTTCTCGAGCTCTTTAGCCAAGTTCTCGAAGTTTGTTTCATGAATTTCGTCGAATTTGGTTTCAACCTTCTCGAACTTGTGGTCAATTTTTTCGAGTTTTCCTTCGAGAACATTTTTAAAATCTTCCACAGCGCTCTTTTGGGCGGCAACTATGGAATTCTTTTGTTCTTCGAATTTAGAGTCCATTGATTCTAATTTGGAATCTAGAGAATTTGTCTGTTGTTCTAGAGAATTCTTTTGTTCATTGAACTGAGATTCTATAGAGTCGAATTTCTGATCGAACTTGGCCAGAAGTAATTCCATCATAGCAGTCATATCAACGCCTGTACTTACTTGTTCTTCTGCTACGTCGAACAAAATGGACTTGGGGTTTTCTCCTTCGTTTTCAACAGCTTCCTGCAGCCGGAGTACCAGATCACTTTTTCCTCCAGCCGTCGAGAGATTCCGCTTTTCTAGTTCAGCTTTTAACTGCGGTATACTGAGCAGAAGCAATTTCAATGTGCGGCCCATTTTTGTTTTTGTTTTTTTTTCCTTTTTTTTAACTAATTCACTTCACTTTAATTTCACACTGAATACGTTTTATCCCACTTCTGACACCAATGTTACATCCAGGCTAGGATTCGAAAAGATAAAACGTAATTCTATTTAATTAATCTTTATTAGTTCTCTTTCAATGTAATTCTTGATTATTATTCTAATAATTCCCTTATTTAATTCAACAATTCACTTTCACAATTAATCACTTTAAATACACAATCACTTTTCTCTTACTCAATACTTATTCTTTTTCTCTCTACTTTTCACTACTGTCATCTATCGCACTTTATCGCGGTTCACAACTCAAATGTCTAGGGCGCTCCTGCGACATCTATTTATATCTCTTAGTGACACCATTCGAAATTTCCAGATTCGTTGAGAAGGTTCGTTTAGAAGGTTCGAGAACAACATCATGTATGCACTAGTTATTCCACAGCTACTCAAACTGCTATTCAAATGCTGCCAAAATCGGTAATATGGCCACTTTCTACTAGATGGCGCTTGCTGAATGACACAGTTTGAGCAAACATGTAACAATATATATAGGGACTATTCCTGACTCTACATATATGGCGTAGTTGGGTGTTAGTAAGGCAAACGAAATATCCTCTTAAAAAAGTTCCTTTGTACAGTTTCAAAAGCTTCGAAGTGTGTGTATCCGAAGACTTGGACGCCATATGCCATGCATGCATTTACTGTCGCGTTGAAAACTTTGTACTTGGACGTTAAATCAACATTTTGGTTCGAAAAAAACTTTGGCCACATTATATTAAGAGCCAATTTAGTTTCGTTGCTTTTTTCTTTGGAGTGCTTTAGATAGCTTAAATTGTAGGTCAAGAGGACACCCAAATATTTAAACTCCTGTACAACCTCAATGTGTGTATTGTTTAGAGACCATTTTTCTTCCGCTCGCCTTCATGATTGTCTCTTTTCAAATATAACAATCTTAGTTTTTTGGGTATTAATTTGCAAGCCCCAAGACTCGCAGAATGAACTTAGACGGTTTATTTGCAATTGAAGCGTGAAAGGATTATCAGCAAGCATAACTAGATCGTCCGCGTACAACAGGACTTTGATTATAATGTTAGCAAAATTAACTCCACCCGGAAGAAGCTCGCAGACATCATCTATGAACAGGGCAAATAATAATGGGCTGAGGATACAACCCTGAGGAACACCTGTAATTGTATCAAATCGATTTGAAAATGTGAAACCGTCCCATACCCTTGCATTTGTTGACGAAATAAGACTTGCATACACTTCGAGAAACTTTCTTGACAAACCAATGCAAGAAAGTTTGTATATTAAAGCTTGTCTATTGACTTTATCGAATGCAGCTTTAAAATCAACAAAGCAAGTGTATAGTTTCTTTTTTCTATCTATAAATTGTTAAGCAATGCTTGAAATTGCCAAGATATGATCCATGGTTGAAAAACCTGGGCGGAAACCGGCTTGAAAGATGCTCAAAAGACTGTTATCCTCAATCCATTTTGAGAGCCTTTCATATAGGATTGCAGTGAAAGTTTTTCTTATTGAATTTAAAATTGAAATACCTCTATAATTTTCCGCAGCGTTGGCATCACCTTTTTTAAAAATGGCAAAAATTACAGATTCGTGGAAACTGTTAGGGACACATCCATCATAACGTAGGACTATTTCCCTTGTTTAGAAAGACGAGGTTATTGCTATATAGATATTCTAATAACGACTCACCTCTGTTGTTTGTATCTCGCCTGCCCCAGATGGTATTATGTGCGTTTGCGTCGCAGCCGATTAGGATATGTACTTTCTGGTCCTCACAGTACCGGACAAGTTCCTGTACTGGTAAGGGAGGCACTACATCCGTGTCTACAGCAAAGTACGCCGATGCGCATACAAATTTATGCAGCTCTCGGCCTTTGTGGCGCTCTATTAGGACCGCCACCAGGTTCCTAGTTATGAAACCTGGAATGAGAGAAAATTTTATATCTTTCTTAATAGTGATAGCCGCCCTTGGTCTGAAAGGACCTTTGGCGAAAATTAGCTCTCTGTGTTTACAATTTAATCCGGATATCTTACCATTGGTTGCCCATGGTTCCTGGATTAGTCCAATAGCAATGTTCCCTTCGCAACATTTTAGAGGCATCATTCTCTATTGTTTTTTTTTTTTTGTTAATTGGTTTATTTTGAAACCCACGAGTATTCAGGATATGTTGTCACCCGTGGTCTACCCGTCTAACCACAGGAAGGCTATCTTAAAATCGGAGGTCCCCTGGTATCCGAAGTTTGCAATCTAACGACTAAGCACCCTCTTAGCCACGGCCTGTCCCTTATCAGAATAGCCCGATGACTCTTTACGCCTTAAGCCTCCGCACCGCCACCATCGAATTTGCGTTCCATGATGGTGCACACGTCAAGGTGACTGACCCCGCAAGGAGGAAACCATACATAAGGTATATACGTAAGGTATGGCCTAACGATGCACGTGTAAATCCAGTGAACCAGCCTGGGACTGCCAGAGAATGTTAGTTGCCTTCGAAATTCTAGCAACCAAATGTTTAGAAAAGTTAAGCTTTGGGTCTAGAAGAATACCCAGATACTTAACCTTGCTTGATAGCTTTAGTTGAGTGCCATGGAAGTAAGACCACCTCACTTGAGGTATTGCCCTTCTATTCGTGAACAGCTTCATCCCAGTCTTCGCGGGTCTTTACTTTCTTTCCTCTGTTGTTGTTGTTGTTCTTGTTGTTGTTGTCGTCGTTGTTGTTGTTGTTGTTGTTGTTGTTGTTGTTGTTGTTGTTGTTGTTGTTGTTGTTGTTGTTGTTGTTACTGTTGTTGTTGTTGTTGTTGTTGGTGTTGTTGTTGACCATCGTGTGAGACCCTGGGAAGTGAGCCTGAAGCTAAGTTTTCAGCGTTTCTTTGGCGAAAATTAGTTAAATTTAATATAGAAATTATTTAGTTAATTATTAAGTGAAATTTTAATTAATTTTTAAATTTTATAATAAAAAGAATTGAAACTATAAAATTTTAAATAAAAACTAGGATTAGATACCCTATTATTTAAAATATAAATTTATTAAATTTGAGTAGTATTAGATATGATCTTGAAACTTAATAAATTTGGCGGTATTTAAGTCTATTCAGAGGAACTATTCAGAGGAACTGTGTTTAGAATTTAATCCGGATATCTTACCATTAGCTACCCATGGTTCCTGGATTAGTCCAATAGCAATGTTCCCTTCGGCACATCGCTGGCTAAAGGTGTCCGAGGCACCCATAGCGCTGTGCAGGTTGGCCTGCAAAACGCTGAGACGGGTAGTCATCACTTGCGTCTGTATTCAGGGTTTCGTACTCTATTGGGCTTGTTGTCACCTCTCCTACGTACGATACCCTGTTCAGGAAGACCACTTTGTATGCTTCTAGGACTTTTGTTTTTATGTCCTTCTTGTGCCAGTGCTTTCTTACGATCCATGCCTAACTTAGGCCTGAATCGTTTTTGACTTTCTCCTGCAGTGCTGTGGGCACTATCGGCCTTTTCGGCTGCGCTTGGTTTCGCGCATGTAATTTCTTTTTCTGGCACAGGAGTTGCCGTGCTTGAACCATATGTGCGATGTCTCGCTCATCCGATCTTTGCAGAACTCTCCACGTTCTCGTGTTGAGCTCTTTGTTTTGGTCATCTAATAAGGCTAGGATCCTTTCGCTAGCTACGTCGTAACTCTGCGGGAAGAACCCTCTAATGACATGTGGTTTTGGAAAATTTTCCTCTCCCACAAGCATCACCTCTAACCCGCATTTCTCTTTTAGCTTGGCGAAGGTTGTCTTCATCCACTCTGCTGTGGTGGCATCCGCACATACGATCATGGGCCATCCGGCTTTGAATGTAGTACCGCGGAAGGCTGGTTTGACCTCCTCGTCACGCTGTTCGATCGTGATATCCATAATCCTCTCCTGTATCAAACCCATTTGTTCGTTGGAGAGAGGATTACGATCGATGTCCACTGGTACAACACCCAGTCTAACATAGCTCGTTATATTGCTATACGAGACTTTGTTGACGGTTGTCTTCCCAGTGCGACCTCGCTTCGCTTCGGATTGAGGCGGGGTATTATCCTCGGATCGCATTCGCTTCACCTCGGGACCCTTGTTAACCATCGTTTGGATCGCATAGATTCGGGCCTGCTCAATGGTGCTCCCCTTCTTTTGCGAGCGCTTAAATCTGCGCTGTTCAGATGGTGTGAACCTTACGTACCCAGACTCAGTCCGTGCCACATTGCCGACTGTCTTAGGTACGTCCTCTATATCGGAATGTCTTTCATCCGATAATACGCTGTTGCATATGGTACTAGATTCTGAAATAGAGTCACTGAGTTGAGACAAGTTCTCTTCAGGTTCCCCCATTTCAGAGTTATCCCTTTGACAGATGTCGTGTCGTCATCGACAGGGTGTTCTACACATCTTAGAGGCATCATTCTCTATTTGGTTTTTGTTTTTTGGATCAATTTTGATTCCCACGAGTATTCGGGATATTGTGTCGCCCGTGGTCTACCCGTCTAACCACAGGAAGGCTATCTTAAAATCGGAGGTCGCCTGGTATCCGAAGTTTGCAAACTAACGACTAAGCACCCTCTTAGCCATGCATCTCTCGGCGCTTGCCACCTTTAGATTAGGGGTTTGTTGGGGAAGTAGGACTTAGGGATTTGAAGGAGGGGGATAGTTGGTAATTGGGGAGAAAGAGGCGGAGGAGGGCGGACGTGGAGTCCTGGTCAGTTCTTAGTTGACGCTCATCAGACGGCCTGTCCCTTACCAGAATAGCCCGATGACTCTTTACGCCGTAAGCCTCCGCACCGGCACCATCGAATTTGCGTTCCATGATGGTGCACACGTCAAGGTGACTGACCCCGCAAGGAGGAAAAACAGAAAAAATAGTTTTACCTCAACATATAAAATAACAAAAAAAAACACAGCACATTACAAATACTACAGAATAATAGACTTTGCATTTTAAAAATAAAAAAAACATAACAAAAGCAGTCTTCATTCAAAAAAAAAAAACAAACAGTCGATAATTGGCAGAAGTGGATTGGAAGGAAGTTTTTTCTATTTGTAGTACTTCGGACATCTCCTTCTGTGCCTTTTGCAATTCTTCCGCGAGGTCGATATGTTGCTTCTGGCTTCTGTTCCCTTGCAGACGCGAAGTTTTTTTGTTTGAAGTAGAGAGTGGCGGAGTATTTATAGTTGAGGAGGAGAGTTGTGAATTTGGTTCTGGGGATTGATCCGCTTGATTGAGCCAGTGATAGTCAACCTGGTTTGTGTTGACATCACTGGAATCTCCTTGGGTTTGATCGACAAGAACTTCTGGGGCCATGTTCTGTAACTTAGGCGATAAGTTTGCGCATCGTTATAAATTGGAACAATTGGTTCCGCTTTTATCGCGTCTGGAAAAAGTAGGGTTTCTGTAAGACGATGCGATAAAAAATATTTTGGTCTCAATTTGACTGGAACTTCCATTGGAAGGCGATAAATTGAAGTGTCAGCCAGCGAAAAATAAAATTGAAAGAAAGAATCTTGAAATTATTTTTGAAAATTAATCTCGATTAAAAATTTAAATTTGATAGAAAGATAGGTATTAATTCCAAAAAAAATGTTTCCTATTGTGGCATTGTCGGAGATGAACGAGCGACGCAACAAAATGCGAGTCCAACGCCGCAGACTTAGGGACAATACCAACCCTTTTGAAATGCCTGAGGAACGATTCCGGGAGCTTTACCGTCTAAGCCGAGATGCAGCACATATCTAAATTGAAGAAAAGCATCCAGACATGAAGCAGGGACAACGGAAAACGATCATAGCTATCCCAATTCGTGTGTGTGCCACATTGCACTTTTTTGCCTCTGGCTCTTACCAAAGAGACATTGGGCAGGACTTTTCGGAGGCGATGAATCGCACAGTCGTGTCGAGAGTTGTAGCTGAAGTCTCTTTGGTACTACAGAACAAGTTGGCAGGAAAATGGATAAAATTTCCAACAGAGGAGGAGTATCCTGCTATTAAACAAAGGTACATTTGTCTTTATTTTTCTTTTTTCAATACAATAATTCTTATATTCATTAAAATTAGGTTTTTTGAAGCAACAGGGTTTCCTGGTGTGATTGGGGCGAAGAAGAAGATGATGATATTTATCATGAGCAGAATTCAGTCTACCATCGAGCAGCATTGGTGATTCGAGACCGCCTCAAAAGGAATTTTGCATCAATTTCTTAAAAATGTGACAAAACAAGGCTCTGTGATTCTATACGCGACTAACTGAAACAAGAAGTAAAAGACGAACCTTTTTTTGTACGGTTGAACTGTATTTTCATGGCAGATTTGGTTAATTATAAAGAATTGTTTTATTATTAATATATAATTATTTTTGTTGTCCAAGAGTCTGAAGGAAAATGTTATGCAGCAACTACATTATCATCTGCTGCTGGTAACTCCAACGACTTCGTGTAAGCCCGGGTAAGTACCTAGAAAAGTATTATTTGTTCAGCCATCCTTTCTTTTCGCGTTTTAACGCACTTCGATGATGGTTGGTTGGTTGGTTGAAAACCGGCCCTCGATGAGGATGCACTTAGACCAGAAGTAGGTCCATTGTGCTGCCGATGTGTAAGGTGGGTGGGTCACCCTCTTACTCAGGGAACCATTTGCTCCTCTGAATGAAGGAGCTCATCCTTGCTGTGCAGGCGTTGTTAAGATCGTTTAGATCATTGAAAAGGTATTCACCCAATGTAGCCTTCCTAATGTTGGCGAGTGCAGGACACGTGCAAAGGAAGTGACTGATGGTCTCCTCTTCTTCCTCGTCCCTACAGCTTCTGCAGAAGTCATTGTAGGGGATGCCCAACCTTTTTGCATGTCTTCCTATAGCACAGTGCCCGGTGAGGGCGTTTACTAATTTCGAGAGGGTTCCTCTCTTATGCCTCAGAAGTCCGATGGACCTGGATTTGTTTAATGTCGGCCAGAGTAGCCTTGCGGTGTTGCACTGGTCGAGTTGGTGCCAACGATGGTTGGCTTCGTTCACCGCATTGGTGTCTATGAGGTTTTTAACATAAGACGTTGGCGCCTCGATGTCGGTGACGCTTATGGTATTTAAACCAGAAGAGCCTCGTCGGGCCAGTTCGTCAGCTTCACAATTCCCTCGTATGTCACAGTGACCCGGCACCCAGCAAAGGGTGAGGCTATACTGATCGGCTATCTCTTTAAGAGATGCACGGCAGTCTTTCACTGCCTTGGATCTTGTAGTGCTGGATGCAAGGGATTTGATGGCCGCCTGACTGTCGATGTATATTACAATATCTGATTTCGATATCGTATTAACCGACAGCCAGGCAGCGGCTTGGCGGACGGCGGTGACTTCGGCCTGAAAAACGCTGCAGTGTTCTGGAAGGTTAAAGGAGAGGTGAATGTCCAGGTCTTCAGAGAAAACTCCGGCACCGACTCCGTCCTCCGTTTTGGACCCATCCGTAAAAATTGACAGCGATTCGTGGTGTAGGATATGACGTTGTGTCCACTCGGTTCTGTCTGGGATTAGATGTTTGTAGCCCAGGTTGAAGTTGTATTCAGTGGGCAGGTGGTCGTTGACCTTAGGGAGATGTCGATACATCGATAGTAAATTGGCATGTCCAGTTTGTTGCTCTTTCCATTGTTTGGAGCTTCTCAGTCTTATTGCTGAGCTGGCAGCCAACTGTTTGCCGACGATGTCGGTTGAGAGAAGGTGAAGCATGGCTTGGAGCGCCGCAGTGGGAGAGGTTCTCAGCGCACCGGTGATGCTGAGGCATGTAACTCGTTGAGTTTTGTCCAGCAAGGTTAGGTTGGACTTCTTCTCCAAGGCGTTCCACCAGACCAGTACTCCATAGAAGAGAATCGGTTTAACTACCGACATGTATAACCAGTGCATAATTTTTGGTTGTAGGCCCCACGTGGA
The DNA here is from genome assembly GCA_949715645.1 of Portevinia maculata. Lineage (NCBI taxonomy): Eukaryota > Metazoa > Arthropoda > Insecta > Diptera > Syrphidae > Portevinia > Portevinia maculata. The sequence goes on from OX454526.1 coordinate 143,288,823, forward strand.
GCCTACCGCCTTTCTGCAAATGTAAAGAGCAGCTAGGGATTTCCTGGCAAGTTCGACTACATTTTCCCTCCAAAGTAGCTTGCGATCAAGCTTCAGGCCTAAATAGCTAGCGCTATTTGAGAGTGCCAGAGGAATGCCTCTAATCTTCGGGGGAGTGAACTCAGGGAGTTTATGTCTTCGTGTGAACAGGATCAGCTCAGTCTTTGTTTGATTGACTGACAGGCCGCATCTTTCGGTCCAACCTGTTGATAGCAGACTGCATGACATCGGCCAGCGTCTGCGGGTATTTCCCTGTTACAAGTATCGCGACGTCGTCCGCATAGGCGATAACTTTGCATACAGTATATTCAATGTTCAGAAGGGCTTCGTTGAGCACTAGATTCCATAGTAGCGGAGACAATACTCCCCCTTGGGGAGTGCCTCTGTGTGCACGTCGTTTGACAGTGCTACTTCCGAAGGATGCGGTTATTACCCTGCTTTTGAGCATGTATTCCACAAAGCAGCAGATTGAGTCGTCGATGTTGAGCCTGCGTAGGGCGTTGGTAATCGAATTGGTTTCAACGTTGTTGAAAGCTCCCTCTATGTCGAGAAATGTCACTAAAGCAAGTTCTTTGATAGAAAGGGATTTTTCGACGTGGTAGACGATAGAGTGCAGGGCCGTTTCAACAGATTTACCTTTGTATTAGCGTGTTGTGACGTGGATAGCAAGTTGCTATCAATGGTGGCCTTAATGTAAAGATCTAGAATTCTTTCTAGAATCTTGAGGAGGAAGGATGTTAGGCTTATGGGTCTAAGGTCCTTCGGGGAAGTGTGCGATGTTTTTCCTGCCTTGGCTATGAATACCACTCTTACTTCAGTCCAGGCGGTCGGCATTGTTCCTAGCATCAAGCAGCCCCTCATAATATGTGACAGGTACTGCCCTATTATGCTGAGGGCCGCCTAAATTTGTGCCGGAAAAATGCCGTCTGGCCCCGAGAACTTGAATGGCTCAAAGCTGTTCACTGCCCATTTCAGTGTTTCCTCGTTTATGAGGTCCTGAGGTGACGGTGGGCGTGCAGCGTTTACCAGGGCAGGGTTTTCGCTAGGCATAGGCGTGCAGCCGGGGAAGTGAGTGTCCATAAGCAGACCAAGCGATGCTTCATCTGATTCTGTCCATGATCCGTTGGGATTCATGAGGACACTAGGTATGGTTGGGTTCTTGGAAAGGACTTTGCGTAGCCTAGAAGATTGAGACGTGTTGTCAATACTCTGACAGAATAGGCAGACGGCAGTATTGCCATGTCCTCATTCTTAAGTATACCAATTTGTAAACTTTATGATGGAAAAAATAAAGAATCTATCTAATCTAATCTAATCTACTCTGACAGAAACTACGCCAGGATCTACGTCTGGCCTTACGAACTTCCGCTTTGAAGCTCTTAAGGCTTGCTTTGTAGATATCCCAGTCCAGAGGTAGCCTCGTTGTTTTGGCTTTGTTGAATAGCTTCCTGCTTGTGTGGCGAAGCTTGTTAAGTGCTGCATTCCACCACGGTGGACGATTGTCTGCCTTCCTCGTAGTAATGCGATAAGATTCGTCGATTGTTACGTTTAAGGCGGAAGTTAGAGCAGCGTTAAGCTCATCTAGTTCCAATTGTGTTTCTGGAGTCTTATGTACACGATTGGACAGTTTAGCAGAGAGGATTTCATTGTGTTTACACCAGTCAGTTTTTCGTCGATTGCGAAAAATTGCTGGTGAGGTGTTATGGCGTATTTTTAGTTCATATTCCAGATAGCGGTGATCGGAAAAGGAGTGGCTGTCAGATACAGTCCACTTAGAAATCGCAGGGTACCAGTTCATAGAGGCGAAGGTAACATCTAGTACCTCTTGCCGGGTTCTGGTTATAAAGGTGGGACTATTTCCCCTATTGCATACTATTAGGTCGGTGCCTACTAAGAATTCAAATAGGGACTCACCTCGGGGGTTAGTGTCGGTACTACCCCACTTCGATGATACAGAACACCGATTTATCGCTTTTTCCAGTTGTTTTATTCCGATGTGTTCCATGCGATAAAATTATCGCCTGTCAAAGTTACAGAACCTCATGATTGCGATAAAATGAGTTTTGTTTCAGTTTTGGACGTTTCGCGATAAATTACAGAACATGGGCTCTGGACGCAAATTTTTATCTGGTTCCCAACTAAAGCAATTTGCTTCGTAGTTTCCAGATGTTCTGTAATTTAAAATGAAATTGTAGGTAGATTTAAATGTTAGTCAAGTACTTACGCGGAATTTGTTGTGGGAATGTCACTCAAAAACCGCATACACTGCATAATGGTGGATTTACACGGTCACACATTCCTAACATGTAAGATTAAAGGGATGCTAAATACTAAATATCCGTGTGACTGAAAGGGACAGCATAACCTAACATGCAAAAAAACGTGACACGTATTCAGGTCGGCCATCTTGTTTACGTGGTAGGAATTATGGGAAAGCTATGCATGCTGATATTTTTATAGCGATGGCTTACGAAATTTCGATTTCCTATAAAACAAAATGGGCGCTGCTATCATATGTTTTAATCGCCATAATACATTTTTGACATTTCTCTGCTTCACATCGCCGATTGTACCTACTCAAGATGGAAAACACTATTAATACGGCAGCCTTTACGAGATCCATGTTTTTATTTATTTTTTAATTCTACTACAACAAAACCGATGAAAATAAATTTGTTTGTTTACATGTGATCTGTCAAATCTCCATAATAATGTTATAGCAAGTTAAAGTAAGTGATCTCACTCTTACACCTTATTAGCATTGACTGCGGATAAACGGATCTCTCTTTTCGGTTTTGTTGCAAAAATGCGCGTGCGTGATGGTGTAAATCCACCATAAACCTTGTAGCAGAACTGTTCGTGCATATCGAAACGAGTCTCGAACTGGGGTGTGTGCAGATGTGAAGTTCTCGTTATGCCAGAGGTAGAGTTCCCACTGGAGATTTCCAGAAAGCCAAGCTATCCAAAAACGGAAAATAAAGATATGGGAAATTTAACGGCCAAAAGCAATTGAATATGTAATTGAAACGTATCAAGGAACTCTAGCAAGGCAGATATCACTGCCGCCCAGGGAAAGTAACAATTTGAATTTAATTTGAAAAATCGCAAGTGCGAGTAATTCAAATGAAAAGAAGAAATAGCGTACAGAAAAACTTTACTTCCAAAGATATTTAAGGCAAAACCGGATTGCGACTACCCAAGTTAGTAAGGCAGCACCCTAATCTTATTAAGTGCTGCCTTTGAAATTAACCCGGAGGCGAAAAAAAAAAAAAAAAAAAAATTGTGAAAGTTACCCGAATTTCAATAAATAAAGATTTAGAGGGGGGGTCGGACATCTTGCCCCTTCAGAAAAATTTAATTCAGGGGCAATCTCAACAAGACCGGATTATTCAAGGGCGTTAAGACGCCACTCAAAAAGGATCCTCTGGCGGAGTACCCCGGGTTCAACCCCGACCAGGAGCGGAGCAAATTTTTTTTATTCTATTTCTTTATTTTATTCTTAGATTTTTTTTTGTAAAATAGTAATAATTTGTGTTGGCTAACGACAGGTAAAATCTATATATATATATATATATATATGTATATACAAAAGTAATTATATCAAGAAAAGGTAAGGGAACACATTTATATCTATCCCTATATTATAACTAATTTGAAACTTTCCGCGATTGTGTGGTGCGAGTAGCAATTGATGCAGTGGCCATTGGATCGGCGGTTGTGGAGTACCCACAAAGGTACCAAGTAAGGAAAATCGGTGAGTCAAAAATGATTTTTTTTTTGTTTCTTAGTAGCTATAAGTGTAGAGATAGATAAAAGTGAGTGGACAAGCAGTTCCCAGTTTGTTTAAAGACTATATATATATGACCGTGTATATATAGAGACGCGGTGATTTACAGAGACACATATACATATATATATACATTTGCCGGGTAATTTAATTTATTTAATTTTGCAATCGTTTCAAGCTTTATTTCGTGTATTTTTAAATCTTTTTTTTTGTTAAATTTTTTTTTGGTCTTGCCAATATAATTTATTTTTCTTAATATTCGAGTCATTTAGATTTAAGTTCAAAATGAATAAATTTATAAATTGTGATATTTGAAGAGTGAAAAGATGGGTTTTTAACATTTTAAAAAAGGGCAATATGGGATGAGGAGGGTTGGATAGGGAAGGATGACAAAGGCAAAGAGAAGTAGGAAGTGAAAGATGGCGGCATAAGGGGCTGTTGAGGCGAGTAAGACAGCCATGGAAGGGAGGGTAGAGAAGGCATCTCGAGCGTCAGTACCACCTAGACGCAAAGACTGGCATGATTTTTTTTGTCTGTGTATGGTCAGGGTCAAGTCCCACGCCCACCGACGAGCTAAGGATGGCGACAAGCATGCCAGCAAAGACCCATACCAACCAACAGTACACAACAACCTCCATTCCTTTTTTGGTGAGGATGCACCACTTCCACTTGAGAAAAATGATTTTTACTTCTCCCGAATGTATCGGTCCCTCAATGAGACCCATCTTTGCTTTGCGCGATCTACTAAAAAATTGAAAAAGAGCACTCACTTACAAATCATTGACAATTAGATTACTGAATTAACTTACGTGGAATACCTAGTTCGTCAGCAACTTCCTTCCAATTTTTTTGTTTCGCGTATAAAAAAGGATTTTTTTCGTACTTCCTCAACCAAACGTTCTTCCATAGGGAAACAAATAGGTTATTGAAAACAAAATATTAGCCGTATTTCTTTGCACGCGGATATAGGGATAATTTGAAATTTGCATGTAAAATACAACAACAACCTATCCTATATACGCTAGCTTTAGCGGGGATAGCTATCGCCGCTAAGCCCTTTGGCGGGAATTAACAGTGCTTCCAAAATCCATTTTGTTCGTTTCTGATGAATCCTTCCGATGAATTTTTCAGGAAATGTCAAAGTTTGACAACTCACCGACCACTCACACATCCCGCCGAATATTTTATTCGTGATTTTATTATCATTATTTTTCAAACTTCATTTTAAGGGTAATTGAATTTAGCAAATCTGTTAATGTGTAACAAATAAACCCATTTAGCAGTAATAGGCGGGAAAATACTAGGAATCAGCAAACAAAAGTAAGTTTTTTTTATTAATAATCAATAGTTTCTCGATATATTTTCAGGAAAATGGATTCATTTAAATATGCAAAGAAGTTGGAAGCAGTAAAAAGAAAGAACTGTACTGCAAAGTTTGCTTTCTTTGCAAACTTTCAGGTGATGGCGAAGACGGAGCTGTGGTTTCGTGTGAATAAAGTGTTAAAGGCAGTCTTCTTGAAGATAAATTTAATCCAAATACAAAACAGAGAGAAAATTCTCATCATTTTTCAAACGGCTGGTCAACGAACTTGACAAAGACCTATATGGACCCAATAATCATCTCGTGGATTGACATCGAACGTATTTTACTCAAGAAACTGATTCCGTCCAAGTGAAACAACCTGGTGATATAAACGTTCATTGTAAATTTCGCTTTCTATATGCCATTGCATTTCAATTTGAACCCAAGTTTGGCGCATTTGCTGGGAGTGCATACTCACATACCACAGCTCCGTCTTCGCCATCACCTTAATGTTTGCAATGAAAGCAAACTTTGCAGTACAGTTCTTTCTATTTACTGCTTCCAACTTCTTTGCATATTTAAATGAATCCATTTTCCTGAAAATATATCAAGAAACTATTGATTATTAATAAAAAAAACTTACTTTTGTCTGCTGATTCCTATTATTTTCCCGCCAATCGCTGATAATTATTTTGTTTGTTTACCCTTCAAATTTCTGTTTACATTCGATTTGGCATCTGTCAAAAAAGTCCGGATCCCTATTGACAACTGAACGTGGAACAAGTTTGAAGGTTGGGAAAACTGAAAACATCGCCGTAAAAGTTGGTAGGATATGAACTTCAACTTTAAATTTAGGATTTAGGTCGAACTTTGAAGGTAAAGTTGAGATTGAAGTGCTAATGTGTTCCATCCCATTAAAATGCATTGGTTCTGAAACGTGCGACGTGGTTGTCAAAGTTGAAAGCGAGTTTGAATCATATGGCGCGTTCAATTTGCAAGTCAACTGCTAGTTGACTACTAATAAAATGTCTAGATGGACACGTGAGTTATTTGATCAATGAGAAAAGGTAAAACAGTAGTCACTAGTAGTTGACTTGTAAATTGAACGCGCTCATATACACAAACCCATCCAGCCATTTTGACATTTGTCAGTGATTAATTAAATAAATTTGTATGGAAAAACCTTAAATTTAAAAATGTTGATTTCCTTAAGTAAAAAATAATGCAGAACATATTCTAAAATTGTAATAAACAATTCATCAGCGGTTTTGCGAAGTTTGTGCTCCAATTTGGCAAACCATAATCTATTAACTCGTCTGACATTTCCTAAAAATTAAGGGTGTTTGCCAGGTTAGTTAAAAGACATACTTAATGCGCCCAATATACAATGAAAAATCGGTTCTTGACAAATTTTTTTTTTTTTATAAAATTCAGTCAAATAATTAAATATATAATTCATTTGCATTGGGTATGACCTATAGTATTATTGCTCCAATATTGATTATATTGTTGTTTTTATTTGCTTTGCGCCCTATGTTTTTTTTTATTTGACTTTTTAGAATTTGAAGAATGTATTGTGCTTTGAAATGTTTACTTTATTTTGTATGGGGTTCCGGTGGTCCGAACATTGCAATTTAATTGCATTGTATTTCGTTCTAGAACTTTTTTTTAACATGTTTCAGCAAAGTTATGGAAGCAACGTCAAATGCAAGTACATACATAGTACACCAATCTACTTCAGACATTTCTTAACAAGCTTCCGACCCGTGACTAGTCTACCATATGAGACACTGTTTCACTTTGTATTTGAAGCGGTGGTTCGGTCTCTATTGTCATCTCAAAACGGGGATATTTTGCATGAAGCATTGCAAGAACAAATTGTTTCTAGTGTATTCCATTTGGGATTATATTCAGTTTGTTAAACCTCATAAAATTTGCGATGGTACGAGGGCGGGTCAATAAGTCCGTGACTTTTGGAATAAAACACGGATTTTTTGATAAAAAAATAATATTATTTTTCAACGTAGTCTCCCTTGAGCTCTATAAACTTTGTCCAACGCTTCTCCAATTTTTTTTTATCCCTTCCAAAAAAAATGATTTGTCGAGGTCCTCAAAATAGGCCTTTATTTGCGAGATGACTTCATCATTGGAGTCAAATCTTTTTCCACCAAGCCATTTCTTCAGGTTTGGGAACAAGAAGTAGTCGCTCGGAGCCAAATCTGGAGAATAGGGTGGATGAGGGAGAAATTCATAGCCCAATTCATGGTTTTTTGCCATGGCAACTGCACATGTGTGCACCCTTGCATTGTCTTGGTGGAAAAGAACTTTCTTGGCCAAATGAGGTCGGTTTTTTTTTCAAATCGTCATTGAATCGGTCCAATAAGTTGGCATAATATTCCCCATTGATTGTTCTTCCCTTTTGAAGGTAGTCAATGTGGATTATCCCGCGTGCATCCCAAAAAACAGTCGCCATAACTTTATTGGCTGACAAACCCACCTTGGCCTTCTTTGGCGCCGATTCACCCTTAGAAACCCACTGTTTTGACTGTTGTTTGGTCTCTGGTGTGTTGTGATGGATCCATGTTTCGTCCACGGTTACAAAACGGCGCAAAAACTCCTCCATATTGCGATTAAATAACGCCAAACCTTCCTGTGAAGTTGTTACACGATTGCGTTTGTGGTCGACTGTGAGCAAACGCGGCACCCATCTTGCGGAAAGCTTTCTCATGCCCAAGTGATCATTCAAAATTGAAACCACTGAGCCATGCGAGATCCCTACGGCTTCCACAATCTCTCGCACTTTCAATCTTCGGTCGGCCAAGACCATATCGTGAATTTTTTCGATTGTTTCGGGTGTAGAGACCTCAACTGGGCGTCCAGGACGTTCGGCATCTTCAGTGCTTGTACGGCCACAACGAAATTCAGTAAACCACTTTTTTACCATTGAAATCGATGGTGCAGAGTCCCCATAGTATTTTTCAAGCTTAGCCTTGGTCTCGGTAATGGTTTTTTTTCGCAAGAAATAATGCTTAATAAGCACACGAAATTCACTTTTTTCCATTTTCTCCTCAAATTAGTGAGTAGTCTGATAAAAATAGCTGTCAAACACAAACTAACTGACGCAGCAAGTTTAAATTTTGACAGGAGTCAACTGACAGATGCCTGTTGACAGGAGCAGTGTTGCCGTTTCAGTAAAGAGGTCAGAAATTCAATAAGTCACGGACTTATTGACCCGCCCTCGTATCTTCTACCCATTTCCTGCTTTTGGACTACCACTGGGTGCCATATAGAGAAGGGCCGGCAGGATTACGGGTGGGCACAATAGACAATGTCCCCGAAATGTTCGTGATACATGGTTTAAATTCATACTAAATGAATGCTCATTTTTCAAATAAATCACTCACATGTCGAAACATCTTGGGTTCGGTGGTTACCTACTTCCTTTTACGCTCCTGATTAGAAGCATTTGGAATTTGTTTGGCCTCACCTCTTTTATCGTTGGGCGCTTTCAATTTACAAGGCAACAACAGTATGTACCCATTATTTAACACTTTCTCATTGATCGTATTCTCTTGCGAATTGAACGTGATCATTATCAACTACATAACGCAAATAATAAACTAGTTTGAAAAAAAGTTTAATACGCAATGGCACGTACCAACAATAAATTTAATTTGAAGATTAAATTGAAGTACCTTTTACTCTTGTTTAAAAGAACATCATCATTAATTTAAACTAAACATTAATTTTTTTATTTGCGAGGCCTTGTAAATGCAATACGAATTGAAAATTAGAATTAATTTATTCGTTTCAGTTACAATGACTCAGCCACCGGAGACTCCAGCACAGAAACTCACCAATGATGATTTTCGAAAATTACTCGCAACACCACGGCCAAATGCACAATCAAATCTTGCAGCCGGTTCTGTAAGAGATGCTGGCCTAAAGCCAACAAAAAAAAACACCACCCCGCTTAGTTCGGATCGAATAGAAGCAAGGCGGAAGAAAAAACATTTTTATGCGGCCCTAAAAAAACAGGAAGACAACAAATTGGCAGAACTTTCCGAAAAATACCGAGATCGAGCTCGAGAACGTCGGGATGGAGCTAATCCTGATTATCAGAATGTGGAGACACCAGGACATGGTAATAATGCATATAGAGCTGTCGCCCCTGACGTTAAGTCTGGTATTGATGCCGCTGAAAGGAGACGGAGAACAATTCAAGAGTCCAAGTTTTTGGGTGGTGATATGGAACATACGCATTTGGTCAAGGGTCTTGATTATGCTCTGTTACAGAAAGTTCGCTCGGAATTACAGCATAAAGAAGAGGAACAAGAAAAAGAACTGGAAAAAGTTTTTGAAGAAAAGGAAATAACCATCACTTTGGAAGAAAAAGAGTTTTCTAATGAACCAACCTTTAACACAGTTATGGGGAAAAATATTTATAATTTCATTCTTGCTGCGAAATCAAAGGAAATCATAAGACATGAACACTTTATGACTGGTCGAATGGCATACATCATCGACTTGGAAGATGATAACGCAGAAAGTGATATTCCTACAACATTGGTGAGATCAAAATACGATGTCCCAGTTAATCTCGACGATACGCAAACTCTTACAACAAATGACATTGTTATTAACAAATTGTCGCAAATTTTGTCATATTTACGTTCAGGAGGTCGCAATAAAAAGAATCGTAAGCGCGATAAAGACAAGCCATTGTTTAACGACACAAACGATAGTATGAAAAACTTTTCAAATGATAACATATACGACGACATTGGCGAATATCAACCAGTTGCGAAGGGTGCGAATAGAGTTACGCAGGGCACAAGATCACCCTTGAAATATGATGAAGATTATGGTGATAAGGCATTCATGACCGGCAGCATGAACCGTGAGGGAAATAAATATTTTCAAGATGAAGCGAATGAAGAGGATGCGTCGCCTTCAAAAAATAGTAACATTTTTATTCCTCAAAAGATCTCCAAAGCATTTGTTTCCAAATTCTCAAACGAACCACAAGGTTATGCTGAATGTTACCCTGGTCTAGAAGAAATGAACGATGCAATAGACGATTCTGATGATGAGGTCGACTATACGAAGATGGATTTAGGCAACAAAAAAGGTCCTATTGGAAGGTGGGACTTTGATACTCAGGAGGAGTATTCTGATTATATGAGTACAAAAGAAGCTCTTCCGAAGGCAGCGTTTCAGTATGGTGTCAAAATGCAAGATGGGCGAAAAACAAGAAAGAATAAAACTGATAAAAATGAACGGGCCGAATTAGATCGAGAATGGCAGAAAATTCAAGTAAGTAAATTCCAGTCACTGAAATGTGACAATTAAATCACCTCATTAATGTAACTCAATGAGTTTTTAAGCCAGCTTTATGTTTTTACGATGTCACCACTTGGTTGGTTGGTTAGTTTCAAATGGGCCCACTATACCAAACTACTATACCAAAGTAGGTCCGTTGTGATGCCATTAGGGATGGTAGGTGGGTCACGCTTCCCGCTCCTAGAACCATTTGCTTTTCTTGATGAAGTTCTTAATATCAGCCGTGCAGGCATTATTGAGATTTGATTGATTTGATTTCTTTTATTTGGCACATGTGGCCATTAAAAATATTGTACAAAAGATTTATAATACATTTTTTTTAACAAAGAAAGATTTAAAAACTTTAAAAATTTTGCTTTACATAAATTAATAATAGGTGTTTGTACGTAAATATTTATGTTGGCCGGCAGCATGTTGTACGTAGATATACCCTTACACATTGTTCTGTTTTGTCCGCTAACAGTACGATGGTCCTGGTTATTTCTCAGGCTATAAGGTTGTAGCTCCCCAACAAACTGCATGTTCTCTGATATATAGGATGGCAATCTACCTGTTTTACTCTTGAAGACAAAAATTAAGACATTAAATATGACCACTTTAGCGTGTCCAACATATGTAAGGTGGACGTTAAGCGGGACATTTTTAAAATGCAACGCATCGCTTTGTTTTGCAGTTTTTGCAATCTGTACATACTTTCCGTCGAACATTGCAAAAGAACCGTTGAACAGTATTCAAATTGCGGTTTTATGATCGTGTTATACACTCTGATTGCGTTCATAAGTGTCATTTTATCCCGAACTCTACTAAAAAACCCCATTTTTTTACACCTTTTTACACAAATAGTCAATATGCTCCTTCAATTTAAGTTTATTGTCTATTATTATACCTAAGTATTTAATTTCATTTACAATCTCAATTTTTTCATTTTCAACAAATAAATCCTCATCCAGTGATCCTCCTAAGATCATACCTTTAGTCTTTTTAGCATTTAGTTTTAACTTGTTTATTTGCAGCCACTCATTTAACGATTCCAAGTCAATTTTAATTTTATGCGCGCACGAATTAACGTCAACACCCGAAACATATAATAAAGCGTCATCGGCAAAAAAAAACACAGATTCGGGTACTCCACAACCTTATTCATATCATTTATATACAATATAAACAAAAGCGTTCCTAAAACAGAGCCTTGCGGTACTCCTATTTTAACTTCCATGACATCTGAATATGCATCATTATAAATTGTACATTGACATCTATCGCTTAAGTAAGAATTGAACCAGTTCCACTCAGTCCCTCGGATTCCATATTGGTACAGTTTGTCCATCAAAATTTTTCTGTCAACTGTTTCAAAAGCTCGTTGCAGGTCAATGAACGTTGCTATAATTTTCTGTTTAGCGTCAGTCAAACATCTCCAGTCGTCCAGAACCAAATTTATTGCAGTTTCACAGGAATGCTTTTCTCTAAATCCTGATTGATTTGGGATAAGTATATTATTGATCTCCACAAAATTTTGTAGTTGAGAATATACTATTTTCTCCAGAACCTTTTCCAACAATATGAGCATATTTACGGGACGAAATTCTTCCCCTTTCGTTGTTCCAGATACTTTCTGAATCGGCTTCACAAAAGATTGCTTCCAACTTTCGGGGAACACGCCGTTTTGCAAAGACAAATTCACTATCCTTACTATTACCGGTGCCAGCACTTCCAATTGGTCAATAAGAATTCTCACTGATAATAAGAACGGATCCTTTTATTGCCATCTTCTGTTTTAATGCCATCTTCCATTGCTCGGTATCGATCAATGTAAATTTAAATAATACCGTCCTCGTGTCGATGATATTTGAATACCGAATGTTTGGTTCTTTATTATTTGAAAACTTTATTTGACCGAAAGTAATTGCATTAATTTGCGTTTCTCCTTTATTGAGTACATAGGTTTTTATAATTCGCCACATTGACTTTTGATTTGTACTGTTTTCTACTTTATTTTGAATGAATATATTTCTGGCATTTCTCAGAGCTTGTTTATATATATTTCTGCTTAGTTGATATTCATCCCAGTCTAACTCATTATTTGTAAATTTAGCTTTATTATATTTTGTTATTTTTACTCGTTTTAAATGGTTAACTTCCCTATTGAACCACCCACACATATCTTGCTTTATTTCAACTTTATTAACAAAAAAGTCTGTAGTTCTCATTAATACCATTTGAAAATTCCGAGCCAATAAATCTATATTTATATCTAAATATTGCAAACTACATATAGGACTATCACACAAACGTTGATAAAATGCATCTTTTCTATATTTTAGTGCTTTTATGTATCTAATCACTTTATTATTCCGACATCTCACTTCATTTTTTATTTTAATTTCAATAGTTTCATGGTCAGATATATTCAATTCACTGTTAACTTCTGAACTTATTTCAGTAAAATTTGTTATGACGTAGTCAATCAAAGACTCACTTGTACACGCCCTTCGTGTTGGTTCATCAATCAATTTACAGAAATTATCACTTATTATATTTTGCATTCTATTTTGATAAGTATCCTTTACTAGCCAGTTTATATTCAAGTCACCTAAAATCAACACGGGTTCCTTTCTCTCCACCACATTTTCTAACAATTCAGCAAATTTTTCGCAGAATAATGCCTTAGACGAACTAGGCGATCTATAAATTATCATTATTATAATAATTTTTGAACCTAAATACAAGCGGGCTGATATGTACATATTTAGTAAATTTTCTCAAATATTAAAAAATGTCATACAGTACTTACTACCAAAGCATTAAGACTGTAAAAGCCTTTTCTATTATAATAAAGGTGGCGAACTTCTTTCTTGGGACCAACAATTTTAATGTGTGTCCCATCCAAACATCCTATTACATTTGGAATTCCACTTTTCTGGAAAAAATATATTTTTGCCATTCGTTTTTCTTCCTCAGTGTAATCGAATTTTATCCACTTTGGGCATATGTCATTTTCCATCACATATAGCAGTTCACTTAGTATTAAGGATACTGTTGGCTGCGCAAGACCAAGGTTGAAGTCATTTCCAACACTTAGTTGATAGCTCCCCTGCGAGCAAAATCTGAGCAGAGCTGTAAGTTTTCAAATGTTCGGTACTGCTCTTTGACTTTTAATGGGTTTCAGTTTGGGCCCAATGTCTTCGAGCAAGTCCACGAATGCAGCTTTGGATAGTCGAAAGTTTTGCACAAAACTGAAATGAAGCTCAAAATAAGCTAAATTTAATTCCTTGGAAATTAAATTAGTTACCTTCGGTTTTCCAGCTCCAAAGGATCTCGTCTTGGTCATCATCAAAAAATAATTCCACTGATGACATGTTTTTCAATTAATTGCACAATAGCAGATTTGTTACACCGTAATAAATTAAATTGTTTTCAAAAGTCGTAACAACCACTTTTCAAAGCAAAAGAACTGTCAAAGTTGAGTTTTCATTCACAATAGCTTTACTTTTTGCGTTATGTTCACAATAGCTTATATTTTTATCAATTGTATTTCTCAATACCAGTATCAATTTTAATTGATAAATTTTGTCAATCGTCAATCGATTGATAGTTGATCTTCGCAATAGGGGTCATTGTGGTGTTCTTCGATTCTTTTGCTTGGTGCTACTTCACCATGGAGCCTACCGCCCTAAGCCGTATAAAGCGCGGCCCGCTCTTTCCTGCTGTATAAAGCGCAGCTCGCTGAAATGAAGGCAATTTACTGCCACAATAAAGCAAAGAGCCAAGACCTGTGTTCAAGACTGATTTTATTACCGAAAATCCGGTCTATTTATACAAAAATTCTTAATGTTAAATTATGCTATTCTAAGCAACAATCATTCCAATGTTTGATTCATAACTTACTATACAACATATGAATCTGATACAGTTGACCCATATAATACGTGGTGGGTGCAATGGATGAAAATGTAAACAATAGCAAACACATGAACTTACGCGAACCTCTTCGTAGCATGAATCACTGTCGATACCGATTGAATGCCATGTGACACCTCCCGGGTATGTGGAGCGATACAATGTTACATAATGTTTTCTCGTATTCTGTGTGCTTGCATTGAATCACACTACATCCTTCCCCCACAAAAAAAAAAGATATTTGTTTACATTTCTTAAAATTTAAATAAATGTCATTTGAATGAGTACATGTTAAGTTAGGGTCATTGTTTTCTTGCTTTATATAATGTCAAATGATAATCTTAAGTGTGCGCACATATTTTCTTATCTTCTTACTTTTATTCTTACTTCTGTCTAGATCTAATTAAATTATTATTGTGTATCTCATATTTCTTATTTTCTATTATAATACAGCTATTAGGAGCATTTTGTGATATTATTTTATATGGACCTTTAAATGGTTTATCAATTTTTTTCTTATTCTTAGTTCTTAAATATACCATATCACCTACTTTAAAATTTAATTTATGTACATTGTCTTGTGTATAAATTTTTTTATTCTTATCGTCTAATAAATTCTTTTTAGCTTGTTCATGTGAATACCTTAATTTACATTTTAGTTCGTTTAAATAGTTATCTATGTTATAAATTGTTTCTTTATTCGTTAATATCTCACATGGTAATGTGCTTAATTTACCAAAAACTAGTTCAAATGGTGAATATTGAGTACTACTATGTGGTGTTGAATTGTAACAGTATGTGTAGTATGGTAACCATTCATCCCAGCTATCTTTATCTTCTATAGTCATCAGGTAATCATTTAAAACTCTATGATTTCTTTCTAGAGATCCTAGTGTCTCATGGTGGTATGGTGTTGATACTAATTTTTCTATGCCTAATGCTTTGCAAATGTTTGTTTGTTCGTTCGTAAATTCTGTTCCTCTGTCTGTCTTTATTTTCTAAAACATCCATACTTCAGTATGAATTTCTCTACTATCGTTTTGGCAATGGTGACTGCATCTTTAGTTTCTATTGGGAATGCCTCCACAAATTTTGTTAGTTCACATTGTATGGTTAAAATGTATCTAAATCCTTTTGAAGGTCTCAAAGGGCCTACGGTATCTTGTTATTTTGACTTTGTTGCATGTTTCACAATTGTTAATTAATGCTTTTACCATTCGGTTCATGTTTTTCCAAACGTATTTCTGCTTTAGTTTACTGATGCATCTTCTGATTCCACAATGTCCTCCTATTTTCGAATCATGATGTTCTTTGATTAATCTGTGCTTTTCTTCTTAATTTATGACCTTCTTCGGAGGTTCATATATCAATATGTCTAAACAATCATTCATGTTTCTATTCTTTTGCAGCTTATTAAATGTCTCTTTAAATTTTTGGACGTCCATATTTCTAAATATCAAGCTATTACCAACTTTTTGCTGACTACATAATCAAAGCTCAATTGAGAACTTGGTCGATTCAACAGTAAATACCGTACGTAGCCGAGTTTTTTCTCACAACTCACTATTTGTGTCACTAGAAGAAGTAAGAGATGTCATATCTGACTTAAACAACCGAAAATCAGTTGGTCCTGATAAGATTATGAATATCTACCTGAAAAACCTTCCAAAATCTGGTATTAAGCTCATCCAATTTATTTTTAACAAATGTATACAAATTGGATATTTCCCAGTTGCATGGAAGCATGCAAAAATTATTCCAATTTTAAAGCCGGGTAACATACCTAGTGACCCCTTTAGCTACAGGCCCATAAGCCTCTTAAATAGCTTAAGTAAGTGCTTTGAAAAGGCCATTAAACACAAACTTCTATTGCACGTAGAGGAACACAGCATCCTTCCTGCTGAACAGTTTGGTTTTCGTTCATATCACAGTACAACCCACCAGGTCCTCCGAATAAAACAGCACATTAAGCAAAACTTCAATGTGGGTCAAAGCACAGGTATGGTACTCTTGGATGTGGAAAAGGCATTCGATTCAGTCTGGCACAATGGGCTGATCTACAAACTAATAGAACTCGACTTCCCACTGTATCTCATAAGAATTATTGATTCCTTTCTGGATCGTAGAACATTTCAAGTCAAATTAAATTATGTGCCTCTCCAATAAGTATAATATCCCTGCGGGTGTTCCCCAAGGATCTGTTTTGGGTCCCATCCTGTATAATGTTTATACATCTGACATCCCACATTTATCAAATTGTCAATCTGCAATTTTCGCAGATGACACATGTGTTCCTCCGATGCTTTTGGTTTAACGATTGAAACCAATTTGCAATCCGCCCTAAACACATTAAAAGTATATTTTGATAAATGGAAAATAAAAATAAATGCTCAAAAATCGCAGGCTATTTATTTCACAAAAAAAAGAAAGCCCTGTTTTTTGCCGAGCCGCAACTTAAGCATAGATGGGCTACCTGTTGAATGGAATAACCTTGTTAAATATCTTGGTGTCATTATTGATAAAAAAAAAACACTTTTGGTCCTCATATTCAGCACACTGTTGAAAAAATTAACAGAACAATTAAAGTTTTCTACCCTTTTATAAACCGAAAGTCAAATTTAAGCAAGGAAAATAAATTGATTATATATAAATCAGTCTTTCAAGCAATAATGTTTTATGCAGCTCCAGCTTGGGGTAGTTCCGCACAAAGTTATATTTTAAAATTGCAAAGAATGCAAAATAAGATATGGAAAATGATACTCAATCTACCATGGCACTATCCCACCAGCCTTCTCCACGACGTGGCAAATATAGAACTTCTTTCTAATCGCATTATCAAATTAAAAAACAAATTCCATTTATCATGCGAGTCTTCAGAAAATAATTTAATTGTGAATCTTGTACCTGATTAATCTTTTTATAATTACTGTGTTAATAATATGTTCTCTACACTAGTCTTATTACTCAAGTTAACCTACATGTTCTATGCTTATTATTATATTAAAATTATTTATTTATTTATTCCGTACTTTTTTATGTACTCATTTATTATTTATTTATTTATTTATCTAATTGTCTATTTATTTATTTATATAATTTTGTTTATTTATTTATTAACTCTATTTATTTATTTTATTATTTACCTAAATGTCTATTTATTCCCTTTTCTCTTTTATTGATATATACATATATATATTTATTTATTTCGTATTTAACTTTTGCTCTTTTGCTATAAAACTGTTATTAGCTATAGAATCTTGTTAATTTATTACATATATTGTTCCTTTTTATTGTTACATAAATGTTTTGTATATACCAACTTGTAGTTTTTAAAACTCTGTAAACTTTACATGCGTAGCCTGCGACACTCAACCACTGATATTTCAAATGAAGGTTTTTAAGTAGCTTTTTCCTTCAACTATTCACTTATTTACATATAAAGCTTGCATTCATTTTATATATTTTTCATAAGAAAGGTCAATAAATACCATATCTGTGTACATTAATGTTTAAGACAATATCTGTAAAACTTTTGCTACCAATAAACACATACAATCAAGCTATTACTTGCTAGCGCTAGTTTATTTACACCTGCATTGCTCATCATGAATATTAGCTTCTTCAAGATCAAGTTTACCTCTGATAGAGAATTATCGCTAACTTCTACAATTATAGTGTTTGCTGCTATTATTATATTCTTTCTTTGGGATCCCATTTTATTTCTTTCTATCTCTCTGAATTCAATTCTCCTCAGCCTTATGTCCGATATTGATGTACAGTCCCATATGTGAAGGTGATCAATCCCCACATTTGAGTCTAAGGCTTTCGCACAGTTTTCGGTTTTTATTGGTGTTTCACTCTTTCTTTTCATCGCTCTTGTTACTACATCGACATTGTATTTATGTATCATTTCTTTCAGTTTCTCTGAGTTCATCTTTAATCTCGAGAGTGCATCTGCATTCGTATTAATTTTTCCTATTTTGTAGTCATAGTCCATCAGGTCCACGCGTATTTTCGTTAGTTTTGATGAAGGGTTTTTGTGTGTGAATAAGCTCACTAATGGCCTGTGGTCTGTGTAGACTATAAATTTTCTTTCAAACAAGTATGGTCTAGTTCAGATGTACCTTGAGAAAATATCGTTTTGCTTGTTATGCCATTTTATCTGACATACCTTGTTTTCATTTACTTCTGTTGCCAAGTTATTTTTACAGACAGAAATGTCCGCGCCTGTATCCACCAGAAAGGTGAATATTTCTCTTACTTTCTTTATTTTTAAGCTAACAAAATTTGTGAAGTTATTCCCTCTATCAATGTTTAAAACCTTCTACTTCTTGAGCAACTTGTATGGCTTCACTAAGCTTTGCTACCCTAGCCGCCTGGACTACTGTTTTTACGGCTTCATTTAGCCCATTCTTAAAGGCGTTTAGCCCCAACTGGTCATTCAGTGCGACTATCATTTCCTTGTTTGCTTCGCCCTGAGTTGATATCTGAACGTCGTTTAGCTGTGCCACCAAGGCTTCTATTTTTTCTGCATATGTGCTTATGCTTGCGTTGCCCTGATATGTCCTAGCTAGTTCATTATGAATTTTCAGTGGGTTCGTCTTTGGTCTATATAAGTTGGTTAGGGTTGCCTTTAGTGCTTCTGGTGTTTCAGGTTTCGTTTCTGCTAGCAGCTTGTGTTTTACTTTGTCAGCTAATTTGGTCGTTAGTATAAAAGTTATTAGTTTTTTCTTTTCGTTTTCGTCAGTCAGTGTGTCACTGTACATTTCAATTAAGCCTAAGAAGTTCGATAGCTTCTTTGGTCCCCATCGAATTCCTGCACCAGCTTTACAGCTGTTAAGATGTCGAACCTCGTCATTTCTAATGTCTCTATTCTAATCTTTTTAACTTTTTTGGTTTTAGTAATTTTTCTATCTCCTCAACTATTCCGACGAAGTATTTTCTTGTTTCTTCCACTTCTCCTTCGTCTAGTTCTACCCTGATTTCATCCCAATTTTTTTCAATTTCTAGCTTTGTTCTAGTGATGTAATCTCCTGAATATTCCCTGTTCGGATTTTTCTGTAGATTCGTACGTATATCTAAAAGAGGTTTGAATTGTTCCATACTTTATCGTACATTTTTTTATATTATTTTTTTTTATTTTATATTTTATTTTATTTTATATTATTATTTGCTTATACATTATAAATTCTACCACGTACTACTTGTTTTTTTGACGTATTTTTTGTAGTAGCTGTTCATCTTAAATAAAATCAAAATTACTAACAATATTATAACTATGTTTTCCTGTATCGTGCTGCCGACTATGCTGGTCCCATTCAGGTTGTTGTTAATTACCTCGTCTTGTCTGTTTCTGTGCCATTGTTGTGTTCGTTTAATCCTCTTAGCTGTTTTATCAGCTCGCTCTTTTGTTTCCTGTCGGTCGTGATGGGGATAATCCTGTGCAGCTCTCTCGTTTAATTTCGCAAAGAGCTGGTCCAGTTCTGCCATATTGTAGGTCAAGCTTTGGACGTTAGGTGTGTTTGGTCGCTCGCTTCTTCGCTGGAATCTAATTTTTTTATTGTAGCGAAGATGGCAGGATCGCCATGTGGTGTTCTTCGATTCTTTTGCTTGGTGCTACTTCACCATTGAGCCTACCGCCCTAAGCCGTATAAAGCGCGGCCCGTTCTTTCCTGCTGTATAAAGCGCAGCTTGCTGAAATGAAGGCAATTTACTGCCACAATAAAGCAAAGAGTCAAGACGTGTGTTCAAGACTGATTTTATTACCGAAAATCCGGTCTATTTATACAACAATTCTTAATGCTAAATTATGATATTCTAAGCAACAATCATTCCAATGTTTGATTCATAACTTACTATACAACATATGAATCTGATACAGTTGACCCATATAATACGTGGTGGGTGCAATGTATGAAAATGTAAACAATAGCAAACCCATGAACTTACGCGAACCTCTTCGTGGCATGAATCACTGTCGATACCGATTGAATGCCATGTGACACCTCCCGGGTATGTGGAGCGATACAATGTTACATAATGTTTTCTCGTATTCTGTGTGCTTGCATTGAATCACACTACAGTCATAGATCGTTGGAGAAGTATTGAGCTAAAGTAGCCATCCTTATGTTGGAAAATGCGTGACACAGGAAGTGCAAGACAACACTTTATAAGCTGGTCACAACCAAAATTTTTTTTATATCTCCTCGGCGTGGATGAGGTTCTTTGCACACGATTGACGCATTAATGGGATTTTATTGTGCTGGATGTAAGGGCTTTGATAGCTGCCTGACTGTTAATATATATGACGATATATATATATCAAAGAACTCACAACGCTAGTTGTGGGTTCGGTGTCAACCTCCACAAGCTGAACTTGTCCTCCTCACCAGGAAATACAAAATTCCACACATTGACCGGCCCTCAATCAATGGTAAAATTAGTCTTTTCGGATGGAGCTGAATACTTGGGCGTTTTTAGATAAAAAGCTGAGCTGGAAACCAAACATACAAGAAACAGGTTACAAAGCTACGGTAGCACTCTTCTCTCGCAAAAAAGCCATCGGTTATAAATGGGGTCTTCAACCCGGTAATGCGGGATTGTCTATACCTCTCGAATTTAATACCGATTCTTGTGTATGTTGTGATTGTCTGGTGGTTTGCGTTTGTCAAAGCGGCAAATCGTGACAAGCTTAGCAAAGTCCACCGATCAGCGTGCCTGCATGAATGGAACACTGCGCGTTACTTCCTTTCGCTGTAATTTTTTTATTTACTTATTTATTTATCTATTTATTCAGCAGATTCTGCTATTCATAATTCATTTACAAAAAATTCACAGTATATAATATAAATTTTAAATTATAGTGTTGTTTTCAAGTTTAATTTCATGTGGTAGTGACAACCTTTATAAACAATACTATTCTGATTTAAATTTACAAGATAGTTTGGCAATATATTTCTATTTCTGTCATTTCTATCTCGTAGTTTGTATGGCTGTGTTTCGAAATGGACATTCTCTTTCATCTGACACCCCTTAACATCTTTAGTAAGCAAACAGCTGCTAGTGCGGCTGTCCGTCTTAAAACAACTTTCCAGTGGACCAAGAAGGAAATGGGACACCTCTATTCTAAAAAAATCAGAATCCTCCCAAGCAACATAGACTTCACCACCCCCAGCTACGTTTTGAAAACGTTCAAGTCATCATCCCTTCCACCTAAGCCCTCTTTTACACCGATGGATCCAAAACCGTCGATGGGGTTAGTGGAGGTGTGTTCTCTGATAGGCTGAATCTCAGCCGCTCTAAGGGCTATTAAAAATTATCCTTTATTGTGTTCTTCGGCTGTTTGGTCATTTAGTTATTTTGTAAAATGAAAGATTACATGTTATCGTAGTCCTAGACTGCCGATCATCTCTCGCGGAGATAGCGGAGCAGTTCAACATTCACCTGTGTTGGGTGCCGGGGCATAGAGACATTCGAGGGCATTGTAATGGGCTAATGAACTCGCCCAACATGGAACTATACTTCCTTTTCTACCTGATAAAGGTCCATTAAGCATTCCAATTGCTACATGCAAACTCATGTTTAAGTAGGATGCAATCGAGAAAACTAATTTTAAGCGAACAAGTTGTAATACTTGCCTTGCGACAAAACAGATTTGACCAAATCTTGTTCTGAAACTTTCTAACTGTTTGAACTTGTTTGAACAGAAAATCGACGATAGGCGGAGTCCTTTTCCTGGTCAGGAGAACTATCTCTGTTTTCGGTGGCCAGTCCTTGTCCGTGGTCTTCCATCCAGAGATGCACCCGTCTCATCACCTGCTTCAGTTTTCTTTGCGCGCTTGTCTCTTGTCGTTATTACCGCGGTGATATTATATGCGTACCCCACCAGGAAGGTGTCTTCGGGCATTTTCATAGGAAGAATGCGGTCGTAAGATATGTTCCAGAGATCGGGTCCAAGGATTGATCCCTGTGCTGCTCCAAAGGTAATTTATTTTCTGCGGGCGCCTTCTGTGGTGGCGTAAGGAAGCTGGCGGTCCTTAAGGTCGTCCTTCACTACTTTTTCAATTGCTCCAATCGTATAGCGTCCCTTCCTGAAACCGTATTGTCTTCCAGACAAGTCTCCTGCTTTTTCTACCGCTGCTGCGAGTCTCGGTTTCAGCATTTTTTCAAGAGCTTCTTCGCGGTGTCCAGCATACACAGAGTTCTGTATTCTGATTGGTAATCTGGGTCTCCTTTGACTTTCCTGATAAGTACTAGTTGCTGCTTTTTCTAGCTCCTGGGGAAGACTCCTTCTTGGAGGCGCCTGTTGCACATACTCAGCAGTAACTGAGGGCGTGTTTTGGCGTTCGACTCAAGCACTTCCGAAGGTACTCCATCAGGTCCTGAGGCCTTTCGATTCTGCTGTGATTTCGCTGCTACAATCGTGTTACGTGTTGTACGACCGGGGTGTCGGGTGGACAGGATGAGTTGGGAAGAGATTAGATTTAGATTTAGATTATTTTTATTCAATTTACATTTGTATGCACAATTTCCAATTTTACAAATTCTTGAATAATTTATTATAAAGGACATGACAATTATCTGTCGTCTGCCCGAGTGGCAATATCATTTTTAAATTCGTTTAAGATATATTATATTAGATTTAATTTTACATTTCTGAAGCAAAAAAGAAAAAAAAAGGCTTAAGCTATTACATTATAGAGATTGGCACCGTTTCCTAGTAATAATTTTGAAACTAGTTAAACATACAGTGAAAAATATAAAAATTAACAAGTTTTTTTTTTTTTTTGGTTATTGAATGGACTTTTAGTTTAGTTAAAACGAAAATTGATAATTTTTTTTTTGGTAAGTTACACCTTATTTGACTTTTAGATTAGTTAAATCGGAATATTTTGATAGACTTTGAGTTTAGTTAAAACAAATTATTGAGCTAAAGCGCTAAGAATTTAAAAGCTTTCATTGATGATTCTCCTTCTGTAGGATAGAGCTTCTTTGCAGTATTCATAGAGTACAAACCAATTCATTCCGTTCAGGTAGTTAACACCCTCTTCCCATCGCAAAGTATTTTTGCCGAAGTGGATCCGCCTTATCTCCATCAGTATTGGACAAACGCCAATTAAATGCATTACGTCTTTCTTTTCTCGAAGATTGCAAAGTATGCAGATATCAGATCCCTCACTTCGATGTGGCGTGAAGGCTAGCTTCATCAGTTCTCCTCTTACTTTAAAGATAGTTCCAATGATATTTCTGTTGTAGCTACTGTTAAAATAATTTCTTTCGTTGAGATTCAGATTACACCTCGAATAATATCGCCTTTCCGTAAATGAACGTGCTTTTTCTATGAACGCATATCTTTCGTTCTCATCAGTGGTAGCAATTACTTCATACAAGGACTTTTTCCAAGCGTCTGCATTTACTTCCGACAAATTGAGAGCTATGCCACAGTCCGCAGCAATCTGGTTCCAATCCTTGACGAAAAGTGTATTTTGCTGCACTGCAAACTGTAGGATTTTCTTTGGAAGCCTGTACTCACCCATATGTAACACTCTAACAATGAAATCCACATTTAGTTTTAGCGTCGATATAAACATTGTCGGAAGCCCAATTTCCATATAGTACATATAGTTTGGTGTATTGATTGGCAGGAAGAAGGTTTTTCGTAATATTCAACAAGCTCGTACACACCCACACTTGATCAACAAGATCGCTTTGGCTGTTGCGTTAAAAACTCTTTGTTTGATATTGAGCGATATGAGTTTGTTGTTAAAGATTTTTCGCCAGTTCGCGCATATTGCGGTTTTAGCCTTGTTTAACTTAATTTTTAGATGCTTCTCTAATTTCAAGTTGAATGTAAACTCCATACCTAGATACGTATACGATTTCACAACTTCCAGCACCTTTCCATTGAATTTCCATTTTTCGTCTCCTGCCGTTCTTCCAGAGCCTTTCTTAAAAAACATAACTTTAGATTTCTCTGTGTTGACCTCAAGATTCCACACTTTGCAATATTCCTCTAGCCTATTTACCATCATTTGCAGGGAGGTTGGCGACTCCGCCAGAATCACAATGTCATCTGCGTACATAATTACTTTGAATCGCTTGTTATTAAATTCAACTCTACAGGGCAACCTGTCGACTATATCGTCAAGAAAAAGTGCACATAGCATCGGGCTTAGATTACAGCCTTGCCTTACTCCTTGTTCCACCTCTAACTTTTCAGAAAATTCTCTTCCGTTGTAAATAAATGCTGTTGTTAGTTGATACATCTTCTCAATAGCTAGGACGAAGTTTGTAGAGATTCCTAGTTTGTAAAGTTTGTAGAACAATGATTTTCTATTTATGGTGTAGAAGGCTGCTCTAAAATCTACAAAAAAGGCATACAGTTTTTTATTTTGGTTCAAATTCCATTGCGCAAGCGACTGTAGAACAAAAATATTATCGACTATTGAATATCCTTTACGAAATCCGCTTTAAAATTCGCTTAATTTACTTTGTTCTTGAACCCAACTGTTGAGCCTTTCGTAAAGGATTAATGTAAGCACTTTGAGTGATGCATTTAAAAAAGAAATTCCTCGATAATTTGTTGGATCATCCGGATTACCTTTCTTAAATATTGGCATTATCAGCGCTTCATAAAAATGTTCGGGATACGTTCCAAACTTAAATATTATGTTAAGTGCATTTTTTAATTTTTCCTTAAAGAAAGTTGAGCTATATTTGTAAAACTCGTTGCTGCGTTTCCATCTTTTATATTCTGTAATGCAACCTTTACTTCTTCTATTGTAATATTCGTGTCAAGTCAATTTTCTCGATCTTATTAAATGGTTGTGCAAAGCTCCATGCCAATTTATGCGGGGTACTTAACAAAGTGGAGTAGTGTGTTCGTAACATTTCAAGTGATATTAAGGATGTTTCCTTTCTGTTGTGATTGCCGTTGAGCTTTTTTGTTAATTTCTTCTTTTCCTTACAAATAGATTTAAAATGTTTGTTTGCTTCAAGGTAATGTAGCTTTATGCTTAGCATGTCTGATTTTCTTGTAAGATTTAACAACGCTAATGACTTTTTTCTAAGTTTTCCACATGAAAAATCATACCAATCACTCTTCTTTTTTAAGTTGGGTGTTTTTTGTTCTATTAAATTCGCTGCTTCATATATTGCTCGATCTAATTCACATATAGGTATATAATTTACAGCCGATTTAAAGTAGAAATGATTTAATGTGTTGTCCAACTTCACTTGAAAATCATTTATTGCAGACTTTCTCCATTTTAGATTAATATTTTTTTCAGTGCTATTCTTAGCTAGAGAGTTATGATATTCAACATTTTCAATCGTTATCGATATTGGGAGATGATCCGAATATGTGATCTCTCCGACCACAAATTCTTTAAAAATGTAGCACCAATCTCCGCCAATAAGACAGTAATCAATTACAGAGCTCCCCTGCTTTGCGATATAAGTGCATTCACCTCCTCTATCAGCTTCCGTACAGCCATTTAATATGCTTAAGCCAAAATCATTGCATAAAACAATATTTTTTTTACCTTCCGTGTTTATTTTTTTATCTTTGCTATTTTGTTTTTGGTATCCAATTACGTTCTCCGACTTCATATCTCCCGTTCTCGCATTTAGGTCCCCCATTACCATTATATTATGTGTTTTAAGTAAGCACAAGAAATCATAAAACTTATCATAATCGTATTGCCAATTATTACAATTAAGATAAATTAGTGTAATATGCAAAGTCTTTCCGAATCTTTTAATTGCTATGTAACTCATTACATCTTCAAATATTCTTACCTCACATCTTGGCAAGATATTGCTGATTTTTTTGCTGGTATCCAGTAACTTTTATAGGATGGAAAATATTTCTCAAAACTTTTGCTCTTATCTTTCAATAAATAAGTTTCAAAAAGCATTAAAATATTAAAATTAGTTAAATAATCAAAAAATCCTGGGTAAATAATTTTATTGCTAAGCCCACCTACATTATATGCCAGTAACTTAAAAAACTTAAAATATTCATGTAAATTTTTATTTGTATCGTCCTCCACCATGATATCCCTGCGCTATTGACTTAACTGATTTGGCATCACCGAGGGGTGTTGAGCTTTGTTGACACCTGTTCTGTCACCTGCTTCTGTCAGTGCTCTGTCAAATTCGTTTGTTTCCCTTTTTTTTGGTAAACAACAACAGATAAAATCACCGGGCAGTTTAAATGTTTCGCATAGTTTTGTGAATCCACACTGGTTTCCTTTTTTTAATTTAAAATTAATTTAAAAGTTTGTCGTTTAAATAGTTTACGTACGTGCAGTAAAAAAGCTCTTCTCGTTCGTACGCTTTTCGGATAGTCTTTCTGGACAGAAATGTTTGTGTTTTTAAGTTTGCCCGTGTTCTTTAAAACTGAATATACACTTTCTTTGCTGGTAAATTTGACAATAAAGTTTTTATATTTAGCATTCCAGGAGTTTAGAAGAGTGTTTCTAATATGTGCTCTATTTTTTCTTGACTGAGGATGGGGCATACCATCTGGGTTCCCAACTTTCGCATTACGACTTTGTAACCTCCCCTTTCTGCTTTCGCTCGCATTGATGGCGCTCATGAGCTCGGATCTTATGTTATGAATGCGTACCTTTACTGGAGATGCTCACGCGAAGCATCTCGGCGTCGCATGCATGACGGGATTTCTTTTTTCTGTAGTCACACAGTACCCTTATGATGGTAAAACCACAGCGCAGGCATTTAGTTTGTTGCGCAAGTAGCTCCCAGCAAATGATTCATTGCCGATGGGATTTTTTCTCCACAGGTGGCGCCTTAATTGCTTTAGGGAGATCTGTTTTTGTTGTGTGTATTCAATTTATAAAAATCATGGCTCTGGTCGGAACGCACGACCTGCCAATCACTTAGTGAATACACTACCATCGCACCATTGCCACCACACTTGTATATGTTGCATTGTCGCTTCAACCTTTATGTCTGCTGTGTTTGCTGTGGCTAGGGCGGCGATATCTCCTTCTTCGATCAGTCTTGAGAAGCTCTTCGTTGAGCCTGTTAACATTTCACCTCTTTGTTCGTTGCTGACTTAATAGGTCAAAAACGATGTATTAGTGGTCGCTGCCAGTATAATCTTCGATAACTCTCCAGTTTTCTATCCTTGCGGAGCTCAATTCTGTTGCGAAGGTTACATCCGGGATTTGCCCCGACCTGTCCGGATCTCCTGAAGGTAGGTGTGCTGCCTCCATTTGCTATGTTGAGCGGTCGTCTTGAAGCCATCTCGAGTATTTGCCTTTCTCGTGAGTCTGTAGTTGGCATTCCCCACTCCTGTGTTCTGGCGTTGATTTCTCTGGCAACCAGAATTTCTCCGCCGGTCTCCCATATGAAGTCCTCCAGTCGGTTCACTTTACTTCGGAACTCGTCTATACTTACGTTTTTTTGTGAAGTAGCAGCTGATTATCGTAAGTGCCACGCATTTCACCAGGCAAAACCTCTTTCTGTTCATTGGCTTTTTATAGGAAATGTCGTTATGTCTGAAATCCAGATAGCGGCTGTTCCTAGCGATTCTGCGATCCAATTTGATACGTACTTGTTCACGTACTGTTCGCAATGAAAACTACATCGGCTGCCAGTTCACCTCGGAGTGTCGTGAGGAGGTTGTCAGCCGTTCGACTCCTGTGGAGATTTCCTTGGAGGATTCTAGTCATTGACCCATTTTTTTCTTCGCTCTTTCAAGTGCCTCTCTGAACACTTGACATCTACCTGATCCTGGAACGTGGTCTAGCCATAGTGATTGGTCTTTAAGTCTGCACATAAGCAACACCTTGCTCTTTTTTACAGTCCCCCTTTTTTGTGACCTTGCTGTCCGCAGTTGTAACAGTCCTAGGCTCTTTCGGTCTGCCACCTTGCAGTTTGCTTGGTGGTGTCATAGGCGCGTTGACATAGGCTCAAGATTTGGAACTGTGGCTTTATAGACCAGTATATCTTTTAGAGAATTTCCATAGGCTTCCTTGTTCTTTGTCTGCGACTTGAGTTCGATTAGGACGTCACCTGTTTTTCTTTTACGGACCGTTTTCATGACTGATTCCATGTCGTCCGGGTTGGCCCGCATTTCTGGCAGAATCTCTTCATACGTCTCTGTCCCTCTAGGCTTTATGAGGAGTGCTTCTGGTCTTGGCTTAGGGTGCCTCCCTTTCTTTTCTTTGGGTCGATGTTGCTGCTTCTTTTTTGACGCGGGCTGCATTACGAATTCACATTTGCGTAGTTTTTCTTGCGGTCGAGGTTTTCTGAGCCGCTTTTATGAGCCTCGTGCTACCGCTTTTTTTTGCGTGTTTTTCCCCGTGGGTATTGGCGGCCTTCATATGGGGGTCGTATTTCTCAAGGTTTGTCTCCTCTTTTTTTAACTCTAGAAGCGGGCTGTATGGTGGCCTCTTTCTTTGTCCAGGGTTGGCCGTGGGTGCGTTGTTTTTACCAACCTTAATATCTTATACTGCTTCGTTTTCCTGGGTGCTCTTCGCCCTTTGAACATCCTCCTTTGCATGTCGCAAATCACTGAGCGATATTCTTCTAAGCGGTTCGACGAGGTGCAGAGATTCGTGGAGTTCTTCTAGGTCTTTTTTCACATCCATGCTTATGTTTTTTTTTTCAAGCTCCTTTGATCCTTCTGACGACGTTTTTGCATATCTGCAACTCTTTTTCTATAATCTTTCTTTCCTCTCGGACTTTACCTGCGGTAGATAAAGGTTACTTACTGCGTCCGACGTTCGTGATCGGTTCTATTTGGGTAGCGCTCAACTGGCTTAACATTGGGAAGAGTGTTTTCCGTAATAACTCGTGGTTATCTTTTTGCCAGGATTCAGTTTGAACTTTTTGCGCGTTTTGTGCTGATCGCATTACTCGTGGTCTCCTTCTGAACACATCTCCCACTGCTTCACTTGTAGCAATACGTTCCAGGGAGCCAAGTGTTCCACTCCCAGGGTATCGATGGTAATTTCTTTGTTATTGCGGTCATAGAATGTCGATTTCTCGGGGGCCGCTTTCTCAACCCTGAAAGACCCCGGTACTGGGGATCCGACTCCCTGCGCCGTAAGTTGTTCTTTTTTCAGACTTTCCGTCGTTAGTTTGTTTTCAGGTTTGCTCCTCGTAACCGTTTTTACCTTTAGGCAGGTTTGGTTTCTGCCGACCGATCCGGTTCAGGCGCCTAGATGGCGCTTCGGTTTATCAATATGTTGGGACCCTTATAATGTATTAGCTACAGAAAATTAGGGTGAGACGAAAAGGAGAGATGCATCGGCATCGACGTTGGTTTTGAATGTTTGTAGGTTATAACGTGTAGGAAAGATGGAGCGGGGAAGTGCATTCCACATTCGTGTTGTACGGCTGAGGAAAGTTTCTTTGAACTTCAATGTACGTCCGAACACAGGCTTGAGGGTGAACTGATGAGCATTCCTTGCATGACGGGTATTGCCGTTGAAATGTTCAAGGGGAGGAATGCAACTGGCTATTTCGTTTGAGCACTTATGATGGAAATAACGATAAAACAACGAAAGTCAGGAGACATTACGACGATGACTAAGAGAGTCAATCGATCTCGCGATGTCTCGGTCCCCAATGAGTTTTATCGCGCGTTGTTGGATCCTGTCAAGTAACTCCAAATAAGTTATTGGTGCACCGGACCAGATATGAGCGTTGTACTCGAGTTTCGGGCGAATAAACGCCTTATAAATTGTAGCCAGATCAGAAGGGGTGAAATATTTCTTACAACGCTTAAGGAAGCCTAGACATTTCGCGGCATTCTTGGTGACACCGAATATGTGGTCATTCCAACGAATGTTGTCATTAACACACATACCGAGAATGGAAAGTCTTTCGGTTTCAGCGATGCATGTGCCATTCATAGATAATGGCAGTGTGTGTGGGTTTTGCTTTAATGACAGGAGACAGCATTGTGTTTTGGAAGCAATTCCACTCTATTGGTTTTACCCCACTGAGTTATGAGAAGCTGAGGGTACTGTCATCAGCAAAGGAATGGATTGGATTAGAAGTAACAGACAGGAGATCATTTATGAAAATGAGAAAGAGAGTCGGGGACAGAACAGAGCCTTGGGGGACACCAGCATTTATTTGGTGAGTTTCAGACTTGAAGCCGTCCAAAACAACTTGAAATGAACGGTCCGATAGGTAATTTCTATCATCGATTCGACAAGAGAGCTTGATGCCAAACTCTGTCAAATGCCTTTGAAATATCAAGCGCAACAATCTTACTTTCACCACCCTGATGAGAGATTGGTTCCACTTTTCGGTTAGATATGTCATCAAATCACCAGTGGACCTGTTGCTGCGAAAACCATACTGCCGGTCATTGAGAAGTTTTCGCGATAAAAGATATTTCATTAGCTGACGGTTTATCAGCGTTTCCATGACCTTAGAAAGAAGGGACGTGAGTGCAATTGGTCGGTAGGAGGAGGGAGAAGAAGATTCGCCTTTTTTTGGTACAGGCTGGACAAATGCTGTTTTCCATCTTCCCGGGAAGAGTCCTGAAGAATAGGACAGATGGAAAAGCTTACGCAATGGTTTTGCCAGCGAAGAAGAACACCTCTTCAGAACGATAGGGGAAATACCATCTGGACCAGCGGATTTGTGAACGTCAAGATCTTGAAGTACTCTAGCCACTGTACGAGTGCGAAAGTGGATTGGTCCCATTATTAACTAAATATTAATATATATTATAAAGCAAAAGTAAGTATTAAAAACAATGGCGTCTTCCACTCGTCAACGATCAGAATCATCAATCGCGTGCATCTTACTCGCCGTCAACCACGCTCTCCAAAACTACTCGTTGCTTGCTACTGCTCCATAGAGGGCCAGTGGGTCGCCCCAGTACTCCCCCCTAGTGTAACGATATGAATTGCATTCCTGTCATTGCTTCTGCTGTCATGTTGACAATTTGACTTGTTTTTTATTTACATACGTACGCAATTCTGTTGGCTGATTATTTTTTTGATTATTACCCGTATTGGTTCTGGATCTGGATTGGTCGGAATCCGATGGATTCGAGGGTGTTGCGTCTGATGAAAAAACATCTTCAGCTACAGGGTGTGCTGGCTTTAGTCGGTCAACGTTCACATTGATTTCTCTGCCGTTAACGTCGATGCTGAATACTCGGTCATCTATTCTGTTAATTATGTTAAGTAAGGCTGTTGGAGTGCGCTGTTGGAGTGCGCGTTTAATCATTTCCTGCCGAAGAAATACGTGCGTGCATGAATACAAATCCTTAAAGCAAAATGTTTTTTTACGACACTTATGTGATGCTGGTGCTGGTTTCACGTTTCTCATATGAATACGAAAGTCGTCTAAAAAGAAGTGTGGATCTTCCGGTGGTTCTTCATGCGTGAAAAATTCGCCAGTGTTGTTCCGTAAAAATATTCGGCTGGTGATCCTTTGAGGTCTTCTTTGTAGCACGTTCTTAATCCTAACAGCACCGTTGGTAATATTTGCGTCCAAAGCGGGTCTTGATGACACATAATTGCTGATTTTACCGTACCGTTTGCCTGTGGATGGTATGCAGTAGTTCGAATGCGTTTGCCACCCACCAGATGAGAAAGTGAAGTGAATAATGCGCTTTCAAATTGGGTTCCTTGATCTGTGGTGATTATTTTTGGACTTCCAAATCGAGCGATCCAATTTGTAAAAAAGGTGTTAGCTACGGTATCTGCTGTGATGTCCTTTATTGGAATTGCTTCGGGCCATCTCGTAAAACGGTCGACCATCGTCAGGCAGTACTTGCATCCATGCGACTCTGGCATCGGCCCAACTAGATCTATATGTATGTGGTCGAACCTTTGATCCGGGTCAGTGAATGTAGCTGGTGGGTTGTGAACGTGGCGGCCTACTTTTGAGCGTTGGCAAGGTATGCAGTTACGTGCCCATCGTGTGATGTCTTTGTTCATTGATGGCCAGATGTATCGTTGCGAAATGATTTTATTGGTCGCTCTTCCACTGGGATGGGCCATATTATGAAAGGTTTCATACACCTTTCGACGCAAAAGCAGCGGTACAAAAGGTCTAATGTCATTGCTACAAACATCACAATAAATCGCTTGTTGCTCTGGTTCGTACTTCATCTTCTGGATTTTAAGTGATGTGTTATTGTGGCTTAAAAGTTGCTGAAGTTCACTATCTATCTGTTGCATGCTTGCAAATTCATGAAAATCTATTGTCGATGGAGGGTTAATGGCATCAATGCGAGACAATGCATCTGCAATATTATTTTCTATTCCTGCAATGAACTGTATGCTTGTGGTGAACTGACTGATGAAATTTAGCTGTCTAACTTGTCGGGGTGAAGCTTTGTCGGCACGCTGTTGGAAAGCAAATGTGAGCGGCTTATGATCAGTCCTGATTGAGAATTATTTGCCTTCGACCCAATGCTGAAAATTTTTGATGGATTCGTAGACGGCTGTAAGCTCCCTATCATACGTGCTATAGTTTCTTTGTGCAGGTGAAAGTTTTTTCGAAAAAAATGCGAGAGGTTCCCAATCGTTGTCTACTTTCTGCTCAAGTACGGCTCCAAGAGCAGTACTCGAGGCGTCAGTGGTGAGACGAAGCTTAGCGTGATGAATCGGATGTGCGAGCAAAGTAGCTTCCGCGACTTGTCTTTTTACCTCTTCGAAAGCTGCGTCTGTAGATGCTGTCAATGGAACTAGTCTCTTATCATTTTTCTTGACATTCTTTAGGAACTCGTTCAGTGGAGCCTGTGATGATGCAGAATTTTTCATATGTTTTGGAAATCGGAGGATTGAATTGACTCGGTCGGGAAGTGGTGATGAACCCTGAGATGTAATCCGGTAGCCCAAGAAGTCTTCGCTTGTTGCTCCAAAACAACATTTGTCGGCATTTATGCAGAGTCCATATAATTTAAGGCGTTGAAAGATCAAGCGGAGATGGTTATCGTGTTCTTCCGATGAGAGAGGCTATTAGGAGGTCATCAATGTACGCGTAAACGAAGTCGAGTCCATTTAGCACCTCATTGATGAAACGCTATAACGATTGGGCTGCATTTCGTAGACCAAACGGCATGCTGACGAATTCGAACAGACCATTATAGCAGGTTATTATAGCAGTTTTCTGAATGTCTTCTTCGGCGACTGGAATGTGATGAAATGCTCTTCGGAGATCTATTGTTAAGAATATAGATTTACCGGCGGCAACCGTTACATAGTCCTGCAGTAGGGATATTGGATAACGGTCGGGTAAAGTTTGAGCGTTAAGTCTGCGATAGTCACCACAAGGTCTCCAGTCTCCACTTTTCTTCTTTGTCATGTGAAGCGGACTAGCCCAAGGACTGCTTGATGGTCTGATAATTCCCAATTCCATCATAAGCTGGAATTCCTCCTTGGCCACTGTAAGACGCTCCGGGGACAGCTGTCTGACACGTTGAGAACACGGAGGTCCAGTAGTTGAGATGTGGTGTCTCACATGGTGTTTTGTGCCCGTGCTGTTTGATGGATTCCCCAAGAGTTCTGGAAATTCGTTAAGGATGGAATAGTGCTTACCTCTTCCATTAATTGATGTGACTGAAGCGATAGGAGCTGGTGCGAGGGAACCTTTTGTCTGGAGTCCTGTTGCTGGGTCGAGTAAGTGGCTGCGCTTAATGTCGACGAGAAGGCAATGTTTGTGCAAAAGATCAGCACCTATAATGGGGTAAGGTACGTCAGCGATGCAGAAGATCCAATGGAAGGGGCGTCGTAATCCTATGTTGAGAGTTAAACCTCGCTCTCCGTAGGTTAGAATCTTGCTGCTATTTGCTGCGTAGAGTTGAAAATTGGTGATGTTTGATTTGTATGCACGTGTGGGAGGAACAATCGAAATATCCGCGCCTGTGTCGACGAGAAATTTTGTTCCTGATATATGGTCATATATGAAAAGTCGACGGGGGCATAAGGCACCATCAGTATCCACCGAATCTACTGGTGGTGACTGGTGTTTCCCTGTGTCTGAGGCCAAGAGCAAGGTGTTGTACACTTCTTAGCATTGTCGGCGAATCGTCGATGGTAATAGCAGCAGACTGATGAAGATGGGGATCTGTTCGCATTTGGTTTGGGATTGTTGCGACGTGCTGGTGTGGCACTGCGCGAACGGTTGTCTCCACCATTTGCAATGAACCGGTCCAACTTCTGCGAAAGTCTTTCAACTTCCTTGGAGAGCATAATCTGTCCGTAATTCGGTTGATGCTGAATGTCCACTATCCTAACTGCAAGTCGGGCGAGGCGGCTGTTGTCAAGGCGGTCAGCTGTAGCCAGGACTACTTGCACGTGTGGTGGTAAACGGTCGAGCCAAAGAGTTCTGGTGAAAGTGGCATCTAGCAAATTGCCACCCAGTCGATGCATCTCCGTCAATAGGTCTGATGGACGTCGGCTTCCCAGTTCAAGGGTTTTAAATTGTCTTTCCTGAGAAACCGAAAAATGGTTCAATAGGGCTTCTTTGATGGTCTTATACCTATCTTAGGTACTTAGTCGAATCAGCAGTTATTCTTCTGCTTAGAAATTGGGACTCAATGGATGCGAACCATAGCTGGACTTTGGTGTTCCAGAATGGTGGTAGCTCGACACGTTCTATTCGGTCCACTTGAGTGTGCGCTTTGTTGGCACTTTCTCCAGCAGTTGGACTTGTTCCGGGCTGTTCTTCGTCTGTGGGAATAAGTGGAGGCGAATCGCAATTGTTTCTCTGCCGCGTATGCAAAAGCGCCATTTTGTATTATATCCAAAGTCTTTTGTGGGTACTTATTTTGTTAATGATATACTCCACTAAATGTTTCACTTTATTTTATTGAAAAGATTATTTATTAACTAAATATTAATATATATTATAAAGCAAAAGTAAGTATTAAAAACAATGGCGTCTTCCACTCGTCAAACCACGATCAGAATCATCAATCGCGTGCTTTTTACTCGCCGTCAACCACACTCTCCAAAACTACTCGTTTTTTATTATTTTGCTACTGCTCCATAGAGGGCCAGTGGGTCGCCACAAACTTTTATACTGTTCAAACGATAACCATGAAAGTTGGCACAGTTAAGTATTTTATGGAGAAGTTCATGTGTCTGTTACTAAGTACAGCAAATGTACGAGGGCGGGTCAATAAGTCCGTGACTTTTGGAATAAAACACAGATTTTTTGATAAAAAAATAATTTTATTTTCAACGTAGTCTCCCTTGAGCTCTATACACTTTGTCCAACGTTTCTCCAATTTTTTTATCCCTTCCAAAAAAAATGATTTGTCGAGGTCCTCAAAATAGGCCTTTGTTTGCGAGATGACTTCATCATTGGAGTCAAATCTTTTTCCACCAAGCCATTTCTTCAGGTTTGGGAACAAGAAGTAGTCGCTCGGAGCCAAATCTGGAGAATAGGGTGGATGAGGGAGCAATTCATAGCCCAATTCATGGATTTTTGCCATGGCAACTGCACATGTGTGCACCCTTGCATTGTCTTGGTGGAAAAGAACTTTTTTCTTGGCCAAATGAGGTCGGTTTTTTTTCAAATCGTCATTGAATCGGTCCAATAAGTTGGCATAATATTCCCCATTGATTGTTCTTCCCTTTTGAAGGTAGTCAATGTGGATTATCCCGCGTACATCCCAAAAAACAGTCGCCATAACTTTATTGGCTGACAAACCCACCTTGGCCTTCTTTGGCGCCGATTCACCCTTAGAAACCCACTGTTTTGACTGTTGTTTGGTCTCTGGTGTGTTGTGATGGATCCATGTTTCGTCCACGGTTACAAAACGGCGCAAAAACTCATCCATATTGCGATTAAACAACGCCAAACCTTCCTGTGAAGTTGTTACACGATTGCGTTTGTGGTCGACTGTGAGCAAACGCGGCACCCATCTTGCGGAAAGCTTTCTCATGCCCAAGTGATCATTCAAAATTGAAACCACTGAGCCATGCGAGATCCCTACGGCTTCCACAATCTCTCGCACTTTCAATCTTCGGTCGGCCAACACCATATCGTGAATTTTTTCGATTGTTTCGGGTGTAGAGACCTCAACTGGGCGTCCAGGACGTTCGGCTTCTTCAGTGCTTGTACGGCTACAACGAAATTCAGTAAACCACTTTTTTACCATTGAAATCGATGGTGCAGAGTCCCCATAGTATTTTTCAAGCTTAGCCTTGGTCTCGGTAATGGTTTTTTTTCGCAAGAAATAATCCTTAATATGCACACGAAATTCACTTTTTTCCATTTTCTCCTCAAATTAGTGAGAAGTCTGGTAAAAATAGCTGTCAAACACAAACTAACTGACGCAGCAAGTTTAAATTTTGACAGGAGTCAACTGACAGATGCCTGTTGACAGGAGCAGTGTTGCCGTTTCAGTAAAGAGGTCAGAAATTCAAAAAGTCACGGACTTATTGACCCGCCATCGTATCATATATACTTGCGGAATCATACAATTGATGCATGTTATGCTTAGATCAGTAAGAGACATCTATCTACGATTAAGTAGAATGTGTTATGATGAGATCAATAAGAATTAGAGCCTCGAATTTGGTATTAGGTCGATTGTAAGTTGCTGACAAATTAATTTGTGTGGATTAAAAGTGCAGTGATATTTGGGTCGGGTGCACCGATAAGTGTGAATGGAATGTTTGCGGTTGCGGTAACTCATAGCAAGCTAAGCTTTGAAATTCCTTTTTTTTAAATGACCCCAATAAAAAAGATGTGTCTATAAGTTGATACTCTTTCAATATATTGATGAACTGAAGTTGGCTTCTTTTTTAAGTAAAGAAATGTTCTTAGAATTAGCGCGTCGGGCCGGGGTTGTTTTCTCAATATTTTACGCGGCGTTTGAACCGCCGCATTAGAAGTCGTCACACGGGGAGCGGTGAGCACTTTGTACAAATATACCGCAATCTCTATAATACGCGGAGCAAAAAAAAATATTGAAACTAATTTCTCTATTACCTATATCCTACAAAAAAAAAAACTATTCAAATAATAATCTGTAATTTTATACAACGCCCCGTTTTACCGCTGCGGTTAACTCTACATGTCGTCTATTCGATCGGGGCTATGTATTGCAGTGTAATACAAAGCGGCGTTGAAACTCGTTCTGTGTGGCTTACGAGGCTTCGAGCTTGACGACTCCTCCTCTGGATCGCACTCTGTTAATTTTTCGTGTTATACTTATTTTACTAGATAAGTACAGTGCTAAAAAATGTCCGAGAATAATTACAAAATGAAACGCAGTCCGTTTTCTATTAACTAACAAAAATAGATTTATTGAATTGCAAATAACGCGTGAAGAAAACAAGTTGTTCTTGTCGTTAGCTATAACAAACTCAAAAAATTATAAGACTGTAATTGGCTTTATATAAGCTGGCAACTCTTTTCTTTAGTAGTACATATGTGGAAATTCATTATTAGTTATATAAATATGTAAATTCATAATTAAACATGTGTGAGAAAATGCAAAGAGTAAAGAAGAGAATGAATATTGTGCGTTAAATAGCTTTAAGTATATAATTCAAATTTAAGAGACTGTATTATTTTCAACATCCTCCGGGCGGGGCGAGCGACGAACCTCTACAGGGTACAGCAGCTGGATCGGACGTCGCATCATCTTACCACTTGCAAAACGAACTTCGCAGGCTCTCACTTTGTTGTCTCGTCCAGGAAAAGAAGTCTCTACAATTGCTAATCTCCAATGCAAACGGGGTGTGGCAGAATCATGAAATAAGACTACATCTCCCATCTGGATCTCCGTTGAACTGGCTTTGCCTGAGTTATGAGCTGCTCTCAAAAGACGAAGATATTCTACATTCCACCTTTTCCACAATAGAGACATGAATTGTGTCCTAGATTTCCATTTTCTACGTAGCTCAGAATCATCGAGCAATTCTGGAGACTCTGCAGGTGATTTTTCAAAGTGTCCAGCAAGAAAACGGCTTGGCGTAAGAGGGGTGAGGTCAATTGGGTCCTCACTAAGAAACGTTAAGGGACGCATGTTGATAACATTCTCGGCTTCCGTTAACAGAGTGTAAAGCTCTTCATTGGTGAGCTTGGACTTCCAAACTGTGGCCTTTAATAGGTCTTTAACACTTTTGACAAGGCGTTCCCAAAATCCGCCTCACCAGGGCGCTCGCTCCACGCTGAATCGCCAAATGATTCCACGGTTGCTTAAAAACCCATAAAAAACCTCACTGTCGAGAATGTTTCCCAAACACCTTAGTTCAGTGGCTGCTCTCTTAAACGTCTTGGCGTTGTCCGAGTATATTATTTTGGGAGCACCTCGGCGAGCGATGAATCTCCTTATAGCTAGTATACAGTTCTCAGTGCTCAAGTTCAGCACTAATTCCAAATGAATAGCCCGAACAACTGCACATGTAAAAAGGACAATATATACCTTACTAGATTCTCCATCTTGGCACGTGTATAGTGGCCCGGTCTGGATGCCATCATACGTTCCTTTGGTAGTGGCGCAAAAGGGTTCGATGCAGGTTTACCTTTGAATCTTCGACAAATGTTGCAATCCTTGATGATCCTCTTAATGAGCTGTCGGCTACCTGGCAACCAAAATGTTTCTCGGAGTCGTGTCAATACTACATTCACTCCTCCGTGTAAAAAGTCATCTCATGAAAGTACATTACTAACAGCTTGCTCAAATGGCTTCCTTTTGGCAGAAGAATCGGATTCACAATATCGAAGGGCTCATCCAGCAGCTGTAATCTGCTACCAACTCGAACAAGTTCGTCATCGTCAATGAATGGATTAAGCGCCAATAATTTTGAGGATCTAGGAATCGGCTTCCTCTGCAGTAAATATAAAATTTCATTATGAAAATACATTTTTTGAACGAACCGCAGCCAATAATGTTCTGCTGTTTTCATCTCACTAGCTTCAATGAATTTTGGATGGTCATGCTTACCATGGAAATGATCTACTGCCCGGAAAGTGTGAACAGTTATTCGCATAAGCCTTTTCCAGGAGCTTACCGTTTTGTAATCCAGCATTGCTTTAGTTGTTCCACACGACGAAGATTCAACTTCTTTCGATGCTTCAAAAGCCGCAAACAACACCATGGAGTCTTTAGCCGGTGAAATGTCTTTCGGCCATTCAGATTTTGGTTGCCTCAGCCACCCTGGTCCATCTTTCCACTCAGAAGCTGCCTCGAACTTATCTACTGATATGCCCCTTGTTAGAAAATCCGCTGGGTTCTGCTTCCCTGGACAGTGTCGCCATTGGCTACATTGGGTGAGTTCTTGAATTTCCTTGACGCGGTTGAAGACATAGGGCTTCCACTTCTTAGCATCACCTCGCACCCAATGAAGAGCTATTTGGGAGTCTGTCCACAAAACGTACGTTCCAAACGGCATGGAGAGTTTCTGGAAGTAAAATTTCAGTCGCGCAGCAACTAAAGCGGCAGTTAATTCTAATTTAGGTAAGGTCAATTCGTCACTTTTCTTTCCCTTTAATGGCGCTACGCGAGCCTTGGCACAAACAAAATGTAGTTTTACCTTCCCCATGGTGTCCACTATTCGCACATAGGCCACTGCCCCAAATGCCTTAGAGCTAGCATCGGCAAATATATGAGTTTCAACTGACTGGAGACCAGGGCTAACAGCTATCCAGCGAGATAAAGCCAAACCTCCAATTCGATCCAAACCCTTGATACAACCAAACCATTCTTTTGCCAAGTCTGCAGTGAGGAGCTCATCCCAGCCCAGCTTCAATTGCCATAGAGTTTGGAAGAGTATCTTCAAACGAATCGCTATAGGACCCAAATAACCTAATGGATCGAAAATGCTAGCAATTACTTTTAATATGTTTCGCTTTGTTGCTACAGAAGTCTCATTCAATATCGCTGAATTCATGTTGATTGTTAACTCGTCACTGTGGATGTTCCATTTGAGCATCAATACCATCTGAATTGCGTCGGTATTCTCGATAGCTAAACACCTCCTAACCTCCGGATCATTGCTGGCCCATTTTCTCAGGTTCATGTGCGCACGACTCATGATCTCCACTGACTCTTGATGAAATTTCTTTGCTTGCTCTTGACTGTCGGAAGAGGCAATAACATCATCCATATAAAAACAATTTCTTAATACAGCACAAGTCCAAGGGAAGTCTCAGACTGCAAATGACGCTGTATACAGGCAGATAATAAGAAAGGACTACATGTAACACCAAAAGTAACCCTGGTCATACGGAATTCTTTAATAGGTGGCAAATTTGATATCGACTGGATTCTATCCTTGAACCAAAGAAACCGATGACTGTCACGATCTTGCTTAGCCAAACTGATTTGTAGAAATGCTTTTTCTATATCTGCGATAACAGCAATTCCGCCCAGTCGGAATTGTAGTATCATTTTAAATATGTCTGGTAGTAGATTGGAGCCTGTCCACAGCGAATCATTTAAAGAAAGCATTCCCTCCGAGCTCGATGAAACGTCGAACACAATGCGAAGCTGAGTTGTTGTTTTCTCCGGCCGATATACAGGACGGTGTGGCATATAATAAATTCTATCACTTACCTCCGGTATTATAGGCTCTGCGAACCCAGCCGCTATGAACTCGCTCATTGCAACATCGTATTCCAAAAGTTTAGGGGGATCTCTTGATAGTTTTCTGGTTAGTGAATGTAGTCTGGATAACGCATTTCCACGGTTATTCGCGATAAAACTATCCGACATTTTCCAAGGAAGAGTGGCTTCATACCTGGATGATGTTTTACGTATACATTTGCATTTAAGTTCTTCGGTAACGGAATCTGCTTCAATTTGTTCTCTTTGAACTCCTAAAACTTCTAAGTTCCACATATCTTCTACTGCGAAATTACAGAACGACGAGGTAGCCTCGGAGATTGTTTCACTTTTCTCGACTTTTCTGGACCTTGTATAGTCCAGCCAAAAATGGTAGACACTGCTGCTAAACGGCTAGAAATTTTTCGATATTCACCTGTGACTATTTGCCAGTAGTAATCAGCGCCAACCAAAAGTCCTAACTCGTCTTCTTGCATATGATGACTATCATTCGAATCAGCTAAAACCAAATCCTTGAATAAAGCAATATTTCTGTCAGAGGCCGTTAAAACATCTTGACAAATCTCGGGGACCACAACAGCACGAATCTCGACCGAGCGCTTGCTAAATTGACTATGCGCCACCAAATCAACTAGTTTGAATTCCTTGGGATTCGATAGCTGAGTATCGCCGAACGGAATAATCGACAAATTTACCTTACCCACGATTGGTATATTTAACTTATTAACGATATCCTCTTTTATATAAGAACGTTGACTGCCGCCGTCTATTATAATGCGAACAAATAACTTTTTCTTCGATTGTGCTGACAAAAACAAACGCGCCGTTTGCAGGAAAACATTTAATGGTTTTCGTCCATCGGGTGTAAAGACACTCAAAACTTTACCGTTTGCCATTTGTTCTCTACTGGGTTTATTTTTTATATTTTCGGTACCGTATTGCTTGTCGCACACCACCGTAGCATGATTTCGGTTACACCATTTACATATTGATTTCACACGACAGAACTTTGCGTTATGACCTCTCTGTGTGCAACGAAAACATCTACCACCGTCTTTCAGTTGTTTTTTCTTTTCTTCAATGGTGCACGCACTGTCGCACTCTTTCGTTGTGTGGTCAGCAGACTTACAAAAAAAACAATTGTCGATGTAGTTCGTGGCAGTAAGAAGGCCAGCTGCTGTTGATGATTGCTGGTATTTGTGAATCGGTGATTTTGACGTTTTGCTTACCGATGCCTTTTCTATTGATTCTACCTCCTGTTTTAAGAAGAGCAAAATGTTTTTCAGTTGTTTATCGCCGTCAAATGTTAAAGTGGAACCACTTTCAGGGTCTTGGGAACTTCGTTCTTCCTCCTTCATTGCGCTGTTCATTGTTTCCTTTTGTGTGCGATGATATTGAATTCGCAGTTCACTTGGCATACATCTCAGTAACACTGATTTAAGCATGATGTAGTAGTGTGAGGAAGGTACACCAATTGCTGTGAGTGAGCGGCTGGAAGAAATGACCGTATTATACAGCTGTCTCAATCCGACAGCATCAGTTGTATTATGCACTTGTGTTAGGTTCATAAGCTGTTGCATC
The DNA here is from genome assembly GCA_949715645.1 of Portevinia maculata. NCBI lineage: Eukaryota > Metazoa > Arthropoda > Insecta > Diptera > Syrphidae > Portevinia > Portevinia maculata. The sequence continues at coordinate 143,331,309 of OX454526.1, forward strand.
AGGCGATCTATCAACTGGTCTGTGTCACCGTATTCTTCTTGTAAGAGACCGATGGCACCATCATAGCAGGCGTCTGATGGCGTGAACCCTGATATAACCTTTTCTGCAACTCCCGTTAACACGGATTGTAAATGGTTGAACTTCTCAACACCAGACAGAGAATTATTTTCATGAACAGCAGTACGAACATTTTCCCAAAAGGGAATCCATTCTTTATAATCCCCTGAAAATTTCTTCAGCTCCAATTTCGGTAGCCTTATGTAATGGGATTTCGTTGAAGTCGGTGAATGCCCGATACTGTTTGCATTAGCGCATGGATCGAGGCGTTCTTTAGCTTTTTGTAAACGCACCTGAAGGCGAGAAATTACCCCAATAGCCGTATCCTCGTACTCCGCAACCCTCTCAGGATTTTTGTCCTCCATGTTTTTGTTTTGCACCTCTCTGTTTATAGCACACAGATTTTGATGGGCCGTATTAAGGCGTTGCAGAAACGAGGCTAATTCCTCCTCGATATCGTTTAGCTGTGCGGAGTCTATGTCATTGGTAATCTTCGAGTTAGCCGAACCTAAATATTCCGTTGCTTCCTTCGCAATTTTTGTTATTTGGCTACGATAGCCCGCGCGCATTTGCAATTCCATTACCACGAAAAAACAAATTCTTTTTTGATTAGTTAACCTTCGACTCCCGGGTTTCGGCACCAAATGTTAAAAAATGTCCGAGAATAATTACAAAATGAAACGCAGTCCGTTTTCTATTAACTAACAAAAATAGATTTATTGAATTGCAAATAACGCGTGAAGAAAACAAGTTGTTCTTGTCGTTAGCTATAACAAACTGAAAAAATTATAAGACTGTAATTGGCTTTATATAAGCTGGCAACTCTTTTCTTTAGTAGTACATATGTGGAAATTCATTATTAGTTATATAAATATGTAAATTCATAATTAAACATGTGTGAGAAAATGCAAAGAGTAAAGAAGAGAATGAATATTGTGCGTTAAATAGCTTTAAGTATATAATTCAAATTTAAGAGACTGTATTATTTTCAACATACAGCAAATGTATCATATATACGAGGGCGGGTCAATAAGTCCGTGACTTTTTGAATTTCTGACCTCTTTACTGAAACAGCAACACTGCCCCTGTCAACAGGCATCTGTCAGTTGACTCCTGTCAAAATTTAAACTTGCTGCGTCAGTTAGTTTGTGTTTGACAGCTATTTTTATCAGACTACTCACTAATTTGAGGAGAAAATGGAAAAAAGTGAATTTCGTGTGCTTATTAAGCATTATTTCTTGCGAAAAAAAACCATTACCGAGACCAAGGCTAAGCTTGAAAAAGACTATGGGGACTCTGCACCATCGATTTCAATGGTAAAAAAGTGGTTTACTGAATTTCGTTGTGGCCGTACAAGCAATGAAGATGCCGAACGTCCTGGACGCCCAGTTGAGGTCTCTACACCCGAAACAATCGAAAAAATTCACGATATGGTGTTGGCCGACCGAAGATTGAAAGTACGAGAGATTGTGGAAGCCGTAGGGATCTCGCATGGCTCAGTGGTTTCAATTTTGAATGATCACTTGGGCATGAGAAAGCTTTCCGCAAGATGGGTGCCGCGTTTGCTCACAGTCGACCACAAACGTAATCGTGTAACAACTTCACAGGAAGGTTTGGCGTTGTTTAATCGCAATATGGAGGAGTTTTTGCGCCGTTTTGTAACCGTGGACGAAACATGGATCCATCACAACACACCAGAGACCAAACAACAGTCAAAACAGTGGGTTTCTAAGGGTGAATCGGCGCCAAAGAAGGCCAAGGTGGGTTTGTCAGCCAATAAAGTTATGGCGACTGTTTTTTGGGATGCACGCGGGATAATCCACATTGACTACCTTCAAAAGGGAAGAACAATCAATGGGGAATATTATGCCAACTTATTGGACCGATTCAATGACGATTTGAAAAAAAACCAACCTCATTTGGCCAAGAAAAAAGTTCTTTTCCACCAAGACAATGCAAGGGTGCACACATGTGCAGTTGCCATGGCAAAAAACCATGAATTGGGCTATGAATTGCTCCCTCATCCACCCTATTCTCCAGATTTGGCTCCGAGCGACTACTTCTTGTTCCCAAACCTGAAGAAATGGCTTGGTGGAAAAAGATTTGACTCCAATGATGAAGTCATCTCGCAAATAAAGGCCTATTTTGAGGACCTCGACAAATCATTTTTTTTGAAAGGGATAAAAAAATTGGAGAAGCGTTGGACAAAGTTTATAAAGCTCAAGGGAGACTACGTTGAAAAATAAAATTATTTTTTTATCAAAAAATCTGTGTTTTATTCCAAAAGTCACGGACTTATTGACCCGCCCTCGTACTTGCGGAATCATACAATTGATGCATGTTATGCTTAGATCAGTAAGAGACATCTATCTACGATTAAGTAGAATGTGTTATGATGAGATCAATAAGAATTAGAGCCTAGAATTTGGTATTAGGTCTATTGTAAATTGCTGACAAATTAATTTGTGTGGATTAAAAGTGCAGTGATATTTGGGTCGGGTTCACCGATAAGTGTGAATGGAATGTTTGCGGTTGCGGTAACTCATAGCAAACTAAGCTTTGAAATTCCTTTTTTTTTAAATGACCCCAATAAGAAACCCAATAAGTCGTCACACGGGGAGCGGTGAGCACTTTGTACAAATATACCGCAATCTCTATAATACGCGGAGCAAAAAAAAATATTGAAACTAATTTCTCTATTACCTATATCCTACAAAAAAAAAACTATTCAAATGACATTTAACGCGTAGGCGTCAGGAAATAATCTGTAATTTTATACAACGCCGCGTTTTACCGCTGCGGTTAACTCTACATGGCGTCTATTCGATCGGGGCTATGTATTGCAGTGTAATACAAAGCGGCGTTGAAACTCCTTCTGTGTGGCTTACGAGGCTTCGAGCTTGACGACTCCTCCTCTGGATCGCACTCTGTTAATTTTTCGTGTTATACTTATTTTATTATTTTTTTGATTTTTTTCAGGTAATCACCGGTATTTTTTTTTTTTTGGTTTTCCCTTTTGCCTTCTTTGTATTGTTTGCAATTGTTTTTGTTCTCATTTCACATGGGTCCCGACTCAAAGCCGCTATCTATATAGACAGGGGGAACATGCGAGAGTTGACACAGGATCTTATCGGTTTCTGTGTCCGGTATACCGCAATTATGACCTTACTTAATGCGCTCGGTCTTAATGCCTAACAAATAGGCTTCTCATGCAGCGCTTCGTGTGTATATTTCTTGAGTTTCCCCGTTGCCACTGATTAGAGTGGGGCACTTATTTGTGGACGGCACCGATTCCTCCTTTCACAAAGAGTGAGACAGCTGACGGGGTTTAGTACTCGTATTTGTTAACGGGGTTGAATCCTCGTATCCCCAGTTAGGATAACCCTCCTCCTTTATCCGGTCCGGGAAAGTACGGCAGACCGGCCGATGATACCAATATCATCTGCGTATTGTAGTAGTTGGACGAATCTGTTGAAGATAGTGCAATGTCGTGCTAAAGCATCCAACGTTAAATTTCTTTTTCTGATCGGTTTGCAGGTCCTTTTTGTTGAACACTCGAGCTCTGAATTTAGCCGGAACAAGGAAATGGTCAGAGTCGATGTTTAAAATGTGGAATTCATGCCTCTCATCGATTAGCACATGGTCGATTTGGTTGACTGTTCGACCATCTAGAGAGCGCCATGTTGCTTTGCGAATGCCTTGGGAATATATTGCTGCTTATCACCGTATAACGGTCTACTGCAAAAACGATAAGCGGAGCTTGGTTGCGTGCACAACGTGGCATGTTCTATGTGTGTTGAAAATTTCATTCGGTTACGTCAAATATTAAAAATTGGTTTGATGCTGGACTTTGGTCGCGTCTGGCACGGACTTGGGCTGCGTGCAAAACTGTATTATTTTCAACATACAGCAAATGTATCATATATACGAGGGCGGGTCAATAAGTCCGTGACTTTTTGAATTTCTGACCTCTTTACTGAAACAGCAACACTGCCCCTGTCAACAGGCATCTGTCAGTTGACTCCTGTCAAAATTAAAACTTGCTGCGTCAGTTAGTTTGTGTTTGACAGCTATTTTTATCAGACTACTCACTAATTTGAGGAGAAAATGGCAAAAAGTGAATTTCGTGTGCTTATTAAGCATTATTTCTTGCGAAAAAAAACCATTACCGAGACCAAGGCTAAGCTTGAAAAATACTATGGGGACTCTGCACCATCGATTTCAATGGTAAAAAAGTGGTTTACTGAATTTCGTTGTGGCCGTACAAGCACTGAAGATGCCGAACGTCCTGGACGCCCAGTTGAGGTCTCTACACCCGAAACAATCGAAAAAATTCACGATATGGTCTTGGCCGACCGAAGATTGAAAGTGCGAGAGATTGTGGAAGCCGTAGGGATCTCGCATGGCTCAGTGGTTTCAATTTTGAATGATCACTTGGGCATGAGAAAGCTTTCCGCAAGTAGGGTGCCGCGTTTGCTCACAGTCGACCACAAACGCAATCGTGTAACAACTTCACAGGAAGGTTTGGCGTTGTTTAATCGCAATATGGAGGAGTTTTTGCGCCGTTTTGTAACCGTGGACGAAACATGGATCCATCACAACACACCAGAGACCAAACAACAGTCAAAACAGTGGGTTTCTAAGGGTGAATCGGCGCCAAAGAAGGCCAAGGTGCGTTTGTCAGCCAATAAAGTTATGGCGACTGTTTTTTGGGATGCACGCGGGATAATCCACATTGACTACCTTCAAAAGGGAAGAACAATCAATGGGGAATATTATGCCAACTTATTGGACCGATTCAATGACGATTTGAAAAAAAACCGACCTCATTTGGCCAAGAAAAAAGTTCTTTTCCACCAAGACAATGCAAGGGTGCACACATGTGCAGTTGCCATGGCAAAAAACCATGAATTGGGCTATGAATTGCTCCCTCATCCACCCTATTCTCCAGATTTGGCTCCGAGCGACTACTTCTTGTTCCCAAACCTGAAGAAATGGCTTGGTGGAAAAAGATTTGACTCCAATGATGAAGTCATCTCGCAAATAAAGGCCTATTTTGAGGACCTCGACAAATCATTTTTTTTGAAAGGGATAAAAAAATTGGAGAAGCGTTGGACAAAGTTTATAGAGCTCAAGGGAGACTACGTTGAAAAATAAAATTATTTTTTTATCAAAAAATCTGTGTTTTATTCCAAAAGTCACGGACTTATTGACCCGCCCTCGTACTTGCGGAATCATACAATTGATGCATGTTATGCTTAGATCAGTAAGAGACATCTATCTACGATTAAGTAGAATGTGTTATGATGAGATCAATAAGAATTAGAGCCTAGAATTTGGTATTAGGTCTATTGTAAATTGCTGACAAATTAATTTGTGTGGATTAAAAGTGCAGTGATATTTGGGTCGGGTTCACCGATAAGTGTGAATGGAATGTTTGCGGTTGCGGTAACTCATAGCAAACTAAGCTTTGAAATTCCTTTTTTTTTAAATGACCCCAATAAGAAACCCAATAAGTCGTCACACGGGGAGCGGTGAGCACTTTGTACAAATATACCGCAATCTCTATAATACGCGGAGCAAAAAAAAATATTGAAACTAATTTCTCTATTACCTATATCCTACAAAAAAAAAACTATTCAAATGACATTTAACGCGTAGGCGTCAGGAAATAATCTGTAATTTTATACAACGCCTCGTTTTACCGCTGCGGTTAACTCTACATGGCGTCTATTCGATCGGGGCTATGTATTGCAGTGTAATACAAAGCGGCGTTGAAACTCGTTCTGTGTGGCTTACGAGGCTTCGAGATTGACGACTCCTCCTCTGGATCGCACTCTGTTAATTTTTCGTGTTATACTTATTTTATTATTTTTTTGATTTTTTTCAGGTAATCACCGGTATTTTTTTTTTTTTGGTTTTCCCTTTTGCCGTCTTTGTATTGTTTGCAATTGTTTTTGTTCTCATTTCATATGGGTCCCGACTCAAAGCCGCTATCTATATAGACAGGGGGAACATGCGAGAGTTGACACAGGATCTTATCGGTTTCTGTGTCCGGTATACCGCAATTATGACCTTACTTAATGCGCTCAGTCTTAATGCCTAACAAATAGGCTTCTCATGCAGCGCTTCGTGTGTATATTTCTTGAGTTTCCCCGTTGCCACTGATTAGAGTGGGGGCACTTATTTGTGGACGGCACCGATTCCTCCTTTCACAAAGAGTGAGACAGCTGACGGGGTTTAGTACTCGTATTTGTTAACGGGGTTGAATCCTCGTATCCCCAGTTAGGATAACCCTCCTCCTTTATCCGGTCCGGGAAAGTACGGCAGACCGGCCGATGATACCAATATCATCTGCGTATTGTAGTAGTTGGACGAATCTGTTGAAGATAGTGCAATGTCGTGCTAAAGCATCCAACGTTAAATTTCTTTTTCTGATCGGTTTGCAGGTCCTTTTTGTTGAACACTCGAGCTCTGAATTTAGCCGGAACAAGGAAATGGTCAGAGTCGATGTTTAAAATGTGGAATGCATGCCTCTCATCGATTAGCACATGGTCGATTTGGTTGACTGTTCGACCATCTAGAGAGCGCCATGTTGCTTTGCGAATGTCTTGGGAATATATTGCTGCTTATCACCGTATAACGGTCTACTGCAAAAACGATAAGCAGAGCTTGGTTGCGTGCACAACGTGGCATGTTCTATGTGTGTTGAAAATTTCATTCGGTTACGTCAAATATTAAAAATTGGTTTGATGCTGGACTTTGGTCGCGTCTGGCACGGACTTGGGCTGCGTGCAAAACGTCTTGGTCTGATATTTTTATGCTCAAAAGGGCATGTTCTATGTACATATGTTGAAAATTTCATTCGGTTACGTCAAATATTAAAAAATAGGTTTGATGCTGGACTTTGGTCGCGTCTGGCACGGACTTTCCTGCGTGCAAAACATCTTGGACTGATATTTTCATGTTTAAGCTGATCTATTCTGTTGCTTAGGGCTATAACCAAGTGGTTACACTCATTATTACTATTGTGGACAATAACGCATATTCAACGCGCTGTCACACGCATTGGCTGCCAGACTAATATTTTCGACCTTCTACCAGGCTACACAGTATGCAAATATCTTTCGGTTACCTCCCAGTACGAAAAATTACTTCGGGCTCTTAGACTATATTTGATAGCTTCGTCCGTTACCACAGCCTTCGCAATATAACAGCTGCGAAGCCTTCCTCTTCCCTTTTGTCCTGTTCGTACTATTAGTTTTGGACAGCTCATTGGTTTTGGTTGGGGTAACCTGCCGAGCGGAGTTTTCCATTGGCAATTTATTGCTCTTTTGCCTCCTTCAATTTTTCTTGTACATGTTTTTTGAAATCCACTTTAGGTGTAAAAATAACTCCAAGGTACTTGTACTCCTTCACAACCTCAAGCTCTTCATTTTCCTAAAACATCCTTAAAACATGTACTCATGATTCAACCTTGCTTGAAAGCAATGTGTGATTCAAATCAGTTAGACACTTTTGTTGACACTTCAAGATTGCTAAGTTTATTAAAAAAGTGACCTTCTATCAATGGAGTCAAACGCCGCCTTTAAGTCCACAAAGAAGGCATATAGTTTACTGCTCTTTTCTAGATACGTCCTTGCAATACTTGTTAACGGGAAAATGTTGTCCACTGTGGAGTAATTCTTCCTGAATCCGGATTGAAATTCGCTAAGTAAGTCGTTTGTATCTATCCAAACTGTGAGCCGCTCCAGAATAATCCCCGAGAAAATGTTCATCATTGGATCAGTAGTCTCTATTTGTTAATAGAGGGAACATAATATTTCATCGAAAACACTTGGCAATTCACCCACATTGAATATACCTATATTGAATAATTCGTGCGTGTCTCGGTCGGTAAACTTTATTGCCCAAAACGTAATTTTGGTGTTCGATGCCGATTTCCATTAAAAAAGAGAGAAATTCCTTTTATTAAAAACTACTTTTATTAACTATAATGATAGGTCAAGCGAATGGAAAAAAACTGAACAAACTGGGTGTGGCGGCATTGGTTTTTATATCGAACAAAAAAGAACTGCTGCCAACTGCATAAAAAGTATGATCGCCCTCTGGTGAATATTTACAAGTTAAGGTGCGGATCATACTAGACTTAGGTTTACGTTACGTTAATGCTTAACGTCTCTTAGAAGAAGAGTGTTTAGTGAATCTACTTTAAACATTACCGGCCGCTAAATAAATATATAGATAGTGACAATTCTTTCAGATAAAAGGGATACAAAACCAAAAAATGATTATAGTGTAGTGCATTCAATATAATAATTAGAGAAAATCGAAATTTATTAATAAACTGTGATAATATTTCCAAATATAGTTGCAGATACCTTATTTCAAAAGTTTATAGATACTTCATCTAAAGTTCATGGAGAGGATGTAGATAGATTGATCAAAAGAATTTATAGATATTCCATCTAAAGAAACCACATTGTGAAAGATTTGATATAGCTACAACGCGTTATGCTGTATTTGGTAGTACGCATACTTTGACGATAGGTCGGGTCACATTTCCAAACTTGGTTTTGATGGTCACGACTCTCACTCTGCCATCGGAGCCAGGGTGAACTTTGATAATACGCCCTAGGGGCCATTCCGTTGGAGGTAAATTTTCGTTTTTAATGACCACAAGATCATTGACTTTGATGTCAGTCTGAGGATATTGCCACTTATATCGCTTGAACAGTTCCTTAAGATATTCCTCCTTCCAGCGTCGACAAAATTCCTGCTGAAGACACTTCAATTTTTCCCAACGATTAATGATGGAGAGGGAGGGCTCGAGTATTTCAGGTTCGGGTAACGCGAGCAAAGGACCACCGCGCAAAAAATGACCAGGTGTGAGGGCTAGCAGGTCGGTAGGATCGTCAGACATGGGCGAGATTGGCCTCGAGTTTAGGCAGGCCTCTATTCTAGCTAATAACGTCGAAAACTCCTCAAATGTAAATTTATTAGAACAGGCAATTTTTCTAAAGTGGGTTTTGAAACTTTTGACGCCCGCTTCCCACAAACCACCAATATGTGGAGCCCCAGATGGAATAAAATTCCATACAAGTCCGTGAACTACGTATTTAGTAGCTATTTCGTTTGAGGCGGATTCAAGCGATTTCTGAAACTCCCTTTGTTTTAGGGTGTTGGCACCGACAAAATTGGTACCATGGTCGGAGAACACCTCCTTTGGTAACCCACGTCGAGCAATAAAACGAGCGAAAGCGGCTAGAAAAACTTTGGATGATAGATCACTAGCTGCTTCAAGATGGATAGCTTTAGTTGAGAAACACACGAATAAGCACGTGTAGCCCTTTGAAATACGACAGTTTCTTCCGCTAAAGCTTTTAATGTCGAATGGACCGGCGAAATCAATGCCGGCATAAGTGAAAGGTGGGGAAAATGTGCACCGCTCAGAAGGTAGGGCCGCCATAAGTTGTTTACTCATTTGTTGCTTATGAATAACACAAGTTTTGCAACGATTTATGCGAGATTTAATTAAAGTTCTCAACTTGGGAACCCAATATTCTTGCCTCATCAGGCGTAGCACGAGTGCGTTACCCCCATGCAGTGATAATTCATGAAGAAAGTCAACAACAAGCGAAGAGTAGGTCGAAGCATAGGGTATGTAGTATGATTAGAGAACGTTCATTATACGGAAGATCGGAATTCATTAATCTGCCGTTGATACGAAGCGTCTTAAGCACATCGAGGAACGGGTTGAGGGGACGCAAAGGGCTTTTCGGATTGATGGGTTTGCCTTTTAATAAGAGATTGACTTCGGTAGAAAAGTATCTACGTTGAACCACCTGAATAAGCTTGAGTTTCTCTATCGTTACTTCCTTTTGTGAGAGCGAGAAAGTACTCGGGCGTAAGTTGAGTGGAATAAGTTTTCGAGCGTGGTTATAAAATCGAAAAATTAAGTAAACTACTCTCAGCGCACGACCGAAAGAAGAGCATCTAGTTAAAACATCCTCATAATGTTGGATGTGGAATGTCTTCACGGTCCGTGCTTCCAAATGTTCTTTATATGCTTTAGCTGGAAGACGTTTCGGCCACTAACACTCTTGCATTTTTAGCCAGGCTGGGCCATTCCACCAAAGAGCGTTATCCTTTAAGTCGATTGGGAGAATGCCACGAGTGGCGAGATCGGCGGGGTTATCCTGAGACTTCACGTGTCTCCACCGAGTGTTTCCCACATTGTCCGCTATAATTGTTATGCGATTTGCAATAAACGTCTTCCATGTTCGAGGGGGTTTATCTAACCAAGCTAGAACAATTGAGGAATCGGTCCATAAAAACAGATTCGAGGACTTAACTGGAAAATTTGGTAGATAGAACTTAACAAGTTTTGACAAAAGAACCGCACCGCACAGCTCCAACCGCTTTAAAGAGATTTGCTTTATTGGTGCTACCCTTGTCTTAGCACAGATCAGATGAGAGAAGATGGTGGAGTCTGCGTCCATAGATTGTACGAGGGCGGGTCAATAAGTCCGTGACTTTTGGAATAAAACACAGATTTTTTGATAAAATTTTTTTTTTATTTTTAACGTAGTCTCCCTTGAGCTCTACACACTTTGTCCAACGCTTCTCCAATTTTTTTATCCCTTCCAAAAAAAATGATTTGTCGAAGTCCTCAAAATAGGCCTTTATTTGCGAGATGACTTCATCATTGGAGTCAAATCTTTTTCCACCAAGCCATTTCTTCAGGTTTGGGAACAAGAAGTAGTCGCTCGGAGCCAAATCTGGAGAATAGAGTGGATGAGGGAGCAATTCATAGCCCAATTCATGGTTTTTTGCCATGGCAACTGCACATGTGTGCACCCTTGCATTGTCTTGGTGGAAAAGAATTTTTTTCTTGGCCAAATGAGGTCGGTTTTTTTTCAAATCGTCATTGAATCGGTCCAATAAGTTGGCATAATATTCCCCATTGATTGTTCTTCCCTTTTGAAGGTAGTCAATGTGGATTATCCCGCGTGCATCCCAAAAAACAGTCGCCATAACTTTATTGGCTGACAAACCCACCTTTGCCTTCTTTGGCGCCGATTCACCCTTAGAAACCCACTGTTTTGACTGTTGTTTGGTCTCTGGTGTGTTGTGATGGATCCATGTTTCGTCCACGGTTACAAAACGGCGCAAAAACTCCTCCATATTGCGATTAAACAACGCCAAACCTTCCTGTGAAGTTGTTACACGATTACGTTTGTGGTCGACTGTGAGCAAACGCGGCACCCATCTTGCGGAAAGCTTTCTCATGCCCAAGTGATCATTCAAAATTGAAACCACTGAGCCATGCGAGATCCCTACGGCTTCCACAATCTCTCGCACTTTCAATCTTCGGTCGGCCAACACCATATCGTGAATTTTTTCGATTGTTTCGGGTGTAGAGACCTCAACTGGGCGTCCAGGACGTTCGGCATCTTCATTGCTTGTACGGCCACAACGAAATTCAGTAAACCACTTTTTTACCATTGAAATCGATGGTGCAGAGTCCCCATAGTCTTTTTCAAGCTTAGCCTTGGTCTCGGTAATGGTTTTTTTTCGCAAGAAATAATGCTTAATAAGCACACGAAATTCACTTTTTTCCATTTTCTCCTCAAATTAGTGAGTAGTCTGATAAAAATAGCTGTCAAACACAAACTAACTGACGCAGCAAGTTTAAATTTTGACAGGAGTCAACTGACAGATGCTTGTTGACAGGAGCAGTGTTGCCGTTTCAGTAAAGAGGTCAGAAATTCAAAAAGTCACGGACTTATTGACCCGCCCTCGTATATATAGCGCAGCAGAAAATGCGCTCTCTGACGCATCACAAAATCCGTGGAAGGTAACAGTGGACGAGGGGTGATAATTAACCCATCGAGAAATTTTTAGGGTTTGAATATCTGGTAAGGTTTTAATAAATGAGTTCCACCGTTCTGCTGATTCTGGTTTCAGCTGTTCATCCCAATCAGTGCCGTCGGTCCAAATCTGTTGCATAAGAATTTTTGACGCTATGATTACTGGTGCCAGCCACCCAGCCGGATCGAAAAGGCGTGCTATTTTTGAAAAAACATCGCGTTTGGTTGACAAACCTGAGAGCTCATAAGGTTGAACGGTGAAATAGAAATAGTCGCCTTTAGCGTTCCAGCGAACGCCAAGGGTTTTAACTGAGCTATCTTCAGTGAGATTAAGAAAACTCTCATTGAGAACATGCTCAGGAGGTAAATGCTTCAGAAGATCCGATGAATTTGAAGTCCATTTCCGGATTGAAAATCTAGCGGATAAAAGGGCTTCAATCAATTCGCTTTGTGAAGCTCGAGCTGTCAGAAGATCATGTGCACCAGGCATTAGGTCGTTTACATAAAATTCCTCTTCAATAATTTTTGAGGCGATAGGAAATTTATGCTTAATGTCTGCAGCCAATTGCTGCATTGTGCGGAGTGCCAAATAAGGGGCGCAGTTTACTCCGAATGTCACAGTTAGTAACTCGTAGTCCTCTATCTTCAAGTTAGAAGAGTCTCGAAAAAGAATTCGTTGGAACGAAGTTTCGTCTGGATGCACCCAAATTTAGCGATACATCTTTTCAATGTCTCCATTAAAGACGAATTTGAAGAATCTCCATCGTATAATAAGTGATGTAAGATCACGTTGGAGTGCTGGACCAGCATACAACAGGTCATTCAAGCTTTTCACATTATAGGAGGAACTGGATGCGTTAAATACGACTCTGACCTTTGTAGATGAGCTTTCCGGTTTAAGTACCGCGTGATGGGGAAGATAGAAAGATGAAACTGTGTTATCGGTTGCTTTTTCCAACGAATCGACTTTACGCATGTGTCCTAAACTTTGATATTCTTGAATGACTTTAGAATATGTGGAGAGTAGATCTGGGTTTTTTGAAAGAGCCCTTTCAGAGCGCAAGAATTGATTAAGCGCAATTTGTCGCGAAAATCCAATTTTGGTATCGGCATTAGCCTCAGGTTTAAACGGTAATCGTACAATGTATCTTCCATCAGTACTCTTTTCCGTAGTGCTTCGATAAAGTTCTTCGCAATACTGGTCTTCGGCAGAAGGAGAGGGACTAGCAGTCGGTATTTCCTCTAACTCCCAAAATTTCTTTATTTGGCTGTCAAGTGTTGATAACGAGTATTTTACCGTGGTAGCAAAAGAATTGAAATGTTTGGGAAGAGGTCCTGATAATATCCATCCGAAGACGGTATTTTGAGCAACTAAGGAATCGGATATATTTAAAACCCCAGGGCGAATAACGGTAGGATAGAGATCTGCTCCTATTAGAAAATCAACTTGAGATGATTTGTGAAAGGTAGGGTCAGCTAACTTGAGTCCCGATAACTGACTTAAATCACTAAGCTGAAAGGACGAAGCAGGGAGCTGACCAGTAAGATGTTTTAGTACGATGGCTTGAGCAGCAATAGGCTCTTTTGAATTCTCCTCATTTGACAGTAAAAGTGAACACATTTTTTTGACGTTGCAGCATAAGCTGAGTTAATACCTGAAATGTGCGCGTTTATAGATTGAACTGGTAACCGAAGTCGGTTCTGCACTGATTCTGAAACAAACGATATTTCAGAACCTGGATCAATCAGGGCCCGGACAACAAAGATAGATCCTTGGTGAATAAGGTTGATCAAGGCAGTTGCTAGAAGAACAGATCTACCGTTGATCGTGAAAAAGGTTTGAATGTTTGGAGAGTTTACCCCTTGATTTGAAGCGGACTGTATATTGGATGGAGGTGAAGAAGTGTTGGTGGACTGACTATCAACGGTGTTGATTGAAGATAACCTTTCAGATGGAGAATTTGAATTCGAAGCTATATGTAAGAGCGAATGGTGTCGGCCTTTACATGTATTACAATTGTGCGTGCTTGCACAATCTTTATTTAAATGCTTTACTGATAAACAGTTGGAGCAAAAGTTATTACTTCGAATGAAATTAATTCGAGATTGAACTGTCATTGCTAAAAACTTTGGGCAGATACGTATAGGATGATTTTCTTTGCATAGCTTACACGAGAAAGTAAAAGCCTTTGCATGGTAGGTTTTAACATTGTTTTTGCTCGGCTTTGAGTGACCTCCTTGATGTCCGTTTGGACTCGACGTCACATCGGCCATTGATTTCAGGATTCGATATCGAGAATCCAAAAAACTATTTAACTGTTTCCATGTTGGAACTTCCGTAGGCCTTTGAATTGATTGCTCCCAAAGTGCAAGAGTGGTTTTCGGTAACCGATTCGCGCACGCATAAATTAAGATGGGATCCCAATTTTTGGTATCGACCCGATGAGATTTTAGTGCAGCTAATGAATCATTGATAGAGCTCTGAAGCAATTTTAAGGCTTTAGCGGACTCAGACGGAATAACCGGCAGATTGAAAATAACCTTCACTTGGTTATTAACGAGGATGCGCTTATTTTAATAATTATTTCTTAACGCCTCCCACGCTAAATCAAAACTGTCGTTGGTAAGCGGAAACTTGCTTACGATACTATAGGCATCGCCTTTGGTTTTTGACCGCAAATGGAAAAGTTTTTGAACAGATTCCAGTTTGGGATGCTGTTTGTACACGGCATCAAACATGTCCCTAAACGAAGGCCACGATAGGTAGTCGCCATGGAAAAGCTCAGTGTCACAAGGGGGAAATTTGACACACTGAAAGGAGGATGTATCGGAAGACGCGCCGTTATGAGAAGACGACGAATTAAACTGCGAAACGAGTTCTAAAATATTACCGAGACAAGCGATATAAGTTTCATTAGAGAACGTGTATTTTGCTTTTAAAGTGACAATATCAAGATCTGACTTCTAATTCGTTGGCATTGCGACTGCATCTCGCATACGTTAATTTAACTCCGTCCCACAATTCCTTTAACTCTATTCGCCGTGCTTCTAAACTTGCAGCGGTATGTTTGGTAATCGCGATTTCTTTAAAATGTTCGAAAAATTAGACCAATTGATCAGTAGCAAAAATGAAATCCAAAATCGATGAACTCATGTTGAGTTAGAATTAGAAGAATTGCGAACGGTAAAACCAAGTTAAAAATAAAATAACCAATCAAATTGAACACGTTTTTTATACTCGTAACTCGATAAAATGTCTATTGGCAATACACAAAATAAGAAAATTGAAAAAAAAGTACTATTTAATAATGATAATTGCAAAGTGGCAACTCTTGTTAGTTAGACGAAAATAATTCACAATTAGGTTCTTGATGGAGTGGAATGTGGAACCAATGAGAATAGGACAAGTGAAGAAAATGACGAAAAAATGAAAGGAATATGCAACTATAATTTATATGGTACCACAGTTTATTTTTTTTTTAAATGAAATGAAATGAAATGAATGCACTGCACTAACCTTAAATTTTGTCCTCCTGACTGTTTAATGATGATAGGCTTTGGTGCTTCTATGGTCTGCTGATGTTGATCGCAATGGTGATGATGATGATGATTAATATGACGATGATGATGTCGCTGATGATGTTGACGATGATGATGTTGTCGATGATGATGTTCACGATGATTTTGACGATTGTCGATGATGATGAGACGACAATGATGATGTCAATGATGAAGAGACGACGATTATGATGTCGATGATTATGAGACGACGATGATGTCGATGATAATTAAACGATTATGATGTCGATGAGACGACGATGATGATGTCGAGACGACGATGATGATGATGAAGAGACGACGGTGATGTCGATGATGATTAAATTGACGATGATGTCGATGATGATTTCGATTATGATGTCGATGATTATGAGACGACGATGATGATGTCGAGACGACGATGATGATGTCGAGACGACGATGATGATGATGAAGAGACGACGGTGATGTCGATGATGATGATGAAGAGACGACGGTGATGTCGATGATGATTAAATTGACGATGATGTCGATGATGATTTCGATTATGATGTCGATGAGACGACGTTGATGGTGTCGAGACGACGATGATGATGAGGAGACGACGCACAACGGTAGGTACTGGCGTGATATCCGCGCGCTTTTGGCAAAAGAAACTGGAGAATATCCGCTCGATTGGACCAATGAATAATTCGTGCGTGTCTCGGTCGGTAAACTTTATTGCCCAAAACGTAATTTTGGTGTTCGATGCCGATTTCCATTAAAAAAGAGAGAAATTCCTTTTATTAAAAACTACTTTTATTAACTATAAAGATAGGTCAAGCGAATGGAAAAAAACTGAACAAACTGGGTGTGGCGGCATCGGTTTTTATATCGAAAAAAAGAACTGCTGCCAACTGCATAAAAAGTATGATCGCCCTCTGGTGAATATTTACAAGTTAAGGTGCGGATCATACTAGACTTAGGTTTACGTTACGTTAATGCTTAACGTCTCTTAGAAGAGTGTTTAGTGAATCTACTTTAAACATATATAATTATATACGGTTGCTAATCTTTCAAGAAACTCGTTTGTTGCATATTTAAAAAATTCGTACGCGATACGATCTTCCCCCGGAACTTTATTAGCGTTGCAACGGTTCGTAACTCCGTAGGTCGTCTTGTAATTCGATCTCACGATCTAAAACATCTACAATTATGAAAGGAGGAGCGTACTTTAGTTGGTTTGAACTACATGGCGGATTCAACAAGTGTTCAAAATGTTCTGCTAACGCAGATGATTCGATTTGCGTACTGCGCGCGAAGGGTTTGCCGTTGATGGTTTTAACAATTTTCCAAAAGCCATGACTGATATTTCCAAGCGCCATAGCTAAATTCTGAGCGTATTTTTTTTCTTTTTTCTTTACACAAGAGCTTGTAAGTTTTGTTTGCCTGCTGGTACATGTTTTTTGCAAAATTGCTGCGCTTTTATCTTATTAATCGCAAACAGGCGAACGACTTTTTCTTAGCTGCACGCACGCACTCACAGTTGCTTTCTTTTTATTACCCTTGCTGAAGTTTGTAAGGGTGTTGCAGCATTCAGAATGTAGGAGTGAGTTTGTCTACTCCGTATATGGTAAGGAGTTCGCTTTCAGATACAGCAGCTAGTGTAGCATTTAGTCTTGCTTTATATACATTTGCACGGTTTTTCTTCCACTGGAATTTTGGCAACAATCGTATTTGCGTTGAAGTCAGTTAAACATTCGAGCCACTTTCCACACACTTGACAGTAGTTGATCGTCGAAGAGGCCGTTCCCTTTACAAATGTCTTTTCCTTGCTTATCACCCGTGTATCACCGTAAGCCCAATTGATTCGCACATTTCAATAAATTTCTTCCCATTACAGTCGGTTTTTGTATCTTATACAGTGCTCTTCACTTGATTAGACGCACACATTTTTTTTATATAAATTATTTTTTTTGTTAGTGCGTGTAACAATTATCCAAAAATTGCATTTATTAGAAAGGTTATTAAGTTCTCAACAAAAAAACACAAACAAATGGTAGGTGAGTGGAAGTGAACGGATATTTTTTCTGTTTCTTGCCTATGCTGTAAGAAAAAGTGCAGTTTTTTTTTGTTCACATGATTAGACGCACCTGTAAAAAAATCTTAAAAATGAAACATGGACTTTTTAATTTACTTTTTTCTCTTTTATTTTTATGTTTGTTTTTTTTTTATATTTTCAGTACTTTGTACAACCACCATGTTTTAAAATCACATCAAAAATCCTATTTTTAAGTGAATCATATAGTTTTTCTAAATAATTTAAGGGAATCGTCCTCCAGTCTTCTTTTATTGCGATAGTTAGCTCTTCACAGGTCTCATACTGCCTACCTTCTTCGTAAACTTTACGCGTGAGCCATTCCCAAAAATTTTCAATTATATTGAGGTCAGGTGAATAATGTGGCCACGGCAACAATTCCACATTTTCTTCGGCAAGACAGCTTTTCACTACACGAGCGTTGTGGATTGGCACATTGTCTTGCTGTAATAACCACTGTAGAGGTCCGAACAGTTCTTTCATGGTGGAGAAGGCTGATTGCAAAAGGGCTTCGTAGGAAACTCCCTTAATTTTGTTGGAAATGAAAACCAAATCGAACGCCCCATTGTACGAAATGGCTCCCCAAACCATTACTCCTCCTTGCCTCGAATGGTGACGTGTGAAAAACTTTTCCTTTTTTCTAAGATCATTTAAGTAGTAGTTGTAACCATCAGGGCCGTCCAAATTAATTTTTTTTCATCTGAAAAAAACACATTTCGCCAATTTAGTGCTCTTCCAAGGTTGGTGTCCCATGTCATGTGAAGGCGTGCGAATTTCAACCGCTGTTCTTTTCTTACGGCGTTTAGTGTTTTTTTTTTTAATTTTAGGTGTTCTGCACTCAAAATAGCTCGCCAAACAGTTGATGTGCTGGCAGTTATCAAAACTTTTTCCTTTATTTTGCTTGTGGACTGTGGAGACAGCTGAATTTGACGCTATTCTTCTGATTTTTCTTTTGTCCTGAGGTGTTAAAGCGGTTTTTGTCCGCCACTTGTAATTTTTACCGTATGAAGCACTGTTTTTTATGTAATTTCTCAGAACGTGGTCACTTCGGCCTATTTTCTTGGCAATGCTTCTCATTGAAAACCCTTCAGAATGCAAGGCGTCAATTTCGCCGTTTTCTTCCGCGGTTAAAACATTTTGTTCCCCCATTTTTAATGAAAATTAATAGAAAACACTACTTGGTTCTTAAACTTTGTAGCTAACTAAAATCTACGTAACAGATCGCGACCAACTAACTAATTTATTGGGTGCGTGTAATCATGTCAACAAAAAAAACTGCACTTTTTCTTACAGCATATAGGCAAGAAAGAGAAAAAATATCAACTTCCACTCACCTACCACTTGTTTGTGTTTTTTTGTTGAGAACTTAATAACCTTTCTAATAAATGCAATTTTTTGATAATTGTTACAGAAACTGACAAAAAAATTAAATTTATGTAAAAAAAATGTGTGCGTCTAATCAAGTGAAGAGCACTGTATGTAGCACACCTTCCGTTATTCGTTCAGGTTACTCTGCCAGCTCCACAGAATTTTCTGTTACAGTTTCTATAAACTTTCGGTTAAATTCCTTAACGAAGAGACAACTTGTAAAATTGTTTATCTGCTTTTTAATGCCATATGCCTCCGCTAGCCCTGCCATGGGAAAATACTGTATTCTTGGAAATGCTTTTCAAAACTCATACCTTTATCAACAAAGATATCAAACAGAAGGAAAATATCAAAACTATTTATATATTCATAAAAATCTGGAAAAAGTAGCTTAAAACCTAGGCCTGCTTAATTATAAGAAATAACAGCCGTGTTTTTTTGCACGCGGATATAGGGATAATTTGAAATTTGCATGTAAAATACCAAATACAACGCTAACTTTAGCGGGGATAAAGAGTGCTTCCAAAATCATTTTTCTTCGTTTCTGATGAATAGAGATCCCTGAGTCAAAATTTTTTTTGTGTCAAATGTCAGAAAACCATGTGGAGGTTAAACAAACAAAATCATTGGCAGTAGAATAATAGGAAACAGTAAAGAAAAGTAAATTTTTTATTAATAATCAACACAGTTGCACGTTAGTTACCTAATTTGTTATCTAGCTAACGCCATAACTAAGTAACTAACGTAGTTAAATTAGCTGCGCTAAAAATGCAATCGATTTGGTGGTTAGTTATCATAATGACAACTAATTTTAGCTATTAGCTATTAGTTGCAGGTTGTGTAACTTAGCTCGTTAGGTAGCCAAAGTTAGTTGCGGATGACAACTAAAAGTTGGTTAGCTTTTTAGCTGTAGCTTTTTAGCTGTCTAGGTAATAACTAATAACTAAATCAAAATTTATTGTTTTGCTATAATGGCGATAATTTATTGGGATTTATTCTGCATATTGCGTTTAAAATAAAAATTGATTGAATGCCCCTTTTATTTTACATTATGTTATTTTACAAAGAGGTCCTTGGAGCCACAATAAAGGTCCTTTAAGCCCGAAAAAGGATATTTCCCCAAAATGTCTTTAGAAACGGCACGGTATATATGAGTTCAATGTTTTTTGAATAAGGGGTCCTAGAAACAACACACATTTAATATAAAAAATAAAAATATCCTTTTTTCGACTTTTAAGGACCTTTTTGTTGTTCCAAAGAACTCTTAGTCAAATAACATTGAATGCAGATATACAGTGCGGATTCCGTAGACATTTTGGAAAAATATCCTGTTTTCGACTATTAAGGACCTTTTTTGTTGTTGCAAGGACCTCTTAGTCAAATAACATTTAACACAGATATACCGTGTGGATTCAAATGATATTTTGGAAAAATATGCTTTTTTCAAGTTTTAAGGACCTTTTTTGTTGTTGCAAGGACCTCTTAGTCAAATAACATTTAACACAGATATACCGTGTGGATTCAAATGATATTTTGGAAAAATATCCTTTTTCCAAGTTTTAAGGACCTTCTTTGTTGTTGGAAGGACCTCGTAGTCAAATAACACTGAACACAGATATACCGTGTGGGCTCAAATGATATTTTGGAATAATATCCCTTTTTCAATTTTGAAGGACCTTTTTTGTTTATTACAAGGACCTCTTAGTCAAATAACATTGAACACAGATATAAGGCGCGGTTTTCTTGAAGTTTTTGAAAAAAAAAATCGGGTTTAAGGACCTTATTTGGTGCTCCAAGGACGTCTTGGTAACTGGATTCTGACCTTATGACAACTAAAAGTGGCATTCTTCAATCGGCCATCGGTTACCTCTTACCTTCAACTGATGTACAACAGACTTCAAGCTATACAACCTCAATTATTCAAAACTTATCGAAGACAAATCTACTTCCACACTATTTCCCCGTGTTTCGTAAGGACATAATAATCTCTAAAATTAAACATAATTAAAGCTAGAAAATGTATAACGAAATAAAAGAATCGCTCCTGTTCCTGTAAGCTTTTTCGGGTTAAATTGTTTGAAAAAAATTATTAGTTGTGTTTATTCGATAGCTAAAAAGCTAAAACTAAAGCTAATTATTGTTAGTTACACTCTGACAACTAATTTTTCACAACTAAACACGCTTAGTTACACTTCGCAACTAATAACTAATTTAGGTTCAAAATTTGTGGCAACTACAACTAAAATTATGGTTTAGCTATGTACGTTCAAAGAAACTACAGCTAATTTAGTTGTAGCTTTTTAGTTATTAGTTAAGCTAACTTTTGTTCAACTCTGATGATCAATAGCCACAGCTCCTTCTTCGTCATCACCTGAAAGTTTGCAAATAAGGATAACTTTGCAGTACAGTTCTTTCTATTTACTGCTTCCAACTTCTTTGCATATTTAAATGAATCCATTTTCCTGAAAATATATTGAGAAATTATTGTTTATTGATAAAAAACTTGCTTTTCTTTACTGATTCCTACGATTCTACTGCCAATGATTTTGTTTGTTTGACCTCCACTTCTATTTGTTTACATTCGATTTGGCAGCTGTCAAACAAGTGGAGAGCCCTATAGGGATCCACACTTTTTTGACAGATGTCAAATCGATGCCAAATCGAAAAACAACAACAGTGTGGAGGGGTAAACAAACAAAATAATTATCAGCGATAGGCGGGAACATAATAGAAATCAGCAAACAAAAGCAAGTTTTTTTATTAATAATCAATAGTTTCTCGATATATTTTTAGGAAAATGGATTCATTAAAATATACAAAGAAGTTGGAAGCAGTAAAGAGAAAGAACTGATCTGCAAAGTTGTCTTTATTTGCCAACTTTCAGGTGATGGCGAAGACGGAGCTGTGGTTTCGTGTGAATAAAGTGTTAAAGGCAGTCTTCTTGAAGATAAATTTAATCCAAATACCAAAATAGAGAGAAAATTCTCATCATTTTTCAAACGGCTGGTCAATGAACTCGACAAAGACCTATATGGACCCGATAATCATCTCGTAGATTGACATCGAACGTATTTTACTCAAGAAACTGATGCCGTCCAAGTGAAACAACCTGGTGATATAAACGTTCATTGTATAATTCGCTTTCTATATGCCATTCCATTTCAATGTGGACCCAAGTTCGGCGCGTTTGCTGGGAGTGCATACTCAGACTCGTCCAGTAATCACATCAGGCCTTTGGCAATTTATTAAGACATATAAATTATAAGATGCACACACACAGATGTTATAGCTAATGTTGGTAGTTTGGGAACCACTGACGGCCTCTCCGCCTGACATTTCGCAATTGTCACCAATCACCTGCTGCAAAAACGTCATTCCATCCTCCTTGTCACATACCACATTTGTCTTTGGCATTAAAACGGAAGGTTTAAGCTTTTATCTGCGAAATTCAGCTTTTAACATTTCGATACAGTAACATCGTTTTTAGTTCTCCTAATGTGCCTTCTTTTCTCATGTGCCGCGGCGGGATAATCTCTATGTATGGATATGCCCGCGCCCCGGAGTTTAATTGCAGCTCTCAAAACGCGATGTACAATGTCTTTGTTCTGGAATTTAAAAATAACGTTTTGGACGTTTGAATTATTTATTACAAAGCCAAGCATACTTGATTCTGCCTTCTCTGTTGCGGACACTCCAATCCGAGCTGGGAAATGTATGATTAAATTTGTTTCCGTAAGCGTGAAGCGTGATTACGGCGCCGATTGCCTCTAAGTCCGATTTTGTAGGCATATCCTTTAATTTATCATCTAGTTGTGATGCTACAATATGCGTCTAAAGATCTGCGATGGACATGATACCCACAGATATTTTTCCTTATTCCGATGCGATTTTGTGAAGAGGAAAGTTGGGGGAAATTTCCGCTAACCTTCATTTGGTTAGAGAATTCAGTGGGGTTGTGTTGTTGTTTTCAATGTTGTTACTTGGTGAAAGTTGTTGGCATTCTTCTTCAGTGTTGATATTTATTCTATTGGCTACAGAAACAATCTTGCTATATATTAGCTTGCTAACTCTTATTAAATTTTGATCATTCTATTTATATTTTTCTTTACAGACTATCATACAGAAGCGAAAAACGAAAAGGTCCAATGATGAGCCGGACTACAAAATTAGTAAATTTTAGCATTTTGCATACAGATCACAAAACATTGGATTATTTGCTCAGATATTCCTGTAATATATATCTGTATGAGTAGTCAAATAAAAAAATAATTGGTTTTTCAAAATGTTTTTCATTATTTAGGGCTCGCCACATTTATTTACCTGTGGGCGCAGTGGCTCAGTGGTTAGCGCTTTGGACTACAAAGATACGGGTGTTTTCATAAACGTCGAAAATCTGCGCTAGTTCAATCGTCTTTCATTAGATATAACTCGGCTCCAGAGGCTCCAGAATAAGGCAATGCGAATTATATTAAATTGTGCTCGATTAACTCGTATAAAAGACATGTTAAATAGACTTAGTTGGCTAAACATATCGCAACAAGTTAAACTGAACGTTCTGTTATTAGTCTTTAAATTGAAAAATAAAATGCTTCCAGAATATCTACACAAAAACTTAAAATATATCAGTGGTTCTATATATATATATATATATATGTATAATTCTTTATTAGTATTTTTAATACTTTATAAAACTTACAAATTATAAATTATAAACTTTTCAATTCAGTCTTATTACAGTTACATATTTTTAAATATTTCTTTTCAGAAATTGAATACATTTTCTTTAAAAAATGATCTAAAATTGTTATCATATTTAATGTCATTTGGTAGCGTGTTAAATAATTGAAATCCCTTATAGATGATCTTACTTTGGGCGCCCAATGAAATCTGCCTTCTCAGTCTAAAGTCATTCGCATTTCGAAGTTGGTAGGGTTGCACCTCATTAGCATGTCTGACCTCATTTAGTAAATATCTTGGCGCATCACCATATTTTATTTTGAAAACAGTCAAAAGCGTATTCAGCTCCAACCTCTGCTTAACGTTGAGCCACATAAGAGCTTCTAGCATATCCCTTACTGGAGTAAATCTGTTGCACCTCAGGATGCTCCTCATAGCTTTGTTTTGTAGTTTTTGCATCCTTTCGATCTGACCCTGGTTGCAGCAAGAAAACAATATTGATGAGCAAAACTCAAAATGTGGTTTGACTATTGTATTATACACTTTAACAGCTGTCAAATAGTTCTTTCTTTTTCGAATCCTTTTAAAAAATACTATTTTTTTACCAATTTGTTTGCAGATATAATCTATATGGTCGTGCATTTTTAGATCCTTATCGATGATCATACCCAGATATTTTATGTTCTTAACGTTTTCAATAGCTTTCCCGTTTATTTCTATATTTGTTGTGCCATTCATATTTATCTCCATTAACTTTGTTTTCTGTTCGTTCAATTTTAGTTTGTTCATTTTTAGCCATGTGATCAATTTATTTATATCATTCATAAGTTTATATTTGCACTCCTCTTCGGCTGTTCCTTTTGCGTATATCAGGGTATCGTCAGCGTACATAACTATTTTGCAAAATTTAACCATTTCTGGCATATCATTTATGTATATTATAAATAGCAGCGAGCCTAATATTGAACCTTGCTACACTCCTTGATCCACTTCAATAAACTCTGAAACGCTGTTATTTACTTTCGTCCGTTGTATTCTATTTGTTAGGAAAGATCTAAACCACTCTAGCTCCTTATCTTGTACACCATAAATATATAATTTTCTTAAGAGAATTTCTCTATCAATTGTTTCGAGCGCCCGCTTAAAATCTAAGAACAACGCCATTGTTTTTTTCTTCTTTCCGCCATCTTTCCATTCATTCACTACGTGATTAACTGCTGCTTGACAGGAATAATTCTTTCTGAACCCCGATTGATATATTGAGAGTGAACGATCAAACCTCTTTTTGACCGTCAACCAGGTATCTCTATTTAATCCGTATTTGAAGGATAGAACGATCCTGGTTGATGCGTTGAATCACGTTGATTACGATGATCAACGGTTGCGAACAATAGCGAAAATAACCCGAGAGCGACAAAGGAACGACTAATAGGCAACAACCGACGAAAGAAAAAGCCATCAGTGTTCCCCTAAGGGTTTTAAAATACAATCATAAAAGCTTTATTTCCGTAAGGGTATTTATACAATTTTCATGAGAGAGAGATGTAACGTTCAATTCCAATATTTAAGTTTAAGGCGAATTCAAATATAAAATAATTATGGCGAAACCGCCAAATTTGAATATTCAGCGAATAAATAAGGTTACATGTTATGTACTAGTATAATAAAATTATTTTGTGAAATTCTTTAAATATAAATGATGATGACTATGAATTAAATATAAATGATGATTCTGTAGTTGTTGAGATCCAACATTCCGCCTCCTTTGAAAGGTCGGTCTTTCAAGATGCTAAGAGGGTAATGCTGCCAGCTTGCGAATAGGACGTCTGATGGTTGCTTTGGCTGTTTTAACATCTGCAACTCTGACTTGGCCATCTGAGCCCTTGACGACTGCTGCTACTCTACCCATTAGCCATCTTTGGGGTGGGACGTTATCTTCGTGTATGAGAACTAAATCGCCGATTTGAAGGTTGCTTCTAGGCGATGTCCACTTGACTCTTCCCTGAAGCTCATGAAGATACTCAACTGACCATCTACGCCAGAAATGGGTCTTTACTGCGTTAATTCGGCGCCATCTGTCGATGAAGCTGATTTCAGGAACGTCAATGGCTGGTTCTATGATGGTTTTAAGAGATGAGCCGATCAAGAGATGTGCAGGTGTGAGTGCCTCCAGATCATTAGGGTCGGAGGACATCGGGGTAATAGGGCGAGAATTCATCACGGCTTCAATCTCGACCAGAGCCGTAGAAAGTTCTTCAAACGTCAGCTTTGCTCCTCCTAAACTTCGATGTAAGTGACCCTTTGCGACCTTGACTGCCGCTTCCCAGATTTCGCCGAAGTGAGGTGCTCTGGGGGGTATAAAATTAAAATTTATGCCAATGTTAATACAAAAATTTTGCAAAGTTTCTTGTAAACATTTCTTAAAGAACATATTCGACTACGCTCCAACAAAATTTGTAGCGTTATCGCAATAGATGTCTCTTGGCAGCCCTCTACGACCAATCATCCTTTTCAATGCTGCAATGAATGCCTCAGATGATAAATCAGACACAACTTCTAAATGGACAGCCTTTGATGAAAAACAGACAAACACTGCAACATAGCTTTTGTAAGGCACCTTGCCTCTAATTTTGAGATACGTTAAGATTGGGCCGCAAAAGTCAACTCTGCAACATAAAAACGGACGGGAAGGAGTCAATCTCTCCTGGGGCAAATCACCCATGATTTGCTCCAACATTTTGGGTCGATATTTAACACAGTGAACACATTGCCTCACCGTCTGTCGTGCAACTTCTCGAGCGTTAATTACCCAAAACCGTTGTCTTACCAGGGCCACCAACGCCTTAGGGCCAGCATGATAATTGGAGAGGTGTAAATGTCGGACCAAGGTTCTCGAGAAGATGTGATTCTTTGGTAACAAAAGAGGATGTTTGCACTCCTCAGGGAGCTCAGCATGCTTAAGCCGTCCGCCGACTTTCAGTACCATGATCCCATTTGTTTCCTGCAAGAAAGGGTTTAACCACTTGATTGATCCTTTAAGAGGGCGATTGTTTTTGATTGCATCAATATCTTCAGCGAACGATTATTCTTGTAGAGCACGAATGATTTGCAAAAGAGCATGGTCCGCGGCCGTTAAAAATGTTTACTATCTGTGTTTGCTCCTTCAATCGACGACAAAATCGCATTACATATGCTGTGATTCGAAGGATTTTGTAATAGGAACTAAAACGCTCGACTAATCGATGTACAAAATTTGGTTCTGCCTTCTTGCAGATGAGAACTGTCTTCCTTTTCTCTAATGCCGTTTCTGCTGGGGAGAGCGGAATATCTATCCTGGAGGGCCACTTTTCTTCGGGCTCTACCAAAAATCGTGGACCATCGAACCAGATTGAGTTCTTCAAGTCATGAATATTGCATCCTCTCGACACGATGTCAGCTGGATTATCCTGTGTCGGAACGTGGCGCCATACGGCTCCCTGTGCTTTTGCCTGAATTTCAGCAACTCTATTGCCGACGAATGTGGTCAATTAGTGAGTAGCTATCCAATGAAGAACAATGGCAGCATCCGTCCAAAAGTAGACTTCCGACTGACAACCTTTGAAAATACTTTCGATCTTTTCCCACAATTTGGACAAAAGATGAGCTGCACACAGTTCCAAACGCGGAAGTTGTTTTCTAGATATAGGAGCCACCTGAGATTTTGATACTAGAGCCTAACTTCAATAGATCCGACGTCATCCACCGCTCTAAGATATACGCAGCAACCATATGCGTGCATAGATGCGTCGGCAAACCCATGTATTTGATACCGGCGTCTGGCTCCAATTAATGCAAATCTAGGAAGCGATAGATTCTGGACAGAATGCAAATCGGAAATGAACTGCTGCCATTTGGTTGCGATGCTTTGTCTGAGGGGTGCATCCCAGTCAACCTTTTCGATCCATAATTGTTGAAGGATTATCTTCGCCTTAATGATTATAGGACTTAGAAGGCCTAATGGGTCGAAGAGCGACGACGAAAGTGATTAAATGGATCGTTTCGTATATTTTGAAAATGTTTTGCTTGGTTCGTAAGAAAAAGTAAATTGGTCACGAACGGAGTTCCAAGATATCCCCAAAGTGCTGGTGAGACCTGACTCACTCAACTTTATCTTCGTGTTCTGTACGGCCTTGTCGATGTTGGGGTGGTTGCTATTCAATTTAGACAACTCTAACCCTGCTGACTTTAAAATCGATGTGACTTCTTCAAGTTTTTGAATCAACGTGTCCAGATTGTCGTCTCCTGTGTTGAAATCGTCGACATGAAAATCTTCCTCCAGTGCACAGGACCCTAATTGCGATGATGTTCTGTGATTGTCCGCTAAATATTTGAGACACCGGATAGCTAAAAACGGAGCAGAAGCAGTGCCATATGTAATAGTATTGAGTTCGTATGTTTGTGTTGGCGCTGTTTCATCCGTCCTCCATAAGATTTCAGTACATCTTACTTGCGATGAGCAGGATGAACCAAGAATTGCCTGTACATCTTAACGATGTCGGCTGTTAACACAAACCTATGCAACCGAAAACGAAGGAGGATAGTGAACAATTCCGGCTGGATTGTTGGGCCTCCCATAAGGGTGTCGTTAAGCGAAATTTGTGAGGAGGTGTAGCAAGACGCATTAAACTACACCCGAAGTTTTGTCGATGAGCTTCCTGGTTTAATGACGCAATGGTGAGGCAAGTAATAGTGTGGTTCATTCAAGTTCGGATCCTTGACAAGAGACATATGCCCTAATTCCTTATATTCCTCAAGAAAGGTTGCATACTGTTGCTTCAAGGACGCGTTTTTCGAAAGCCTGCGCTCCATTGCCAAAAATCGCCGAAACGCTATATTATATGAGACTCCTAAACAACTCGGATCCCGTTTGAACGGCAGTTGGACCATTAGGCGGCCATTAGCCAAGATCTCGAGGTTTTCGTTGAAGTGTGCCTCACACTCCTTTTGCTCTTCTGTCCATTTTGGTCTGTGTTCATGAAGTTCTTCCAACTCCCAAAACCTTTCTACATAACGATCCAATGAATCCTCACCCATTGTCAACAAACATTGGTTCCCATTTCTACCCGACTGGGCCTTGTATCTGCCTGATACGATCCAGCCCAACGAAGTGTTCTGCAAGGAAGGAAGTCCATGGCCTAGTTTGATTTGACCCACCTTGAGCAACTCGAAAAAGGACTCGGCACCTAACAGCAAATCAATCGGCGATGACTTAAAGAAATGCTCGTCTGCTAACTCCAGATTTTTAGGTAAACTCCAATGCGCCACACTAACATTTGATTCCGGTTGATATCCAGTGATAGATGTGGTGACTAAAAATTCAAGTAACAATTCAAAGTTACTATACCTCGAACGGATAGTGGTTTGGGTTTGAAAATTGATTTTCGTTTCAGCTACCTCTACTCCTATGCTATCCACATTCTTTCGTGACTTTCGTAAATGAAGCGACCTGGCAAATGTATCGTTGATTAGGTTGACTTGCGAACCTGAGTCCAGCAACACCCTTCCCATTTGGAAACTTCCAGTGGAATCCATTACGAGAACTAACGCTGTCGCTAAGATCACCCGTGCTTCGGGTAAGTTCCCCTTCTCCAACGCAGCGTGAACAGCCGCCGAGGTCGATGGTTCTTGACTTGTAGAAGCATTATCTTCTTGTTGTGATCGATGTAAGAGACTATGATGCGATTGCTTATACAATTTGCATCTGAAAGACGATGGACATTTCGAGGCACTATGGCCCTTTGCCAAGCAATTCAAGCACAGCCCTAGCCTTTTCACATTCGTAAACCGCTGCATGACTGATATTTTACCAAAATTTTGACAACTTGAAATCGAGTGGTTAGGATCTCCATAAAATAGACAAGATCGTTTAGTAACTGTGAGTGAACTCCTAGAGCGAGGAGCATAACACGATGAACTGCCCTTGTTCAGCGTCCTTCGTCCATAGTCCGACCTTAGTTGATTGCCATCACGAGTCTCGAGGTATTGGTATCGTTTACTAAGAACCGCTGAACTGTCTATCCAATGCGGAAGTTTTTTGTAGTCCTGGTGACCGTCCCACTTTGACAGAGTTTCTGTGTCCACTTTGGACATGGCAATGTGTATAATCATCGCATTGCAAATGTTTTCAAATGATCCAATTGATTGAAGTGAGTTGAAAATTGGAGAAACATTATTTATCAGGGTTCGTAGATCTACAGCCGAAACTTTTGTAATGCTTGGCAATTCAAACAACTCAGAAATGTATTGGGCAAAGATAAGACAGTCATTATCATAGCGTTCTTTGAGCCTTGCCAGTGCCTTTTGATAATTGTCTTCCGACACTTGGAACGCTTTAACCGTGCTTAGAGCTTGATCACTCAAGCATGAAAGCAAATGATTGAATTTTTGAATTTTAATCAAACTTGGCTCGTCATCCACCAGTTTAGTAAATGAGTTCATAAAATTTTTATAATCGGAGTATTTTACGTTGAACTTTGGCAGCTTAAGATTGGGCAAATTGCTATGTGGTAATGATGGTACTCCAAAGCTTGTTTCCATGCCAATACCTACTAAAAGCGATTGAATTTTGGTTTTTGCAGCAATATATAGATCTTCTAATTCTCCTCGGGTAGTGTCAGATGGTACTAACCGCTCAATTTGAGTTTGATATGCAAGAACTTACTTGAAATAGGACTCTAATATGCCCAACCTACATTCTAATTCAGTTACTGATAAAGTGTCCGCTCTTGTTTCTATCAGATTCTTAATTCGGGTGATACTGCCCTTTGTGGATGAACGCATCTGCCTTAACTCCCCAATAGTAGGCTCATTTGCCATATTGGTAACGAGAGCCGATCAAAATCAGCCAAGCAAAAAAAAATTAAAATGTTGTACTAGTGATTTACTTCACAGCAGTTCAAGATTGTATAGCAATATGCCTTGTTGTTGCGAAGCGAATGTGACACTGCAAAAATATGTGTCCAACGGCGAAAAGATGAAAGCGACTCGATAGCAAATCCAACGACGAAGACTGCCAGCAGAAGCTTTACCCGAATATATTTGCCTATATCACAAGGTAATTGTGTTACGACACTTGAATGTATTCAGCGGCGAACGTATGGAATACACACAATAGTTAACTCCAACGGCGAAGACGAACTGCGTGAGCTTTACTTCAATGCGTACGATCAATGGAGCATCCTGCTCCGGCGACGAAGAAAAAGAAAACGAACTCTAATAAGCTTGGTGAGTGTGGGCGAAATAAAGATCTATGCAATGAAGGTAACAACAAGAAGCGAAGCAGAATGATTGTGGACTAGTTTCCACTATGAAGCTTTATTGCTGTGTGCAATTGGGCGAACGAACTAGACAAGTGCAACTAAAGTGGATAAGCTTGTGTCAACTATGATCGTGAGTGAATTTACATGATCAATAAGCGATCGATTGAGTGGATTTTATGCTGGTTGCGACCCTGATCACGTCGACTATGTACCCCACAATTTGTGCGTAGTAAAGTCCCTTAACAAAAAATTACGTAGGTAGCTGCAGCAATATGTTCGTGATCGTTTATAATGATTTGGTAATTGTTATATATGTTTACGCGGAACCGATTACCGAAACGCGATACACTTTAATGTCTTGTGTAGAGTTTTTCTAATTTTCTCTATTTAATCCGTATTTGAAGGATAGAACGATCCTGGTTGATGCGTTGAATCACGTGGATTACGTTGATCAACGGTTGCGAACAATAGCGAAAATAACCCGAGAGCGACAAAGGAGCGACTAATAGGCAACAACTGACGAAAGAAAAAGCCAGCAGTGTTCCCCTAAGGGTTTTAAAATACTTTATTTTCGTAAGGGTATTTATACAATTTTCATGAGAGAGATGTAACGTTTAATTCCAATATTTAAGTTTAAGGCGAATTCAAATATTAAATAATTATGGCGAATGGTATAAACAAACCGCCAAATTTGAATATTCAGCGAATAAATAAGGTTACATGTTATGTA
This sequence comes from Portevinia maculata, assembly GCA_949715645.1. NCBI lineage: Eukaryota > Metazoa > Arthropoda > Insecta > Diptera > Syrphidae > Portevinia > Portevinia maculata. The sequence goes on from OX454526.1 coordinate 143,362,926, forward strand.
CTAGTATAATAAAATTATTTTGTGAAATTCTTTAAATATAAATGATGATGACTATGAATTAAATATAAATGATGATTCTGTAGTTGTTGAGATCCAACATTCCGCCCCCTTTGAAAGGTCGGTCTTTCAAGATGCTAAGAGGGTAATGCTGCCAGCTTGCGAATAGGACGTCTGATGGTTGCTTTGGCTGTTTTAACATCTGCAACTCTGACTTGGCCATCTGAGCCATTGATGACTGCTGCTACTCTACCCATTAGCCATCTTTGGGGTGGGACGTTATCTTCGTGTATGAGAACTAAATCGCCGATTTGAAGGTTGCTTCTAGGCGATGTCCACTTGACTCTTCCCTGAAGCTCATGAAGATACTCAACTGACCATCTACGCCAGAAATGGGTCTTTACTGCGTTAATTCGGCGCCATCTGTCGATGAAGCTGATTTCAGGAACGTCAATGGCTGGTTCTATGATGGTTTTAAGAGATGAGCCGATCAAGAGATGTGCAGGTGTGAGTGCCTCCAGATCATTAGGGTCGGAGGACATCGGGGTAATAGGGCGAGAATTCATCACGGCTTTAATCTCGACCAGAACCGTAGAAAGTTCTTCAAACGTCAGCTTTGCTCCTCCTAAACTTCGATGTAAGTGACCCTTTGCGACCTTGACTGCGGCTTCCCATATTCCGCCGAAGTGAGGTGCTCTGGGGGGTATAAAATTAAAATTTATGCCAATGTTAATACAAAAATTTTGCAAAGTTTCTTGTAAACATTTCTTAAAGAACATATTCGACTACGCTCCAACAAAATTTGTAGCGTTATCGCAATAGATGTCTCTTGGCAGCCCTCTACGACCAATCATCCTTTTCAATGCTGCAATGAATGCCTCAGATGATAAATCAGACACAACTTCTAAATGGACAGCCTTTGATGAAAAACAGACAAACACTGCAACATAGCTTTTGTAAGGCACCTTGCCTCTAATTTTGAGATACGTTAAGATTGGGCCGCAAAAGTCAACTCTGCAACATAAAAACGGACGGGAAGGAGTCAATCTCTCCTGGGGCAAATCACCCATGATTTGCTCCAACATTTTGGGTCGATATTTAACACAGTGAACACATTGCCTCACCGTCTGTCGTGCAACTTCTCGAGCGTTAATTACCCAAAACCGTTGTCTTACCAGGGCCACCAACGCCTTAGGGCCAGCATGATAATTGGAGAGGTGTAAATGTCGGACCAAGGTTCTCGAGAAGATGTGATTCTTTGGTAACAAAAGAGGATGTTTGCACTCCTCAGGGAGCTCAGCATGCTTAAGCCGTCCGCCGACTTTCAGTACCATGATCCCATTTGTTTCCTGCAAGAAAGGGTTTAACCACTTGATTGATCCTTTAAGAGGGCGATTGTTTTTGATTGCATCAATATCTTCAGCAAACGATTATTCTTGTAGAGCACGAATGATTTGCAAAAGAGCATGGTCCGCGGCCGTTAAAAATGTTTACTATCTGTGTTTGCTCCTTCAATCGACGACAAAATCGCATTACATATGCTGTGATTCGAAGGATTTTGTAATAGGAACTAAAACGCTCGACTAATCGATGTACAAAATTTGGTTCTGCCTTCTTGCAGATGAGAACTGTCTTCCTTTTCTCTAATGCCGTTTCTGCTGGGGAGAGCGGAATATCTATCCTGGAGGGCCACTTTTCTTCGGGCTCTACCAAAAATCGTGGACCATCGAACCAGATTGAGTTCTTCAAGTCATGAATATTGCATCCTCTCGACACGATGTCAGCTGGATTATCCTGTGTCGGAACGTGGCGCCATACGGCTCCCTGTGCTTTTGCCTGAATTTCAGCAACTCTATTGCCGACGAATGTGGTCAATTAGTGAGTAGCTATCCAATGAAGAACAATGGCAGCATCCGTCCAAAAGTAGACTTCCGACTGACAACCTTTGAAAATACTTTCGATCTTTTCCCACAATTTGGACAAAAGATGAGCTGCACACAGTTCCAAACGCGGAAGTTGTTTTCTAGATATAGGAGCCACCTGAGATTTTGATACTAGAGCCTAACTTCAATAGATCCGACGTCATCCACCGCTCTAAGATATACGCAGCAACCATATGCGTGCATAGATGCGTCGGCAAACCCATGTATTTGATACCGGCGTCTGGCTCCAATTAATGCAAATCTAGGAAGCGATAGATTCTGGACAGAATGCAAATCGGAAATGAACTGCTGCCATTTGGTTGCGATGCTTTGTCTGAGGGGTGCATCCCAGTCAACCTTTTCGATCCATAATTGTTGAAGGATTATCTTCGCCTTAATGATTATAGGACTTAGAAGGCCTAATGGGTCGAAGAGCGACGACGAAAGTGATTAAATGGATCGTTTCGTATATTTTGAAAATGTTTTGCTTGGTTCGTAAGAAAAAATAAATTGGTCACGAACGGAGTTCCAAGATATCCCCAAAGTGCTGGTGAGACCTGACTCACTCAACTTTATCTTCGTGTTCTGTACGGCCTTGTCGATGTTGGGGTGGTTGCTATTCAATTTAGACAACTCTAACCCTGCTGACTTTAAAATCGATGTGACTTCTTCAAGTTTTTGAATCAACGTGTCCAGATTGTCGTCTCCTGTGTTGAAATCGTCGACATGAAAATCTTCCTCCAGTGCACAGGACCCTAATTGCGATGATGTTCTGTGATTGTCCGCTAAATATTTGAGACACCGGATAGCTAAAAACGGAGCAGAAGCAGTGCCATATGTAATAGTATTGAGTTCGTATGTTTGTGTTGGCGCTGTTTCATCCGTCCTCCATAAGATTTCAGTACATCTTACTTGCGATGAGCAGGATGAACCAAGAATTGCCTGTACATCTTAACGATGTCGGCTGTTAACACAAACCTATGCAACCGAAAACGAAGGAGGATAGTGAACAATTCCGGCTGGATTGTTGGGCCTCCCATAAGGGTGTCGTTAAGCGAAATTTGTGAGGAGGTGTAGCAAGACGCATTAAACTACACCCGAAGTTTTGTCGATGAGCTTCCTGGTTTAATGACGCAATGGTGAGGCAAGTAATAGTGTGGTTCATTCAAGTTCGGATCCTTGACAAGAGACATATGCCCTAATTCCTTATATTCCTCAAGAAAGGTTGCATACTGTTGCTTCAAGGACGCGTTTTTCGAAAGCCTGCGCTCCATTGCCAAAAATCGCCGAAACGCTATATTATATGAGACTCCTAAACAACTCGGATCCCGTTTGAACGGCAGTTGGACCATTAGGCGGCCATTAGCCAAGATCTCGAGGTTTTCGTTGAAGTGTGCCTCACACTCCTTTTGCTCTTCTGTCCATTTTGGTCTGTGTTCATGAAGTTCTTCCAACTCCCAAAACCTTTCTACATAACGATCCAATGAATCCTCACCCATTGTCAACAAACATTGGTTCCCATTTCTACCCGACTGGGCCTTGTATCTGCCTGATACGATCCAGCCCAACGAAGTGTTCTGCAAGGAAGGAAGTCCATGGCCTAGTTTGATTTGACCCACCTTGAGCAACTCGAAAAAGGACTCGGCACCTAACAGCAAATCAATCGGCGATGACTTAAAGAAATGCTCGTCTGCTAACTCCAGATTTTTAGGTAAACTCCAATGCGCCACACTAACATTTGATTCCGGTTGATATCCAGTGATAGATGTGGTGACTAAAAATTCAAGTAACAATTCAAAGTTACTATACCTCGAACGGATAGTGGTTTGGGTTTGAAAATTGATTTTCGTTTCAGCTACCTCTACTCCTATGATATCCACATTCTTTCGTGACTTTCGTAAATGAAGCGACCTGGCAAATGTATCGTTGATTAGGTTGACTTGCGAACCTGAGTCCAGCAACACCCTTCCCATTTGGAAACTTCCAGTGGAATCCATTACGAGAACTAACGCTGTCGCTAAGATCACCCGTGCTTCGGGTAAGTTCCCCTTCTCCAACGCAGCGTGAACAGCCGCCGAGGTCGATGGTTCTTGACTCGTAGAAGCATTATCTTCTTGTTGTGATCGATGTAAGAGACTATGATGCGATTGCTTATACAATTTGCATCTGAAAGACGATGGACATTTCGAGGCACTATGGCCCTTTGCCAAGCAATTCAAGCACAGCCCTAGCCTTTTCACATTCGTAAACCGCTGCATGACTGATATTTTACCAAAATTTTGACAACTTGAAATCGAGTGGTTAGGATCTCCATAAAATAGACAAGATCGTTTAGTAACTGTGAGTGAACTCCTAGAGCGAGGAGCATAACACGATGAACTGCCCTTGTTCAGCGTCCTTCGTCCATAGTCCGACCTTAGTTGATTGCCATCACGAGTCTCGAGGTATTGGCATCGTTTACTAAGAACCGCTGAACTGTCTATCCAATGCGGAAGTTTTTTGTAGTCCTGGTGACCGTCCCACTTTGACAGAGTTTCTGTGTCCACTTTGGACATGGCAATGTGTATAATCATCGCATTGCAAATGTTTTCAAATGATCCAATTGATTGAAGTGAGTTGAAAATTGGAGAAACATTATTTATCAGGGTTCGTAGATCTACAGCCGAAACTTTTGTAATGCTTGGCAATTCAAACAACTCAGAAATGTATTGGGCAAAGATAAGACAGTCATTATCATAGCGTTCTTTGAGCCTTGCCAGTGCCTTTTGATAATTGTCTTCCGACACTTGGAACGCTTTAACCGTGCTTAGAGCTTGATCACTCAAGCATGAAAGCAAATGATTGAATTTTTGAATTTTAATCAAACTTGGCTCGTCATCCACCAGTTTAGTAAATGAGTTCATAAAATTTTTATAATCGGAGTATTTTACGTTGAACTTTGGCAGCTTAAGATTGGGCAAATTGCTATGTGGTAATGATGGTACTCCAAAGCTTGTTTCCATGCCAATACCTACTAAAAGCGATTGAATTTTGGTTTTTGCAGCAATATATAGATCTTCTAATTCTCCTCGGGTAGTGTCAGATGGTACTAACCGCTCAATTTGAGTTTGATATGCAAGAACTTACTTGAAATAGGACTCTAATATGCCCAACCTACATTCTAATTCAGTTACTGATAAAGTGTCCGCTCTTGTTTCTATCAGATTCTTAATTCGGGTGATACTGCCCTTTGTGGATGAACGCATCTGCCTTAACTCCCCAATAGTAGGCTCATTTGCCATATTGGTAACGAGAGCCGATCAAAATCAGCCAAGCAAAAAAAAATTAAAATGTTGTACTAGTGATTTACTTCACAGCAGTTCAAGATTGTATAGCAATATGCCTTGTTGTTGCGAAGCGAATGTGACACTGCAAAAATATGTGTCCAACGGCGAAAAGATGAAAGCGACTCGATAGCAAATCCAACGACGAAGACTGCCAGCAGAAGCTTTACCCGAATATATTTGCCTATATCACAAGGTAATTGTGTTACGACACTTGAATGTATTCAGCGGCGAACGTATGGAATACACACAATAGTTAACTCCAACGGCGAAGACGAACTGCGTGAGCTTTACTTCAATGCGTACGATCAATGGAGCATCCTGCTCCGGCGACGAAGAAAAAGAAAACGAACTCTAATAAGCTTGGTGAGTGTGGGCGAAATAAAGATCTATGCAATGAAGATAACAACAAGAAGCGAAGCAGAATGATTGTGGACTAGTTTCCACTATGAAGCTTTATTGCTGTGTGCAATTGGGCGAACGAACTAGACAAGTGCAACTAAAGTGGATAAGCTTGTGTCAACTATGATCGTGAGTGAATTTACATGATCAATAAGCGATCGATTGAGTGGATTTTATGCTGGTTGCGACCCTGATCACGTCGACTATGTACCCCACAATTTGTGCGTAGTAAAGTCCCTTAACAAAAAATTACGTAGGTAGCTGCAGCAATATGTTCGTGATCGTTTATAATGATTTGGTAATTGTTATATATGTTTACGCGGAACCGATTACCGAAACGCGATACACTTTAATGTCTTGTGTAGAGTTTTTCTAATTTTCTCTATTTAATCCGTATTTGAAGGATAGAACGATCCTGGTTGATGCGTTGAATCACGTGGATTACGTTGATCAACGGTTGCGAACAATAGCGAAAATAACCCGAGAGCGACAAAGGAGCGACTAATAGGCAACAACTGACGAAAGAAAAAGCCAGCAGTGTTCCCCTAAGGGTTTTAAAATACTTTATTTTCGTAAGGGTATTTATACAATTTTCATGAGAGAGATGTAACGTTTAATTCCAATATTTAAGTTTAAGGCGAATTCAAATATTAAATAATTATGGCGAATGGTATAAACAAACCGCCAAATTTGAATATTCAGCGAATAAATAAGGTTACATGTTATGTACTAGTATAATAAAATTATTTTGTGAAATTCTTTAAATATAAATGATGATGACTATGAATTAAATATAAATGATGATTCTGTAGTTGTTGAGATCCAACATTCCGCCCCCTTTGAAAGGTCGGTCTTTCAAGATGCTAAGAGGGTAATGCTGCCAGCTTGCGAATAGGACGTCTGATGGTTGCTTTGGCTGTTTTAACATCTGCAACTCTGACTTGGCCATCTGAGCCATTGATGACTGCTGCTACTCTACCCATTAGCCATCTTTGGGGTGGGACGTTATCTTCGTGTATGAGAACTAAATCGCCGATTTGAAGGTTGCTTCTAGGCGATGTCCACTTGACTCTTCCCTGAAGCTCATGAAGATACTCAACTGACCATCTACGCCAGAAATGGGTCTTTACTGCGTTAATTCGGCGCCATCTGTCGATGAAGCTGATTTCAGGAACGTCAATGGCTGGTTCTATGATGGTTTTAAGAGATGAGCCGATCAAGAGATGTGCAGGTGTGAGTGCCTCCAGATCATTAGGGTCGGAGGACATCGGGGTAATAGGGCGAGAATTCATCACGGCTTTAATCTCGACCAGAACCGTAGAAAGTTCTTCAAACGTCAGCTTTGCTCCTCCTAAACTTCGATGTAAGTGACCCTTTGCGACCTTGACTGCGGCTTCCCATATTCCGCCGAAGTGAGGTGCTCTGGGGGGTATAAAATTAAAATTTATGCCAATGTTAATACAAAAATTTTGCAAAGTTTCTTGTAAACATTTCTTAAAGAACATATTCGACTACGCTCCAACAAAATTTGTAGCGTTATCGCAATAGATGTCTCTTGGCAGCCCTCTACGACCAATCATCCTTTTCAATGCTGCAATGAATGCCTCAGATGATAAATCAGACACAACTTCTAAATGGACAGCCTTTGATGAAAAACAGACAAACACTGCAACATAGCTTTTGTAAGGCACCTTGCCTCTAATTTTGAGATACGTTAAGATTGGGCCGCAAAAGTCAACTCTGCAACATAAAAACGGACGGGAAGGAGTCAATCTCTCCTGGGGCAAATCACCCATGATTTGCTCCAACATTTTGGGTCGATATTTAACATAGTGAACACATTGCCTCACCGTCTGTCGTGCAACTTCTCGAGCGTTAATTACCCAAAACCGTTGTCTTACCAGGGCCACCAACGCCTTAGGGCCAGCATGATAATTGGAGAGGTGTAAATGTCGGACCAAGGTTCTCGAGAAGATGTGATTCTTTGGTAACAAAAGAGGATGTTTGCACTCCTCAGGGAGCTCAGCATGCTTAAGCCGTCCGCCGACTTTCAGTACCATGATCCCATTTGTTTCCTGCAAGAAAGGGTTTAACCACTTGATTGATCCTTTAAGAGGGCGATTGTTTTTGATTGCATCAATATCTTCAGCAAACGATTCTTCTTGTAGAGCACGAATGATTTGCAAAAGAGCATGGTCCGCGGCCGTTAAAAATGTTTACTATCTGTGTTTGCTCCTTCAATCGACGACAAAATCGCATTACATATGCTGTGATTCGAAGGATTTTGTAATAGGAACTAAAACGCTCGACTAATCGGTGTACAAAATTTGGTTCTGCCTTCTTGCAGATGAGAACTGTCTTCCTTTTCTCTAATGCCGTTTCTGCTGGGGAGAGCGGAATATCTATACTTTTCTTCGGGCTCTACCAAAAATCGTGGACCATCGAACCAGATTGAGTTCTTCAACTCATGAATATTGCATCCTCTCGACACGATGTCAGCTGGATTATCCTGTATCGGAACGTGGCGCCATACGGCTCCCTGTGCTTTTGCCTGAATTTCATCAACTCTATTGCCGACGAATGTGGTTGTTTGCACATAGTTTGCACAGTAGGCCACGACCTGAGTAACCCCATTGCAAACCCGCAAACACCGCATAATTCCACATACAATTATGCCACCAGCTGGGTAAGCACCAATTGCAACGTTACAAATAGTATGGGCCGTTTATTCAGGTCAGCTCACGCAGCACATTGAGTGCAATACTGCCACAATTACCATTGGGGTCATAGAATAAGTTATCGTAAGCATTAGGTTAAGTTCAATATTGTATAAATAGCGTAAGAAATTAATCAATAAACCAGTTATCCACCACTTACCAACAAGCTCTACTTACTTACTTACTTACTTACTTACTTGCTTACTTACTTACTATCGTCGACATAGTATATCATCTACAACCCGCTACATTACGGAAAGATTGTGCAGTCCTTCCAATACACCTACAACATCCATCCACTACTCCACCACTGACTATACATTTGGTCCTTCGATCCTACTTACGAACCGCCCGCGTTCAGTGAAGCAAAAGTATACCCCAGTCTCCCAGTCACACGGTCTCCACATTCCCAGAGAAGGGAAAAACATACATCGAACAATCACGTTAACACAAAAGCCCCTTCTAATCCAGTAGACAGTGCCCACCAGGCGCATCGTACCATGGAGAATCTGACCAACCAGCAAGAACAGATCGGCGCCACATTCGCCAAGCTGCTGGAGCAGATCGGGAAGGAGCCTACATCAAGAAGAACGCAAGACTTCATCAAGAGAAAATCGGAAGAAGCCAACAATCTATGGGAGATATTTCTAAAACTACATAGAGAAATTGAAAAACAAAACGAACCCGATCACGATTACTTCACTACAAGGTTCTTCAACCAAGTAGAGCAACTGAAGAACAAAATCGATCAAAAACTTACATCATACAAAAATGCACTGGAACAAATCAAGACTACAGTCGAACAAAAAATTGGCGCATCGACAGAAAACGATGACCAGCAAAAGATAAACACGACAAACAACAACGCAACATCGAAGGGCTCACCCAATGACCTACAGGCGCTAAGGCGGAAGCGAGCTCAAATTCGCATTACGTCATTCTCAAAACAATTGGAATTGGTGAATTTGAGTGTGGGTATGAGTAATGCTTGCATACAATTTCAAGTTAACAACATAACTGAAGAATGGAGAAAGCTTGAAGCGAGTTACGAAGAAGTGCTGATGTTTACAGAAGACGAAAATGAGGCAGCATCCATGACAACTCAAGTGGAGGGTCTTCGGAAGAATTATTCGGAGGCGGTCATCTCATTGCGGGAAATGGAAAACCAAGCAAGGAACACATTAGTCGAAAACGAAATACGGCTTCCCAACCTGCAAACACCCACGTTCGAAGGAAAATTCAACACTTGGGTAGAGTTCGAAGACCTCTTCAATCAACTTATCCATGCAAACAAGAAATTGGCTGATGTCGAAAAAATGAGGTACCTTAAAAGTAACTTAAGGGGAGAAGCAGCCAAACTCATAACCCACCTAGAGGTCAGCAGCCGCAACTACAGCGTAGCTTGGAGGCTCATAAAGGAGAGATACGACAACAAAAGGAAAATACTCTACTCATCTATAGACGTTATTCACTCTGCCAAAAATGCAAACAGAGTCGAGTAACGCACTAAAAAGAATGCATGACACAACAAAGGAATGTCTGCATGGAATAGCGAACCTTGGCATCGACACAACGTCATGGGCACCAATAATTGTGCACCAAATGATACAAAAACTGGATTACGAATCTCAAAAGTTTTACGAACAATCAGTTCACAGTACAAAGGAGATTCCGGAATTCGACCAATTCTACAGCTTCCTAACGACCAGGTTCGAAGCACTAGAGGCCTTAGGGGAAAACAGGAGACGTGATCATCCAACGCACAAACCCCACCCAAAGGGGCCAATAGTCCGAAACTACGCCACGACTACCGACCTAAAATGCCTGTACTGCCAAAAGGCACACACCATTTACATCTGCGATGCATTCCTGGCACTAAGTAGTCAACAGCGCTTTTATGCAGTAAGATGCCTAAACCTATGCCAGAACTGTCTTAACCACACGGCAGATACAAACTGTCATAGTCGGCGCACATGCTCTAAGTGCAAGAAACAACATCACACACTGATTCACCCAGAGACACAAAGGACAATTAAGCCAATCCAGGTACAAAACACGGTGGCGGAACAAATACAGATATACTGCTAGCTACAGCAATAGTCAAAGCAACCACAGTTAATGGAAAAAAGGAATTACTGCGTGCCTTAATCGACACAGGGTCACAAGTGTCATTTATAACGGAGAATGCAGCTCAACTACTGGCGCTACCAAGATCAAAAACGTATGCCAAGGTATCCGGACTAGGAGCAACAAATGCCGCAACGTCATTGGGAAAGGTACAAGTGCAAATTCAACCACAATTCCCGTCCTCATTCAAAGCCAACGTAGAAGCGCTAATTCTAACCAAGTTAACCAAACAACTTCCAAACACACATGTCACGAGTACAATACCATGGACGAACTGTGTATTAGCAGACCAAACGTATAATCACCCGGGTCAATTGACATGATAATAGGAGCCGATGTATATACATACATTATACGGGAAGGCATACGAAAAACCGAAAAAGGAATTCTTGCATAAAACACAGAACTAGGTTGGGTCATCTATGGAAGAGTGCCTACTCCTCAAACCAAAATAAAGGTGGTAGCAATGATCTCCAAACTGGAACTAACCAAACTGGATACACAATCGCGAAAATTTTGGGAACTGGATAGACCGAGAGCCCACAGCAATTTTTGGGTGTGATTGATAACAAAAAATAATTAGTATAATTAGATAGTCCTTAAGTAGTTATTTACAAATGTGAGCGTCTTGCATGCTCTAGTGGGAGCAATAGTTAGTAATACTGTATCAAAAGTACAGTTTTTTCCAAAATCGAAATAATTGTGATAACAACTTTACCATAACTTCAAAATGTAGAGCTAATCGCCCTGATTGCGAATATGCAGGTCCAAGACGTTTTGCAGGGCGCCTTCTGCCTGCAAGACGCCGTCAAAGTATGCCAAAAAACCACTTTTTGAATAATTGTGATAACCAAACGATTTATCTCCTCGTACTTAAATACCTTTTTTTTTAATCACTTGTTATTTTACTTGATCTTATCAAGCTGCCAAAAATATAGTGTAAGTAGAAAAGCAACGGATTTACTTTGCACTTTTTTTTGTACCTATACATTGTATACATGTTGTGTAAGCTGTTGACTCTCTTCTATAACTGAGAGCAAGTTTAACGGTATCAAAATTTTCAATTAAACTATAGGAGGTTCAAAAAGTGTTTTTTTGGCATACTTTGAGGGCGTCTTGCAGGCAGAAGGCGCCCTGCAAAACGTCTTGGACCTGCATATTCGCAATCAGGGCGATTAGCTCTACATTTTGAAGTTATGGTAAAGTTGTTATCACAATTATTTCGATTTTGGAAAAAACTGTACTTTTGATACAGTATTACTAACTATTGCTCCCACTAGAGCATGCAAGACGCTCACATTTGTAAATAACTACTTAAGGACTTGTAACGAACCCTGTCGTCGCTCTCACGAAATCCACGAGAGCAACTACATCAGCATTAATATCGATATACGTAGTGCAACTACACCTTAAGATTTAATGCGCCAGCGGAAGAAAACCGAAACTTCCAATGTGAAGGGCTGAACGCTACCCGTGAGACAGAGACCATAATTCCCAAAAGATCTGTCATCAGCTTTCTTTCAAATTTGTGACGGCCAACCAGGAGGACCTGCCTGGGAAATTCCTGGACTCACCCAAATAGAAAATTGGAAATACCATTAGGAAGGAATCCCACCCAAATCCAGAGCCATCCACCATCCAGGCGACTCAGCAGCCAAGGAAAGGACGATATTCGTCCTCATAACATTATTTGCGACCAGCGACCGCGATTATTTCGCGAGTCTCTTCTCCAACAATTGTCCTGAGTTGGGCAAAGTTCCGTTAGGCGCCGTGCCGTACCGCTCTCTGGGTAGAACCCGCATCTCCGTACGGAGGAAACACTTCCCCAAGAAGCGACACGGACCGGACCGCTAGGAACGTCCCACTAGCACTTCACCAATCCACGAGTTCGCAAGCACTCGTTCCATCGGACGTCATCACCCAAGCCATTGCGCTGACGACACGTGTAAGTATGCACCCATTCGCGTATGCATAGCAGCCCCAATCTGACTGCAAATATTCTTTTCCCCATAAAATTTAGATTTTGTCAGCACCCACGAGCGGCAGCACGACCAACAGCACGGCATCGACCGGCGGCTCAGGCGTGCTACACCTCAGCAGCAGCAAGTGCAGACACTCGACCATAGTGGCGAGCCTTTTGAAATTTCCAACGCTGAAATTTCAGCCGCGACGCATTCATCTCACCAGATGCAGAACCATCAGCAGCGTCAAGAAACAGCAGAACCATCAGCAGCGTCAAGAAACAGCAGTACCAACAGAAGCAGACCAACAGCAGCAGAACCACCAGCACCCTTTTAAAGACCCGTTCCACGGGCAGTGTATAGCCATAGGCAGTCGTAGTTTTTCTAGTGTATTTATTAGTAGTGTCACTCGGATCGGGGTCTGCTTAACAGCCCCATCCTCAGATTTTTTTTCGTATTATAATTAATTATATACTTATATTAGTATAACAAATCGGAAGTGTTAGCTCATTTGATCTTTGCGTCATCCACGCGCATTCCGCTATTCATTAGAAAACGTCGCGCCGCGTTAAGTTTCCGAGATTACAAAGACTTCGGTTCGCGATAATCATATTCGCGGACTTATTTTATCATTTCGGTGTTCGTTCAGCATTCTGCGAACATTTTTGTGCTACCGAGTCGCGTGTGTTACATCGCTCCGGCGAGACTGCAAGCGCTTAACGCGCCATAGCACAAGGTTGATACGTGAAGTCCTACACGGACCATGCACTCTTTTTTTTTCTGGTTGTCAAATCACAACGCAATTTTAGCTAGAATTCCTTCACGGAATCTCGACAGTCATGTACATTTAAATGCACATGCGTCACTGTTCTTTTAGTGTATTTTTCCAACAAGGAATAGAAAAGTGTCTTACAGATACGAAAGGGTATAGCAGTGTAATATTGCTCAGCCTTTCTAGACGGGTTTAGAAGTGTTACTCCCAAATCGGGTGGGTAAATTAAGTCATGCCGACGCAAACGAGTTTGTAGGGGTCATTGACCTCAGCAAACGTAAAATTAATTGGAATCAGTAAAGCCTAGTTGAGCTATTTTTAACAGGGAGTGATGTCGTATAGGGCAAAGTAGTATTAAAAGCGCGGTTAAATCTTAACATCAAAAATAAATTCTACAGGTACAGGAGCAAATCATAGCTGTGCGCACATCGAGGAGGAGCATCCACGTAAGTCTTTTATTTCACCTGTCACTTTAACTCGCTATTAAATTGATTATATATTTATATATATATTCACAAATATACATTTATCACATCATCTCGCGTTTAACCCCATACGTATTCACACCTGGTAGGACGAATACCTATCGATACCGATTTGCTTGGGTTATTAAGAACTAACCTACGTGTATACTTAAAACCTGCCATACATGACGCGTATTATACAGAGTCGGTAGCATCAAGATCTAATTTCATCTGTGTTTGGTAAATTAAAAACGAAGTTCGGGTTTGGACTTTAGTCTTCCTTTTGCTCACCGTAAGCAAGGTTACGAGCTGATACGGGATTTACTCTTAAAACCCGAATTCAGCGTACAGAGTCCCAGGTCACATTACTTGGTTCGCACATTTCAAAGTCAGTGTTATCTGTAATTTTATCCGTATTATTACATTTATTTAGTTCGCGTTTTCCTTCCTGTTTTATCTACGGACGTGTTATACTCTATGGGTATAGTCCGGACACAAGTCCAGTGACAATAGTGGTGTTCCATCTAGCTGTTAAGCTACGTTTTATCTTCCGTTTTGTTTAGAATTAGTTCGCTCGGCGACATCCTTCAGATAAGCCTAGAAGCGAGTCGTTGTTCGACTTTTGTTTAGATTTAGTTCGCTCGGCGACATCCTTCAGATAAGCCTAGAAGCGAGTCGTTGTACGACTTTTGTTTAGATTTAGTTCGCTCGGCGACATCCTTCAGATAAGCCTAGAAGCGAGTCGTTGTTCGACTTTTGTTGACTTTTAGATTAAGTAAGCCACCTTTGTTAAATGATTAAGTTAAGGATTGACTTGAATAAATATTGAAGTACAAATGTACAGGTATGTGTGTACGGTGCATCATTCTCGTCGTTAACGTGTCCATTCAAGGTATGGATTCGTAATTCACTGGTAGGGGTCGGAGAAACCTGAGGATGATGAGAGCGAGAGAGGGAAGTAAGTGAAGAAGAGCCTTCAAGGCACAAAGGGACAGTAGTCCCTTTCCAAAGTAGGGGTCGTCGCCAACAGTGCGGCGCAACGGCCATGGCGTCCGCGCGAATGCGCGGCGGGGCGGGCCAGCACAGGGGAGATCTTTCATCTCTTTCCTCCCCTATCGTCGAACCTTTCAGTTCTTTTCTACCTGCGCTCAGCGGAAACCAGCTGCTACCCTCATTACATCTTTAGGCATGGGATAGCAACATCGGGCCGGATGAGTCTTCTATCGTGGTTACCCACATCCCCTCCTCCTAGTATGCGGATGTCGGGGGCAGTACAGCTTGCCTTCGTTTACTAGAGGAGCGGTTATAGAACTAAGTACAGCGACAGTTATTTTTCTTTTGAATTCAGGCATGTAAAACTCAAATGTAACCCCAGTCCGGGGCTCGCTGCGTGAATCCACGCCCGCCGTTGAGCTAGCGCGCGGCTGAGGTCATGCCTGGCGGCGAGTGGCTGGACACCCCTTCTTCGTTCCCAGCAGCGGTCGACGAGGCCCTAAGCGCCTGTAAGCGGGGGCCCGTCGATCCTTCGAAGACAGTCCGGGAATGAGCGGCTGCTTCTTCATTTGATATTTTTCCACGCACGGCCAGCTCGGGAACAAGGAAGGATTAGTGAGAGAAGTCGTGACGAGCGACGGGAAAGCTGAAGATTGCATGGAGCCAATAGCCTCGAGGAGCCGCTGAGGGTAATCCCTGGTGGCAGCGTAGAGTGGCCAAAGTAGTATGCGGGTTCTTCTGACAGGATCGCTCCCACCGTGGTGGTGTTACCGGTGGCGGTCCTGACGGAAGCCCGAACAATCGCAAGGGGACCGACCGGTCCATGGCCTTGTAGGGGTTTCTTTTGGTTGCTTTTGTTTCCTCCTCGCAGGGGTTAATCCCCCTTCCATCAGCGCTTCAATCCATCCTTCAGCCTCGTAGATCTGTCACCGTAGGATGTGACAGAACGGTGCGTCCGCACTAGGTGGCGCGGGCTTTAGGCGCTACTGGTGGCGCGTACCGTGGAGCCACAAGGTAGCTTTCCTTGGTGGTACTTCCACAGTTTTTCTTTACGAACCGTTCAGCGCGCTACGCTCTCTCGTAATAAACCTATTAGCTTACGTTACAGGTGGCGCCCAACGTGGGGCCCGAATTACGGCAAGGCCCATCGGGAGAAGTGGGGCCTGATGATGTTACGCGATGGTACTTTGTACCCATAGCACCCATATAGTTTCTTTTGGTATTTTTTTTGAATTTTTCCCTCGAAGCTTCAGCTTTGGCATGGGGTATACCTTTTTGGGAGTTTGGTTTGTTTTTCAGTAGATGTATCGACATCTTCCTTCAGGAAGAATACTGGTATTGTGCCAGTGGCGCGAGATTCACTCCGCAGTTCGGAGCGACTACATCCGTTCGCTATTACGGCAGCCCAGTCCTAGGCATGGCTCGAAGTTCTTCGCCATGCTCCATAGTTGCGGGTACTGCAGTGGTGCGAGCATTCTCGTGCATTACCTTGAAGAGGAGTGGGAGATCCATAGTCCAGTTTCGGGCAGGCGATTTTCGCCTGATACTAGTGTGCGTGGACGTCACTCTATCCCAGCGGGCGAGGTCAAGCCTCGGCGCATTCGGGATCATTTACAAGATGGAGGAACCGGTTCTTAGACGATGCGAGCTCGGCAAGTGGGTGAAGTTCCTTCCCTACGCGCGCATCTGTTGCCGCACGTCTCATAAGTTCCGTCGATCCTCAGGAAGCAAAGCTCAGGCATGCGAGCTCGGCAAGTGGGTGAAGTTCCTTCCCTACGCGCGCATCTTTTGCCGCAGCCAGAGTAGTTTTGCGACACCTCCCCAACAACTCAAGAAATAACAATTTATTCATTATACCAGGAAAGAACGGCAGCAAGTAGTAGAGAAAGAGCGGAGAGATTTGGTTTTCTCTCTCTCTCAAGCCTGGGAGTAGCAGCTTACTCCAGGTCAAGAACCTCAGAATTCGACCCTACCTAAATCGACGTATATTAGTAAGAACAGTAGTATTATTATTAATAGTAGACACTTGGATTAAGTAGTTACGTAAGCATCTTCTCGTAGGACTTAGTCTATATCTATTATTATATATATTTTCATTTATATTCCATTATATATTCGTAAGATATAACATACATTTTTGAAGTCATATATATATATTTTGTGGGATCGCACGAGATCCGACAAAACCACATATTGTTAGAAGGAACTAAGGTCACCCTGAATAAGGACCTCAGCTCCTACCCTTAGAAATAGTTTCGTAAGGTTATTAGCAGTAAGTATCCATTTTTGGCTCGTATCGGGTTGGAGGAATCTTTTCCAACGACACGAGCATACAGTCCATTTAGTTTGAAGGTAGTTCAGTATGTCTAACCCGTCTAACACCGGTCGACTTGATAGCTCTTGGAAGCCATCACGCCGTTCGGCCAGAGGCATAGGACGGGAGGGAACTCCATCCAGCCGCGGAGCGATCCGAAAGCATTCGGGACCGTCCAGCGAACAGGGGCCCTTTAGACCGGACAACCCAGACAACCCGGTAGTGTCTTCGGATACCCGGGAATACCAGACATTCACCGATTCTCGGCCAACCACGGAGTCAGAGCCAGTATCTCGTTACGACATACTGGGTCCGTTTCCCATAGACGAGCAGTCACTCGAGCCTAGCGAGGTACAGCCTTCGGGTGGTGCAACCGCGTTAGCAGCTACTTCCATTCAGGGCGTTCAAAGACCTCCTGAAGCGGCAAGCGCACTCGACCCGGATGGTTCTGTCGGAGGCGACACCAATGACAGCGCCCAATTCGAACGCTACATACAGCAAGTTGTTACGGCTACGGTAGGTCTAAGGCGCGCCGATGAATTGAGATACATAAGAGAGGAGTTAGACCGCAGTCGAGCCGTCATGCGGCAAGACATGGCGGTGATTTTGAGAGAAGCAGTTGTGGGGCCTAATCCCCCGAAATAGTTAAACGTAACGTCAAGCGTCAAATCGGGCAGTACTTGCTCACGTTCAATACATCAGACATCGCCGAGCTTGTGTATGTGTGCAGAAGTATCGAGAGATTTTTAGGCGAAGCTAGAGGAGATTTCTCCAGCAGACCGAAGTTCACGACGGGAGCCCCAGTACGGAGAAACGTCTGTGAACTATCGGAAACCGATCCTAACGATCCTTCCTCCTTGGAAATCGAAGTGAACGCAGTAGCCTTCAGGCAGCGCGATCGCAGCAAACTGATTTGTTGGATTTACCGAGAGCCCGGACATACCATGTTGGAATGCCTAAAGCTTCCGCAGAAACCCTTCTGTTTCCGATGCGGCCTAGAAGACGTCTTCACGTCAAATTGCCCACGGTGTCGGGAAAACCCCAGGTCGAACTACCCTCGAGCCGGAGAGAGCAGTTCGAAGACCAACCGACCGGCCCTAGAACAATGAACCCAGACTTACCAATTACCATCCTTAAACGACCAGACGATCCAACCGGGGATACGTCGTCCAAAATCTCGGAACGTCAACCGGAACGCGAGACAGCTGAAGCCAAAACTTCCACCTCTGGCAATAGCGTCTCCAGTAAACCCAATCATCACCACAAGACCTACGACCAACGATGGTCAGAGTACCAAACAGCAAGGGCTCGTATTTTCGGGAAACCTATAACATCGGCCCGTATACGCAGAGATCGGAAAAGGTACTTACGAAAACGAAGATCCATCGCCGCAATTGCAGCTACAACCCTGCAGGTTTCACCACGTGCAGACGGAGACCCACGACCGTACGCGGACGTGAAGCTTTTCGACCGATTATGGTCTGGTCTCTTAGACACCGGCGCCTGCATTAGTGTTATAGGAGGAGCGGGAGTGGACTATTTGTCGACCAACCACATTTCGTGGAAACCCTTTTCTTCGACGGTTACTACCGCCGATGGCCGAGCACAGAAGATTGTCGGGATCTTGCATACGAAGATCTCATTTTCAGAACGGGAGGAAGACCTCACCTTGTATGTGGTCCCTTCTATTTCACAGGAATTAATCCTGGGAGTCGACTTCTGGAAGAAGTTCGACTTAGCCCCGAGCGTTATACCGAGTTCGCCTTTTAACCCATTGGATGTTAGCAGCATCAAGGTAGGCATCGACATGACCGGGGACTCCATTCCAAAAGCGGAGATTTTATCTCACGCGCACATACTCACTCCCGAGGAGAACCAGCTCCTTGACGAAACTCTGAAGAAATTTCCGTCCTACGCCAATCTAGGCCTAGGGCGAACCCATCTCATGACCCACGAGATAGACACCGGAGACGCCGTCCCTATCAAGCGGCGTCATTATCCCCTATCCCCAGCGGTAGAGGAAATCCTCTATGCGCAGCTGGACCGCATGCTTTCTATGGACGTGATTGAGATCAGCCCAAGCGCGTGGAGCTCTCCCGTAGTACTAGTACGGAAAGGCGATAAGCACCGAATGTGCTTGGAAGTGCGCGATCTCAATCGCGTCACTAAAAAGGATGCGTACCCGCTGCAGAACATAGAAGGACTACTCGCTCGTCTGCCAGACACTTATTTCATGTCTAGCGTAGACCTTAAAGACGTATTTTGGCAGATCCCGCTGGACGAGAAAAGTAGAGAGAAAACGGCATTCACTGTCCCAGGGAGACCGCTTTACCAGTTCAAAGTCATGCCTTTCGGGTTGTGCAACGCGCCTCAGCGATTGTGCCGCCTGATGGACCAAGTCATCCCTGTGGAGTGGAGGCACAAAGTGTTCGTCTACCTGGACGATTTGCTGATCATTTCAAGCACCTTCACGGAGCACCTTGAGCTATTGTCCGGGGTAGCACGCAAGTTAAGCGAAGCCAGCCTCACTATCAATTTGGAGAAATCCAAATTCTGTTTTCGAGAATTAAAGTACCTAGGTTTCATAGTTGGAAACGGAGTACTTAAAGTGGACCCCAGTAAGGTCCAAGCCATTCGAGATTTTCCAGTCCCGCAGACCGCGAGACAAGTTCGCAGATTTCTTGGTATGGCCGGATGGTACCGCAGATTCGTTAGAGACTTTTCCTCTTTGTCGGGACACCTCTCGGACACGCTGAAGAAAGGTACCAAGTTTCAGTTCGGCGAAAAAGCAACGGAGTCGTTTCACGCGATAAAGGAATTGCTCGCTTGCGCACCCGTCCTGGCCAACCCTGATTTCAAGCGGCAGTTTATAGTTTCATGCGACGCCAGTGCCACAGGCATTGGGGCCGTATTGAGTCAGCTTGACGACGAGGGGAACGTTTGACATTGAGCACCGGAAGGGGAGCTTACACGTCGTACCAGACGCGCTATCACGCGTTAACGACGTGGAGGCACTCCTAACCAACGTCTCAATGTTAAGCGAGCTCACCGACGTACTGCACGTAGACCTGACGGATCCTGGTTTCAATTCGGACCAGTACCGTCAGATCATCGACAGCGTCGGGGATAACAACCACCAGCTACCGGATCTTCGGGTCACCGACAATTTGGTGTTCAAGAAGGTCCATAGTAGTACAGACAACCCCATCCATGACGAGCACGCATGGAAGCTCTGAATCCCAGCCGCGCTAACCGACCACTTAATTCGACTGGCTCACTGCCCACCAGAAGCTGCGGATGGCGGCATAAGCAAGACATTGTACCGGTTGCGAGCGCAATGTTATTGGCCTAACATGGCCTCACACGTAAAAGAGTTTATCGGCAAGTGCGATATATGTAAGACAACTAAGGCTCCCAATCACACCCTTATGGCGGAGATGGGGAAAGCATTCGTAGTAGACCGTCCCTTCCAGCACGTCTACACCGACTTTTTGGGTCCATACCCTCGGTCGAAACGCGGGAACACCCATGTCATAATTGCCTTAGACCAGCTTTCCAAATTTGTCGTAGTAAAAGCGATCCGCGGAGCGACGACTGAAGCGGCCATTCGTTTTCTCCGCGAAGAAGTTTTCTCGGTATTTGGAGTGCCGGAAACGTTGCTATCCGACAACGGCAAACAGTACGTAAGCAAAGAGTTTGACAAATTTGTAAGCGCCCACGGCATACGGCACCTTCGAACAGCGGCCTATTCACCTCAGGCTAACGCAAGTGAGCGAGTGAATCGTTCAATACTAAGCGCCATCAGAGCGTATTTCGGTGCAGACCACACCGCCTGGGACGCTCAATTGCAACCCATCGCAAGAGCGCTGAGAACTTCTGTCCTCGGTGCGACAAAAATGTCGCCTTACGAAGTCGTATTCGGACAACGAATGATGGAACACGGAAGCGACTATGAACTGCTCCGAAAGCTCGAAGGCCTTAATAACGCAGAAATCGAACTCCTGCCGAAGCCATGCCGGATGAACATCCTCCACACGCATGGTAAAGACGCGTTAGCTAAAGCTCACGATAAATATGCAAAGCAATACAACCTCCGTTGCAACCCGGCCAAGTACAAAGTCGGAGATGACGTATATAAACGAAACCACGCACTTAGTAACTTTCCAAAAGGAATCAATGCGAAATTCAGCCGTAAGTTTATCAAAGCCAGAGTGGCTAAAGTAATAGGTAACTCCTATCAGTTGGTAGATGATCAAGGGAAAGACCTAGGAATAGTACATTCCAAAGACATCAGGAGATGAAGGCACTCAAGCCTCCTCCAGCCCGTGACGGGTAATCACCGTCCGAAACCCCCCCTTATCCCATCCTATCCCCGGAGTAAAACATACATTTCATCCCAACCGTCCCTCATAAGAAACAAAAAAATTTCATAGTACAAGATCGACCACCTATGGTTTGAAATAGGAATTTTATAACAAGAAAAATCACAAAAAAAAATATAAAACCAAAAAAAAAAAAAAAAGGAAGAGCGAGAAAGCAAAACACAGCTCCCAGCGAAAGGAGAACGCGAGCAATTGAGAGTATATGGCCCGACCAGCTCAGCCTGTGCACGAGCGAGACTCGGTACTCAACTCGAAGGGCGATGGTCAGGTTACGATTTCCTTCCGGGTTTCCGTCGTGAGACTCGGAAAGCCAGAATGTGTGTAACGAACACTGTCGTCGCTCTCACGAAATCCACAACAGCAACTACATCAGCATTAATATCGATATACGTAGTGCAACTACACCTTAAGATTTAATGCGCCAGCGGAAGAAAACCGAAACTTCCAATGTGAAGGGCTGAACGCTACCCGTGAGACAGAGACCATAATTCCTAAAAGATCTGTCATCAGCTTTCTTTCAAATTTGTGACGGCCAACCAGGAGGACCTGCCTGGGAAATTCCTGGACTCACCCAAATAGAAAATTGGAAATACCATTAGGAAGGAATCCCACCCAAATCCAGAGCCATCCACCATCCAGGCGACTCAGCAGCCAGGGAAAGGACGATATTCGTCCTCATAACATTATTTACGACCAGCGACCGCGATTATTTCGCGAGTCTCTTCGCCAACAATTGTCCTGAGTTGGGCAAAGTTCCGTTCGGCGCCGTGCCGTACCGCTCTCTGGGTAGAACCCGCATCTCCGTACGGAGGAAACACTTTCCCAAGAAGCGACACGGACCGGACCGCTAGGAACGTCCCACTAGCACTTCACCAATCCACGAGTTCGCAAGCACTCGTTCCATCGGACGTCATCACCCAAGCCATTGCGCTGACGACACGTGTAAGTATGCACCCATTCGCGTATGCATAGCAGCCCCAATCTGACTGCAAATATTCTTTTCCCCATAAAATTTAGATTTTGTCAGCACCCACGAGCGGCAGCACGACCAACAGCACGGCATCGACCGGCGGCTCAGGCGTGCTACACCTCAGCAGCAGCAAGTGCAGACACTCGACCATAGTGGCGAGCCTTTTGAAATTTCCAACGCTGAAATTTCAGCCGCGACGCATTCATCTCACCAGATGCAGAACCATCAGCAGCGTCAAGAAACAGCAGAACCATCAGCAGCGTCAAGAAACAGCAGTACCAACAGAAGCAGACCAACAGCAGCAGAACCACCAGCACCCTTTTAAAGACCCGTTCCACGGGCAGTGTATAGCCATAGGCAGTCGTAGTTTTTCTAGTGTATTTATTAGTAGTGTCACTCGGATCGGGGTCTGCTTAACAGCCCCATCCTCAGATTTTTTTTCGTATTATAATTAATTATATACTTATATTAGTATAACAAATCGGAAGTGTTAGCTCATTTGATCTTTGCGTCATCCACGCGCATTCCGCTATTCATTAGAAAACGTCGCGCCGCGTTAAGTTTCCGAGATTACAAAGACTTCGGTTCGCGATAATCATATTCGCGGATTTATTTTATCATTTCGGTGTTCGTTCAGCATTCTGCGAACATTTTTGTGCTACCGAGTCGCGTGTGTTACATGTTATGTATGTTAGGTTATGTTTATGTGGCTGTCGGCGGAAGCCGACACACTTAGATCAATTTAGGTCCATTGTGATACCACGTATATTATCTACCTCAACTCTGTAGATGGGACTGGCCAACGACACGCGGTTGTTCTCAAACGGTCCCCCATCTACGTACTAACTGCGCCCAACGTCGTTTAATTACGGTGATCTGACGAGAACCGATTAACTCGACGTGGTATGGTCGTTGGTTGTGTGTTACATCGCTCCGGCGAGACTGCAAGCGCTTAACGCGCCATAGCACAAGGTTGATACGTGAAGTCCTACACGGACCATGCACTCTTTTTTTTCTGGTTGTCAAATCACAACGCAATTTTAGCTAGAATTCCTTCACGGAATCTCGACAGTCATGTACATTTAAATGCACATGCGTCACTGTTCTTTTAGTGTATTTTTCCAACAAGGAATAGAAAAGTGTCTTACAGATACGAAAGGGTATAGCAGTGTAATATTGCTCAGCCTTTCTAGACGGGTTTAGAAGTGTTACTCCCAAATCGGGTGGGTAAATTAAGTCATGCCGACGCAAACGAGTTTGTAGGGGTCATTGACCTCAGCAAACGTAAAATTAATTGGAATCAGTAAAGCCTAGTTGAGCTATTTTTAACAGGGAGTGATGTCGTATAGGGCAAAGTAGTATTAAAAGCGCGGTTAAATCTTAACATCAAAAATAAATTCTACAGGTACAGGAGCAAATCATAGCTGTGCGCACATCGAGGAGGAGCATCCACGTAAGTCTTTTATTTCACCTGTCACTTTAACTCGCTATTAAATTGATTATATATTTATATATATATTCACAAATATACATTTATCACATCATCTCGCGTTTAACCCCATACGTATTCACACCTGGTAGGACGAATACCTATCGATACCGATTTGCTTGGGTTATTAAGAACTAACCTACGTGTATACTTAAAACCTGCCACGATACATGACGCGTATTATACAGATTCGGTAGCATCAAGATCTAATTTCATCTGTGTTTGGTAAATTAAAAACGAAGTTCGGGTTTGGACTTTAGTCTTCCTTTTGCTCACCGTAAGCAAGGTTACGAGCTGATACGGGATTTACTCTTAAAACCCGAATTCAGCGTACAGAGTCCCAGGTCACATTACTTGGTTCGCACATTTCAAAGTCAGTGTTATCTGTAATTTTATCCGTATTATTACTTTTATTTTGTTCGCATTTTCGTTCCTGTTTTATCTACGGACGTGTTATACTCTTCGGGTATAGTCCGGACACAAGTCCAGTGACAATAGTGGTGTTCCATCTAGCTGTTAAGCTACGTTTTATCTTCCGTTTTGTTTAGAATTAGTTCGCTCGGCGACATCCTTCAGATAAGCCTAGAAGCGAGTCGTTGTTCGACTTTTGTTTAGATTTAGTTCGCTCGGCGACATCCTTCAGATAAGCCTAGAAGCGAGTCGTTGTACGACTTTTGTTTAGATTTAGTTCGCTCGGCGACATCCTTCAGATAAGCCTAGAAGCGAGTCGTTGTTCGACTTTTGTTGACTTTTAGATTAAGTAAGCCACCTTTGTTAAATGATTAAGTTAAGGATTGACTTGAATAAATATTGAAGTACAAATGTACAGGTATGTGTGTACGGTGCATCATTCTCGTCGTTAACGTGTCCATTCAAGGTATGGATTCGTAATTTACTGATAGGGGTCGGAGAAACCTGAGGATGATGAGAGCGAGAGAGGGAAGTAAGTGAAGAAGAGCCTTCAAGGCACAAAGGGACAGTAGTCCCTTTCCAAAGTAGGGGTCGTCGCCAACAGTGCGGCGCAACGGCCACGGCGTCCGCGCGAATGCGCGGCGGGGCGGGCCAGCACAGGGGAGATCTTTCATCTCTTTCCTCCCCTATCGACGAACCTTTCAGTTCTTTTCTACCTGCGCTCAGCGGAAACCAGCTGCTACCCTCATTACATCTTTAGGCATGGGATAGCAACATCGGGCCGGATGAGTCTTCTATCGTGGTTACCCACATCCCCTCCTCCTAGTATGCGGTTATCGGGGGCAGTACAGCTTGCCTTCGTTTACTAGAGGAGCGGTTATAGAACTAAGTACAGCGACAGTTATTTTTCTTTTGAATTCAGGCATGTAAAACTCAAATGTAACCCCAGTCCGGGGCTCGCTGCGTGAATCCACGCCCGCCGTTGAGCTAGCGCGCGGCGGAGGTCATGCCTGGCGGCGAGTGGCTGGACACCCCTTCTTCGTTCCCAGCAGCGGTCGACGAGGCCCTAAGCGCCTGTAAGCGGGGGCCCGTCGATCCTTCGAAGACAGTCCGGGAATGAGCGGCTGCTTCTTCATTTGATATTTTTCCACGCACGGCCAGCTCGGGAACAAGGAAGGGTTAGGTGAGAGAAGTCGTGACGAGCGACGGGAAAGCTGAAGATTGCATGGAGCCAATAGCCTCGAGGAGCCGCTGAGGGTAATCCCTGGTGGCAGCGTAGAGTGGCCAAAGGAGTATGCGGGTTCTTCTGACAGGATCGCTCCCACCGTGGTGGTGTTACCGGTGGCGGTCCTGACGGAAGCCCGAACAATCGCAAGGGGACCGACCGGTCCATGGCCTTGTAGGGGTTTCTTTTGGTTGCTTTTGTTTCCTCCTCGCAGGGGTTAATCCCCCTTCCATCAGCGCTTCAATCCATCCTTCAGCCTCGTAGATCTGTTACCGTAGGATGTGACAGAACGGTGCGTCCGCACTAGGTGGCGCGGGCTTTAGGCGCTACTGGTGGCGCGTACCGTGGAGCCACAAGGTAGCTTTCCTTGGTGGTACTTCCACAGTTTTTCTTTACGAACCGTTCAGCGCGCTACGCTCTCTCGTAATAAACCTATTAGCTTACGTTACAGACTATCTAATTATACTAATTATTTTTTGTTATCAATCACACCCAAAAATTGCTGTGGGCTCTTAGTCTAGGAGGAACCACTAACTGAGAAGACCGAAGGGCAAGAAGACAACCAATGCGAACAGCATTACAAAAGAACCCATATGAGGAATAGGGATGGTTCCTACACCGTCAGGATACCATTCAAAGCAAACAAGCAACCGCTGGGCAACTCAAGAAGGCGAGCATTGGCGAGGTTATTGCAGCTGGAGAAAAGGTTAAGGGCAGATCCAAATCTTGCAAAGGAATATAGAAGGTTCATGCAGGAGTATCTCGCTTTGGGACATATGAAACAAGCTGCATGCCAGCAGCCTGACGACGAGGTGTACTACATGCCCCACCAAGCGGTAATAAAGGCAGAAAGTACAACTACAAAGTTGCGTGTGGTGTTCGACGCATCATCCAAGACAAGCAATGGCATAAGCTTGAACGATAACATGCTCATTGGGCCTTGCCTGCAAGCGGACCTATCATCAATACTACTGCGTTGGCGGAAATACAAATACGTATTCACAACTGATGTAGAAAAGATGTATCGACAGATAAAAATCGACCAGCGAGACCAAAACTACCAACGTATATTATGGAGAGCAACCCCTGAACAACCCATCCAAGAATTCGCGCTAACCACAGTAACATATGGTACCTCATCTGCGCCGTATTTAGCGATGAAGACAATGTGCCAACTCGCGCAAGATGAAGCGAAGAAGTACCCTAATGGTGCCAGGATAATAAAAGAAGAATTCTATGTCGACGACATGATGTCTGGAGCGAATACGATGCAAGAGGCAAAACTACTACAACAGGAAGTCGACAAATTAATGAAAGCAGGAGGTATCAGGCTGAGAAAATGGGCAAGCAATAACGCCGAGTTACTAACGGCAATATCAGCTACCAATAGAGAAAAGGGCATCATAGAAATAGCAGATAGCGATACCATCAAGGCATTAGGAATATACTGGTCTCCACGGACTGACCAATTTCAGATAAAGGTGAACGCTCGACCAACTAATAGCGAAGTAACGAAGAGAACACTTCTCTCAGAAATAGCCAAAATATTTGATCCGCTTGGATGGTTAACACCGGTAATCATCACAGCAAAAAGAATGCTACAAGAGTTATGGAAAGAGCAAGTAGCATGGGACGAATCGATCCCCGACATCCTCATGCAAAATTGGGTCAAATTTAGAGACACGTTACCCGCATTACAAGAAATTACCGTACCGAGATGGATTCACACAGATGCCAAACAATCAAGAATCGAGCTATGTGGATTCTGCGATGCAAGTGAAAGGGCGTACGCAGCAGTCATCTACAGCAAAGTAACAACCTCCGAAGGCGAAGTAGTCATCCGACTACTAACTGCAAAATCAAGGGTGGCACCCATAAAACCTAAGAGCACAATCCCAAAACTAGAACTTTGCGCCGCGCTGCTTTTAACCAAGTTACTTTCACATGTTGTCGATGCACTCGCTACTCCAATTGCTGCGGCTCATCTGTGGACAGACTCTCAAATAGTCCTAGCATGGATTAAGGGCGACCCTCAGAAATGGGAACAGTACGTGGCAAACAGAGTTAGTGCAATACATAAGGTAACTAGTCCCAATCATTGGAACTATATAAGGACTAATGAGAACCCAGCGGATTGTGCATCAAGAGGGATCTACCCGAATGAGTTAAAGAATCATCCGTTATGGTGGACGGGTCCAGAGTGGTTACGGCAGGAAAATGGTGTCCCGAAAATAGTTTCCATATCAGCCACAACAGAACTCAACGAAAGAGGAGAAAACAGAACAAACAGTGCAGCAAAGATAAATCAGGACACCTTTCAAGACACGTCAATATTGGAAAGATACTCATCATTTCGAAAACATGTCCGGGTACTTGCATATTGTAATCGATTTATGAACAGCATTAAAGGGCAGAAGGAACACTATGAGTCTACAACACTCAGCCCCATTGAAATTTCGAAAGCCAAACACCTGATCCATCGCATGGGTCAAGCTAAGGAGTTCCCTGATGAGATCTCAAAACTGAAACAAAAGCGTTTGTCACCAACAAGGAGCAAGCTTACGCCGCTAATGCCGTATCTCGACGAGGACAACGTATTACGAGTAGGAGGGCGACTCCAAAAATCAGCACTTACACACGATGAAATACACCCGATAATCATACCCAAGAAAGGTGCACTTACGACGCTAACAATAAGGGAGGCCCACAAAAAACACTTCACGGTGGGAACCAAGCAACATTAGCTTTATTACGAAGACAGTATTGGGTAATTGATGGCAGAAGCGCAGTAAGACAGCATATTCATCAATGCATCACATGCACTCGAATAAGTGGAAAAACCATGGAGCAGCAGATGGGGACCTCCCAGCGCCCAGGATAACACCCGCTAGACAATTCGCACACACGGGCGTAGACTACGCCGGCCCACTTAAAATTCGAGCTTCTAGAACCAGAGGGTTGTCATGCTTCAAGGGATATATGGCTATATTTGTGTGCATGTCGACGAAGGCCGTTCACATAGAAGCCGTCAGCGACCTGACGACAGACACATTCTTAGCGGCACTTAAGCGATTCACAGCTCGTCGAGGGTTATGTACTCACATGTACAGCGATTGCGGAACTAACTTCGTTGGCGCCGCTCGAAAATTGGACGAAGATATCCGAAAGGCCATTCAAACAGCCGAGGCACACGTATCAAAACTGTTGGAAACTGAGGGGGTACAATGGCATTTCAACCCACCAGCAGCACCCCACTTCGGAGGGATATGGGAATCCGCGGTAAAATCAGTGAAGTACCACATGAAGCGTGTCATCGGTGAGGTTGTGCTAACCTTTGAAGAACTATCCACGGTGCTATATCAAATTGAGGCATGTCTAAATTCGCGACCGCTGTGCCAACTAACGATCACTCGTTTGACTACAACGCAATAACACCAGGTCACTTCTTAATTGGGTCAGCATTGATAGGACCACCCGGACCATTAATCGAAGAAAGGAATGTCAGCACATTAAGGAGATGGAGGTTAGTGGAAAAACTATCAAGAGACGTTTGGAAGATATGGTCAACGCAATATCTTCAACAATTGCAGCAGCGCACCAAATGGTCCAAACCGTACGCCAACATTAAGACTGGAGACTTATGTGTAATTAAGGAGGAGAACCTGCCCCCGGCAAAATGGCTTCTCGGCAGAATTACAAGAACATACCCAGGAACAGATAACAGAGTTAGAGTCGTTGACGTACGCTGCAAAGGAAATACAACGCTAACACGACCAATCTCAAAAATTTGCAAACTACCGATCGATGAAGTAGAAACATTAGAAATGCAAGCAACAACAATTGTCACGGCATACCAGGGCATCGCACAAGCAGTAAGTACGCGCAACAAATCCCGTAAACGCCAAATCAATCCGGTTACGGGGTATGACAATACCACCCATCAGGAAAAACAAGGGTCAGACACTAAATAACAAGAAGGTGCAAGACCATCCACAAGCAACTCCAGCGAAACGATTCAATTTCAATTTCAATTTATTGTTATTAAACAAAGTGGTTTGTACATTAAGATTTGTATCTTTTATAGTACTTAGTACTTTACAGTCAGAGAGATTTTGATAACTGCTTAAAGCTAAAAATAATATAACATAACCGGCAACGGAAGAAATAGATGGAAAATAGAAGGGAATGGGTATAAATAGAAAAAGAAATGGGGCGAAATGGGAGAGATCGGCAAAAGGAATTTATTGACGTGATGAGGTTGTGGAGAAGTAGACGAGGATTGCATTTTTAAAGTTAGGAGTACTACAGATTGTCTTAATTCGTGAGGGCAATGAGTTCCATAATTTAACAGTGTAAATAAAAAACAAACGAGACGAGTTTAAATAACGGTAGTAAGGTAGATTTATGTTAAAAGTCCTTTCAGATCGAGAAAAGTTAAGTTTATTGAATAAGTACGAAGGTGATTTATTTTTAATGATTTTATGTAAGAATACACAGTTTCTCGCATTGATGTATTGTTGAAGAGTGCAACCAAGTAGGCTTCTGGAGTGTTCGGAAATATGATCGTACCTACGAATGCCATAAATGTATCGCACAGCATCATTGAAGGCTACTTGAAGCTTCCTCTGGGATAAAGAGTCGAGGGAGCAATAAACCACCTCAGCGTAAGTTATCATGGGCAAGATTAAGGTTAAGACCAGCCTTCGTCGAACTTCGGTCGGTGTGAAGCTAGCACTAAGCCAAAGCTTGCGAAGACATCCATAGATACGTCCAATCACGACATTGGTGTGATTGTATCCGCATAAATTTCTGTTGATTACATAGCCCAGACTAGTAGCTGTTACTGCAGAATTCAGCTTACAGTTCGAGAGCCATAAATCAGGTAGATTATTGGTGTCAATTTTTTTATTAGAGATCGGAATGAACTGCGATTTAGCTGGATTGAGTGATAGGCCATTCACCTCAGCCCAATTGTGGATTTTCTCTAGATCCTCGTTCAGTCGGGAACCAAGGACATTTAAATCATTCATTGGTAGAGCTAAATGAAGCTGCACATCATCTGCATAGAGGTGCACAGCTGCATGTTTACATACGGACGGTAGGTCATTTATAAATAAACAAAACAAAATCGGTCCTAGTATCGATCCCTGAGGTACCCCTTGATAAACAGGTTTGAATGCAGAGAGTTTTTCACCAGAAAGAACTCGTTGCAGCCTGCCAGAAAGGAAGCTACGAATGAGTTGCCCAGCCCTGTCACTAAAACCAAACAGATTTTTTAACTTTTAACGATACGTGTCAATAACCGACTACCGGAAAAAAAGGCAGGAACAAGGAGCCGCGTTCACCGCCATTCTTTTACTGATGTTGATGTTAAAACTGGGAAAAGCGGAATATTCAATCACGTACCCAACACCGGGACTATACGTGGAACATATGGGAGAAGCGAAAATCCAAAGAGGAACACTCCGACTTGAAGTTCTCTATGGAATTAATACAACAAAGGATGCGAAGATCATAGAAGGCGCAGTTTCCCAAATGGCCACAACCTGTGGCCTAGCGAAACAGCATGCCCAAGAAATCCATTGTTCAATGCTTGTACATCACATCCAAGAAAAGCAAAACCGCATACTGAAGGACATGGCCATACTTCAGCAGCCCTCGCCGTCCAGACAGAGATGAGGCATCTTCGGAAATATGCTACAAGACATATTTGGCGTAAACGACGGAGTCTATGCAGATATCAACTCACTCAACCAGAATCAGCAAAATCTGCTACACACGAGTAACCAGCAGTCCGCGTTAATGCTTACAACAACTACTCAGTTACACGAGTTAGAACGAACGCTGCACCGAAAAATGAATGTATTCACCCCCAAGCTAACCCAAGCCACCACAGAAATAAACAAGATACAAGGTTGGTTCTCCACCATCGACACCAACCGCATAAATGTACACTTGTTGACAGCCTACGACCTGGTGACCGGGATTTTAGAAGAATACGAAGACAGATACCATACATTGATGAAGGTAATACTACAGAGGGCAGACGTATTGGAAAGCATAGCACCGAGCGATCTGATAACGCTGATACAAAAGGCGTCCAAACAACTACCACCAAATATCAGCATAGTACCGACTCCAGGCGGTAGAATGAATGCGAAGAGGAATGAGACACACGTTATTGGACAGTGGTTCCTCCCTTTGATCACATCGACAACATATACGATGGTTAAGATAACTCCAATACCCAAAAGAGTAGTAAACGACTCTTATATACTCCCCGTCCTGCAAAAGTCAATAATTGCAACAGACTACAATAGCCAAACATACTTTGAGCTATCCGAAAAGGAGTTTTCACAATGCGCCAACCAGCAAAGACACGATTGGCTCTGCACTCCAACGGTTGTCAGTAGAATAGACACCAACCCCAACTGCATCATTGACGAGCTATAGAAACGGCATAACAAGGTTGCATGCACATACACCGAGATCAAGGTACCCTACCTAACATTCAAACATGTATTCCAAATCAACACCTGGCTCTACATCAGCAATAAGCCGACATCAGCCGCAGTCTTATGCAATGGGGTATATGAAGACATCGAACTTAAGGAAGTAGGACTAGTGCAGATCGACAATGGCTGCATCATTAAAACCAAGTTCAACCTGTTAACTGCAACCATAATAGAGACCATACCTATAAAAGCAACCTTCAACCAACCACTAACATTCAACATATCAAGTTTAAGGATTCTCAAACACAATTCGCAACCAATGCCAGCACTGGAAACAGTCTTGAAATCCGACGACCAGTTCATCACAACCATAAAGGAAGAAAGGCACCCTCAGCCCGATCAATCAAGCACATGGAAGACACTAGGACATCATGCCGCGTCAGGATCAATCACAATCTCAATAATCCTGCTAGGTTTACTCGTATTCTACAAATATCAAACACGTCAAACACATACATTCCCATCACCCGCCAAACATGAGCAACCAAGTTCCACTCCCACTCCAACGAGGAAGCCAGCCGCACCACAACGCAGATTCGAACTACATCCGCTGTCCACACCTGCACCTGAGGGGCCCCAAAATGTTTGCACATAGTTTGCACAGTAGGCCACGACCTGAGTAACCCCATTGCAAACCCGCAAACACCATATAATTCCACATACAATTATGCCACCAGCTGGGTAAGCACCAATTGCAACGTTACAAATAGTATGGGCCGTATATTTAGGTCAGCTCACGCTGCACATTGAGTGCAATATTGCCACAATTACCATTGGGGTCAAAGAATTAGTTATCGTAAGCATTAGGTTAAGTTCAATATTGTATAAATAGCGTAAGAAATTAATCAATAAACCAGTTATCCACCACTCACCAATAAGCTCTACTTACTTACTTACTTACTTACTTACTTACTTACTTACTTACTTACTTACTTACTTACTTACTTACTTACTATCGTCGACATAGTATATCATCTACAACCCGCTACATTACGGAAAGATTGTGCAGTCCCTCCAATACACCTACAACATCCATCCACTACTCCACCACTGACTATCCAGTGGTCAATTTTGAGGAGTGAGTAACTATCCAATGAAGAACAATGGCAGCATCCGTCCAAAAGTAGACTTCCGACTGACAACCTTTGAAAATACTTTCGATCTTTTCCCACAATTTGGACAAAAGATGAGCTGCACACAGTTCCAAACGCGAAAGTTGTTTTCTAGATATAGGAGCCACCCGAGATTTTGATACTAAGAGCCTAACTTCAATAGATCCGACGTCATCCACCGCTCTAAGATATACGCAGCAACCATATGCGTGCATAGATGCGTCGGCAAACCCATGTATTTGATACCGGCGCCTGGCTCCAATTAATGCAAATCTAGGAACCGATAGATTCTGGACAGAATGCAAATCGGAAATGAACTGCTGCCATTTGGTTGCGATGCTTTGTGGGAGGGGTGCATCCCAGTCAACCTTTTCGATCCATAATTGTTGAAGGATTATCTTCGCCTTAATGATTATAGTACTTAGAAGGCCTAATGGGTCGAAGAGCGACGACGAAAGTGATAAAATGGATCGTTTCGTATATTTTGAAAATGTTTTGCTTGGTTCGTAAGAAAAAATAAATTGGTCACGAACGGAGTTCCAAGATATCCCCAAAGTGCTGGTGAGACCTGACTCACTCAACTTTATCTTCGTGTTCTGTACGGCCTTGTCGATGTTGGGGTGGTTGCTATTCCATTTAGACAACTCTAACCCTGCTGACTTTAAAATCGATGTGACTTCTTCAAGTTTTTGAATCAACGTGTCCAGATTGTCGTCTCCTGTGATGAAATCGTCGACATACAAATCTTCCTCCAGTGCACAGGACCCTAATTGCGATGATGTTCTGTGATTGTCCGCTAAATATTTGAGACACCGGATAGCTAAAAACGGAGCAGAAGCAGTGCCATATGTAATAGTATTGAGTTCGTATGTTTGTGTTGGCGCTGTTTCATCCGTCCTCCATAAGATTTCAGTACATCTTACTTGCGATGAGCAGGATGAACCAAGAATTGCCTGTACATCTTAACGATGTCGGCTGTTAACACAAACCTATGCAACCGAAAACGAAGGAGGATAGTGAACAATTCCGGCTGGATTGTTGGGCCTCCCATAAGGGCGTCGTTAAGCGAAATTTGTGAGGAGGTGTAGCAAGATGCATTAAACACCACCCGAAGTTTTGTCGATGAGTTTCCTGGTTTAATGACGCAATGGTGAGGCAAGTAATAGTGTGGTTCATTCAAGTACGGATCCTTGACAAGAGACATATGCCCTAATTCCTTATATTCCTCAAGAAAGGTTGCATAAAAATCGCCATCCATTGCCAAAAATCGCCGAAACGCTATATTATATGAGACTTCTAAACAACTCGGATTCCGTTTGAACGGCAGTTGGACCATTAGGCGGCCATTAGCCAAGATCTCGAGGTTTTCGTTGAAGTGTGCCTCACACTTCTTTTGCTCTTCTGTCCATTTTGGTCTGTGTTCATGAAGTTCTTCCAACTCCCAAAACCTTTCTACATAACGATCCAATGAA
Source organism: Portevinia maculata (assembly GCA_949715645.1). Lineage (NCBI taxonomy): Eukaryota > Metazoa > Arthropoda > Insecta > Diptera > Syrphidae > Portevinia > Portevinia maculata. The sequence goes on from OX454526.1 coordinate 143,397,494, forward strand.
TCCTCACCCATTGTCAACAAACATTGGTTCCCATTTCTACCCGACTGGGCCTTGTATCTGCCTGATACGATCCAGCCCAACGAAGTGTTCTGCAATGGCCTAGTTTGATTTGACCCACCTTGAGCAACTCGAAAAAGGACTCGGCACCTAACAGCAAATCAATCGGCGATGACTTAAAGAAATGCTCGTCTGCTAACTCCAGATTTTTAGTAAATTCCAATGCGCCACACTAACATTTGATTCTGGTTGATATCCAGTGATAGATGTGGTGACTAAAAATTCAAGTAACAATTCAAAGTTACTATACCTCGAACGGATAGTGGTTTGGGTTTGAAAATTGATTTTCGTTTCAGCTACCCCTACTCCTATGATATCCACATTCTTTCGTGACTTTCGTAAATGAAGCGACCTGGCAAATGTATCGTTGATTAGGTTGACTTGCGAACCTGAGTCCAGCAACACCCTTCCCATTTGGAAACTTCCAGTGGAATCCATTACGAGAACTAACGCTGTCGCTAAGATCACCCGTGCTTCGGGTAAGTTCCCCTTCTCCAACGCTTGACTCTTAGAAGCATTATCTTCTTGTTGTGATCGATGTAAGAGACTATGATGCGATTGCTTACACAATTTACATCTGAAAGACGATGGACATTTCGAGGCACTATGGCCCTTTGCCAAGCAATTCAAGCACAGCCCTAGCCTTTTCACATTCGTAAACCGCTGCATGACTGATATTTTACCAAAATTTTGACAACTTGAAATCGAGTGGTTAGGATCTCCACAAAATAGACAAGATCGTTTAGTAATTGTGAGTGAACTCCTAGAGCGAGGAGCATAACACGATGAACTGGCCTTTTTCAGCGTCCTTCGTCCATAGTCCGACCTTAGTTGATTGCCATCACGAGTCTCGAGGTATTGGCATCGTTTACTAAGAACCGCTGAACTGTCTATCCAATGCGGAAGTTTTTTGTAGTCCTGGTGACCGTCCCACTTTGACAGAGATTCTGTGTCCACTTTGGACATGGCAATGTGTATAATCATCGCATTGCAAATGTTTTCAAATGATCCAATTGATTGAAGTGAGTTGAAAATTGGAGAAACATTATTTATCAGGGTTCGTAGATCTACAGCCGAAACTTTTGTAATGCTTGGCAATTCAAACAACTCAGAAATGTATTGGGCAAAGATAAGACAGTCATTATCATAGCGTTCTTTGAGCCTTGCCAGTGCCTTTTGATAATTGTCTTCCGACACTTGGAACGCTTTAACCGTGCTTAGAGCTTGCTCGCTCAAGCATGAAAGCAAATGATTGAATTTTTGAATTTTAGTCAAACTTGGCTCGTCATCCACCAGTTTAGTAAATGAGTTCATAAAATTTTTATAATCGGAGTATTTTACGTTGAACTTTGGCAGCTTAAGATTGGGCAAATTGCTATGTGGTAATGATGGTACTCCAAAGCTTGTTTCCATGCCAATACTAAAAGCGATTGAATTTTGGTTTTTGCAGCAATATATAGATCTTCTAATTCTCCTCGGGTAGTGTCAGATGGTACTAACCGCTCAATTTGAGTTTGATATGCAAGAACTTACTTGAAATAGGACTCTAATATGCCCAACCTACATTCTAATTCAGTTACTGATAAAGTGTCCGCTCTTGTTTCTATCAGATTCTTAATTCGGGTGATACTGCCCTTTGTGGATGAACGCATCTGCCTTAACTCCCCAATAGTAGGCTCATTTGCCATATTGGTAACGAGAGCCGATCAAAATCAGCCAAGCAAAAAAAAATTAAAATGTTGTACTAGTGATTTACTTTACAGCAGTTCAAGATTGTATAGCAATATGCCTTGTTGTTGCGAAGCGAATGTGACACTGCAAAAATATGTGTCCAACGGCGAAAAGATGAAAGCGACTCGATAGCAAATCCAACGACGAAGACTGCCAGCAGAAGCTTTACCCGAATATATTTGCCTATATCACAAGGTAATTGTGTTACGACACTTGAATGTATTCAGCGGCGAACGTATGGAATACACACAATAGTTAACTCCAACGGCGAAGACGAACTGCGTAAGCTTTACTTCAATGCGTACGATCAATGGAGCATCCTGCTCCGGCGACGAAGAAAAAGAAAACGAACTCTAATAAGCTTGGTGAGTGTGGGCGAAATAAAGATCTATGCAATGAAGGTAACAACAAGAAGCGAAGCAGAATGATTGTGGACTAGTTTCCACTATGAAGCTTTATTGCTGTGTGCAATTGGGCGAACGAACTAGACAAGTGCAACTAAAGTGGATAAGCTTGTGTCAACTATGATCGTGAGTGAATTTGAATGATCAAACATGTGGAACGTAAGCGATCGATTGAGTGGATTTTATGCTGGTTGCGACCCTGATCACGTCGACTATGTACCCCACAATTTGTGCGTAGTAAAGTCCCTTAACAAAAAATTACGTAGGTAGCTGCAGCAATATGTTCGTGATCGTTTATAATGATTTGGTAATTGTTATATATGTTAAATATTTTCATGCACATCACGATTCAGACGAAGGTGCGTTTGATCAATCTTTGTATTGATTATTATACACAGTCTCAATTTTTATTTTATTTTCAGCGCACATTCGACTGAAAACCGATTTAAGACGTACCTGGGTGGGAGGTGATATACTTATCTCCCACGTTATTTCCTTGTCGCTCCGCAGCCCGGTGGGGTCTCCTGGGTATTTTTTTTTTTAAAAACTGCTTCTGGAGGAAGTTCAGGTTGCCTTCAATAAAACTATGCACTCGCGTAACCGATGGCGCGACGCGATTTATTTCGAAAGTTTTTTTTTTTTTTTTTGTATTGTTTTTGCACTCACTATGTATGCACGTGTCTACGCGGAACCGATTACCGAAACGCGATACACTTTAATGTCTTGTGTAGAGTTTTTCGAATTTTTTAGAATTTTTTAATGTGTGGATAATCACTTTAACCACGTTGGGCGCCAAAAATGAACGATCAAACCTCTTTTTGACCGTCAACCAGGTATCTCCATTTAATCCGTATTTGAAGGATAGAACGATCCTGGTTGATGCGTTGAATCACGTGGATTACGATGATCAACGGTTGCGAACAATAGCGAAAATAACCCGAGAGCGACAAAGGAACACTAATAGGCAACAACCGACGAAAGAAAAAGCCAGCAGTGTTCCCCTAAGGGTTTTAAAATACAATCATAAAAGCTTTATTTCCGTAAGGGTATTTATACAATTTTCATGAGAGAGATGTAACTTTTAATTCCAATATTTAAGTTTAAGGCGAATTCAAATATAAAATAATTATGGCGAATGGTATAAACAAACCGCCAAATTTGAATATTCAGCGAATAAATAAGGTTACATGTTATGCACTAGTATAATAAAATTATTTTGTGAAATTCTTTAAATATAAATGATGATGACTATGAATTAAATATAAATGATGATTCTGTAGTTGTTGAGATCCAACAGAGAGAATATTGTTCCTCTCAACGTATTCCATCAGTTGTTGTTTAACCACCGTCTCGATAACTTTCTCAATTGTCCTAAGTGTATTTATTGGTCGAAACTCTTCACTCTTATTGGTTTTTGCCACTTTTTCTATAGGTGTCACCATAGAATCTTTCCAAGGGGTCGGAAACTCTCCTAATAGTAGCGATTCGTTGACTAGCTTAAGTATTGTTTGTCCTATAGTACTCCAGTTATCCGTAAATATTCGCGGACTTATTTTTTCGAAATCCGCTTTGTTATTTAGTTTTCTGCATATTGTTTTAAGTTCGTCTATTGTTATTTGATGGAATTTGAATCTACTTTCTGATGGCTTTATACAGTTAACATATTCGGTGTTCTCGATTGAATTGCCGATTTCTTTTACACTTTTTATGAAATACTCATTGAATTTGTTAGCAATGGTCAACTTATCTTCATGAATTTCGCCTTTAAAAGACACGTTTTGAATTTTGTTCTTCTGCTGTTTTAGAACTAGTTGCTTTATTCGATTCCACATCTCCTTCTGCCCATTTGCTTGCCTTATTTTATTGTCAACGTACTTATTTTTTGCTTTGTTTATTTCGACTTTAAAATGGTTTCTTGTTATTTTGTATTCATGCCATTGCTCTCTACTATTGCTGAATTTCGCTATTTGGTACTTCTCGATTTGTTTTGCTTTTAACTCTTTTAGTGTGTTATTAAACCATAAATTTGTTTTGTTGTCTGAAGTTATCTTTTTTTTGACTAGATTTTTATTGACTATGTTTTTCAAATAAATATTAATTTTGTTCGCGTTTTCGCTTTCATCACAGTTTATGTCTTATGCCGTATTTAATTGCCTCAGTTCTCTTGCACACTTATCTTTCTTGTATCTGAACACACCGATTTCACGGTTCGCATCTGCTATTCTATGAACTCCCGCATTGATTTCAATTTCCAGATTTTCATGGTCCGATATCTTATCATTTGCGTTTACACGCACTGCAACGTTCTCCATATTTGTTATTACATAATCAATTATAGTTTTTGTGCTTTCCGTTATCCTCGAGTACCCTTGTGTTTTTTGAGTAAGACAATTATCGTTTAATATTCGTTCTACTTCCTTCTTATATATATGATTTTGGCACCAGTCAATGTTGAAATCGCCTACAATCAAAATTTTGCTTGGTGTTTCTGTTAATTTCTCCATATACTCTTTGAAAAATTCGCAAAACTCCCTTTCGGAGCTACTGGGCGATCGGTATATTGCAACTAATACCATTTCCAGGCCTTTGTATCTTTTTTTTTTTTTTTTTTTTTTTAAAAGGAAATCCAAATCCCAGAGCACTCAGACTCGGTAACGTTCCATTGTACTACCAGGCAGAAATCCTCCTTTTGGTGTAGAGGCATGTGATTGGGTGGCGTATGTTGTTGTTCCCCATGGGGATTGAACCTGCACCGCACGGGTCACAAGCCAACACACTAACCTCTACACCGTCGCCACCCTATCTACATTTGTCTTGTACTCGTATCTACCTTTGTATCTACATTTGCATTCTAGGAACCACATTTTGTAGTCAATCGACTTTTTTACCGTCTCTGTAATACTCCATTGATCTCTAACGTAAATTGTAGTGCCTCCAGTCCGCGTTGAATTGGATGGACAGGATCTGTCTTTAAAACCTTTAATCGTTATTTCATTTTCCTCTATGTTTTCGGTTACGTGAGTCTCAGATAAAATAATAAAATCGTATTCTTTTTTTCCCGCTATTTTTCCAACTCCTCGAAGTTGTTGGTTAAGCCTTGTATGTTAATATATATACCTTTAATTGAATCTGGTTGCTAGTACCCAATTCTTTTCTTTTTGGTTTCGAGCTTGTTTAGATATACAGGGCATTCTCTGCTTAATGACATGTGATTTTCATCAAGTCAAAGATTTAACTTTTTATTATCACGCACACAGTTTATGCACTTCATTACTGCTTCCTTGTCGCATTCGCTAGTTTTATGATTTTCTAGGCATTTTAGACATGTCTCATCATTGTGTTTGCAATTTATTGACTTATAATTAAAACCCTTGCACTTAAAGCATCTCAAAACGTCCACTCCATCAAATACCTTACACCGTTCCCAGCCTATGCTGACTCTTTCCTTTTCTTGTATCTTTGGGAATGACTCGGCGTCTATTTCAATTATTGCATTGTAGCTTATTATATTATTTCTTTTGTTTTCATAATATCTTATTACTTTTAGTTCGCTATTTGAAATTTCCTTATTTTGCTTTTTTAATTTTTCAATGATTTCATTATCACTACTTTTAAATCTCATATTCGGTATCAAAATTGTTGACTTTATTTTTTGTGGAACTCGAATTTCTCAACCTATTACTTAAGAAGTAGTCAACACTTTAGGTTAGACTATAAATCAACGACACGAGCACAAAATACAATAATGTATAGAGGTCTTGGGCTATATAATAATCTTCCTAACGAAATTAAAAACTTGAACAATCTTTGTAAATTTAAAAAAGAAGTTATTAAAATCGGATGATAATTAATATAAAAAAAGAAAAAAAACTTTGTTTAAAAAATGGCTTTTTAGCTAAATAAACAGCTTCTAAATTCTTAAACCTCTTAAACTTATTTTTTTTCTCTTAATAATCAAATATATAAATAAATAGAAAATATTAAAGGTACTCCCCGCGCGCCGGTTGGGAGGGGTAAGGAGGCGGGGCATAATAATAATAATAATAATTGTTGCATTATTGAACACACCTATTCTGCAGAACGTGAGCAGGCCTGCTTAAGTACAATTTTAAGTAGCCACTGAATGTTCATAAACGTCCGATTTTCTGATATCCAAGACATCAAAGGAGAAGAATGGGTTAACTTTTTTCATTTCATATAGCACCGTCCTCCACAAAGAAATCTTTTTCTTTTTCCCAGAGTTGAATTCTTTTTCCATCAGAATTCTTTTTGAATTAATCGGCCCTATCGAGGTATCCGTTCGGAACGGAATTTCGTACAAATCGGAGAAATTTCCGAGGTATCCGTTAAAATGGAAAAGTGGTAAAAAATGGACGGAATAAAATTAAAAAATATAATTTTTGATCTTAAGTGGTCAACTCGAGCCGCATTATAGATCACTTTGAAACTGTATTAGATTTATCACAAAGTATTTCACACTGTAATGGATTTAGAGCAGCTGATTCGCTGTCAAATAAATGCGTTTGTAATCTTTATTTATCAACATTTCGTCCTTAATAGAGCATAGCCGGAGAATAGAACTGCAAAAAATTCTTCTGGCTAACAAGAGTCAAATTGCATTTTTACAAGAAACACATTTGAACAGCAGGCATAAAGTTTTTATTGACTACTTTAATATCATTCGAAACGACACACAACAAGGGGTGGCGATTGTCATTGGGAAAAATATCCCTTATAATGTTGTTAACTGGCAACATCAGTCTCTTCCGAGCATCTTCATTTCTATCAAGATTATAAAAAATAATGTAGCAAAAGTTATCCTCCTGGGATCTATATACATACCCACAAACTGTCCTGTATTAACCTTAACAGAGGAACTAAAAAGACTCGACACTCTTAGCAGCAACTTCGATGGTACAATCATAGGGGGGGCCTGAATGCCAGAAGTCCTAACTGGGGAGACTCTAAATACAACCTTAACGGTAGAAGCCTTGAAAATTGGATTAGTAATCACAACCCATCACTGAGTAACCTAACTGCATCTTCACCCACTTTCCCTAGGAGCTCCTCCTTCCTAGACCACTTTTTAATTTCGAACCACCTTCTCAATCACTTTGACCAGAACTTCCATGTTCGGGCTCTATCGACTTTCACTGATCACTGTCCGATTTCTCTTAGAATAAAAATCGACAACGCAGAGGTGTTACTCCAAGAGCAAATAATGGTGAACTCCTTCAAGAATACGAACTGGACAAACTTCCATGAATGCCTAGACTAACGATTAATACATTGCCTCCCGCCTGAACATCGCTGCCTTTCCAATGCGGAAATTGACAGATATATCCATGATTTCAAGGAAGCTCTTATTAACACAACCGTGCAGCACTCCACCAAAATCTCAGCCTCATTTAAAAGGTATAAAAATCTCCCAAACGAGATCGAGCAGCTCTTTAAAACAAAGCATCGATGGCAAAAAGATCTCAAAAGAATATATAACAGTAACTTCAACAGGACTAATATTGAATACAGAGAACTGTCTTCTCGAATCTCCCTGCTCAAGAAGATAATTCAGGAAAAGATCAGGATCTGGCTTAACAAGCAGTTCAGAGACAGGCTGTCTAAAATAAACCCAGGCCCCTGCGCATTTAAGGAGGTGTTCAGGATAGTAGGAAGGAAGAAGAACTTCCACTGTGGAAAGGTGGTAGTGAATAACGAAACTCTAACCAATGAGCTAAGCATAGTTACAGCTTTCGAAAATCACTTTAAACAAATATACCGGGAAAAAATTCCTAATTTTAATCAAGAAATCGTAAGGGAGGTCACGAACTTGACTCAACGGACTAGGCTTTCAAAACTGTCCCGTATATTCAACTTTGAAGTGGGCAACTCTGCTCTAACCCCTTTGACCACACACTTCTTCACCAGCAGTTCGGAGGTGTCTAACATAATTCGACAACTAAGACCCAAAAAATCCTATGGACCTGACGGTATCAGTAACTTTATTCTCAAAAAAATCACCCCCAGGGCAATTAATTTTCTTACAATCTTGCTGAACAATTGCATAAACAATGGTTACTTCCCGACCGCGTGGAAGTTGGCCAGAATAATCCCAATCATCAAAAAGCAAAATGACCACCAGATCGGTAACTTCAGGCCGATCTCCCTCCTCTCTAACGTCGGTAAAATTATTCTTCTTCTTCTGAAGACAACCCCATTGACTTTATTCCAGATTACCAATTTGGCTTCCGCAGAGAACACTCCACGGTTCACGCACTTATGAAACTGCATCATGACATCACCACCAATCTTCGAATCAAAAAATGTACTGTGGCTTGTGCCCTTGACATTGAGAAAGCCTTTGATAGTGTGTGGAGGGACGGACTTCTTTTCAAGTGCGTGCAGCTTAACCTCCGACCCCATATCATCCATCTTCTGGACCGCTTCCTTAGCAACAGACTCTTCTTCATTCAGATTCAGGGCACCAAATTCAATGATTGTGCCTGTGACAGCGGCGTTCCCCAAGAATCCATCCTTGCCCCCCCCCCCCCTCCCTTCATGATTTTCCACACACCCTATTCAGTAGCGAACATTTGCTGTAAGAGACTACTATACGCGGATGATACCATTGTCTACGTCAGTGACACCTTCCCCCTCATGGCAACCCGACTTCTGAAGAGACACCTCAGTACAATAAATGAGTACTACAAAACCTGGGGTATTTCAATCAACAAATCAAAATCTGAACTCATCTGCTTCAGGAACGCCAGCGGAAAAGGTGAGGAAGGAGAAGTTCGGGAAAGCAGAAGCCTAGCACTGAGACTAGATGACTGCATCATTCAGAGTAAAAATAACATCAAATACCTAGGTGTGCATTTTAATAATTTGCTTAAAATCAATAACCATGCAAGATTTAACCTTAACAAAGCTCGCTTTATAAAACTCTGATACGTCCGATCATGACGTGCGCATTCCCGGTCTGGTTTGCTATCTCACCTATCTCTGCCCTGGAACTCGAAATCCTAGAAAGAAAAATACTTCGCCTTTGTGCCAACAAAAATTTTGAAACACGAACTAAACGTTTCTCGAACACATACATCTATAAGGACACTAATGTCACTCCCCTTATGAGATACTCTTTATTATTAATGAAAAAAACAATTATCAAAATGGATAATATAAATAATGACCTCATCCGGGTTATACCTTCATCACAAGCTGGATCATCGTGGGATGACGAAAGGTACCCCTCGCCTGTTGGGGTGCTAGCACTCAATTTTGACTCAGCGCCTGTTGAAGCACCGCTGTAGTTTTACCTCAAATCAACTCCTCTCCACAATAGAGGCTAGACACTCCAAAAAGCTTTTACCACGACTCACGCTATACATCATCGTATGTACGAGTATCTTAAAAGAAATAAAAGAATAAAAATGAAAACAAAAATGTTAAGGCTATACGTCATAATTGGGGTACAGAACTTATCCCTTCGTAATTTCCCTAGTCTTAAGCACCATATAACTCTGTGTAAACATCGGGACTTTACTGTTCACTTCTTATTATCATTCTGGCAATTATAGTTTGTAACTCATCGCGAGACTAACTTACTAAATTACTTTTTTTTCCTGAAGTGTCTGAAATGGTCCATAAAGACGATCATATCACTCATATTATACTTTTGCTTAAATAAACATAAACATAAACATTTTAAAACAGTAGAGCGCACTCGCTCAACACAAGAAGACTTTTTAATTTAATATTTTAATATTAATATTAATTTCGCTGTCGTTGTTGAAGAGGCGAGAAGACATGAGTACTGTGTACACATTTCCTCTCTACCTCACTTGTTATCCTAGTTTTAAGTTAATATAATGACATTAAGTCAAAAGTACCCTTCAAGCAAAAACACTGACCCAACTTTTCCCGTCATTTTTGGATCCGTGATATATGAGGCGTTCCACGCACACATTTGTGAATTGACTGTAGCTACATTGCCAATAAGAAGAAGAGCGAGAGTCGAGAATAGTTATTTGTAATGACGATTCGTTCATCTGTCACTGACACTGTCTCTGGCTGCTGCTGCAGATATAATTTTCTTTAAAAGGTAAACTAAAATTGAATTTATTATTGCACACAATTATTTGCTTAATTAAACTTTGCTTGAATTTGGATTTATCAAAATCAAAGAAAAAAATAGCAACCGATGAAGGCGAGACTACCAATCGTGGTCCAAATTTCGATGATTTTAATGCTACCGGCACAAATTCCTGCTGAAAGTAAGTAACATACATATGTAGAGATAACATACACATTTATTTGATTCATTTATTTTGCAGGAGAAGGAGAAATGGTAGCTGGTATTTCAAATGGAAAAATGTATTGTTTTTAAGAAATAAAATAAACATGAACAAACATTTCTGATTTTTATTTTAGCGATACTCGATTTTCGTTTCTCTTCTTATCTAGCCTCGATTTGTACCTTTTTTTGGATCAGTTTTGGATTCGTTTTTTGCTGAGCATAGCGGACTCAATCTGTCACAATACATACACATGTGAGTCCGCGGCTATTACAATTTCCATACTAATTGGATCCGAAAAACGAGGTATGCGGAGCCGTATGCGGAGTACTCCATATGTCATTGACTCCATTTGCGGACGTAAAACGGAGTCTCTTGCTTGAAGGGTAATAGCAACATATCGCTCCGGGAACAAGAGCAATGACATAAAATTTAAACTAGGCAAGTGGCAAACACATTAATTCAAATCTGAGTAAGCAGGCCATACTTTACAGCTATATACATAGACAGCGTATATATATATATATATGTATTCTCACATAAAACAGAAATATATTTAGTCTCACTCTCAATAAAAGAAATGTCAAAAAATATGCTTTATTTATCTTGTTCCGAAACGGATACCTCGATCGCAATCTGAGTTCCGATTGGATTTGCCTTTCGTTTCGGAATTTCTTCCGATCGGATACCTCGATAGGGTTGAATAGCTTAGTTTTCGCCATATTCCACGCCGCCCTTAAAAAAAGTTAAATTTGGTTGTAAATAAAAAATTATTAAAATATTGCCAATAAAACTTACATTATCCGCACTTTAAATTTTTGTTTTTACCTTCCGCACTTTCTGCAGTCAAAAAAATATGGATGCACAACCTGCTAGACGCTGATGACATTTATGACGTTTATAAACATATTAGCTGTGTTTAATGAAAAAAAGATCAGAACAGAACAGATCAGATCAGCACACATGAGCGAAAACTGTCAGATCAAGTGAGAACAAAAAAGTACAGCTTCATGTGACAGCTCCCATATCAGCTGTTAAATTCCAAAATAAATGAATCCAAATGAAAAGTGAGACTCAAAGTTGCTTTTGATAAATAAAATAAAATGAATACTTCAGACTTTTTAATACTCGAGATGTTGGAAGATTCTGGCAGTAGCATCATGTTAAGTTCGTCGGATATTACAGCATCGGATACCAGCAATAGCGATGATGAAGAAGATTTGCCACTGTTTTTCGTTGGAAAGGACGACAGAAATACGATTTCTAGGTATCTAGAAGAAGTAGTTCCTTCTTATACTGAAAAAGAATTTATATCCCACTTTCGAGTAAGTCGCGATTTGTATCAATGCATAGCGCAACAATTGGCATTATCGAATGAGTAGGGTAAACAGCCTAGTAACCGACACCATCCCAGTTATGGTCATCTTTCGCAGTTTTTGAAGTTTTGTAAGGTTTTCAGTGGCTAAATGCTAAGGAAACTATTTTTGACGTATTTAGGCATGCACCCTTCAAGCAAGAGACTCCGTTTTACATCCGCAAACGGAGTCAATGACATATGGACTACTCCGCATACGGCTCCGCATACGGATCCGAAAAACGACGTTTCTCGGATCCAATTAGTTAGGAAATTGTAATAGCCGCGGACTCACATGTGTATGTATTGTGACAGATTGAGCTCGCTGTGCTCAGCAAAAACGAATCCAAAACTGATCCAAAAAAAAGATACAAATCGAGGATAGATAAGAGGAGAATCGAGAATCGAGTATCGCTAAAATAAAAATCAGAAATGTTTGTTCACGTTTATTTTATTTCTAAGAACAATACATGCTTTTATTTGGTATACCTGCTACCATTTCTCCAACAAATTCTCCTGCAAAAGAAAAGAAGCAAATAAACGTGTATGTTATCTATACCAATGGATGTTACTTACTTCCAGCATGAATTTGTGCCGGTAGGAAGAAAATCATAAAAATTCGTCACACGGTTGGTAGTTTCATCTTCATTGGTTGACAATTTTGTTATTTCGATGAATCTAAATTAAAAAAAAGCTTAATTAAGCAATTAATTATCTGGAATAATAAATTCAATTTTAGTTTACCTTTCAAAGAAAATGATATCTGCTAAAGACATGGTAAGTAACAGCGATGAACCAATCCGCCTTTACAAATAACTACGCTCGACTCTCGCTCTTCTTTCTATTGACAATGTAGTTACAGTGAATTTACAATTGTGTGCGTAGAACTCCTCATATATCGCGGATCCAAAAATGACGGGAAAAGTTGGGTCAGTGTTTTTGCTTGAAGGGCAATTGTCATACGAAAAGACTTTGTTTGACATTTAGAAGTCATTCGTTTCGTTTTAATCAAGAAGGTAAGTGCGCCTATGCAGGAGAGTCTTCAAATCTTCTGATTTCCTTAAGAAACACGTGAGTATATATATATTTTTTTAAATTAAATAAGCATATTTATAAAAGTGAATAGTGAATGTTGTGTTCAAGTATTGAGCAGTCGGGCTTTTTGTTATTCGATTAATACAATAAATTAACTAACAATTTATCTAGCGATGGGTGTCCATAACTGAAAAGGAATGTCCTTTGAGTTCAGTTACCGACACAGGTGTCCATTACTGACCTAATTGGACGCCATTGGGGTTGTTAGTTAGGAACACCATAAGAGTCTTTTTATTATTTTGTCTCTACAATTGATCTCAAACTTTTGCTGTACCTTGATTGCTACCGTTATTTTCAAAATTGAATTTTTTAAAAATGCACCTAGAAAAACCCCCTTTAAAAATAATGCTCCTGGAGAAACATGGTGCAGGAGTTTCTTGAAGCGGCATCCGGAAATAACTGTACGAACTCCTGAAGCAGTAACCCTTGCATCTGCCACTGTTTCGGAAAACGATATTCGGGGCTGGTTTAAGCAAATTGCGGATTACCTCTCAAAAACTGTCAACAAAGACATTTTAGAAGATCCAAGTCGGATTTTTAATGGTGATGAGACTAACTTCCTTCTCTGCCCAAAAACAGGTAAGGTTTTGGCTCCAAAAGGAGCGCGTAATGTTTACGAAACAGATAAGGGAACTGCAAAGGAGAACCTTACCGTTATGTTTACGTTTTCGGCTTCTGAAATGGTAACTCCCCCGATGATTATATATCCTTACGTAAGAATTCCTCTGGATGCCGGGAATTCCGTGCCAAAAGAATGGGGAGAGGACAATTTTTTTTTAAATACATAAAAACTATATTGCATCCTGCTTTAGTGAAAAATGGAACGAAATTCCCCATTATTTTGTTTTTGGATGGGCATAAAAGTCATTTGACGTACAACTTGTCACAACTTTGGACCCAGCTAAATATTATCGTCGTTTCCCTCTATCCAAACTCGACAAGAATCCTACAACCCGCTGATGTCGCTGCTTTTAAACCCATCAAAAATGGATGGAAAAAAGCTGTTTTAGATTGGAGGCGTGAGAATCCAGAGTACAATTTAACTAAAAAGCATGTTGCTCCTTTATTGAAAAAAGTTTTAGATTCGAGCATAAAACGGGAGGCAATTCAAAATGGGTTCAGGGCATGTGGTCTATACCCTTTTAACCCAGATGCGCTCGACTTTTCAAAGTGACTCGGGAAGAATAACGTAAATCACGTTACTGCGGATGATGACTGTTCCTTCAACAACACAATGAATTTTAGACAATTTTAACGCATTATTGGAGCGGAAAAACTTATAGCTCTAAGAAGTTTGGAGTTCCCTGCAACGGAAGACTTAAGCCTTTTGCATGATATATACAACTACTTAAAATCCGACAAGCCTGATAATTTCATCCAAGAAGCACATGCTCAGCAGCTTGCAAAAAATGATGACCAAGCCATTGGTTCAATTATTCAATACCCAAATGAAAACGCTACTGTTGAAAGCACAAAGATCTTTGAAGCGATAACGGAAGATGTAGTTGAGCGCCTTGATATCCCTGGTATGCCCCTTTGGATTCTGGATGGTACTGAAATTCTGGGGGACTCAATCGAAGAACCCGTTCACCAAACGGAAAGCTTTGAGGTAAACGAAAGACCAAACCAAACATTTGACACAGAAATTTTGGTGGATCCAATAAAAGTTTCGGAAGTGTTACTGCTGGGTTATTTTTAAAAAATATAAAAAAACAACTGAATAGTTGCTTCCGTTCGTTGACTACTCAATGTACCAGACTTGGCATGCTTGCGGCTAAGGCACAGCTGAGCTCGCCGGATGTGGGCGGGTTCTTGTACACGTCGTATTCTACATACCCAGTGTCTACAAAAATTTATATCATGCCAAGTTTTCTTGCCTCTTCCTCTAATACCAGATTTGTATTGCTGTTGTATCCTACACTGATACACTGTGGTATTGGGAACGGATGACTGATGTAATGTCACCATGGTATATTTTGCCCTCCCTTCTCATACTAAATATGACAACTGAGATACCATTTAATTTTTCAAGTTGTCCCTTTTCTTGACCACTGATCGGGATTTAGTACATGTATGAAGAGAAGATCCTGTTATTCACCCTCATGAATTAAAACTCACAATATCATTATAAATTGTATCTATTACAATAATATTTTAATTTTATTATTCATGGCCATCGCATAAGATAATTATATTTACTTCAAAACAAATTAACCTTAGGCTTTCGTATTTAACTCTACTTAATTAATTCCTAACGTGACTTAATGAGATATACTAAAATCTAATAAGGGTCTGCATTATCGCAACTCATGACGACGACTGCGTCCTTGTAAGTCGTTCGTACTGTTTACAATCTTAAACCTAATCCTACAATACGAAGAAAGAGGTGAATTGAGTTCCAAAAGAAGAATTAAAGAAACCGAATTAACCGAACGAAAGTGAGGTGTTTAGACTTTGAATATATAAATATATATTTGTATCAAATAAAATATATTGAATTTTGTTGATATAAAACAATAGCAATTTGTATGACTTACCAGCAAGCTCCTCGTTGTTGTGCGCACAGCTACGATCCGCTTCGGTGTGACGACGAACTGATATTCCTTGGATTCAGGAATTGCTATATTTTAATTGGGGCAGAGTATATATATATTCGCGAGAGAACAAAGAAAAGTCTAACAGGAATCTTCTTAACTGCGGACTGATGCCGACTTGATAAAAGCAAAAAAAACGTGAGAGGATATGTTATCCAGAACAGATGGTGTATCATAAAAATGGAATTGAGCTGACGTGTCTAGATTCCCGACGATGTGTATGAATTTATGATTTAAACTCTATGACCTCTCCCTTTTACATGCCTTGATTACCATTACCAATAAACACTTACGAACATTAGGCTTAGCTAATCCTTTATTTAAACTTTAGCTCTGAGGTGGTTTTGACAGAATAAATTGGAAAAAAACTAACTCCTACCGAGTCGAGCCTTTATGCAAATGTATGGGTGTCGTACACTTGTACTGCGACAAAGCCACAGTGCGAAAGATGAAATTTATTTAGTTTTACTTCAGCGGGCTTGCTTCCTCCCGAGGATAACAAAAGCCTGACGGACACGACACAACTACAATGAGATTGATGTTTTAGTGGATCCGAGCTCCACAGAAGATGAGATTGTGACTAGCTAGATATCAACCGAGCGCTAGGCTTTGCTAAATTGATTAATGGTTACACTTTAAATTAGAGCTACACTACGGGGTATGGATGTCTGCTACTGATGAATATTCGTCAGCTGCTATCCTCTCAGAAGCGTGACTCTGTGATTGATCGTCGGATCTCAAATGATGCGCCGTGCCTTCTTCCTGATACAGCCAGAGGGTGAATCGTGGAACGTTTCAGCGTTAATTGATTCTTACCTATTTCGTTTGGGTTTTGCGATGGGTTACCCTCTTGGTAACTCTGATTCAAATCGATGAAGGAAAATCGGGCGTGGATGCAGGGCGAAAGTGCCTTGTCCGCGGACGTGTTCACACTTCGTTTCACTTTTTTTGATGCTGTGATCTTGAAATATTAGCGATTGCTTCGCAATTAGTAATGCTGCTCGTGGAGAGCCTTTTTTCCGTGTTTGTAGAGAAGATGGGATGCTTGTCCCAATCGCCAATGTGCCGACCTGACGAGACACAATGGTTCCTCGCGTTAGTGTGGCGAACACAGTAAAATTTACCTTTTTATTCCATTTTTTTACTCACCGTTATTACGTTGTGGCTTAATTTAAAACTGCTGCCGCTCTTTAGGACGATGTTACTATCCTGGTATGTACACCCGTATATCGGTGACTTTTCTGGTTTTAATGGTTTCTTCTTTCTTTATTCCTTTTATATGTCCGACAGGACTGACCACGTCCATCGGCTCCCTCTTCTTCTTTTGTTCTGTCATGGCGGCCGTGAAGATGCCGGAAATAGGATGCGTATTTTCTGTGGTTTTTTTTTTCTTTCTTGACAGCTGTGCAATGCAATAGGACACGTTCAGACTTGGACTCTGGGACGTGTTTGGTTTTCCTTTCTCCTATTCAGAGAGGTGTTGATGTGAATAGTCAGATGGCGTTATACCGGATTTCCATACAATTTGTAGGTAGTTGAATATTGGTATTTTTCCTGTTCTGACATTCGTAACAGAAGATATCGTCCAACTAGAAAGCTATGAGCCAAATGTAACACCAACATTTTATTCACCAAGTGAAAAACCAAAATTCAAGGACTTTTTCTACATTTCACCTCATTCGCAGAGAAAAGGTAAAAAAAATATTGAGAGAAGGTCGTTTGTTGTAACTTCTTCAGAGTTTAAAGAAAATGAGGCCGCTAAGTTGTTGAAAAAACAGAAACTTGCTGAAGAGAAGGAACTTCGTTTGTTAAAAAAACTTCAAAAAAAGCTGTAAAGACACAAGAAAAGAAAAACAAGCAGCAAAAAAATGCTTTTTTCAAAACCGAAAAAGAAGATACTTTCAAATGTTAACGCGATAGATCAGGACACTGAAAAATGGTTTCAAAAACTGACAGATGTTGAAAATAGTAAGACGCGATTTATTAATAAGTCTGCTCGTTCTGGATTGTGCTTTATCTGCGTCGGAAACATTACTAGTCTTGATAATGCAATTGTGTGTGATAAATGCACTTTCAGAAAATTACATGTTGCATGTGCTGCCGCTAAGACAGATAAAAACATAAACACTTTTATTTGCGCTGCTTGTAAAATATAATTTTCGCTACTGTAAATAACACTATTAATTAATTTCCAAAAACCATCAAAGACTGTTACTAATAAAATACCTATTTATTTATACTTTTATTTCTTGGTTTTTTGTTATTTTATAATAAATATTATTTATTATATATATATATATATTTATGTAACTTGTATTTCTTATTTTTTTTTATTATTTTATAATAAATATTATTTATATCGTTTGTTTTGTTTTCCATATCTAAATTAACGCCTAGTGCGTTTGGATTTTTCTAGGCACCATATGACTTGGCAAGAAGAATGGCGTTACGTTGTTTTTTCAGATGAAAAAAAGTTTAATTTTGAAGGGCCTGATGGCTTCAATTACTACTTTCACGATGTGAGAAAGGAGGAACACTTTTTAGCCCGGCATCATAGTCGAGAGGGTGGTGTTATGGTGTGGGGAGCAGTTACTTACTACGGATACAACGCATACACTTCCGCTGATGGTTTAACGGTGGTTTTTTCTGAATTTTAAGCCGTTTTAAATGATTGGCACTGTTGATCACTCTTCTAACCATCGAAACACTCGCACTAACGCCCGCTTTTTGCTTTATTTTCGCAGCTGAGTCGCAGGAATTGGACGCACCTCGCAAAATTGCTCTCCTATCAGCCGCTGTTGTGGCCGTTTTATAACCTCTCATATTTTTCCCGTACGACTCTCTATTTCTCAAGTACGAATAGATCAAGTTAAAGCTTCGTCCAATTTTGGTAGCTATAGCACGCCCGGTTAATCTTTGTTCCTTAAGTAAATCGATCTTAGCCTTCTCAACACTGCTAAGTGATTTTTTTCTACCCATCGTTCTCCAAATTTACAAACAAATGACAATTAAATAAATTAATTCACTCAGAAAACTTTAAAAATTGTTTAAACTTTCTTCTCTTCTCGGAACACACATGAACAATGAAGATAATGACTATGTACCTATTCAGTTGACGCAAAAAAAATGAATTTTTCCGTATGAAATGCTTTGCGAGAGAGCTAGAGAAAAAGTAACTGTGCTTTTTGAATTATTCTTTCTCCTTTCCTTTGGCAACATTATAGACAAATAGTTAGCAGCATCGAATTATAGATTCAGGTACATTATGTGGAAATAATGAGCCATATAGATTTGAAAAAGCTTGTACCTATTCAGTTGGAACGGAGTGTACGTCGTGTTGAGATGATAAATGTACTGGAGTGACAAAACGACGATATTCGGTACGTTGTCAAAGTTACGTGGTCCGGCAAAAATTTGGGCCTAAGGTTACTCATATATTTTAATAACTTGGCGTCAGTGCGTTGAGGCATTTTTGTGAGACTCTCCAAGCGAATTTGGCATGGACATTCATTTTGAAGCCACTGCTTTGAGATGGAAAAGCAAAGACGCATTCGAAAATTTATTTTATAAAATGTCAGTACATCGCAGAGGTGAATTTTCACGAGGTCCTTAATGCGATGCTACGGTATTTGTGTAACAAAAATGACAAACGTTGCTGAAAAGGAACCGAGAGACGAATGCACACGTCTTTCCTAAATCGGGTGAGTTTAAATCCCAAATATGAACACGAATGCTGCCAAAAAGATTGTTGTGTGTTTTAAATGTTCTAGGGAAGGGCACATTTCATGACGCTGTCCAAAGCCACAGCGACGTGACCGGTGTACAACGTGTCAGCGCATTGTTAATGGTGAGCAAGATCAGTGGGATTCATATTTATCAAGCATAGCTTGTGCCTTACGCGGCCCACACACACACGACTCCCTTGGATGTCAGCCATACTATGCCTTGTTTGGCCAGAATATGATTACCCATGGCTCATCTTACAAAATACTCCGAAACTTGAAGGCTCTGCAGGATCCCGAGATGTTGGTAACACCTCGCGAAGGCTGTGTGGCTCTTGCACGACAGCAGTTATTCACAAATCTACAAAAGGCGCACGAAAAAACCATGAAAAGCTATAACACTCGTTCCAGGCCGACTTCGTTCACGGTTGGACAAGAAGTCTTTCGCCGCAATTTTGCACAAAGTAATTTTGTCCAGGGGCAAAACGCCAAACTGCTCCCAAAATTCCTGAAATGCCGTGTCCATCGCGTTGTTGGAAACTGCATGTATGAATTGGCGAATTTATCCGGCAAAATCATAGGCATTTTCCATGCCAAAGATATTCGCCAATGACTGCATGCAAGAACCTGGGGAAGAAAAGAAACAATCACAAAGAATCGGCTCAAGATGGTAAAATCGCACAAAACACTTATCTAATTATGTTGCCCGGCTGTGAAGTAGGTTCGGCTCCCACGTTTAATGCGGTTTCAAATATATTTATGCACCTTTTTTCGATTTATTTCTAACTTTTAAATCACTTGAACACATGTGGGTTCGATTTTTGCAATTTTGTTCACATTTTGACAGATAGATGTAAACAAAACGCAAAGCCCTTTTGTAACAGAACTGTTCGATACAAATATTTTAAACGAACATACTAAGAGGAATTCGATACTTGATTCTAAAAACATTTCGAAAAAGGAGAGTAAAGCTTTTGTATGAGCCCCTTAGAGTTACGGCTTTTTGGCTAAAAGAACAAAAAAAAGTTTCCAGAAAGCCGTGCTTTCCAGAACCGGAAAAGGAAAAGGCATTCGATAGATCGAAGAAAAGTGCAAAGCTGATCAGACGTCATCTATTGTCTGACCGTTGAATTTTAAATTATTCGAAACAAATTAAGCTGCAACAAAAATTAGTCGGAGAATAGACGCATTTGGCACCGATTAAGGAAATTTTATTGAGGTAAATTGGCATTCATCTCCAAAAAAATAAAGAAAATAGGCATCGCATATACATATATGTATCGATAAATATGTATTAAAATATATATATTTTTATAGGTAGCGGAATATTGTGGCTTTGTTCTATAAGTGCTGCCTCCGAAATAAACTTAGAGGAGGAAAAATTGTGCAAGTTTTCACAATTTTTAAATGCACAAATTGTTTTAAGGTGGATTCGCAATTGTGCCCCACCACAAATATCGAATTCCGGAGGAAGGGTATTGAGACCGAATTAGCCAAGGGCGTTAAAACGCTGCCAAGACGAAATTGTGAGTCGGAGCATAGCGGGTTCAATACTCAGCTGAGGAAGCAGACATTTTTTAAATATATTATTTAATTTTTTTTTTGTTAGTTGTAAAAAAGCCGTTTAATTGGCACACAGGTAGTAGGTATATAGTATATATAGATACACTTAAAGGACGTAAAATAATAAAAGTAATTGACACTCACATTATATAAATATATATTTATAATTAATTTGAAAATTCTTGCGCGATTTTAAAAAGGTACAGGGTTCCAGGGACAGGAGATACAGTGGCCATTGGATCGTCAGTTGCAGTGCACCCACAAAGGTACTAAGTAGAGAGAAACCCGGTGAGTCGAAGAATTTACATTTTTTATTTATTTATTATAAATACATATATATAAAAATATAGTGAGAAAAATAAAACAGCCCTGGGTATAAATAAAATCCTGTATAAGCTCGTGCTGATACAGAGTCGCGTTTGTTAATACATACATATATATATATATGGGTCAATATTTCAAAATATTAATATTTTGCACCTCGAAATGGACCTTTACGAATATAAACAAATTTAATAATTTTTCGATTACTCTATATTTAAGAATAGTTATTGAACATTTTAAGCCAATGGGCCACTCAATTTAGTTATTTTTAACTGATTTTATTTTCCATGGGAATGACAGAACTAACATGGAAATGACAAATTCCTATCATGGTAATGACGACACAGCATGGAAGTGACCTTAACCTTATTAAAGCAAATTAAAACACATCTGAAGTCAGTTCTTTTAAATAAACGTTTAAATTACAAATAAGCTACAAAAAAGGAACGTTAGGAATTTCAGTCTTGTATTATTAAAATAAAAATAAAAACGTAGGTATTTAAATTAAATTTCATACTTTGTTACTTCAGTACAGATTAGGAATATAATAATAATAATAATATGTATTTGGTTAGGGTATATTACACTGCGACCTATTGGTCTATTGTGTCCCCTTGCTTGTGCCTCGGAGAGGTGCTTGCCCTCGTTCAGAGCCCTCTCTAGATACTTCTTTGTGAAGCGTGTCGAGGTATTGCTCTGATTTATCCTTGGCAGGTCACACTCCTTAGAGCACAGCGTCCAGTCCAGTTTCTTTAATGAATCTGAGAATGAGCTGTGGGTCCATGGTTTGTATGTCCTTGTCTGTTATTTGGTGCCTGCCCAAATGTTTCATCCTTTTGTGGGTCAGTGCCCCACAGGATTCCAGTATATGGTCTGGAGTTTCGGCGGTTTCACTGCAGAATCTACAGAGCCCGTCCTCCGATATGCCCATTTTCCTCAGGTGCTCCTTGAGTCTGCAGTGCCCCGTGAGGAGGCCTGTTAGGATTCTTAGGTTGTTTTTGTTAAGGCCGATACAAACTTTGAATCTCTTTTGGTTGTAATTTCCTAAGAGTTTCTTTGCTTGCCTCAGACCTTGGAGGTTGAGAAAGGTTTTGGCCTTTGTTTCTTCCTCCAGTCTCCTGAACTCTTCGCGTATAGTGTGTTCTCCTATCCCGCAGAATGGTTCAGGTCCTATGAAGGGTTCCTCTGCCCCTCTTCTTGCCAGAGAGTCCGCTGCCTCATTGCCCGTAATGCCAACATGGCCAGGCACCCAGCAGATGGAGATTCTGTTATTCTTGCCTAGTCTATTCAGTCCTTGTAGGCATTCCCACACGAGTTTTGACTTGATAACGTAGGCGTCAAGAGCCTTTATAGCTGCTTGGCTGTCAGACATTATTGCTATGTTGCAATATCTAGTTTTTCTCGAGGTTGATTCGAACGCACCTGTCTATGGCACATATTTCTGCCTGGAAGATGCTGGTACATTTGCCCATGGATTCGTAGTGCTTAGTTCCCGGCCCAAACACTCCAGCACCAGTTCCCTCCTCAGTCCTCGAGCCGTCCGTATACCACTTTGTTGTGTGGAACTTCCTGATGCTGTCGTCCCTAGGTATGCCAAGAAGTGGGAGTTTTTTGAGTAAGTCACCGTGTTCTTTCGAACCGATGCATTTCCCTCTCCCAATTCCCTCCTTTGCCATCCTAAGGATTGTTTTGTCTGCCTCGTTCATCACCATGATGTGTAGAGGGGCAGTTCCTATAGCACCTCCATGGCTGCTGTTGGGCAGCTACGCATTGCTCCGGTAATGCACAGGCACGCCAGTCTTTGCACTTTGCCGAGTGTCTCTCGCGTTGTGACTAGACATGTTCGTTTCGCCCATGCTACCGCTCCGTATGTGATCATTGGTCTCACGATTGCAGTGTACATCCATCGCAGGATGCTTGGGCTGCATCCCCATGCCTTCCCCGCTAGGCTCCTACATATCATGAGAGCGCGGGTGGCCTTCTTGGATATCTCCTCTGTATGTTTTCGCCAGAGGAGTTTACTATCTAGATGGAGTCCTAGATATTTTACTTCTTTGACTGGTATCAGTGTCGTGCCTGATAGGTTTATGTCCTTAAGTCTTTGAAGTTGTCTTTTCCTTGTGAATGGTACTGTCGTTGTTTTCGCCGGATTGATGTTAAGTCCGACATTATGGCACCATTCCTTGGTTACTTTAAGCCCCTTTTGTATGATGTCTCCAAGGGTTTCTTCGAACTTGCCCCTGGCAATCAATACAATGTCATCGGCGTACGCCTGACAGTTGATGCCATGGTTGGTTAATTTTTCCAGCAGTTCGTCTACAACTAGGCTCCACATTAAGGGTGATAGTACCCCTCCTTGTGGACATCCTCTCGTTGTGTTTACTCTGATGGTTCCAGATGGTGTTTGAGTCTCTGCTGATCTAGTGCTGAGCAGCTCACACATCCAGTTGGATACTGTACTGTTAACTCCTTTCCTATCCAGGGATCGTTTGATCGCATCATGTGAGGTGTTGTCAAATGCTCCCTCTATGTCTAGGAAAGCGCACAGTACTATTTCTTTTGCCTCCAGGGCACTTCGAATTATCTTCGTCAGCTGATATAGGGCGGTCTCTGTTGATCTGCCCGCTCTGTATGCATGCTGACGATGATGTAAGGGGGATGTGTTCAGAAATAATATTATAAAATTAAATAATTGTCTACAGCCTTTTCTGTCATATTCAGAAGAAATGACGTAAGGCTGATGGGTCTGTACGATTTTGGCTGTGTGGGGTCTTTTTTTCCCGCTTTTGGTATAAACACAACCCTTGCTCGTCTCCATTGCATTGGTATGTGGCCCAAGGCAATACTGCTCCTTGTTATCTTTAGCAGGTGTGGTATTAGTACCCTTTGCCCTTCTTGAAGAAGGGCGGGTATAATGCCGTCCACTCCGGCAGATTTGAAAGGCTGAAAGGAATTTATTGCCCATTTCAGCCGTCCCTCAGAACAGATGGTTGATGTTGTTTCCCAGTCTTCCCTCCGAGGTCTGATTGAAGTGGTATTGATTCCTGGCTCAGTACTAGGCGAGCTGCCAGGAAAGTGAGTTTCTAGTAGCAATAGTGCCCTTTGATCCTCATCTTCCGTGAACTCGCCATCTGGTTTCCTCAGAGACATCGGCACCCCTCCTGACTTCGCAAGAGCTTTGTGTAGCCTTGCCGCAGTAGGGGTGCTGGTGATTGTCTCACAGAATTTTCTGAAGCTATTTCTTTTAGCTTTTCTTATTTCCTTATTATATGTAGTAAGGGCCATTTGGTAGCTTTGCCATTCTCCGCTGCGCTTTGCTTTATTGAAAAGCTTCCGCACCTCGGATCTTAATTTTGACAAGTTATTGCTCCACCATGGCGTCTGTTTCCTGTCCCGTTCTCTACTTAGAGGACAGTTTTCTTCGAACGCAGTGATGATGGCGTTTGTTATGCCTTCCACTGCGCTCTCTAGCTCTAGGGGGTGTCCCGGAGCCTTCCTCAGACTAAGGCGCCCCAGATTGCTCTCTAGAGCAGTTCTATAAGTTTCCCAATTGGTTTTCCTTGGGTTTCTTACTGGATTTCTCGTGATACTTGTGCTGTCCAGGTCGAATACTATTATTCGATGGTCAGACAATGACGGCTCACTAGATACTCTCCAGTTACTAATTAATTTACTTACGCTTGGGCTACCAAACTGGAAACTGGAACCAATCTCTTCACCAAGGTAGTGAAAGTAAGATCGTTGCGCTTGATATTTCAAAGGCATTTGACAGAGTTTGGCATCAAGCTCTCTTGTCGAAAATGCGTGCATTTGGAATCGATGATACTCTTCTTCAATGGATTAGAAATTACCTTTCGGACCGTTCAATTCAAGTCGTTTTGGGCGGTTTCAAGTCTGCAGCTCACCAAATAAATGCTGGTGTTCCCCAAGGCTCTGTTCTGTCTCCGACTCTCTTTCTCATTTTTATAAATGATCTCCTGTCTGTTACTTCTAATCCAACCCATTCCATTGCTGATGACTGTACAATCAGCTTTTCATACTCGTTTCTTGGGTCACGCCCCTCTTCTTCGGGTGTGGAACTGGAACGGCAACGTATGTTAAGCTCATTAAATTCCGATCTTAACAGCATAACTCAGTGGGGTATAACCAATAGAGTGGAATTTAATGCTTCCAAAACACAATGCTGTCTCCTGTCATTAAAGCAAAACCCACACACACTGCCATTATCCATGAATGGCACTTGCATCGCTGAAACCGAAAGACTTTCCATACTCGGCATGTGCGTTAATGGCAACCTTCGTCGGAATGACCACATATTCGATGTCGCCAAGAACTCTGCGAAATGTCTAGCCTTCCTTAAGCGATGTAAGAAATATTTCACCCCTTCTGGTCTGGTGCACCTATAACTTATTTGGAGCTACTAGACAGGATCCAAAAACGCGCGATAAAACTCATTGGCGACCGAGACATAGCGAGATCGATTGACTCTCTTAGTCATCGTCGCAATGTCTCCTGTCTTTCGTTATTTTATCGTTATTTCCATCATAGGTGCTCTAACGAAATAGACAGTTGCATTTCACCCCTTGAACATTTCAACCGCAATACCCGCCATGCAATGGATGCCCATCAATTCACCCTCAAGACTGTATTCGGACGTACAGTGAAGTACACGAATGTGCAATATACTCTTCCACGCTCTATTTTCCATCTACATTATAACCTACAAACATTTAAAACCAACGTGCATCGGCAACTCTCCCTTTTTTCTAATCCTAATTTCCCCAACGCCCGCGCTGTGTAGCCAATACATTATTAGGGTACCGAAAATCCCTTTAGTGCGCGCAAAT
Source organism: Portevinia maculata (assembly GCA_949715645.1). Lineage (NCBI taxonomy): Eukaryota > Metazoa > Arthropoda > Insecta > Diptera > Syrphidae > Portevinia > Portevinia maculata. The sequence goes on from OX454526.1 coordinate 143,423,476, forward strand.
TATAAAAAAAGGTGCCATGATAAATGCAGATGAGCTTATATATAAACTTAAAATAAAAGTGAAAATATTTGATTTTTTTTGTAATTTGCTTGACTATGTCATTTCCGTGTCCGAACTGTCATTACCATGTATGCCACGGGAAACATGGAAATGACGACATGGAAATGACATCGAAAGGTATTTTTCTACAATAAAACTGAACTTTACTGAATATTTTTTTTAAACTCATCTTATTAATTAACTTCATAAAAAAGTCATGTATTGCATAAAAAATAGATTTAATTATTAACATATTGTTACATTCAGGCTAGGATTCGAAAAGATAAAACGTAATTCTATTTAATTAATCTTTATTAGTTCTCTTTCAATGTCTTTTTTTTCTTGATTATTATTCTAAAATTCACTTATTTAATTCAACAATTCACTTTCACAATTAATCACTTTAAATAAACAATCACTTTTCTCTTATTCAATATTCTCTATACTTTTCACTACTGTCATCTATCGCCCTTCTTTATCGCGGTTTACAACTCGAATGTCTTGGGTGCTCCTGCGACATCTATTTATATCTCTTAGTGACACCTTTCGAAATTTCTAGATTCGTTGAGAAGGTTCGTTTAGAAGGTTCGAGAACAACATCATGTATGTACTAGTTATTCCACAGCTACTCAAACTGCTATTCAAATGCAGCCAAAATCGGTAATATGGCGCAGTTGACTTATTAATGCTGAATGACAGTTCAAGCAAACATGCAACAATATCCCCCTCTTAAACTTGTTCAAGCACGTCAATATTTTCGCCATGGTAGCGATGGAGACGATCCACATGGACAACTTTCAGCTTGCCTCTTCCTCGCTGGATCCGGTAGACAACATCGTTGATGCGCTTCACTATCTTATAGGGTCCTTCCCAATCCTGCTGTAGTTTAGGTGACATGCCTTTTCGGCGATGAGGGTTGTATAGCCATACCAGATCTCCTTCCTGGAATCCTGTGGTGGTTGCTTTTGTATCGTACCTCGTCTTCATGCGGTCGCTGGATATCCGAATCTTATCTCTAGTTTTCCGATGAATGTTTCTGATGATTTCTCTGAGATCCGCAACATAATCATCCTCATTCGTTGCTTCATCAGTCGGAGATCCAAACAGCAATTCACTAGGTAACCGGATGGTTCGACCAAAAAGGATTTCGGATGGAGTATGTCCTGTTGTGTTATGAACTGCGCTTCGATAAGCTAATAGGAACATGGGGATGTGCTTGTCCCAGTCCCGCTGGCAGTCGCCAACAACCTTAGAAAGGTGTTCGTTTAAGGTTCTATTGAAGCGTTCCACCATTCCGTCCGATTGTGGATGAAGCGGGGTTGTTCTTGTCTTCTTAATCCCTAGTAGCTGGCATACTCCTTGAAAGATCTTCGACTCGATGTTGCGACCTTGGTCCGAGTGCAATTCCATTGGTACGCCAAATCTGCTTACCCAGTTGTGGACAATCTGCTTTACCACGGTTTTATCTTCTTGGTTAGGTATAGCAAAGGCTTCAGGCCATTTAGTGAAGTAGTCCATCACTACGAGGATACAGCGGTTTCCACTGTTGGTTTCTGGAAACGGTCCTGCGATGTCAACTGCAATCCTTTCAAAGGGCGCTCCAACGTTGTATTGATGCATCTTGCCTTGCATTTTCACTCTCGGGCCTTTACTGGCTGCGCAAGTGGCGCATTTTCGGCACCAGTTTTCTACATCGTCTCTTGCGTGGATCCAGTAAAAGTGTTCTTGCACTTTTTCGAGTGTCTTATTTACTCCCAAGTGACCTCCGGAAACTCCATCATGTAGTTCCCTAAGGTCTTCGTTGACTTTCGATCTGGGTACCACAAGTTGCATCACGGCTGATGTTCCATCCGAACTTTCCCATTTTCGTTTCAAAATGCCATCCTGGACATGAAGTGAGTCCCATTGTGCCAAGTATGCCTTCGGACTCCTATTGGAGATCTGCTGCCAGTCCGGCTTGCCCTCATGTTCCTTCCAGGCGAGAATCGGCTCGATATCCGGATCTTCCTGTTGAGCATTCCGGGTCTCCCGTGCACTCCAGCCGCTAATGGGCTCAGCTCTCAACCGTTGAACTGACACTTTATCTTTTTCCTCCTGGCGTACGCAATGTTTACAATCAGCCTTGCAGGGTCGCCGGGAGAGGGTATCTGCGTTGGAGTGAAGAGTTCCCTTTCGGTGCTGTATCTCGTAGTCATACATCTGTAGCCGCTCAATCCACCTCGCGACTTGTCCTTCAGGGTTCTTAAACTGCAGGAGCCACTTTAGAGACGCATGATCTGTACGCAGGATGAATTTCTGCCCATATAAGTACTTGTGGAAGTGCTTTGTTGCCAGGATCAAAGCCAGGAGTTCCCGCCTGGTTACGCAATAGTTCCTCTCCGGCTTGGATAGCACTTTACTGAAGTAGAAAACTACTCTCTCTTGGCCATCATGGATCTGCGAAAGAACGGCTCCGATCCCAACATTTCTAGCGTCGGCATCTACAATAAATGTTTTTCCTGGAGTAGGGTACGCTAGAATTGAAGCATCACACAGTTGGTGTTTGAGACTCTTAAAACTCGCTTCGCATTCACCTGACCATTTGAATGGTTTTCCCTTTTCCGTCAGTTGGTGCAAGCTCTTTGCGATCCTTGCAAAGTCCTTCACAAACCGTCTGTAGTACGTTGCAAGTCCCAGGAAGCTCCTCAGCTGGTGTTTGTCTTTGGGAGCGGGCCAATTTTTCACCGCATCGACCTTCTCTGGGTCAGTCCTTACTCCCTCGGACGAGATGATGTGCCCTAGATATTTTACCTCAGATCTAAAGAGATCACACTTTTTCGGGTTAAGCTTTAATTGTGCATTTCGTAGTCTCTGGAACACTTCCTTCAAGTTATCTCGATGTTCTTCAAAGGTTTTTCCAACCACGATGACATCGTCCAAGTAGACCAAACACGTTTTCCATGTTAGCCCCAACAAAACACGCTCCATTAGACGCTCAAAGGTTGCCGGCGCGTTACACAATCCAAATGGCATTACTGTGAATTGCCAGAGCCCGTTTCCTGCTGTGAAAGCCGTTTTCTCGCGGTCTTACGGATGGATCTGCACTTGCCAGTAGCCACTCTTCAGATCTAGAGTGGAAAACCATCGGGCTCCGGACAGCGTATCCAGCGTATCGTCAATCCTTGGTAGAGGGTAGCTATCCTTTTTGGTGACATTATTCAGTTGGCGATAGTCTACACAGAACCGAGTGCTGCCATCTTTCTTTTTGACTAGAAAAATTGGAGATGCCCATGGGCTTTTAGAGCATTCGATCACTCCTTCCTTCTCCATCGTCGACACCATCTCTGCAACCTCCGTCTGCTTAGCCAATGGTAATCGTCTGGGAGGCTGACGAATCGGTCTCGCATCTCCAGTGTCTATCCGGTGTTGTACAAGGTGTGTTCGGCCATACTCACAGTCCCGCGAAGCGAATATATCAGCAAACTCGTTGATGAGGTTCCCTGCCATGGCTTGCTGCTCCTGATTCAGATCGCAGTGCTGGAATAAAGTTCTTTTCACCTCAGTCATTCCCATTGGTGAACGAGGCTTCGCAACACCTTCCTGTGATAGTTTCGTGATGGCAGTAACCGGTACACACTTTCCAACCACCTCACCTTGCTTCAATTTGATGCTTTTGTGTTCCGCATTAAGAACTCGTACGGGAACCATATTGTTCTTCGGCTCGACAAGCATTTTTCCAACCACGCAGTTTCGGCAGTGGTTGTCTTCTGGCTCGACTAGAAAGAATCGGTGGGCCCCAGGATCACCTTCCAGCTTTGTCCAAATCAGTGTCTCTGAAGAAGGTGGTAGGATCTCGTCCTTACTAATGACTTTACTCAGTGATACGGCGTTCTCGTTCCCGTACACCATCGGAATCTCTACGTTTCGATACTTGAGTACTTGCATACCAATGTCCAATACTACATCATGCGCCTTCATGAAATCGATTCCAATGATGCATTCGTCACATATATCACCTACTAGGAAAGCGTGGGAGAATGCTAATTCTGCCAAATTTATTGTTAGTATGACCTCACCATACACTTTCGCTGTCGCTCCTGTTGCTGTTGTTGTTGTTCAGACAGTAATTGCTGGTGTTGTGCAGCCAAGACTGACGGACGATGTCCCTTCTTATAATGGAAGCGGTGGCACCGGTGTCGATGGTTGCCACGCACTTATTTTGTCCGATATAGGCTTCCACTGTTAGACTCTGGTTTCCTCGTTTGGTTTGGGAGACTTGAATTGTGGTCCTGGGGTCGTCGATTCCGGAAACCAACTTCTGCCCCGCGAAGCTGGTCCTTACGCGTTTCCCGACTGCTGGTTCTGCGAAGCTATATCTGCAGGATGGATGTTATCCCTGCCAGATGCTTCTTCGTTGCGCCTCCTAGGCCCGCAATGTGGACAACTGCCTTGTCTGGGTGGAGCTCTGCACTGTGTCTGTATGTGCCCTATTTTGTTGCAGTTCCAGCAGCGCATTTGACCTCTGTTATCTCTGCTCCGGTCTACGATGTCTGCTCTTTGACATGAGCATTCAACAGCTGTAATTTCCCTTACGCGGTGGAACACATTCGATGCCTGATCAGCAGCTTGCATTGTCAAGGCAAATGCTAGGGCCTCAGCGAGAGTTCTCCTTCCAGCCATTCTTACGGCCATTTGCAGTTGTCTATCTTCAATGGCTTGGATAAACGCCTCCACAGCCATTTCATTGATGAGAATCTCACCAGCATTAGGATATGACAAATGTGCCAAACGTTCGATATCTGCTTGCAGCTGTTGAAGTGTTTCTCCCCTCTTCTGGACTCTACTGCGTAGCTGAACCCTGTACACTTGCTGCATATGCTCATCACCGAAGCGCATCTCTATAGCTTTGACCAGGGCGTCGTAGTTGTGTTGCTTCTCTTCTGAGACGGTTTGGAGTAACTCCGCAGCTGTACCTCTTAGTGCGAGCGTTAGCGCAATCGACTTTTCCTCGTTATCCCAGCTGTTCGCCACTGCAGCTGCTTCAAACTGTTTCTTATAAATTGGCCATGATGTTTGACCATCGAAAACAGGAGGCTGCATTTCTTTCCTTCTCGGGCAGTTCGCAGAATTTTCTCGAGCCTTCTGCTTCTTCACTTTCTCGAGCTCTTTAGCCAAGTTCTCGATGTTTGTATCGATTTCGTCGAATTTGGTTTCAACCTTCTCGAACTTTTGGTCAATTTCTTCAAGTTTTCCTTCGAGAACATTTTTAAATTCTTCCACAGCGCTCTTTTGGGCGGCAACTATGGAACTCTTTTGTTCTTCGAATTTAGTGTCCATTGCTTGCAATTTGGAATCTAGAGAATTCTTTTGTTCATTAAATTTAGACTGTTGTTCTAGAGAATGCTTTTGTTCATCAAATTTAGAGTCCATTGATTGCAGTTTGGAATCTAGGGAATTTGTCTGTTGTTCTAGAGAATTCTTCTGTTCATCTAACTTAGAGTCCATACAGTCGAATTTCTGATCGAACTTGGCCAAAAGTAGTTCCATCATAGCAGACATATCAACGGCTGTACTTACTTGTTCTTCTGCTACGTCGAAGAAAACGGACTTGGGATTTTCTCCTTCGTTTTCAACAGCTTCCTGCAGTCGAAGCACCAGATCACTTTTTCCTCCAGCTGTGGAGAGATTCCGCTTTTCTAGCTCAGCTTTTAACTGCGGTATACTGAGCTGTAGTAATTTCAATGTGCGGCCCATTTTTCTTTCCTTTTTTTTCACTAATTCACTTCACTTTAATTTCACACTGAATACGTTTTATCCCACTTCTGACACCAATGTTACATTCAGGCTAGGATTCGAAAAGATAAAACGTAATTCTATTTAATTAATCTTTATTAGTTCTCTTTCAATGTCTTTTACTTCTTGATTATTATTCTAATAATTCACTTATTTAATTCAACAATTCACTTTCACAATTAATCACTTTAAATAAACAATCACGTTTCTCTTATTCAATATTCTCTATACTTTTCACTACTGTCATCTATCGCCCTTCTTTATCGCGGTTCACAACTCGAATGTCTTGGGTGCTCCTGCGATATCTATTTGTGGCAGCACCTGACAGCACTGTTGCAGCACCTGACAGCACAACCACTACCGCCGCCATCTGCCAATGGATACCGCCACCATCGCACGGATTCAAATAGGCAAACAACTGCCGACAGATGTTCGTTCCGCTGTTGGTTTTGCATTCCGGGAAGATAATTACTGTCGTATTCTCAGTCTGCTTATTTTACTCAATAAATTAGTCGAAATAAAAAGGTTGACTTTTACTTTCTACAATTGGTGACCCCGACGTGATCGGCAAAATAAAACAGCATCAACGCAAAGCATTATTTCTGCCTCATATTACGAATGTTATACAGCAACTCGCAGGACACTCAAACCGGTGAGGAATCCACTTATAAAGCAGAAACTAACAAAGTTTTCTCAGCTAAGATCCCACCTCATTCCGACATGGAAAATGATCAAATCTCCGCAGTGGCTAACTGCAAGATACCATCACTCTGGATTGATGAACCAGAACTTTGGTTCCTGCATGTCGAAGCTCGTTTCGAAAACCACAGGATTACGGCTGACACAACCAGATACAACATGGCCGTGGGAGCAATCGAGAATGTAGATGTCCTTCGCCAAGTATCTGACATCATTAGGGATCCTCCCGAAGCAGACAAGTATCAGTTCTTCAAAACTCAACTCGTTGCTCGCCTCACAGACTCAAAAGAAACTCAGCTAAATAAGCTATTATCCGACTTTGAACTAGGAGATCGAAAAACCTCGCATCTACTGAGGGAGATGAAAAATCTTGCAACCAACAGCATCTCTGAGGAATTTCTGAAGACTCTCTGGATGAAAAGGCTGCCTTTCAGTGTAAAAGCTGTGCTCTCTGCTGCCGATGGTGTCCCACTAACAAAGTTGTCAGAAATCGCTGATCGCATCCTGGAAAACACCGCTAACATGCAAATATGTGCAACTTCTTCCAAAAACCCTCTCAGCTCAACTGAATCACGGCTTTCAATTATTGAGCGTGGCCTCGCAGAACTGACAACTGCAGTTCAAAACATCACCATAAAGCTGGAAACACCACAGCAGCCGCGACAAAATCGACCCAGAACCCGATCACCAAATCGCAACCAAAATTCTTTCTGCTACTTTCACAACAAGTTCGGCTGCGATGCCCACAATTGCGAGCAGCCATGCAACTTTGTTTCGAATCAGGAAAACCAGCGAAGCTGTCGTTAATGCGAGCGCTTGACGGCAGCACCAGAAATATCAACAGTATCATAGAACGCCGCTTATATCTTCACGACAGAATCTCACACACACGCTTTTAAATTGACTCAGGATCCGTGGTCTCAGTTGTACCCCGCTCCTTTGTCAAACATCAAACTTCAAAAGGCCCCCTAAAACTATTCGCCGCAAACCAAACTGAAATTAATACCTACGGTGAACACCATCTTAGCGTCGACTTCGGCATTCGGCGTTCACTGAAATGGTCCTTCATCATAGCCGATATACAAACGTCAATAATTGGCGCTGATTTCCTTGCTCATTTTGGACTCCTCATAGACCTCAAAAATCGACGGCTCGTCGACTCCATCACGATGCTCACTTCAGCTGGAGGGGTTTTCAATACTAAGGAGTTTGGAATTTCCATAGTAAGTAAACAAACACCGTACAAAGCTATTATTGACGAGTTCATTGTGACTACGAATATTCCACCCCACAAAATAAACCTTAACACTACGGTTAAACATCAAATCGAAACCACAGGCAGGCCAGTAGCAGAGAGATATCGTCGACTTTCGGGAGACAAACTTACGTGGCAAAAGCTGAATTTAATTTCCTCATAGAGCAAGGAATCTGACGGCCATCCAAAAGTCCTTGGGCAAGTCCGCTTCACATGCAAAAGAAAAAAACGGGAGGCTGGCGTGTCTGCGGTAACTACCGCAGACTCAACAGCCAAACAGTTCCAGATCGTTATCCAATTGCACATCTTCACGACTTCGCAGAGCAACTTCACGGGAAAACAACTTTCAGCACACTTGATCTCTCTCGCGCATTCTATCAAATTAGAATGGCACCCGATGATATCGCCAAGACTGCCGTAATAACACCATTCGGACTCTACGAGTTCGTAGTGATGCCTTTCGGGCTACGAAATGCCTCACAGACGTTCCAAAGATTCATGGACGAATTACTGCGAGGTTTGGACTTCACTTCTCGCTATATCGATGATATATTTATTATGTCCGAAACTCCTGAGCAACACAAAATCCACCTCAGGGCAGTTATGTCGAAGCTGAAGCAATTTGGTCTAGCGATCAATTTGGACAAATGCGTTTTCGGTAAGTCAGAAGTACTTTTCTGTGGCTACACAATAAACCAGTTCGGCATTAAACCACCCTCGGAACGTATCTCTGCCATTCTCGAGTACCCCAAACCCGCTACAATTGTCGAACTCCGGCGATTTTTGGGAACCATCAACTATTATCGCAGATGCATTCCACGAGCAGCACACCAACAAGCTATTCTCAATGATTTCCTGAAAGAATCCAAAAAGAATGATAAAAGACCAGTGCCATGGAATCCTGAATCATCGCAAGCTTTTGAGATCTGCAAACGAGGTGTAGCCGAAGCTGCTTCACTGGTACATCCAGCTCCCAACGCAGAGCTCGCACTCACTACGGATGATTCGGATCAAGCTTTAGGAGCAACACTCGAACAAAAGGTCAACGACACCTGGCATCCACTTGGTTTCTTTTCACGCAAACTCAGCACAACCGAAGCAAAGTATAGCACCTATGATCGAGAGCTACTCGCAATCTACAGGGCCATAAAATTCTTTTGTCACATCTTAGAAGGGCGTCCATTTGTCATCAAGACCGACCACAAGCCTCTGGTCTATGCCTTTTCACAGCGGGCAGACAAAGCCTCACCCAGACAATTTAGACACCTGGACTACATCTCCCAGTTTACCACCGAAATTATCTATATCGAGGGCACCGAAAACACAGTCGCAGATGCACTGTCTAGGCTTAACCAAATCAACATGCCCAGCACAATTGAGGAACAAGAACTTCAGGAACACCAGGAAAGGACGGTGAGCTGATAAACCTCATAGCAAATAAATCATCTCTAAAACTACAAAAACTGGCAATCGGTCGCTACAAAGAAATCTACTGCGACGTATCAAGTGGTCAACTCAGACCTTATATACCCAAGACACTTCGTAACAGAGTTTTTGATTCTGTGCATGGACTCTCTCATCCAAGTGGTCGCTCATCCTGCTTACAGATTCGTCAAATATATGTCTGGCCCGGAATGAAAAAAAGACATTTTGGAATGGTCCAGATCATGCATACCCTGCCAACGAGCCAAAATATGCCGCCATAACAGTCGCATTCCTAACAAAATAGATGTCCCAGACAACCGCTTCGACCACATCCACATTGATCTTATCGTACTGCCTAGAGTTCAAGAATACAAATACTGTCTCACTATGATTGACCGTTTTTCCCGTTGGCCTGAGGCAATTCCTCTCAAAGACATGACTGCAGACACCGTAGCTGCAGCCCTCTACACCCACTGGATATCTCGCTTCGGATGTCCCAAAGTCATTTCGACGGACCAGGGTGCGCAGTTCGAATCGGCACTATTTCGTGCTCTAACGAATCTCATCGGTGCGAAACGAATTCGCACGACCTCTTACCATCCTGCCTCCAATGGTTTAATTGAACGCTGGCATCGGTCGTTGAAAGCTGCCTTGATGTGTCACAAACAAACTACCTGAACTGAACTTCTTCCTACGGTATTAATAGGACTGCGCACTGCATACAAAGAGGATCTTAAATCATCCGCTGCTGAGATGCTTTATGGGAGAACCATCCGTATTCCAGGTGAGTTCTTCATTAACTCTGATCAACTTGCAGACCCGCAAATATTCGTGGAGAAATTCCGGGAGCATATGAGGAAGATTCGTCCCACAGCTACTGCTCATCACATAAAGCCCAGCATGTTCATCCTCAAAGGCCTTTACACATGCTCGCACGTCTTTCTAAGGACAGACGCAGTGAAAACGCCACTGCAACCACCGTACACAGGTCCTCACAAAGTCGTCCACCGCATTAACGACGACATTTTCACTATATTGTTGCACGGAGAGAATTTTAATGTGTCTGTGGACAGACTCAAACCAGCATTTATTATCCGAGAAGACAATGAATGTGGAGATTCCTCAGCGACAAGCATTTCGTCGGGATTTTTGCGAAATTATTCCAAGAAACCAAAAACTTTCAAAACTGTCACTTTCACAGACGATACTCGAACGAAGAATTTGGAGGGGGAGTATTGTGGCAGCACCTGACAGCACTGTGGCAGCACCTGACAGCACAACCACTACCGCCGCCATCTGCCAATGGATACCGCCACCATCGCACGGATTCAAATAGGCAAACAACTGCCGACAGATGTTCGTTCCGCTGTTGGTTTTGCATTCCGGGAAGTTAATTACTGTCGTATTCTCAGTCTGCTTATTTTACTCAATAAATTAGTCGAAATAAAAAGGTTGACTTTTACTTTCTACATATTTATATCTCTTAGTGACACCTTTCGAAATTTCCAGATTCGTTGAGAAGGTTCGTTTAGTAGGTTCGAGAACATCATGTATATACTATTTATTCCACAGCTACTCAAACTGCTATCCAAATGCTGCCAAAATCGGTAATATGGCCACTTTCTACTAGATGGCGCAGTTGACTAATTAATGCTGAATGACGGTTCAAGCAAACATGCAACAATATTATAATCAAAAAGATTTACCACGTTAATGACAAATTCGGGTAACGAAAACCTAAAACACCTTCACAACACAGAAAGTTCACTACTGATGTATAATGGGATTACTGCAAAATGTGCCGAAAACAATCACCAGGTCCCGTTATTAATGTGAAATCAGCAGCCTACTCTGCGGCCGTTAAATTCAAAATTTATAAAGAATTATTTTTTGTCACGGAAATCACAATTTTGTTGAGGACACTCACTAAATAATTTTCAAATAACTTTGAATATACTCTAAAAGTAAATTGACTGGGCCACAGTCCCCATTGTTCTTTCTTCTTCAATGCTTCATCAATAAAATTTGCAAACCGGTTTACATTTTACAAATAAAATGCATTTGTTGAAGGAAGGTACAGCTGGGGACATGCCATGGTAATGACATTTTTTAAGTTAAAATTTCGGCATTACTAAAAATGAATATTTGTTTTTTATATGTGCATATGTTAAAAGAGTATATATAGAATTGTATTTCAGTCAAATATATAAAAATATATATGTTTTTTTAGCCTATAAACGCCGGACCGCAGAATATTAATATTTTCAAATATTCACCCATATATACCAACTAGCCATTTAATTTAGTTTAGTTTCGTGTTCAGTTAACGTTAAGTTCGCGGTAATTCTTTTTTCGTAAATTTAATTGTAAATTTGATTTCTTTGTCGTGCCAATATAGTTTTTTTATTCGAGTCATTTAGTTTTAAGATCAAAATGAATAAATTTCTAGATTTTATATGAGAAGTAAAAGAAAAATGATGAGTTTGGTATAAAGCGGGGCATTTAGGGATGAGGGTGGATGGAAAAGGAAGGGCGGCGATGAGTAGGATATAAAAGATGGCGAATTAAGGGGTTAATAAGGCGAGTAGAGTAACCATGGTAGGGAGGGTAGAGGCAAAAGTTCTCGCACGTCAACATAACCTCGACGTAAAAGACTGGCATGGTTTTTTTGTTGCATGGACCAAGGGGCAAGTCCCACACCCACCGACGAGCTAAGGAAGGGAACTTGCATGCCAGCACCTGAAGAAAAGTACGGTCCCAGTAACAACTGGCGAAGCAAGGCGAGCACGGGACAGCTAGTAATGCATATAACGAAAAAAAACACAAGACAAGATCGAACAAATACACTTACTTATCTTTAGATTTTGTTGTGCACTAATGATGCGACGGCAACTGTCCGGCTCTTTTGCATGTGGTTCTACGAAAAACGAAATTTATTTCGGCGCCTACCACGGCATCCATAAACTAAACCTTCGGCTTCGGCCAAAACTTCGGTCTCATTTGGCCGAAGCCGAAGGTTTTGCCTAAGGTGATATTTTTAGCCGAAGGTTCGGTCGGGCACTTGATTTTATTGGGTATGAAATGCTTTATCCCTAACCGGGTAAAAAGTTTCAAACCCAAGGTAAACGCGTGGTATGACTCGAGCTGCAAAGAGGCTATCAGGTCAAAGGAGGTAAGCTTTCGGTCTTATAAGGCCCAACCATCTGAGCAAAACCGGAAAACAAGCAAGCCAGAAATGACCGCAATGCCCTTATTAATTGTGTCAAATTCTCCTACCACCAAAATCTGAGGCAAAAAATACTACAAAGTCCCAAGGGTAGTAAAAACTTTTGGTCGTTTGTCGAAAACATCCATGCGTGAATATTCTTAAAATCCGCTCACTGATACGCCCACTTTAAGAATTTGACTTCGTCATCTATCCCGACATCCATTTACAACGACATTCCAGCTGTGAGCTCTCTGGGTAAAGTCAATCTGCTTGCTCTCCCCCTGTAATCGAGCGCGTAGAATACTCCATGGAACCAATCCACTTGTACAGTGGCTAGAGTACTTCGAGCTCTTGACATACACAATTCCACTGGTCCAGATTGTATTTCCCCTATCGTTCTGAAGAGGTGTTCATCTTCTCTGGCAAAACCACTGTGTACGCTTTTCTATCTGTTCTATTCTTCAAGGGTCTTTCCGAGAAGATTTCAAGCAGCATTTGTCCAGCCTGTACCAAAAAAAGGCTAATCTTCTTTTCCCTCCTCCTACCGACCAATTGCACTTGCGTCCCTTCTTTCTAAGGTCATGGAAACGCTGATAAACCGTCAGCTCATGAAATATCTTGAATCCCGAAAACTTCAGAACTTCTAAATGACATTTTTTTTCGCAGCAACAGGTCCACTGGTGATTTGACGACATATCTAACCGAAAAGTGGAACCTATCTCTTCACGGTGGTGAAAGTAAAATTATTGCGCTTGATATACCAAAGGCATTTGACAGAATTTGGCTTTAAGCTCCCTTGTCGAAAATGCGTGCATTTGGAATCGGTGATAATTTTCTTCAATGGATTTGAAATTACCTTTCGGACCGTTCAATTCAAGTCGTTTTCTACGGTTTCAAGTCTGCAGCTCACCAAATAAATGCTGGTGTTCCCCAAGGCTCTGTTCTGTCTCCGACTCTCTTTCTCATTTTTATAAATGATCTCCTGTCTGTTACTTCTAGTCCAATCCATTCCTTTGCTGATGACAGTACTCTCAGCCCCTCTTATTCGGGTGTGGAACAGGCACGGCAAAGTATGTTAAGCTCATTAAATTTCGATTTTAAAAGCATAACTCAGTGGGGTACAACCAATAGAGTGGAATTTAATGCTTCTTAAACGCAATGATGTCTTCGGCATTAAAGCAAAATCACACACACTGTCATTATCCATAAATGGCACCTGCATCGCTGAAACCGAAAGACTTTCCTTTGTCGGTATGTGTGTTAATGACAACCTCCGTTGGAATGACCACATATTCGATGTCGCCAAGAACGCAGCGAAATGTCCAGGCTTCCTTAAGCGATGTAAGAAATATTTCACCCCTTCTGATCTGGCTACAATTTATAAGGCGTTTATTATTCGCCCGAAACTCGAGTACAATGCTCATATCTGGTCTGGTCACCATAAACTTATTTGGAGCTACTTGACAGGAACCAAAAATGCGCGATAAAACTCATTGGCGACCGAGACATCGCGAGATCGATTGACTCTCTTAGTCATCGTCGTAGTCTCCTGTCTTTCGTTATTTTATCGTTATTTCCACCATAAGTACTCAAACGAAATAGCCAGTTGCATTCCACCCCTAGAACATTTCAACCGCAATACCCGACATGCAGTGAATGCTCATCAGTTCACCCTCAAGCCTGTATTCCGACATACAGTGCAGTTCAAAGAATCTTTCCGCAGCCGCACAACACGAATGTGGAATACTCTTCCACACACTATTTTTCCTTCACATTATAACCTACAAATATTTAAAACCAACGTGCATCAGCATCTATCCTTTTCTTCTAATACTAATTTCCTTAACGTCCGCGCTGTGTAGCCAATATCTGAAAAAATCCCTTTTATGTTATTTTTTTCGAGTCTATCCATATTCCGCTTTCAGCATTAATGAATAAGCTACGAACTTTATAGTATTTAGTTTCAGCCTTTATGTTTTCTATGTTTAAAAATGTTACAACACATTACAAAATACAAGTTAATATATACATAAGAAGATATAAAGGAAAAACGATTCCCCTTATGTTTGAACAAGAGGATCATCATCAGAAAATCTGTTATGATCATAATTGTTAGAGACATTTACATCATGCATAACGCCGTCGTCTATTCTCGTAGCACCTGTCTTTGGATCATAGTGTGAATTTGCAAATCTAGTAAACGATGCTCGAACTCTTTTGTTTCGTCTAGTAATATAAAATACTGATGCAAAGAATATAATTGATATAAGTACACAGACTGGCAGAAACCAAATATACGAGGATGTTGAAACTTGTTTATACCACTTGGAAGTTGGCATAAATTCGATATTCTCAGTTTCTATGATTTCAGAGGTAAATCCCGCATTTGTTATTGTACGGACGCCAAATGTGAATATTTTTCCAATCGCGTCATCTCCAATAGCCAAATCTGACTGATTAACGACTATTGGGGGAGATGTAGCGATGATAATTTTTACAATAGGAGCTTCGTCCGGACTGGAGTAATTTGATAATAATCCTTCATATACAACAAGTTCATAGTTAAATCTGAAATAAGAAAAAATAATATAAGTTTATTTTAATGATAAGGTCTTCTCAGGCATGTACTTGAAATCGTAAGAAGCGTGTATTTCCTTCCAGTAAATCAAGAACGATCCATCTTTTTGCTGCAATACTTTTAACTGTTTTGGACTCTCAAGCTGTGTTGAGTGAAGTAGAATAGAGGCTTGCTCAGATACTTCAGTACTTCTTTTCACAGATATGTTGTAAATAGCACCAAAAGGTATGTCAACTATATAATGAGACATGGCTTTGTGCGAATATGCTTTCAACTCAAATTTGAATGTTTTATTCTGCTTCTGCTCTGAAATTGTGAGCAGGTAGGGTGGATAGGTTTTAGTAAATGGGCAACTATGTTCCCATTGGATGAACAAGACTCGTTTTTGTTCGTTAATTTTAGCAGTTAAATTTCTTGGCGGATTTTTAAAATCGTCATCGGTTTCGAAAGTCACTGGTTTTCTTGGTAATGGACCGGGCCTGTATGGACTGACAATATTAACTCCAATTAAATATGATAAGCATGGTTTTAAATCAGTCAGAACTGCATTCGTATTCCTAGTTATTATGCGGGGTTCTAGAATTAAATAAATAATTTCACTAAAAAATTAAAAAAACATTTTAAAATCAACTTACTTTCCAAATATTCACGCAGTGTTGTACCATAATAAATACCATATGTGACCATGGCTGACATTTTTGCCTTTTCCCATTTTACGTCAACTGTGTGATCGTTGTTATTAAGAATTCGTATATTCTTTATGTCTGGTAAGGCCTCCCCATCCAGTTTAACTTGAATTGATAGTGGAGCACCAACATCGTTTTCATTTAACGGTGCAACTTTAAATGTGTACAATACTCCGCGTGCCAGTTTGCTAAATGTTATTTCTGTAGTATTTACTTTCTCGTTTACTAGATGGGGGTATGGTTCAGGTAAAAATGCTCTCACATAAAATGATTTAATGGATGGTTCAGATTGCCATTTCAAAGTGACGGTAGTATTATCATCAGTTATCGTATAAGAAAGATTCTTCAGATCTTCTGTAGAATGAATTGGCTGCAAGTCTATCTTAACAACATTTGATGATGAGGATTCTCGTCTCTTGTTGGAAGCAGTAGCCTAAAGGACAAAAGATAGTTTTTATTTAAAATATGTATAAATCTAAATTCAGTTTCACTCTGAAAACAAAAATAATTTTATGTGATTTCGATCATATCTAACGGGAAGAACCCAAAAGTTAAAGTCAACAACTAATTTGCAGATGCTCAATAAGTACATTTTGAGAGTACCTCAGTCAATCTTTGGAGTTTTCCTCGAACGATGAAAAACACAATCTGCGTTTTTGCAAAGTTAAATTGTTTACTGGTGAAACACTGATTTACTTGAGTGAAAAAACATTGAGGAGATGGCTAAAGACGAATAAACCCAAGAATAACGTGAGCAACACTAAGACCCAATTTATGGATTCTCCATTAAAATTAAAAGCGCCGTTACAAATGGCAAATTCATTGATTTTAAGAAAATCGATTAATTCACTGTCTATTAGCGATTTTAAAAGAGGCTGTCCTGCATTAATTCTAAAACTGGCAATAGCTGAAATGTCATAAGCGGGATTTTTAGCGCTAAAAGATAAGCGTTTGCAGACAGACAACAAAAAAAACTCTGACTACATTTGTTTTCGTGTCTGATTACATTTGGTTATTATCTTTTTATCTTTTACCCGCAAGGATACTTCTCTGGAGAGAGGTAACGGGCGTAACGACCCTGCGGACCCTAGTCACAAAAATCCAGAAGCGTCTGACCCATATTGGGCGGCTCCCTGGTCAGCGTCTGTTCTCCATGTCAGGAGCGGCTGTGCACAATAAAATAAAAAAAAGTTTAAACTTTTCGCAAAAGTTAAAAAAAAAAATATGCAACGAACAAAACAAATGATATAATTACCCAGGTGGTAGGCCAGTTAAGCTGGCAAATCCACCCTCTTCGGAGGTCGGTTCCATGGATTCTGGTGGGGACCATTTATTGCTACGCAACGACCCATTTGGGAGAAGTAAAAGGGTAGAGAGAACACCCCCATCTAAAAAAGAAGAACAAAATGAAACATTGAAGGCTAAATATTTAAAACCCTGCGATGAAAAAGATGAGTTTAAGCAACTCAATGAGACACTGCTAAAGGAGATAAATAATCTGAAGCAAGAGTTGCAATTGTTGAAAGAAGAGGTCAACAACCAGAAAAAAGTAAATGTCCAACCTGTCGAGTTCTCAACAGACGAGGAAGAACTAAGAAAAGAGATAGAAGGGCATCGTTACTAGGGGAATAAAAATAAAAAAACGCAAAATGAGTGCGTCCCCAAAAATCTCACCAACAAAAGAAAGCTGCACAGTCACTGTGTATGCTTCAAACAAAGAAAATAAAACACAAAATCCAACCAAGCCCCCACCAATTATCGCGCTGCAAGTAAATAAGTACGAAAGCTTGGTCAAAGTATTGGGGCAAATAAAATTAAAGCTAGTACAGCACTAATAAACAAAAATGACATCAAAATCAATGTGGTTGAAGAAGAGGGATACAGAAGCCTCACTAAAATACTAAACCAAAAAAGGTACAATGGTATTCTTATTAAAATAAGCAACCCAGACCAATGAAGGTGGTAGCGAAAAGACTGCATTACTCATGCTCACCCGAAAGCATAAAAAAAGAGTTAAAAGACAGAGGCTTTAAAATCTTGGAAGTTGTAAATATGCTTAAATTTAAAAGCAAAGTACCGCTACCGATTTTTACACTCAGCTTCGAGAATGACGAAGATAAGAAAAAAATATATGGAATAAAAAACATACTTGGGATGCAAGTTGAGATTCATACCCTACGTAAATCGAAACAAGTGCCCCAATGTAAAGATTGCCAAAAATATGGGCATACACATAGATACTGCAACTCAAATCCAAGATGTGTTAAATGTGCAGGAAGTCACCACACTAAAGAATGTAAGAAGAAAGAGGATGAACATCCTAAATGTGCAAACTGCAATGAAAAACATCCTGCTAGCTACAGAGGTTGTTTAGTTGCAAAAGAAATCCAACTTGCAAGGGACAAAAAGCAAAAGAAAACACAAAAAAACTCAAATAAGGATGAGCAAACAGTTAAAAAGGACTTGCAAAAGAGCCCACAGAAAAAGCCTAAAGACCAAGCGATAATCAAAAAGGTCCCGAAAGAAAAAAGACAGCTGGTCCAAAAATGACATATGCTCAGGCAGCATCAATAAATACTCAAATACCAGCAGATAAAACGGTAAAACGCAAAGTAGGGCCAAACGCATGGAAAACCTCATGAAACAAATCCTAAACAGGATTGGCTCCATGGAAAAATCGAATAAAACGATATAAGATAGAATATTGTTGTTAGAGAGACAAAACAGCAACAAAAGAGCTGTTACCAAAAGACAGACATGATGAATAAAATAAAAAATTCTTGAATGCAATGCTAATGGTATCGAGAGTCGCAAGGACGAGATGCAAGTGACTCTTGACATACACCAGATAGATATATGTCTCATTTCGAAGACGCACTTTAAATTGATTACTGACTTCAAACTGCAAGGATATGAATTCTATCATTATCCACATCCTTATAACTGTGCAAAAATTGGGGCCGCAGTGTTAATAAAGAATACAATAAAATACCATATAGAAGCAAAATTCCAATCATGTGCCATCCAAGGAATTTCCATATGTGTAGAAACGAGCAGTGGACAAATATCTGTTGCAGCAGTATACTGCTCTCCTAGCTATAGACTAAAGAAAAATGATTTTAAAAGTCTTTTCCGCATATTTCACAATAGATTAATCGCGGGAGGAGATTTTAACGCCAAAAATAAGTATTGGGGATCTAGATTAACTAATACTAGAGGCAGAGAACTATATGAAGCAATTAAAGAAGATAGCGCCAAATATCACTCAACGGGAAAACCTACCTATTGGCCAACAGATAGAAATAAAACCCCAGATCTTGTCGACTTCTTTCTATCAAAAAATATATATTCAAATAAAATAAGCAGAGGAAAGGACCTGATCTTCAATCAGATCATTCCTCTATACTCTTAACACTTAGCGATAAAATAATAATAAAAGACCATAGCCCAAAACTAGTAAGTAGACTGACTGATTGGAACTACTTCAGACAGAAGTTGGAAGAAAGTATCCAACTATCACCAGCTATTCAAACAGAAGATCAACTAGAAGAAGCAGTCCAAATATTGACGCTCAGAATACAAAAAGCTGCGTGGGCTGCCACTCCCAAAACAACAAAAAAGATCAAACAAAACTCTTATCCTCCCGAAATATGTGAAATTATTACAGAAAAGAGGAAAGCTAGAAAACGCTGGCAACAGACAAGGGCGCCAAGCGACAAGACCACACTGAACAACTTAAGTTATAAGCTCAGAAAATCTGTAAGAGAATTCAATAATGAGTCTTTGAAAACTTACCTCACAAGTCGTACAAATGATGCTAGTACCGACTACTCGCTCTGGAAGGCAACGAAGAAAATGAACAGGCCAATAGCTCACATTCCGCCAGTAAAAACCAGAGAAGGTAACTGGGCGAAAAGCAACCAAGAGAAAGCAAACACTTTCGCTGAGTATCTTGAAGACGTATTCAAACCTTATGAAGATAAAGGTTATCAAGGACTCGAAATAAGGTGCGAAGAAGATACACCTATTCGGCCGGTAACAGCTAAAGAACTTGCCAAAGAAATTAAAGAAAGCATAGATATAAAAAAGGCCCCAGGGTTTGATTTAATTACAGGAGAAATTTTGAAGCAATTTCCACGAAAATGTTTAAAAAAAACTAGCGCAGATTATTAATGCTGCATTTGAATTAAGATATGTGCCAAGCATGTCGAAAGTCGCGGAGGTAATAATGATACCTAAACCAGGCAAACCACCTAACGAAGTTACCTCATATCGCCCAATATCTATTCTACCAATGTTGTCCAAGTTATTCCAAAAAAGTGGTGGTAAAACGTCTACAAAAAATAATAGATGAAAAATCGCTAGTCACAATTCACCAATTTGGATTTAGAAATAAGCACTCTACAATTGATCAGGTGCTTAGAATCACAGATAGAATCGAAAAAGCATTTGAAGAGAAAAATGTGTGCTCTACAGTATTTCTCGATATAGCACAAGCTTTCGATAAAGTCTGGCACAAAGGACTGATACACAAACTACAAAAGCAACTGCCGAAGCAGTATGCGACCATTCTGGAGTCTTATATATCAGATAGATTCTTCAGAATTAAACAAGAGGCAGAGTACTCAACATTAAGAGAGATTAAAGCTGGTGTACCACAAGGCAGTGTGCTAGGTCCAGTTCTATACCTACTTTTCACTAGCGATCTTCCTGAAAGTGAAGAAACCGCCATAGCTACTTTTGCAGATGACACAGCTGTCCTTGCTGTGAGAGCAACTGTCGAAATAGCAACAAAAAAGCTTCAAACAGCAATAAACAATATTTCAGAATGGACTAAGAAATGGCAGATTAGATTAAATGACCTTAAGTCAGTCCATATTAATTTTACGTATAAAAACGTACCACACATTCCAGTCTACATTAACAACAATGTAGTGGAATATTCAAACACAGCCAAATATCTAGCCATGACTCTAGACGCTAAACTGCGTTGGAAAGCGCACGTAAAGAAAAAAAAAGATGAGTTGAACATGCGATACAGTAAAATGTAATGGCTTATTGGGAGATTCTCATCCCTGTCTAACTACAACAAGTTATTGCTATACACGCAAGTTCTGAAACCAGTATGGACCTACGGGCTCCAGTTGTGGGCATGCACATGCCAAGCAAATTTACAAAAAATTCAGGTTTTCCAAAATAAAGTACTAAGGAACATAGTTAATGCACCTTGGTACATACGCAATGCCGATCTGCATAAAGATCTAAATGTTGAAATGGTTGAAGATGAAGTTAAGAAAGTTGCTCAAAGGCATAGAAGTAGGCTTCTCAACCACGTAAACACAGAAATAACAGAACTATTAAATAATGACAATGCAATCAGGAAAAAACCTCTTGATCTATAAGAGTTAGCTAGGGCTAAGAAATCAGGTATTGAGCCTTATTGCGAATATCAATCGACAGTTGATAATTGACTATTTTCAATGTGTGCTATTGTGAACGAATGATTCTAAAGGATTTTGTCAATCGCAGTCAATTAATTTTTTTAATTTGACAAAAATACCAAATTAACAATAGCACACATTGACAATAGTCAATTATCAACTGTCGATTGATCTTCGCAATAAGGCTCATTGACAAAAATACCAAATGAATCGTTCGTTCACAATAGCACACATTGAAATTAGTCAATTATCAATTGTCAATTGATCTTCGCAATAAGCCTGATTGATTTCAAACAAGAAAAAAGTTTAGAAATCCGACAAACGGCGAATTTATCTGTTTAATTCAACAAATATGTAGCCCAAAAACAAATTGCCGATTAGTCGTCGACTAGGTGCAATCTCATTCGGGATGGCGAATGTCAGTCTCCCGGGAGTTTTTTTTTAGATGGGTTAAAGTCTCTCACTATTGCAGAAGCATCCCTCGCGTACTAGCTCTGCAATGTCTTTCGATGATTTTTTCTTCCAGCGAATTCCCAACACAAAAAAAAATCTTTTTATCTGTGAAAGTGCGTTATATACAATTATCTCCAATATTTGCTGGATTTGAGTGATGATGACGAAAAACCACTTGTCGTCGAACGAAGGCAATACAAAAGGGCAAGAAAAATAAATATGCGCTGCATAATGTTGCATTCGACGAAAAGAAAAATGGAAGGATTTGATGAAATAATGGCTGCTACAGAGATCCCAAATACAAGCACAACAGAACCAATCTGAGGCATCAATAATCGCTGGTGGTGATTATTTTACTCTTTGTTATGGTGTAAAGAATTAAACAACTAGATACTAGAACAAAGGTTTACGACATAGTCAGAAAAATCTATCTGGTGGACATAGGAATGCGGTTCATATAAAATTTACAACTATTGAATTCAGTGTGCTGGTTTGCAAATACCCATGTGCACTCATATGAGAACAATGAACTAACTTGTATTTTTCAATAATTGATAACCAACTGGTGGTCAATAAATATTTGGATAATTTACTACAAGTACAGACCCCGAGCAACTTAAGGCTCAATAATAATAGTCGGAGCGTTGTGTACGGCGCCGTCGGAAACAAAGCGAATACAAAGAAGTTGTATTGGGTGCCCATATTAGCGGATTGCTCCGCGTTGACAGATAGACAACAGAAAAAGCACAATTTGAATGACATATGAGGATTTCCTCCAACAATTTCGTTTGATCAAACCTATAGTACTTGCTTCGGCCAGATTCGGGATACTCTCTAGAAAGGTAAACGTTCACATAAAAAAAATATTTATATAGATAATTATTGCAATCAATCGTTTTAGATCACGTTATATTCGTCCAATCGCTCAATTGCTGCCTTACACGTTTTTGTGCGCTTGAATCAATGCAATTATTTTTGCTGGGGTGGTGGCGAGGATGCAGAAAATTATCGCAATCGAAAGGGTTGATACTGTTTTAATGTACAAGCAGTGTGTTCGGCCAACATGAAAATTAAAAACATTGCCGCACGCTGGCCTGACGCATCACATGACACATCAGAAACTATACGAAACGTACGCGAAATGTTATAGAGCGGACATTCGGCGCAATAAAGCGAAGAAGCTCAGTGTTATCTGTGGGCATGTCATTTAAATTGACAACAAACAATGCATAGCATTGCAGTCGATGCAAATGAAGACACCAACAGAATCGGAAGGATTTAACGAAATGATGGCTGCACCAGAGATCCAAAACACAAACACAACTGAACAAAGTGATAGAATTACTGCGCGTGATCTCTTACTCAATAACATTTATGGATGTACCTCCTGATTATAAAGAAATCTGCTTCTGTTTCAGAATGTTGGTACTATCTTAACTTGGTTTTATGCAAATTGAGCAACTTAATTTAGATTTTTAAATCAATTCTTTGAGCCGCCAACAAAGTCATACGAGTAATATCAACGGTTACGCAACTTGGGCTAAGAAATGCAATCCCCATCCACTTGCAATAAAATACAAATTATTGCCCTCTGCAATAATTCGTTTTCGTAAACCCTCCTATAAAAAATTACCACTTTGTAAACAATGATCTTAAGATATTTTTCTTCTTCTTAAGGGGCGCTACAGACCGGGGTGGATCTGGGCCTCAACCAACACGCCTCTCCAGTTAGTCCGATCTTTGGCTAACCGCCCCCAGTTTCCACCTAAGGCGAGGTCTTCCTCTACTGCGTTGTCCCTCCGGGTTGGAATCGAAGACACTTCGTGCCGGAGCGTTGGTGTTCATTCGCTCTACATGTCCTAGCCATCTTAGTCGACTGGTTCGTACTTTTCTGACCAGGTTGATGTCGATGTACAGCTCGTAGAGTTCGGTGTTAAATCCACTCCTCCAAAGCCCGTCAACGCAAACGGGGCCAAAAATCACTCGAAGAATTTTGCGCTCGAAAGGACCAAGAAGATCTTCATCCACCTCTCTGCACCATATATCAGGACTGGGATGATGAGGGTCTTATACAAAGTCTCCTTAGTGTTTCTTGACAAGGCCGTACTAGTCAATTGCCTTCTTATGCCAAATAAACAGCGGTTGGCAAGAGTAATTCTTCATTCGATTTCTGATGTGATGTCGTTTTCAGAATTTATAGCGGAGCCAAGGTAGACAAAGTCCCTAACTACCTCAAAGTTGTGGCTGTCTTTCGTGACGTTCTGTCCGATTCGTCGATCTTGTGTGTCCCTTCTTGTTGACAGCATATACTTGATTTTGCCCTCTAAGATTTTATTAGAAGGGTTAAATTAAAACGCAACAATTTTTTCATAATAGCTTTGGTGAACACTTGTGTTAACAAGCGCAAGTTTCGGACCATACTAATCGATAGTGTTTTAGGCATTAAAACTAGAAGACAGAACCGAGACTTAGGCAATCGTCAATATTAAGTTTTGAAGTCATTAACATTATTATTCCGGTTTAATGAAATTCTCTTCCATCATTCTTCGTGGGCGTTAAAGAAATTAGAGTTAGAAGATAGGGAGCGATACCGATGCACATTGGTTTTAAATGTTTGTAGATAATAATGTGAAGGAAAAATGGAGCGAGGAAGAGCATTCAACATTTGCGTTGTACGGCTTAGAAAAGATTCTCTGTATTTCACTCTTCTTCTCCCTTAATGGCGATGAGGTTATGATCAGGATTAAAGGGGTCAAAACTTATTCGATCAATCTCTGTTACTCCTGCGGTCATGCGAAGCATCTTCATCTTAGCTGCCGTTAATTTGCCCTCATATTTTTTGTATTTTGACCGTTTGTGAGCGCCGGAACACAACTGCGGTGTAGAGCCTTCGTTTCAGCTTAGGAGACATTTCCGAACACAGAAGATGGCTGAGTTTTCCCGCCACTTCATCCACCCTACGCTTACGCGATGTTTAATTGTCAGTGGGTCGGGTGAGTACGGCGGCCATTGAAGCAATTCCGCATTCCGCTCCTCTATCCAACTTTTTACTATGCGCGCCGTGTGGGTGGTGGCGTTGTCCTGATGAAAAGTTCAGTTTATGGGTTCAAAAATGGCTGAAAATTTAGGGAAATTTCTTTTCGAATTTCCTTTATAACTTAATGCAGTCATTTTTAAGGTTTGGAACTCAAGCTCAACAGTGCCATATTAGCTAACTGCTCCCCATACCATAACACCACCTTCTCGACCATGATGCCGCGCTAAAAATAGTTCTTCTTTCCTCACATCGTGGAAGTAATAATTGAACCCATCAGGGCCATCAAAATTAAACTTCTTCTCATCCGAAAAAACTACGTGACGCCATTCATTTTTAAAACTCATATGGAGTCTAAAGAATTCTGAGCGCATACACTTCCGTTTCTCGTTATGTGGTGGTTTCTTTTGAATGTTCATCCGTCTTAGATGTTTAGCACTATTGATAAAACGCACTGTTAAAACGCTTGCAGTAATACTGGCTTTCTGCTTAATTTTTGCCAGAGTCGCAGGAATTGGAAGCACATCTTAAAATTGCTATTTGATCAACTGCTGTTGTTGCCGTTTTTTACCTCGTTTCATGGTTTTTCCGTACGAATCTTTGCTTCTTAAATAAGAATAGACCACACTAAAACTTGGTCCAATTTTGTCAGCTATAGAATGTCTGGTTAGTCCTTTTTCTGTTAGTAAATCGATTTTAGCTCTTTCAACACTATTTACAGATTTTGATCTACTCATTTTTCTTTGAAATACAATTAATCAAATATAATTCTCTTAAACCACTTTAACTGTTGATCTAATGTGTCAATCAACACAGAATATTCATAATCAGTGAAAATAATGACCTTGTGTCTATTCAGTTGACGCAAAATAAAACTGCATTTTTCCGTATTGAATGCATTGCAAGAGAACCAGGGAAAACATAGCGGTACTTTTTGAATTATATTTTCGATTTATTTTCTCAACATCATACGCAAACAGTTAGCATCATCAAGTGATATATTACGGAACAAGGTTTTGAAATAATGGACAACGTAGCTTAGAAAATGTTTGTGCTTATTCAGTTGAAGCGAAGTGTATCTTAAGATGCAGCCGATACTCATCAATCAAAGTTATGCTGGAAACACTTAAATGGCTAAGCGTGAAACAAAGATCAATGCTGAATATTTATATCTTTTCGTATATAGAATGAAATACAATTGACTACCAAAATGCCTTTGTAAAAATTTGCAAATAATAATAACTTTCAGATAGTAAGATGTAGAACGGTATTCGGACAAAATCGCTTATACTATAGAGGTCTAGATATGTATAACAAACTACCGAGTAATATAAAAATGCTTGACAATTATAAACAATTTAAAAAATCTATCATTACCTATGTGAAAACAAATTTTTGAATATATTACGAAAAACATTTGTAAATTTGATGTATTCACTGAAACCAGTTAAATAAAATAGAACTAACTAAAAAAAAAATGTTGCCATCAGCTTGCTTCGCTATTGATCATAGATCGCAGATATTTGAGCTTTTCGCGTTTGGGAATACCTCTTCCATTCACATAAATGTCTGGAATAGTTCGGAGTGGATCACAGAACGGGAAGTACAAGTATTCTGTTTTTTTCGGACTAATACGATACCCATTCCCCTCCAAAACTTCCACCCATACGAACTCCTCGGTGATTCCAACGGGGCATCTTTCTCTGATCTTTAATCTCTCATACATGTCCATGATCATCTGTACCTAGGTTTGTGGAACTCCTCGCTGTCTTAGTGCCACCCAAAACGGATCCTTTGGTTGTCTATCAAAGACCTTTTCAAAATCAACCAACACTATATGAAAATCCTTAAAGGAATCACGATGATTCTTATCATAATCCTTATACTTTGGATTGCATCGGTGGTTGATTCACCTGTGACAAACTCGCACTGGTCTACAGATAGCCGTATTATTTTCCGCAATCCGCTATCTAATACCCGCTCAACGATCTTCCTGGTGAGTAACGCGTATCGCGTACAAAGGTAAACTTTCCCCAGTCTCCAACTCAGTGGGTATCTTTACGATTTCTTGGAGTCTTTGACCTCGTTCCTAACTTCTTCGACAGTAATGTGGTGTACTCCTTCACTGTTCGAACGGCTCTCGGAAAATATATCCCAGGAAATAGTTCATTTAGAAGTTCTTCACAATACTGCTAGTTTTTTTTTTTTTGTCATCCACAAGAAGCAGCCCTTGAGCATTGTTGATGAACTTTGGAGAACGGATTTCCTTCTCTGAGCGGCAAATTTTGAAAATGTTTGTGCCCCTGTTGAAGTTGGTTTGTCGGAGTTTGTGGACAGCCTGGTTTCTTATAGCCGCCGAAAAAGAAATTTCTTCTAACTCCCGATACAGGCCCGCACACACTTTGTTTCTCCGAAAGGCTAAATCTGAGTCTCTCTTTCCGTCTTCCTAATCATTGTAGCATATTCCAAAAATAATGGCGATAAAAGAAGCCGTGACGTGGCTGAGAGAAATGTGATATCCACAAAGGACATCCGTATCTTCTCAGACAGTCGAGCCGCGATTAAGTCCCTGGATCAGTCTCTTTAAATTCCATTGCAGCCCTGGACTGCCGTTCATCTCTCAGGGAGTTGGAGGAGCAGTTTAACATTCACCTCTGTTGGGTACCGGGGCATAGGGACATTCCAGGAAACTGTAGGGCAGATGAACTCGCCAAAAAAGGAACCACACCACCTCTTTTACCAGGCAAGGATTTTCCGGGTATACCAATCGCTACTTGCAAACTTTTTTTCAAGTTAACCGCAATCCAGAGAACAAAGCTTAGGTGGACAAGTAGTAATACATGTCTAGCGACTTAGCATATCTGGCCAAAGCTGGACCTGCGACGCTCTAAGAGTCTAATCTTACTAAACCGACTGCATATTAGCTCCACTATAGGTGCCATTACAGGGCACTTTCTGATAGGCAGGCACGCATCGAGGCTTGGCGTTTATTCAAACGACTTCTGCAGAAGCTATATGGACGAGGAGGAGGAGACTACACTTCACCTTCTTTGTACATGTACTGCTCTCTTCCATCTGGGAGATTTCTTGCTTAATGATCTAAGTGACTGAGCTAACACTGACGTTAGACGTCTATTGCGCTTCAAAAGAAGCTCCAAATGGTTTAACGAGTAATGAAATAAACCCTTAGATCCCTGTGGTATCACAATGGACCTAACATTCATTGGTCTAAGTCTGATTGCCTTAGGCTGACAGCCACCCCAACATAACCCAACCTAACGGTAAGTGACAATATTGAGCTTTAAAAAATTCAACGGCTGGAATTTAGGCTGTTTTTCCAAAATAAAAGCTGGAATTGTTGATTCTACTAAATACGTGTTTTGTGCTGCATTGTGTTAGTGGCTTCAAAAATCCCAACCAAATGAACACATAAAAGGGCACACACATAATTTCTCACTTCTCAAACTTGATCTTTCAAGTCGCGTTTTCAATCCGAACAAAACTCAACAACAAAGTGTTGTGATCGAATTGAGTCTAGTTTAGATTCGATTTGCGTATACTGGGAATTTAATTTGAATTGAGTCCGGAGTGAATCTCTCATGTAAATCGACAAACTGACATTCTCTTGACATTCGTATAGTCAAACACAGTCAGCGGTATTCATTCGAATCTGCTAAATGACCTCTAAACGGTTGTGTAGTTATAGTGCAGGAGTGTCCTTATCCGGCACTTATTCATAAAACTTAATTCCACTCATATTAGTTATACAAGGCTTACGTCAGATACAGGACGACGTTTTTTAAACATATGCAAACGAAAGAATAGTGTTATTAACTCCAATTATGAGTGAATGCCCCTTCTCAGACACTAACATTACAAATTGAAACTCTCCCACAAGTGTGCAGGCTAATCCGTGGGTTGGCGACTGGCGATCACCGCTTTCGTTAAAGGACGATCAAACAATAATCAATAACAGGAGCATGCGCATGTCGAAATCGTAAAGAGGCAGTCCTCAAAACTCCTGCATTACACAATGGCAATAACATCAGCATTTAATTGGCCTCAATAAAGAGGTTGACCGAGAGCGAAAGGACTGCCATTGTTAATTTAAGAGCTTTTTCTTAAGAGCTGACAGCTAGAATGGGATAAAAGAGTGGCGGGATAGATGACGAGGCCGAATTCTTAATGTTTTAACAAACGACAAAAAGTCTTTACTACTCGTGGTACTTTTTAGTGTTTTTTCTCAACTCAACTTTTGGTCGTAGGAAAATTTGACACGATTAATGTGGGCATTTCCGGCTCATTTGAACTTTTCCCGGATTTCCTTAGAAATGGTCTAACGAACAAAGAGGCGATAATACGTTTAGTGTATTTATCAGGGTGCGAGGTAAGACATACGTCTAGTTTATTGGCAGTTTGACAGTAATGTCCGATATTCGTGTATGCTTGACTACTAGCTAGATAAAATTAATAACCTCATCTTAGAAGACCTTACTCGGGTGACGTAACCTAAGCAGAACCGTTAAGTGAAGATCATTCCTTAGTGTTACAAAACAAATCACCGTAGGTGTTATGCCACAAACAAAATCTGCACTGACATGATCCGCAATTCGCCAGATGCTTCCCCCACCCAAGCATTACATGTGGAAAAAGAAAGGGAAGAAGAAGGGAAGGGAGAAAAAGTGGTAAAGTTTTTAATCAGCATACTAAAAAATCTTAAATGCTTTCAATTATTTTCAGAGGTACATATGTCGGTAAAATTAGGCGGATAAAGAAAAATAATATGAAAGAACCCACGGATTACTGCTTTTTGGATTAAAAAAAGCGAGGTACAGGTAGCTGGTATAATATATGTAATTGTACATAAAATTTACTCACCCAAAACTCGTAAGTTCCGTTATTCCAGTTTCTTATGTCAATAAAAGCGGTCAAATTTGATACCTTACCATCATAGACTTCGGCTTTAGAGCTATCTTTTATTTTATAGTACACTGTATATCCAACTAGTTCACCATTTGAACTTTTCGGTTTTTTCCATGACAGTTCTATGTGCGTAGAATTTGATTGAACAACTGCAAGATTAGACGGTTCACTAGGCTTCCCTTCCAAGGTGTTTGCAGTAACAAATAAATAAGGTGGAAAAACAGCAGCCTTCACTCTGACGTATACTGTAAAGTTATACACTGTATAAGGCGTCAGGTCCAAAAATACGTAGTGCGCTTTGTCGATCCAAGTGGATGCATTTTTCCAATTATTTAGTTTTGATTCGGATACCGAAGGTAAAAACTCCAGGCTGGGAAGGCTTTTACTCCGTGGAGACAGAGACCATATTAGCATAACAGAATTCTCCGTCACCTTTGTTAAAGGGATCTTATATTCGACAACTTGGTATGCACGAGTGAAATTTGTGCAATTATCTTCATCGCTACCATCATAGCAATCTCTTTTAAGATCACACCTCTTGTACAAAGGCTCACACTCATCATCACAAAAGAAAAACGCTGCATCACAAACAATTCTTTGCGCTGGCAGAGTATTATTATAATTATCACATCCCTTTTCATCACTCCCATCTGAGCATTGAACTATTTTATCACAGTAATTCGAAATTGGAAGGCATGTTTTGTCTGTTAAACATATGAATTGATCTTTTTCACAATTTCTTATAGAATGTTCACCACCACAATGCTCTTCATCTTCACCAGTAGCACAATCTTTAGTTCCATCGCAGACGTAAATTTTGGAAATACAACTACCAGAATTGCATTCAAATTCATTGAACGTGCATTTAGTTTCCTTTGTATCTTTCGAATTTTTCGATTCATTAGTGGACACGATATCCTTCAAGTTACTACAGCCAAGCTCATCACTGCTGTCACCGCAATCATTTACGTTGTCGCATTTCCACCACATTGGTATGCACTTGGCATTTGAGCACTGAAACATCCAATCATGGCATATGATGGATGGAAAGTTGTTTGTTGACAGTGTTGTTTTTGTGCAGTTCATTTCATCTTCTCCGGCTTCGCAATCTTTATCGCCATCACACTCCCATGTTTTATTAATGCATTTGCCATTATTACAACGAAACTCCCATGCATCGCAATCTTTGTTTTGACAATCGACTTCATCAGAGCTATCAGGACAGTCAAAGTCTCTATCACATTTCCAGCCACTTGGTATGCACTCACCATTTGATTTGCATTGAAATTCATCTGCCCCACAAAATGACGTTATTGTTTTGTTTACTGTGAGTTTGCAATTTAGTTCATCTGTTCCATCTGAACAGTCTCTATCACCGTCGCACTTCCAGCGATTGTCTATACATTGTCCATCTTTGCATTGAAAATCGGTCGCAGAGCACTGATCGTGAATTGGACAATTTTTTTCGTCGTTGCCATCTTCGCAGTCAATTTTAAAATCGCAAACTTCATAATCCGGAATACATTTTGAATCGGATTTACATGTGAACATATTAAGAGGGCAACCTTTCCCTGCACATTTCTGTTCATCTGAGAAATCGCCACAATCGTTGTCACCATCGCAAGTGTAAAAATATGGAATACAACGAGTATTTTTGCATGCAAAATACCCAGTTGAACATTTATTGGACTTTTGCAAGCATTTTGCACTGATATTGCCGTCAGCACAAACGCATTCATTAGTTTTATTTGACATAATCAAGCCATCCGGACAGAGGCAAGCATACTTTTGCCCCGGCAATCCCACGCAAATATGTGAGCAAGTGTGACTTGCGCATTCATTGCTTCCATATTGAAGAGAATGGGCAAATACTTTAAGATCCATAAGATTTCCTAGGTCCGTTGCAACCGTTTTGATCATAATTCCGTGATCCTTATCTGCTGAAAAAATTGATTTCATTTTCCAATCATCCCAGAACATTAGATCCTTAAACACGGCTATTGCAAATGGATGTGCAATTCTTGAGTCGTGATGCAAAACTTTTGAAAAATGTTTTCCATCTAAGTCCGAACTGCCTATGTAATCCTTGCTGGCATCAACCCAATATATTCGCTGTGCAAAAAAATCTATGGTCACTCCATTTGGCCAGACTACTGCCGGCTTGGTAAACAGTAGCTTAACATCAGTCCCATCTAAATTGCTTCGTGACAGTGATGGAAGATTGCTTCCCCAGTCAGTCCAAAACACATATCCTTCCAATGGATGCACAACTATTCCTCGAGGCTTTATTAAAGTGGGTGCTTCAAGAATTGTAGTGCGCATTCGAAATAGAGAATCATTAGATGTCTTGACAGCTTCAATCTTAGATCGAGTCCCGTCTACGAAAAATAATATTTCCGAGATCCAATCATAGGACATACCTTCAACAGACGCTAAGTTTTCTTCGAGAATGATATCTGCATCACTTACACCATTAAGGCATTGCCGAACAATTTTATCAGAAAATATGTCAGCATAGAAAACGCAGTTATTTTTCATGTCAAAGTCAATGGAAATAACATTTTTCAAATTATTTATTGGCAATCTCTTAACACTATGAGTATTTAGGTCTACTCGTGATATAAGCTCTCTCTGCGCCACTAAAAGAAAATAGTTGGGCTCATCAACGGGACACGGTATGGATTGAGGTAAATAACGACTTTCAATACCAGCGACACACTTGTTGCCTTCAATTTTTCTATATCCTCTCGTGCGGTTGTAAAAATTACCTTCAATACATGTTGAAGGAATTTCATAAGGATCTGAAGCCAATGTAATTTGTTTATCCAAAATACAAGCGTTGTTAGAAGACTGTTTAATGAAACCATAATCGCACTCGAAGTCCCGCTTCGAACATGGACACACTTCAGTTTTAATAACTCGTTGATATTCCTTTCCATTTAAACAGTTTGTATGAGCGATTCTTTTTTGTAATGAAAGTTGCTGCCCCATTGTGCACCACAAGTCGCTATTGGTTGATGTCGATTTTGGTGTCCAAAATTTATAATCATCTTTAGTGCAGTTACGGGAAAATGCCTTTTGAAAGTCCACTTTAACAATTAACCAACGATGTTCTTGTTTTTCGGAACCGAACAGTGTGAAGATTGTAGAATTAGAATTTGGTTCGGTCATTAGACCATAGACTTTAAGGTCCTTGCTGTGGAAAGTGGACGTTTGCCAATTTTCGCCTTCATCTGTGGAATATAATATTTTTCGTGTCTCGCCCTTGGATTTAAAATATTTGACTGCAACTAAGATTCCACCATGATCACCAAAGTTAAAAAAGTGATATCCTTTTAGAACCTGTTTCCAAGTTAGACCTGCATCCCTAGACAAAAATACGCCAGGATGACCCTTCATAGATTTTCCAATGACTCCCGACGCCATAATTACTCCAGGAGCGAGCTTTGAACTCATAATTGTAATCGATCTATATAAGAAAGAAATATATATTAATTTATGTTAAATTGATAAGTTTATAAGCATTTACTAAGCTATACAATGTATGAATTAAAACCTTTTTATCAGAACTCTGGTGAGGAACACCTTAAAGTTTATAGCCTTTTCCGAAAATCTAACATTTGGGACGCTTCCAAATTGGCGTAAACTGTAGGTAACTTTCATTCGTCTTTTGAGAAACCAGGGCATAGTTATTGTTATTACTAGAATTTTAATTTTAAGTCATACAATTTTGAATATTGGTTCCTTTGTTCTTCACTTAAAATCATGTTCAACATAAATTCAAAATAAATTGACTTTCTATAAATGGCCTTCAATTAATAGATAGATAGAAATATACATTTTTATTTCAGATAAATTCAAGTACAATGCATAATTCAATAAGTTTGATCAACATTTTATGATACAGAATTACCTAAAATATATTAGCTGCGACATTTTTGTGATATAAAAAACAATAACCATTTGACAGGATAACGCTCGACAGTTAGCAAAAAAAAGGGCGAGCGCTCGATCTGGGGACGAGGCTCGGGTCGCTCCAGGCTTAGCTGTTAGTTGACTTTGTATTCCGTAGTTCAGTTTCAATAACGATTGAGTCATTCATCATAACTTCAATTATATATGTACCACAGTTGTATAAAACAAATCTGCTTCATAAGGTAGAGGTTCTAAGGTACCTACCGGAATCGGTATCATCCTTGCAGAGCTACTGGCAGCATCTTGACCATTTCAAAGTTTAGTAATCGTTTGATGTCTCTGAAACTGGTGATGCAAGGGGAGGTATAGAATATTGTAAGATAAAAAGATGCATTCTGGCTAGATTTTTACAAGGTCATAAAGAACATCCTAAAAGAAGAACTACTACGAAGGTGGCAGCAGTATTGTGAAGAACTTCTAAATGAACAATTTCCTCCGATATATTTTCCGAGAGCCGCTCCTAATAATAAAGAAGTACACGACATTACTGTCGAAGAAGTTAGGAAGGCAGTCAAAGACTCTAAAAAACGTAAAGCAGTTGGGCCGAACGAAATACCATCTGAGTTCTGGAAAAAGATGGGAGATATTGGGTCCAAATAGCTCATGGTTCTCATCTCCAAACTGATGAGAGGCGATCCATTGCCTAACCAGTGGCGAGAACATTTTCTTCTTCCTTTGGAAAAGGCGATACGCGAGACTGTGACAATTACCGTTCAATTAAGTTGATTTCACACACCATGGAGATCGTTCAGCGGGTATTAAATAGCCGAATGCGGAAAATAATACGGCTATCTAAAGACCAGTGCGGTTTTTTCGCAGGTAAATCAACCACAGATGATGAAAAAAATGCGCGCTATCTGCTGGATCCCAGTGAAACTTAGGAAGACGTCGGATGTGTTGGCGCGCCTACACACCCAGAATCCTGGACTTGATACTAGCGACTGGACTGTTCATTCCCACAGGGAGAGTAGAAACACGGATAATAAGGAAGGGTCTACTCTCGTTGTTGGTTTAGACAAAAGTTCTGTCGAGACTATCAGGTCCGGGTATGGGATGCGTCCTTATTTGCACTTTGGAAGGATTCAATTCCGCTTTATTTCGATATGAGTGCGAGTAACGGACGAAAAACCCCAGTTTATACCAATGATTGTATTTACTCAGATTAGCCTTCAACACTCCAAGGCTGCTACTGCTCTCATTAGTAAGAAGCTTTCCGTGTTGAATACAAAAGCCCACATTACGTCTATACAGGAGCCGTAGGTATGGAAAAATCGCATCTGTGGCCTTGGAGGTGTCCGTGGCACCACGATACTCTGTGACGAGCGGTCCGAGAGACCAAGGGCTTGTCTTGCTGTGTCGAACCTTTTCTCAGCGACTAAGCTTGGACAATTTTGTGGCCAAGATCTGATGCTGCAGCCATTAGCTACGAAACAAATGGAGATTGGAAGACCTTCGTCGTGGCGTCAGCTTATCGCCCCTATGATTCGGCAGTGCCTCCACCACCAAGGGCAATTGCTGAACTAATAGACTATTGCGACACCAGGAAGATGGGCCTAGTTATATGCTGCGATGCCAATGCTCAACACTGTTTTTGGCAGCAGCAAATGCAACATGCGAGGAAACCATCTCCTGGATTTCATTCTATCATCTGATCTTACTATCAACAATGTTGGCTCGCAGCCAAATTTTGTGACGTCAAGAAGACCGGAGGTGATCGACCTAACTTTATTAAATAGATACTTCAAGGCGGTTACCAACTGGAGGGTCTCTTCGGA
Source organism: Portevinia maculata (assembly GCA_949715645.1). Taxonomy (NCBI): domain Eukaryota; kingdom Metazoa; phylum Arthropoda; class Insecta; order Diptera; family Syrphidae; genus Portevinia; species Portevinia maculata. The sequence goes on from OX454526.1 coordinate 143,458,739, forward strand.
GGTGTCCCTCTCAGACCATAGATATATTGAATTCCAAATCGAATGCGAAGCCATAACTTTGCAGGAGAGAAGGAATCCGAGAAAAACCAACTGTATACGCTTCAGGGATTAAATGGGAAAAATTAGCAAAACTCCCACCAAACTCAGGACGCGACAAAAGATAGAGGAAGCTGTTCAAAACAAGAACAGTGCCATTACTAGCTGTTTTGAACTGACGTGCCCAATAAGCAAAACCCCTGGCAGAACTCCGGTTCCCTGGTGGAGCTCGGAACTGCAAAGAATACGAAGAGAGGCTAGAAAGCTTCTAAATAGGTCACTCAAGACTGATTTGGAGACAGACTGGAATCTCTACCGATCGAAGCAGAAGGAATATAAGAGGCTAATTCGGGTATCGAAAAGTGCTTCTTATAGGAATTTCTGCGAAAAGATTGAAACCCTGGGCAAAACTAGTAGGGCGGTTAAAGTTCTGAAAAAGGGCAAACCAGCCAAACTGGAATCATTCAGAAAACTTGATGGCACCTTCACTGAGACGAAAGCGGAAACTCTCAGTCATCTGCTGGAGTCTCACTTCCCGGGTAACCAGATCACAATTGGTTCACAACCTGCACCGACTACCGAGACTGTGAGTGAGCCACAACTCGGCGTAGCTGGTATATTGCGAGGGCCGTGGTAACGGACGAGGCCATTAAATACGCTTTTGTGTCTTTGGACGGCTTCACGTCACCTGGTACGGACGGAATATACCCAGCCATGCTGCAACAATGTACAAACCAGTTGCTACCGAGTATGAAGAAAATCTTCACCGCTGTACTAGCACTGGCATACATTCCAACATTCTGGCGTACAGTTAGAGTGGCATTTATACAACAATTGGCAGAAATAACTACTCACTCGCCAAGAGCTTCGGTCGAGCTTCACGTGCGCAAAACTGCTTTGCGATTGCAACCACTATCTCAGATGCAACATGCCTATCAACACGGAAAATCCTGCGAGACTGCGCTCCAAAATCTAGTTGGTAGAATTGAGTGCGCGCTTGACATGAAAGAATACGCGATTTGCATTTTCATCGATATTGAGGGTGCTTTTGACAATGCGACTTTTGACAACATGGCAAGCTCTGCCAGACAACACGGCGTAGACGAAAAATTGGTGTTGTGCATTAAAGCAATGCTAATGAATAGAACGTTGGTTGCGGATGCGGACTGTGGCCGCTATGTTATGGCGGGGGTAAACAGAGGCTGTTGGATCATGCCTAGGCGGCCCTTGACGTGATCGACGAATGGTGCACTAGGAATGGGCTCTCGGTCAATCCTGATCGGGTTGACTCAGCCAGTGCTAAAAGGCGTCACAATCCAACTCTCCAATGAAGCAAAGTATCTGGGAGTCATCCTGGATAGCAAACCTCTTTGGTCCAAGCATGTTGAGCTGAAGACCGCCAAGGCGCTGTCGGTTTTCTGGCAGTGCAAAGGCATTTTCGGCAAGACATGGGGCTTATCACCGAAAAGAGTCCTTTGGACTTATACGGCTATGATAAGACCATTTACAGCATACGTATCGGTTGTTTGGTGGAATAAGCTTTCACGTAAATACGTTACTGCTACTTTTGCCAAACTCCAAAGGAAGGTATGTCTCGGCTGCACGGGGGCCTTCCGCAGCACGCCTGGCTCCGGCCTAGATGCTCTACTGAACCTCCCGCCCCTTGATGTTTACATCATGGATTGCACAATCAAAGCTATCTCACGTCTAAGAAGAGGTGGCTTTTGGTATAAATCGCACTGTTGTCCTTCGCCTCCTGTCTTATATATATGCCGTCTGATGCGATGACACCGGAACTTCGGTTAAAGCGCAACTACGAAGTCGACTTTCCTCGTGTTCAGTACTGGCTCTGGCAAGACTCTGAATCTGGAAGGGAATGCAGTCGAATCTTCACGGATGACTCCAAAACCGATAAAGGACCTGGTGCTGGTGTCTCCTTGGAGAGTGACAACGTAAGACTTTTCTTCCCGTTAGGCAAACATGCATCAGTCTTCCAAACAGAGACTTATGCTATACTAATGGCCATGAACTATGTTGCGAGGAACAAGTGGAGCGGGCGAAGTATCTATCGGTCGGAAGGCTGAATTCACTTAAACTTGTCTGGGTCCCGGGTCATAACGGGATCACGAGAAATGAGATCTCCGATGAACTTGCTAGACAGGGCTCAGAGGGGGACTTCTCAGGACCTGAACCGACGATAGGTCTGCCTGCGTCCTCGGTCAGGGCTTCCATTGACGGTTGGGTTTCATATGAACACAATCCCCGATGGCATGACTCTCCAGGGTGCAGACAGACTAAGCAAATTCTTCCCGACGTCTGTGTGAAGTCTGTGGCATTCTTGTTGTCTCTGCAGACTGCAAACAGACTACTGGAGTTCTTACAGCCACTCCGCTTTTGCCAAACACCTTAAGGTGCTAGGCCTAAGCGATACCACCAACTGCGAAGCCTGTGGAGAAAGCGACGACAGTGCGGAACATTTCCTCTGTGATTGTCCTGCTTTTGCTCGTATCAGGTGGCAGGTATTTGGTGCTGATATGGTGAGTGCTGTAAACTTAAGCTCCTTATCATTGAAGCGCCTTCTTCTAAATTCTCACATTAAAATGTAGTGTGTCTTCCTGGTAGTACAATGGACCAGTATAAGTCTGAGTGCTCCAGTTTAGAAAGTCTCGCACCCCGAAAAAAAGATGCCACATTGGCATCACCGATGAGTTCGCAATCAAAGTCGGTGTACACCAGGGAAGCGACTTAAGTCCCTTGATATTTATTAGTGGCGGGAAACCTCAGCCATCTTCTGTGATCGAAAATGCCCCCTAAGCTGAAAGGAAGGCTCTACCCCGCAGTTGTGCGCCCGGGGCACTCAAACGGCTCACAATGTTGGACAGCGTACAAAAAGTATGAGACAAATTAACGGCAGCTGAGATGAGGATGCTTCGCATGACCGCAGGAGTAACAAAGGTTGATCGAATAACAAGTTCCAATATACGAGGAAGCCTTCACGTCAAAGAACCCATCTCGAAGAAAATCGAGCGCGACCGGCTCAGTTGGTCATGTTCAAACGAGAGATCCTACGAACCCTGTTAAAATGGCAATACAATTCAACGTTCCAATACAAACGCAAAAGAGAGGCAGGCCCAAGATCACACAAATGCACCACCACCAGCATTTGATTGGCCTCAGCGACGAAGTGATTCAAAATCGGGAGGCCTGCCGTTATTTTCTGAGGTCGAACTGGCGAACCCCACAGGACCAGTAGGGATGCAGTTAAGTGGGAGGGTTATGATCCCATTAATCCTGATCATAGCCTCACCTTCATTAAGGGAGAAGAAGAAAAAGGTAGAAGTTCTTAGGTGTATAGATTGAAATAACAACTATAAAAAAATATTGAGATATTTTAATGTTTGAACATTTGATCTCATGTTTCGGATAGGGGGTCTAAAAAATCGATTAAATTCGAAAAAAGAAAAACAAACATAAGAAAATAGGATATCCTATTCCTATTCCCGTCCCCCGAAAATTGGGCGTAACAAAAAAATCTTAGTATGATTTTTAGGCTTTTTTAAGGAGTTTATCGAAAAAAAATAATGTTGTTTTAAAAAAAAGTAGGCGTGGCAAAGAACTTTGTTCAGAGGAATTGTTAAAAACGACATTAACTACATACTTTGCGATTTATTTTTCATTGATTTCTTCAATTTATTTATTTTTAAAGTAAGCGTGTTGTGAGCGGATTTAAATATAGTGTACGATAACTTTCTCGCTTTTATAAGAATTAGTTTCGAATCGCATTTTTTTAATAGCCATTTTCTATACATGTAAAATCAGGAAAAAAAGATTCATAACTATGTCGATTACATATAGATAGCTATATTTGATTTGTCTTAATGGGTTAGTTACAAAACATCTTGAAACTTAATTTTATAGGTTTCAGCAGAGTCCGAAAATGGGTAATAAAAGTATAGTCGCATTCTGTAGGGGTTTAACGTATGCGTACGCACAACATAAATTATGGTACTTTATATATACATATGTAAATCGTTAAACTAAATTATAAGTGTGAAACGTAAAAGATGTGACACTTTTAATTTATTTACATGATGGCATAGATTGTTTGCATAATCTAACTAAAATAAGGCGGATTCATATGTGTGCCTTATTTCCGGTTGGAGCTGACATTGCAGTAATTGGATCTGTGATTGTGATCTGATGATCACACTTTTTGATGTGCTTCAAATATAGCAAATAAATCGCTGTACCTATTGTTTTTATTTTATAATTTGCTTACGCTAAAAGGGTTTTACCGTAAGTGTTACCTACAGTACCCTTATAGTGCTATGAACACAGCGCAAGTATTTGTGAACAGCAAGCAGCACCTAGCAACGGCACATTTCATTGCATGCTTTTGTGTACTACTTACCTTAGAAAGTATAGAATAGGAAAGACGTGTTTTGGTGCAGTTGTGTGGTTTTTCTCCACGGGTGTTGTCTAAGTTCCTTAGGGAGATCAAGTTTTACATATATTCGAAATAAAGTAATGGATTTGGCCGGGATCGAACGCACGACCTTCCGATCACTATGTGGAGGCATTATGAAAGAGTAATATGCCCAAATGGGAGACAGTGTTCTCTCTCATCCTCTCAATGTTTCCACAAATTCATGCGCATCCTCTCAATTTGTGAATGCACGAACTACAATCTGAGAACGTATGAAGTTATCCGCTCCTTATACGCCGAATTCGTGAGTTAAGTTATCCGCTCGTTATCACATGTCAGTGAAAGCTAACACACGTTTATTAATCAGAATTATGAGTTAACAGATATTGACAGATGCAAACTCGCCGCTTTTCATTATTTATTAATACGGGGGTTAGTATGCCATTTTCTTACCTTAGCTAAAAGTATAAAAACACCAACAGAGATCAATATCGTTAAACCCGTTTGAGAAAAGTGAAACTTTAAATTTTTCTAGAAACAGTTATATGAATTTATACTTTATAATTTTTTGTTGCATAATCTAAGTATGCAAGTTTGTTCCAAATTATTGAATAAGCTTGATTGTGAAATATTTTTGAAACCCTTCCTAAGATTTTTGAGATAGATATAGTAATTTGTCCAATATACCGTTATTCGTATATACTGTATTTTGCCAAAATCTGAAAACACCATGTTCTTACATTTGCATTTTAAGAAAAGCTGAGTATGCAGTTTTTTTTTTGTTCTTGATGGTTCCTATGAGCTCGCTTATGCTCACCTTTAATTATTTTTAGGTTATTGTCTTCATTGGAAATATTGTTAAAGTTGAAATATTGAAAGAAAACCCGTCGCGCTTTGGGGTTCCAATCAGACTAGTCGTACCGTCTATATAAAAACACCGTCGCGTTTCGTGGTTCCAATCCGACTCAATTGTAAACCAGTAGTTCCAATCGAAACCAGCTGAATCGAACACTCAGCACTTCCCGGCTGTTTACCTCTTGTGCCAATAACAATTGTTAAACAGTATTGCTGCGTGAGCTTATGCAAAGCGCACATATACACATTTATATTTATATTTATTTATTTAATAAAATTTGTGTAAAAAAATAAAGCAACTATTCACCCATGTTCTGCATTTCGATCGAAATCGAATTTAATTCACTTTTCAATTTCACTCGGAATGAAATTTGGTGTTACACTTCGATCGTTTTAGATTTTTTCGAATTCACTTTCGAATTGTCAAAATCCTAACACAATGTTTGCTCTTAAGTTAACATGGATGTAATAGTTTTAGCAATTTTCAAGTAAAAAATGCTGGATTTGCACTTAAACCATTCGTAATAACTCCCTACAGATTTGCTCCAATTCACAATATTCATTTTTCATTTCGATCGAAATGCAGAACACACAATTTCACTTTCACCTTGCAAATTCACAAAAAGTGGAATGCAGAACATGGGCTATTATTACATGTTTTTACACCCGGGCAGAGGTGATGGCAAAGTCTAAATCCGCTATTCTGGCTGGGGCTGTAGGTGTACGTCTTTTGGGCAGCTGCAGAGCTGGCATCTCAATACCCCCTGCATCGAATTTTGCCTCACTGGTGCGGCTTTTTAGCAAAAAAACGGACCAAACAGACGATGGTCATTACAACTGCTCCTAAGGCGGTCAGGGACATTATGGAGTATCGGTGTACGGACAGCTCCCAGTCCTGATGGGCAGCTTTCCGTTAGGCTTGCAGTTGATTCCAGTCCTGCTTTAAGTCGTCGAGGGTACTTATACCATCCCTCATTAACCAGTTCCGAATGGTACACCATAGGTTGTTTGTATTCGGTTGTGACCGTGGAATTGTGTTCTTAGTAAACTTTTAGTCCTCTCGCACCGGCTTCACAGGGCTGCTTCATCTTGAATATTCCATTACCATTTAGCGTAGCAGTATACTTTCTGTTGGCACATTTCAAGTTTAACACCAACCACCTTTTAAACTGGAACAGCCACTCGTTGTGTGATGTCATCTTTAGAAACATCCTTCGTTGGACGGAACTGCAGCTTAGTTGCAGGATCGATTTGGTGTGGGTTGTCGTTGAAGAAGCGTCAGTAAGCACTCCGCAGATCCGGATGTAAGCACCGGGTTTTCGTAATCGCATACTGTTATTATAGCGGAACTCTCTGCTTCCGACACTGGTACGCATCGGGAATACTCTTCTCAACTCATGCGAAAACCTCGTGATTTGCGGACTCTGCCACGTACCCGTACTTGGTGTCGAGTACTAGATACCAGTGCTCGTCTAATTCTGTTTGCATTGGGTAGATTTTGAGCGCATCGCACGGTTGTGGGTCCGGTAGGGGAAGTATGATCTTAACGATTAAACTTTATCCATTCCGAAACACAGGTATTTTAGCTGCTTGGTGGATGGCGAAAAGATCATCAAATACAACTCTTCCTTGAGCGGTAGGTTTTGTAATAGACTAGTAATGTTGTGTTCGTCGATGATGAATGGATTGAGCTTATCTTGGAAGAGGTCATTTAATATGGCTAGTTCCAGGGAATGTCGGTTTTGGATCTCCATAACTTTGGCAGTAATGACAGCTGCTATGGCGTTTACATCGGTGCATCGGTGTAGTAATACTATATAATTATACTTAGATCAAACATGTATGTACGATAGTGTGGTTGAGAGAGCTATTGTGAATAAGAATAAATTCAGTCGATACTTGGACATAAAATGATGAAGATCTGTTTGTTACATGGCGCAGTCAGTGTAAGAGCCTACACATGTGTTTAAATTCGACTATTAAGAAATGGTAATTGTACATGGTAAAAAAAAAACAAACTTAACTCACTTAAATAAAGTGTTAAGAAATAGAATTATTTCATACTATATACCAACAGTAAAGCGAAAATATAACAGTGACAGACTAAAAAAAAATATTGTAAAGTCATTTGAAAACGAGAGTCATGCAATAATGAGTTTTATAATCATTCCATAGGTTCAAAAGCAAAAGACTACCGGATGGATCTGCAAGTTTCGTCAAGGTGTTGGGTCGAATCAGTTAAGGTCAACGGTCAGTTGGTGGAGTTTAAGCTGGATACAGGTGCTGATGTTAACATTCTTCCTCATAGGATATTTATTAACTTAAAAGAACCAGCTGTCTTGCGCCCAAAATTCACGGTTCTCCAGGCATATTGAGGTTCAAGGATTGTGCCAACACAACAAATTCCAAGCCAGTGAAGGCCTTCCGCGTATCTCTAATTGAGATAGCCACACAATGAAACATCACCCTTTGCTGGGTACCAGGCCATAGCGAAGTCCAAGGGAATTTTGAAGCTAACGAATTGGCTAGACGAGTCTCCTCTGGTACAAATAGCATAACTTTAGACAACACTGATGCAATAATGTCGTCTGCTAGGTACCTCATCCACGCCGATGCGCTTAAAAAAGCAAACCTTATATGGAACTAGCTTAGCCAGTGTGGTACCGCTAGACAATTATGGCCAAAACTGGACCAGAGAAGATACAACGTACTTCTAAGACATAAGAGAGGAACCCCATTACCCTTACAAACATAATTATTGGAAACTGTTTGATATGTAGGCATGCTCGGAGATTGGGTTTCCCCTACAACGATTTCTGCGGCACTCGCCAATTTAAGGAGGGCTACTTTAGGTCATTAGCTCGTCCACGATCTGTATGCCTGCACGGCTGATATCAGATAATTGCAAATTGTTCTAGTAGCGGGCCGGATATGGGCGGAATAATAATTTAACTTCATCAATTGTCAATGAGATTTTTTCACTTTCCAACTTTTCAATTTATCTTCGCGAATTCCGTTTCACCAAACGCAAATTAAAGAAGAAATTATTCGTTTGAAAAATTAAAATTTTTCCTCTTTGCAAATTTTTGTTTACCAAATACAAAGTTGCAAAGTGGCACTTTACATTTAAAATTGTGTAAAGATTTTCAATAATTTGCAAAGAAAAAATTTCATTTGCTGATTAGCATTTATAGTGAGAAGTTCGTTAAAATAATTAAAAAACTAAAATTAACCGTTTCGAAGCATGTTTTGAAGACCAAGAGAATGAAAATGGTGGACAAAGAGTCTCTAAATTGAGAACGAATTTTGAATTTCGGAAAAATTGTAGTAGATAGCTGCGGTTTAACTAGTTAATTTTTGAATTTGTTTTGACAAAAATTGGACATAAGCTGAAGTATTTTTTGTTTTTGGCAAACCGTTGATGGGGTCAGACGCGTCGAGAACCACCTCCACAAATTGTTGATTTTTGTAATAACCCTAGAGCTAAAATTAATCGTAAAAAACTAGTTTATACATTATAAAAAGAACGCTGTTTAATTGTTTAAAATGAAATGTTCTACTTGCAATTTAAAAGTGGAAAGACACGACGAACAGAATATTTCATGTGGCCATTGCACCCAATATTTTCATTCAAAGTGCGTTAAATTAGAAAAAAGAGAAAAAGAGTTTTTTGAGAAGAGCAAACAAGGTTACAAGTGCAACGGTTGTGTTTCTCAGCGGAGAAAGTCAGTTTTGACTGATCGTGTTAACATTACTCCATCTAAGGTCTCAGCAATTGACTCACCACCCGTTTCAATAATTTGCGGATTCCTAAAAGAATCTTCTGCTTCCCCTTCGGTATCTCTCATTTCTCATGATAATACCACCTCTATGGAGCAAACAGTTACGCTTCACATGTTATGCAGATAAATAATGAATCTTCAAAAGTTAAGCACCGATGCGCTTACCAAAATTAAGTACCTAGAAGAAAACACTGCATCTCTTACTAAGAAGGACATGAAGCTGACTTTGCTTGAACAAAGAGAAAAAAAGAGTTCAGTGGTTATCGTCAGTATACCCGAAGTAAACAATGCTAACGCTAAAGAAAAAGTTATTAAACTTATTAATGTTGGTGTTGCAGAACAGATCGACGCTGATGAAATTGAGGATTGCTACGTCAAAAATGTGAAGTCAAAAGAAACGACGAAAAAAGTGCTGCATCAAACATTGTGTGTGTAAAGTTTTCTTCGCTAGCACGCAAGGAAAAAATCCATTAATAAAATCCGTAGCAGCAAATTAAGTTTGATTTTAAATATCAATGAGGACCAATGCACGAACAGCGGCAGTAGGAAGACCAACAGTAGCAGCAACAGAATATTCATTAACAATTCACAATGTCTTTATTGGAGAAGGCAAAACAACTAAAAACCAACCGAATTTGCAAATATGTTTGGGTGAGAAACTCGTCGGTGCTTATCAGAAAGAAGGAAAGCGATAAAGCAATTAAAATTGTTAGTTTTGAGGATCTTTCTAAAGTAAATACTTAAGTAAATCTTCTGCTTTATTTTTCATAAATGTCAAATTATAATTCAATAAATTCGTCTATAGATCTAATAACATCAATTGTCTTTGTATTGAACATTCAAAAAATTACTTCTCTGGCGTCAAAAAAATATTCGCAGTTTAAGAAAGAATTTTGATTCCATTACTCGCATCTTGCACCTTCGAACCATTTACCAGATTTGATTTTCCTCTCTGAGATATGGATATACAATAATGAGGTTTCAGACTTTTATATACCCAATTTTACATTAGCTGCTCCGTGGAATGATTCTTATTCTTCTGGTGGCATCGCAGTATCTTATAGAAGCGACTTGGCGTGCGAAATTTTTAATTTTAATATGATCAGTGCTGACTTGATAAGTGTTAAATGCGATATTTCTGGTGCCCGGTTTTATATTATTGGAATTTATAGATTACATATGTGTTCAATAAAGGTGTTTATGGAAGAATTTTTCGAATTTCTCGAAAAGCAAACTTGTAAAAACCTTGTTCTTTTGGAGACTTTAAAAAAGATATTCTATCACATTCACCCAATGCTGATCTATTTCTTTCAACGTTGTCTTCTTAGGGACTTGAATCATTACTGTCCCAACCTACTCGAGTAGTTTTAAACTCTAGGACTTGCTTAGATCATATTTTCATACGGTTACACAGGAATAACTGTTTGATTTATAAATCAGCAATGTATGATCTAAAACTAACTGATCATTGTTTAACAAGTCTTCAACTTAATTGTGCTGTCTTCAGATCGAAGCAGTCTGCTGTTAAAAATATTTCAAAAATTGATTTTATTGCTTTAAGTAGAGCATTAACTTTTGAATTTTGGGATGAAATCTAGAGTTTAGATGACCCTTCTATTGCGTTTGATTTGTTTTTGAGTACATTGCAGTTTCATATTTCGAATTGCAGCCAAAAAAATAAAGAAAAAAAGCAACAAATTTATATGTATCAAACTTTGAATGACTTTATCATTATTAAAGAAAATTAGAAAAAAAATCAACTACCTACTTTTTCATGTAGCCAAACATCCAAACAATCACCCCTATTGCGAGTGTCAATCGACAATTGATAATTGACTATTTTCAATGTGTGCTATTGTGAACATATCATTTTCATTGATATTCTTGTCAATCGCATTTTTTTAATTGACTGCGATTGACAAAATCCTTTGGAATTGTTCGTTCACAATAGCACACATTGAAAATAGTCAATAATCAATTGTCGATTGACACTCGCAATAGGAATGAATATTAGACCGAAAATGTTATATAAAAAAATATGTGACGAACTAAGAACCCAAATACCTTTCCGTAGGGATACTTACTTCAGTAGTAGGCTGTCTGAAAATATTGGCAACACAAAAAAGGAATGGGAAGTCGTTGACGTGATGTTTAATAGAAAGAAACCTAACGCTGACATAGTCTTAAGCAGAGATAATATGCATGTAACTGAGCCTCTAGAGATTGCTAACCTTTTTAATGATTATTTTGCCAACGTCACAGGAACTATTCAGGATTTATCATTGCTAAAATCAATCAAATCAATCAAAATTTCAAATGCAGTTTTTTCTTTGAAAGTTTCACACCACTTGAAATGCATAAAATTATATGCACTCTAAAATCGTCCAACTCATCTTCGTACGATGGTATATCAAGTACAATTCTAAAAAATATATCATTACTAATATCAGGTGTTATTTCCTTTATATTTAACCTTAGTATTGAAAAAGGTATCTTCCCAGATTCACTCAAAACATCGGTCGTAATTCCACTTCATAAAAAAGGAGATACAACAGTTTTAAACAACTACCATCCTATTTCTCTTTTATCTACTTTATCTAAAAATTTTGAAGTGTGTTAAATCTACAATGCTGTCATTTCTTGGTAAAATAAATTATTTAAGTGAGTTTCAGTTCGGTTTTAGAAACGGAAGATCTACCGAAGAAGCCTTATTGAAACTGTGTCGCGAAATATATAATAGCCTGAACGACTCCAATACTTCTGCTGCTCTATTTACAGACATTACTAAGGCATTTAATACTTTAAATCATTTAATTCTCTCTATTAATAAAGCAGAAGCATGTGATTCGGATCATCTGTCGAGCAAATCGTAGAACTCCAAGTTTCGAGTTATTAAGAAGTCTGGAAATTCTTCCGTTAAGGCATCTCTATTATTTCAAAGTACTTAAAATATTCTTTCGTAAGTCCATGTATACTGAAGCCAGGCTGTATAGTATCTAAAACTTAAGCAGGAATTTCGTTAAGGTACCAAAAATCAATAAAGCTATGTCTTCTCGGTTTTATAATGTAACTGCGTGTCGCCTATTTAATAGGGTGGCAATGGTGCAGAAGTAGTGTATTCGCTTACGGAATGGAAGGTCGTGCGTTCGAATCCCGGCCAAGTCCATTACTTTATACCGAATACATGAAATCGTAATCTCCCTAAGTAACTTAGACACCACCCGTGGAGAAAAACCCTACAACTGCACCCAAACACTTCTTTCCTATCTCTCTATTCTTTCTAATACCAAGTAGCTTACACTGTGTTCTAAGCATTATAAGGGTACTGTAACAACAGAAAAAAATCCCTTTAGCGTAAGCAAATTATAAAAAAAAAAAAAAAAAAAAAGATTACCAATAAATATTAGATGCGAAAAAAAGGAGTCAACCTTTTTTAATGATACTCGCATCTGGCTGTTTTCATTCAATAGCTGTGAAATAGAAAATTTGTTTACTCCAATGATTTAACATATTGGTCTGTTATTATATTATGATTATTATTATTATAAATAATGCTTCTAAATTTTACATTTTGATTCTTAGTTATGTTATACCCCATTGACAAATTAATTCAATTTGTTAATTTTTTTATAAAGGTGCATTCGCCTCTTGTCCTTCTGACAATATTTATTTATTTATTTCATCAATGGATTAAATCTGCTGACTACATTAACAATTTATATTATATACAATACCACTTTTTGCGTTTCTTCTAACTTCAAGCGTTTTTAAATCAATTAGAGCACATCTTGAAGAATAGTTCGGCATATCACCAGTCCAATTCAAATTTCGAAGTGCGAATCTTGTAAATCTTTTCTGAATTCGTTCAATTCTTTGGATCCCATTAGCGTAAAATGGGCACCAAACTATAGAACAATATCCAAGATAAGGAAGTACTAAAGATTGTATAAGGTTTTAAGTGTGTAAGCATCTTTGAAGTCTTTTGAGTTTCATTTTAGAAAACCAAGCATTGAATTACCTTTAGAAGTAATGAAATCGATATGCTGCCGGAAATCCAACTTCGAATCCACAAGCACACCAAGATCCTTCACCAGTTTAACTCTTCATAGTGGGCCTTGATTGAATTTATATGAATAATTGATAGCGTTCAGTGATCTAGTAGCACTAAGAATCTTACATTTAGAAAAATTCAATTCTAGGTGATTATACTTACACTAGCCTAGAAAAAGATCTATCTCCATTTGAAAAATGGAACAATCATTTATCGATCGGATAGAATATAAAATTTTAACATCGTCGACAAACATTAGACAAATCGACTTGCGAAAGGTCAATGGCAAATCATTAATAAAAACATAGGGACGGGCTACAGTCCGCTTGGGCGAACTGTTGGATACCCTATTCTTATTCCTATCCCTCATAAGTGGGCGTGACAAAAGTCTAAGTATGGTTGAATTGTTAAGAACGCTCTATACAATATACATATAGCGGAAAGGACTGGGAAATATTTTTAGAAAATCTTGCTGATTGAGTTTATGTCGCAAACTGTTTAAATAAAAAAAAAACATAAATACATCCTTTGATCTCATTATGTACCTGTTTGTATGATGTCTTTGTTTTTCCGATGAATGACGCCTGTTTTGCCAATGAATACGGGAATTCCCAAAAGGAAGATCTCAAGTTAGGTAGGGATGCAATCATACAATGGGTTGCTTGAAATCGTTAAACGTTACAAAGCCAAGTATGAAACATACGTCGTGGATGAAATGGCTCAAAATGCGGGACATAAAGTGCTTCACTTGCCGCCTTATCACTGTGACCTTAATTCAATAGAATTGGTTTGGGCTCAAGTGAAAGGGTTTGTAGCAAGCCAAAACAAGTCATTTAAAATGGCTGAAATAAGAGACTTACTAACGACAGCACTTACAAGGGTTGACAAGGAAAAATGGCATTGATGTGTTCAACACGTTGAATAGGTTGTTGAGCCAAATATGTTAGAAATGGACGTTTTTGCCGAGGAAGCAGTTGAAAGGTTAATAATAGACCTAAATAACGAGATCAGTAGTAGTAATTACTCATCGGATTAGTTGAGTAGTGATATTAGAAATTAGTATTTTATGTTTTACAATATTTATAATGAATAAATTGGATTACAGTGATATATTTTTCGTTTTGATTTTTTATTTTGTTGGTCTAATGGAGATACTCTTAAAAAAACGCGCCTATTATTATCTTACCAAAAAAAGAAAAAGATAAACGGAATTTATTTTGTTTCGCAATATTTTTATTTTAAATTGGAATATGGTAACCCTAATAGAATTGCTCTCTGAGTTATGGCGAATTATCATACACACTACGGCAACCATGTGAGAGCTTTAAAGAGGGACCGATTTATGTAAGTCATTGCAACCAGACTGAGAGACAAACACCCTTTCTTCCCTGTACTGACAATTTTTGTTGGATAAAGTATAACTATTTTATGTTAAAACCCTTGTTAATACCACATGCTCATTTTTATAATGCTAATATGTAATGTTTGAACCGTTTTTACATGAAATAAAGTTATTATTATTATTATAATTATAATAACAGCCAATGAAATAATTGTCCTTTGCAGCAACTTTTAATCTCAATACTTCGGATAGAAAATGTGAGTCCATTGCAACTATGAACGGAATAAGTAAAGCTTCCGTCTGCAGAGTAGTATACCGACTTTCAGCTTAAAGGTGTTTTTTTCAACTTGCCGACACAGTTTTCTTCAGTCGTAGTTGAGTAGTTAACTTTCGATTTTGGGAAGTTGACAATCGGCTAACCCATTGAAGACATATACTGTGTTAAGGCCATCTGTAAGCCAGTAGGAACTTGCACCAACTACTACATTTTTCTGTTCGCCCATAGATGGCATTGAATGAACTTCAATTAACTTCACGTCCTCTCCTGCGAATATGACGCCCATCTTTTTTTTGTCGTTCGTCCGTCTAGGTTTATGTACCTACGACTCAAGGGTTAGATAAAATAATCCAACTTCAACATTTAGCGACCGTGACAGGACCTTCTCTAGTTAACAGCTAAGGCGTGAACTGGGCTCTATAACACAGTTCAATCGTTAATTTTTTTTTCGCGTTTGGGCGTAAACTGGCTAAAAAAAACACAGTTCGCCATAAATCAAATATTCATTATTGAATATTTCAACAATTACTTCCTGGAATTCCATCAGGATATCAAGATGACATTGGATACAATAACCGATCATCAAAATGAGGTTGGCGAGAAGATATGCCACTTATGAAGGAACTTCAAGAAGGACTCCTCAGAGCGCAAAACGACTACATATTTGAAAGAGCGTTTGCAACAATTAGGATCTTTATGGAAAGAATTTGATGAAACAGATTCCAAGATCAGGGAGACAGGTCAATTAGACCTTAGTCATCCATATCTCAAACGTGACTATTATGAAGAGATACGAAAAATTAAGGATTCCTTCGAGATCACTTTAAGAGACAAGCTTGAAGGAACAGCAAGGGCTAGTGCCTCTGTGGTTTCTATCACGGATGTTGATGAAGGGGCGTCGAAGGGAGCGGTTCCGAAATTCCCTCAAGAAGAATTTGCGACTTGTAACAAAAAAACGGAACACACTTCACGCCAAGAATACCCCAATCCATTGAAGCAGAGATACCAGTTAATCCTTGGAATCATAAAAGGCTCAATTCATAAAATTGCATTACAAACAATCAAGGTTAGGTTAGGTTAGGTTTATGTGGCTGTCGGCAGAAGCCGACACACTTAGACCAATTTAGGTCCATTGTGATACCACGTATGTATTATCTACCTCAACTCTGTAGATGGGACTGGCCAACGACACGCGGTTGTTCTCAAACGGTTCCCCATCTACGTACTAACCGCGCCCAACGTCGTTTAATTACGGTGATCTGACGAGAACCGATTAACTCGACGTGGTATGGTCGTTGGTTACAAACAATCAAAGGCATGTCATATTGTCAGATCAAAATCCGCACTCTAGAACAAAATTGGAATGAGTTATCAGCCATGTACCAAAAATTGGAAAACGATCTAACTCAAAAAGATGTACAAAATTATTTTAAACGACAAGAGCGGATACGGAATAATAGAAACATCATCCTTGGTACGAGATATACCTCAGACACCGATGAAATTACCTAAAATAGACTTGCCGAAATTCGATGGCAACTATCTTAAATGGCAGCAATTTTCGGATCTGTACAAGGAGATGATAAGGATTGAATGTGGAGACTAGGTCTTGGGATCCTATGCTACTATTCTTTTTCCTTAAAATCGATAAGGAAACTCACGCGCTGTTTGAACAATCACTCGATCAACCAAGAAGGATACCCGACTCCTCCTCCTCGCGGTTAGTCACCTTGTTGAGTGCATCATCCAGGAAGGGATGGTGCCGGTGCGGAGGTTTAAGTCGCGGAGATTCAACGGACTATGCTGTCGACGACTGCGATCGTCACTAGGGCCACCCATGGCAGATAGACCGTCTGATGAGCGATAACCAAGAACTAACCAAAAGGACACTCCGGTCCATCCCCAGCCCTTCCTCTTCCACGTAAATGCCCCAGCCTATGGCAAGATGAGGTGGATCAAGGCTATCACCTACATCGACTGCAAGGACCAGGCATCCAACGACTTCGCCAAGACCGTTATAGACGGCCTAGAACTCTGGGAAGGAGCCATGCTCAAGGCCGTCCCGCCCAGAGAAGTCCCTAGGAAGGCGAAGGGACGTCATCCCCGAAATGGGGGTGGACACGAATGACGTGCTCCGCGTCCTGCAAGCGCAAAACCCGCAGATCCCCATGCAGGGATGGGAAATCGTAAGCGCGGAAGAGCCCAAAAACGGTGAAGGAGGCTATATCGTCGTCTTTGACGAAACGCCATCACTGCTGAAGAAAGAGATGCAGATGGCGTTATCATTTGCAGCGAGCGAGGTTACCCTCAAGCTTCTTAAACGCACTGCATCGGATGCACAGGCGACCGAGAATGTGGGAGGAGAAGATATGGCCATCGATGAAGATAGCCCAGATCAACCTCCACCACAGTAAAGTCGCCTCGGACAACTTGAGGCTGCTCCTGGAAAGGGAGCTGGACCTGGCCTTAGTCCAGGAACCATGGATCCATAACGATCGCGTGATGGGACTAGGGTCATACAAATTTAACACCTTTTACAGATCCGATAAGGGAAAGGTGAGATCGTGCATCGTGGCAAATAAAAACCTTCATATATTAATGTTATCTCATTTCAGCACGGGCGACGTGACGGCGGTGGAGGTTAGAGAGCTGTACTGTGGCGTCAGTGTACATGCCCCACAATGACGACACATCTGTCCCCCCGGATTCGGTAAGGACGCTAGTAGCAGCGTCCGAGAAAGGTAAGAAGAACTTAGTCTTAGGCGGTGACGTAAATGCCCATCATACTATCTGGGTCAGCTCAGATATTAATGCAAGGGGCGAGACTTTTTACTCAGTTCCAATCTTATCGTATGTAACAGGGGTAATGACCCTACCTTCATAACAGCGAATAGAAAGGAAGTACTAGACGCTACATTTGTATCTCAGAGCAGTTCTGTCCAGGTCGTGAACTGGAGAGTGTCCAGCAAGGCATCGTTCTCAGACCACTGAGATAGAGATAGATAGATAGATTCTTTATTTTTTCATCATAAAGTTTACAAATTGGTATACTTAAGAATAAGGACATGGCAATACTGCCGTCTGCCTGAGATGACATTTCATAATATGATTTAAAAATAAAAGAAATAATAAAAAGCAAAAATTTTAAAATATAAAGAAAAGGAAAAAGAAAAAATGTTTAACAAAAGATATGAAGAAATATTATTATATAAAACAATGATATCAATTTTAACGTGATTTGAAACACAAAATATTATACAATTTGGTTAATTTGATTAGCTGTTTATACAAAATTTTATCAATTTTAACATGATTTGAAACCCAAGATAATACACAATTTGGTTAGAAATAGCTGTTTATACAATATTATCAATTTTAACGTGATTTGAAACACAAAAGAGATATTATCAAATTTAGTATGATCAGCAACAAAACAATAAATAGTTAGGTATAAAATTTGGTCAAAACTGCAATAAGTGGGTAATCGACTAAGTTTAATATGTGAAACTGTTACGGTAAGAAAGAGCATGTTGGCAATATTTAAAGAGGCTGAGCCAGCCCATTGCTCCATTTAAAATTTCAACAAGTTTGTCCAAAGATATAAAACTTTCCCGAAAATGCAACCGGCGAATTTCTTGTAGAATAGGACAAGCAGCAACGAAATGGTATATATCTTCATTCACTCTTCCGTTACATAGATCACATAGCTGGGGCAAGTCTGATCGATGAGGTATAAAGTTCAAATTTAAAATTTCAACTCTTGCTCTAAAAATAATACTTATAACCGAGGCTGAAAATTCATTACTAAAGTAAGAGACTTCCGAGGGCAGTTCATGGTTTAAATGACTATAAATAGCTCTTGAAGTAGATGAAGATGCTCTGGAAAGGTTATCCAGAAACATTTTGTGATCCACCTTAGCAATCACATCAGAAAACTGAGCCTGCCAATTGGTCACATTAGTTTCTGTTAAGTTTAAACTTGTTTCGTAAGATAAAGCTAGTTCGTTCCAGTTTTTAAACGGGGAAGCATTCACTCGAAGTAATTTTCTTAAGATGATTTTGTGAAGACAAGTTTCACTTCTTTTCATCACTCTAGTAATGAAGTTCGCATTTGCCTTCAAATTTTGTATATATATAGGGACTATTCCTGACTCTACATATATGGCGTAGTTGGGTGTTGAGTTAGGCAAATGAAATATCCTCTTAAAAAAGTTCCTTTGTACAGTTTCAAAAGCTTCGAAGTGTGTGTATCCGACGGGTTGGACGCCATATGCCATGCAAGCATTTACTGTCGCGTTGAAAACTTTGTACTTGGACGTTATATCAACATTTTGGTTCGAAAAAAACTTTGGCCACATTATATTAAGAGCCAATTTAGCTTCGTTGCTTTTTTCTTCTCAGACCACTGCTGCTACCTACCTACCTACCCGACTTTAGTAAATTTCTTGCGTTCTTGGAAAATCGATTCCAGGCCCTAAAAGCATTGGGAACCAAGGCAGATGATCATAAAATGCACAATTCTGAAACAAGAACATTAGAAGCAGCGACCATGTCTCACCAAAATTGTGGGTTATGCAAAGAAAATTATCCGTTATACAATTGTCCGCAATTCTTAAAATAATGCCAGCTACACGCTTAGACCTGGTTAAACAAAGACATCTCTGTGCCAATTGCCTACGGTATGGACATCCGACACTCAAATGCAAGGCACGAAATTGCTCAAAGTGCCAAAAAAGACACAATACCATTTTGGATTTGGGCACAGAAATCAATCATGCCGCAAGGGGTGCAGGCATTTCTCAGGTCACAGAGGTAGTAAATGATATAATCTCTCCACAACCAGCATAATCTTTGAACATATCGAACTGGAAATTACCCTCAAATATTAAGTTAGCTAATCCGGATTTAAGCTAACCTAAAATTGACCTTGTACTGGGAGCTGAGTTCTACCACGAATTACTCTCGGTGGGACAAATAAGATTAGCAGAAGAATTATCGATCCTGCAGAACACAGTATTTGGGTGGATAGTATCGGGTAAGTTTGAAAGAACATTGAGCTCAAGTGCAACATGTGGGGTGCGCGTCCGAGAGGAATCCCTGAGTGGTTTTGGCGATTAGAAGATATCGGCGAAAACATCAGCAGTCTAACTCTTTCTGAACAACGATGTGAGAAACATTTCAAGAAAATAGTTAAGCGAGATCAAAGCTCTGGAAGATTCATAGAGAGCCTACCGTTTGCCAATCAACCTTCAGCGCTGCTTATCTCAAAGGAACTAGCCTTACGAAGGTATTTTGCCTTAGAGAGAAGACTAAACAAGGATGAGTCTCTGAGAAACCTGTACACGAGCTTTATGGACGAGTATTTAAATGGAAGAAATCGACCTGGCTCAGATTGGACTATCCCATTATTTTCTACCACATCATGGTGTGCTCAAACCAGAAAGCAGCACGACCAAACTAAAAGTAGTTTTCGACGCCTCTATGAAAACCTCAACCAATGTTTCATTGAATGACGTATTGCTACCAGGACCAACAATCCAAGACTACATTTTCTCTATTTTATTACGCTTTCGACTACATCGATTCGTCTTTATGGCTGACATCGAAAAGATGTACCGGCAGATAACCATGTCAGAGAAGGATCAAAAATACCAACTAATTTTGTGGCGTAGAAGAGATGACCAAAGGTTGTGTTGTTATCGATTAAAGACCGTACCATAGGTACGACATCAGCACCATACTTAGCGACACGCTGCTTACAACAATTATCCGAAGAAAATGCAGCAAGATATCCATTAGGAGACAAAATACTGGCTAAAGATTTCTATATGGATGACGTCATGTCGGGCTCAAATAGCCTTACGGAGGCTCGTGAAATGCAGCAACCAATTAACGCAGGTTCTTCAATCGGCAGGTTTCAATTTAAGAAAGTGGTGCAGCAATATGCCACAACTTCTTAACCATATTCCGCCCAAGGACCGAGCTGCGGTTTATATTCGCTCAGTGACAGATAACGGCACTTTAACCATGCATTTACTTTGCTCAAAGGGGTAGCACCAATAAAAAGGAGACAAGATGAGGAAATCATAAGTGAAACGACCATACCACGTTTAGAACTTTGTGCAGCCAAACTAGCTGCAGAACTCACACAACGAGTTACAACAGACCTCAACCTATGAGAATTGGAATCCCATTTTTGGACTGATTCAGAGATTGTGCTATCCTGGCTCAACGCTGACGCGGGAAACTATCATAGTTTCATATCGAATCGAGTTAAGAAGATCCGGGCAATATCATCGCCACATTAGTGGCGCCATGTTCCAAATAAATCAAATCCAGCTGATGTCGTATCCAGAGCGATGTCTGCCGCAAAATTAAAGAATCATCACATCTGGTTCTATGGACTCTGTTCTTGTACGGTCCAGAAGCCAAATGGCCAGGCGAATTCAAGGCCAAGGCCACCGATATGGATCTTAATAAATCAAAAATTGTGCTTTCAACAACCATGAAAGCAAGTCCCATTAACGAGATAAACCATCATAACTCATTCTCACGCCTACAACGCCTATATGTATCGATTCTATCGAAATTGCAAAACCACCGAAGGCAGCCACAGAATAAAATCCCATCTTTCAACTCTCGAGTTGCACCAGGTATTACAGATGATAATACGATTAATGCAAAAACAAGGCTTTAAGGATGAAATGAAGCAGTTAGCTGATAAAAGGATGATCAATCACAATAGCCCTTGTATCAATCTATCACCGTTTTTGGATTCAGAAGGGATTCTACGCGTGGGAGGGCGCCTTAAAGAAGCAAACATTGACTACGACACCAAACACCCGATGCTGTTACCCTACAACCATGAATTCACGAAGTTATTATTTACCGAAACACATGCAGAACCGACACGTCGGGCCGCAAGGGCTACTAGCGAACGTACGGCAGAGGTATTGACCCATTAAAGGAAAAACCATGGCTAGATCAGTAGTACATAGATGTATGCACTGCGCTAGAGCGAAACCAGAGCTAATGAATGGGAAACTTGCCAGCAATGTTAGAGGAAAACAACCACTAAAGGCCTACGTTGCAGTGTTCTGCTGTTTTGCTACCAAGGCCACACACTTTGAAGTTGTAAATGATTTAACCACTGAAGCATTCATTGCGGCACTTAAACGATTTACGGGGAGAAGAGCGAACTGCCAAAACTTACATTGTGATAATGCCACGAACTTTGTTGGAGCAAAAAATCAACTTCAAGAGTTACATACAACAATTTACGACCAGGCATCGAATGAAAACATCACAACGTTCTGCAATCACAATTGAATCGCATTTCATTTCATTCCCCCCAAGGTCTCCTCATTTCGGTGGCCTTTGGGAGGCTGCAGTGAAATCGGCAAAATATTTCTTGAAGAGAAACCTGGAACCATCGAACTTATGAAGAATTAGAAATGAATAAAATTGAAGCAATTATGAATTCACGCCACTTTCATCGGATCCGAATGACCTCACAGCCCTGACTCCCGGCCACTTTCTGATTAGAGAAGCATTAACTAGCTCCATCCACCCTGCCGCTCAAGGTTTTAGCGGTCATTTAGAAAAAAAATGGAAGATAATCACCTTGCTTAAGCAGCAGTTTTGGAATCGTTGGTCTAACGAATATTTAAGTCAATTGCAACATCGCCAAAAATGGACCCAAGAAAACAATAAAATTATGGAGGGAAAGATGGTGGTTTTAAAAGAAGATAATTTACCACCTCCTCAATGGCAACTTGGAAGGATAGTAAAATGCTTTGAAGGAAGTGATGGCTTAGTACGAGTCGCTGAAGTTACAACTAATGCAGGAATATTTAAACGCGCTATACATAAATTAGCCGCTCTACAGACATATGCGCCGAAACCCAACAACAAAAACCGGATAAAGGGACATCCGAACATTGAAAGAATCCCACCGGGTTTCAAACCCACCACGGGTACAATCTGACGTACCTAAGCAAAAAATAAGACAATCGTTGGGTTCCACAATAACTTTGACTCTGATAACACTGGTTGCTCTACCCATATCTAATTGAGCCCTAATACAATTAACGCCTTTCACCGCCCAACCAGGAGTATACTTTGAAAACTTTGCAAGGGCCAACCTGATAACAAGCGAGTGGAACATTATAGCATACTTTGACATGGTGCACTATGGACGCGAACTAGAAATGATGAGGAAATCAGGGTCGGCACTCGAAAGTTTATACAGCACCATCACTCATAAAGAACAGTGCATGCAAATAACAATCCAAATAAACCATTTACTGGAAGAATTATTGAAGGGAAATGATTTATTATTAGCGACGGACATTTCAAATCAAGTGAGGAGAGGAGCTCTTAACATAGTTCGGGGAATCGCAAACACTCTGTTTGGCGTTCTTGACTCCGAATATGCCGAGAATATGTCTAAAATCATAGACAGCTTAAGAGACAACGAAGATCTCCTGCTTACTCACCATAAGAATCAAACATCATTCCTGGAAACTATTGTAAACATCATGAGTAGAGATTAGGCCCAGGGGAGACATCAATTTCAGGTCATATCATCGCAGATGTTGGACCTATCTCGAGGTAACTTCGTGAAGAAAATACAACGCAACTCTTCTTAGCTGTAGCTATCCAAACACTAACTGCGATAACCAGTTTCCAACGAGTCCAGAGCGCTCTTCTAGATATAATAACCCATAGCCAGCATGGGAGAATCAGTCCATTTCTCTTACCATCAGCACAATAATTGTGCACGAAGTACAATCTATAAAGGAACATTTGCCTACGTCTCTAAGCTTGCCTGTATCCAATGCGGAGTTTTCGAAGATATACAATGACAGTAGAAGGAAAATCTTAGAAAGGTATGCTCTCTTCAAAATTAAGATTCCACTGATCACATCCGAAGATTTCGAATTATACCGAACAATTGCCGTACCAGTACTAAAGGATGACGACTTTGCTGTTATTCAATCATCTTCAACCTTTTCTTCTAATTAACTTGCACCGAGACAATATTATGCATTATCAGACGACGAAATGAAGAGTTGTTTATCAGTACCGACCGTAACACTATTATGCAAACAAGTTGGACCACTGCATCACAAAGGATCCACCGCTAACGCTTGCGAAATAGCTCTATTTAATCTCAAGTTCGAAGCTAGCAAATGCCGCATTAAAAGGATAGATGAAGGCCCTCGTTGGATTCAACTCTATAGTTCAAACTCCTGGATATATGCTATACCAGAGGAAACCACTATAAATCTGGTCTGTGATAAAAATACATCACAGATCACTATTAAAGGCTCCGGTATTGCAAGGTTACCTGGTGACTTTACACTGAAACAAATTTTTGTAACAATTCGCGGACATAACATCTATCCATCAGTCACACGATTACCACATATACCTATCATTAATCTTACCGACGTCAAATTCCCAACTCTAGAAGCGGACCTGAAACCTCAATCAGAAGTGTTCGGAGAATACACACCAGAAATTGAAACATTGAAGAAGGACATTCAACTTTTCCGAGAAACTCTGCCACCAAAATTAGAGCAACATAAAATTCACCATACAATCGGACATGCAGGAATCTTGATATCCATTACCATCGTCATCTTCTTGATAGCACAGTACTATTACAAGAAGAAAAGTAATAAAGTGAACCAACCCATACCACAGCCGAGAAAAAGAACGAAGAATCCCAGCACGTCAACCAATCCAGCCCAGACTGAAGGAAGTCAACAAACTAGATTTGATGTAATAGATATTAAATATCTTAAAATTAGATTTACGGCCAATTTCTTCTCATGAGTATTAAGCTGTCTAGTACCCAGATTAGCTAGCCCAGGTACTAGCTCTGATACTCGGTACCAACGAAAAGTTAATACTTGCTCATTTCTTCACATCGCTAGTACCGGAGCTAAATGCGCCAAGCCGTACATTTTCGATGATGAGGACGATCCCAAGTTTGTTAACTTAATGAACAGGAACGTTTTTTCAAATAAATAAAACAATTAAATGAAGTGCAGATTCTTTACTCTTGTAATTGGAAAAGAATTTCGTCTCTAACAGTGCGTTGTTGATTCGATTGACGTGATGAATCGCGCGCGTACATTTGAGTGACGAAAAATAGTTTGATCGTGCACAGATCCTGCCCAACGTGCAACAACGTTTAAAACCTTTAAATCTGCCGACGATATTGTTTGCACGTTAAGAGAAAAAAATCATTTGTGGTTACGAAAACCTTCGCTATGGAAACAAAAAGAATCGTTTGAAAATAATATAACAACTGATTTCAATATACAAAGCAGTGAAATGAAAAAAAAATAATATTGCACATGTGGAACTGCACTCACCAATTCACCACCAGGTGATTGCAATTTAACATGAGTACAATCGATTGCACCGATTGTTCGTGGAAACTGTGCAAAGCGATAAAATGCAGCAGTGGCCACCTATCGTTCTGCCAATGTTGCTGGCATTTGAATGAATCGGTCCAAATGGCGTATCAAGGCCATACATACTTTTGGCAGTATGCGACATACACTAGCGGCTGAGACGCGAATAACGTCGGCAACCGCTATTTGCATCGATCCACTTGCCATAAATCTTAAAGTGATAAGTAACTGCTGCTCAGGCAGTATGTAACGATTACTGGTAAAATCGTGAATAAAAACGAATAAGTGAATAAAACTAAAATAACATAAAAAATGTTTACTGTGGATGCTGCAATTCGTCCCCCACCAATTGAAGAACGTAAAAAAACGTTATTTTGCACAACCGAAATCGCCGAAAAAAGCCCACATCGTCCCAAGTATTTACCGTTTCACCATTCTCGTTCTCAAGGTCGTCCTCGAAATTGTTGAACAAGTTGTCCCCACCAAAAATCAAATCCATTTGCTAAACAACAATTTAAAATATAATCATCACAGAAAAAAGACAACAAAAAAAGAATAAAATTTATTAAAACGAAAATCGAACGGAATACGTACGAGTATTTACTTTTTTGACAAGAATAGGCAGGAAGTGAAGAAATAAAATCGACCTACTTTAGGTACTAACGATGCTAGACTGCCGATTTTGAGGGTCTAGGTAATACCGAGCAGGGTTGTGACTTTACTGCAATTGCAGTAGATCTACTGCATTTTTTTCGAAAAATAAATCTACTGCCTTTAAATAAAATCTACTGCACTTTTGGTCTTACGAAAAAAAATCATGCAATATGTAAATGTAATCCACAAAATATTATTTTAATTCTATCACTGAATGCAGTCAGTCTCATTCTTCCTGATGAAATCCACCTATTACCTAATTATAATGTTCTTACGGCTTTCGGCAATCGGCTATATTTTGATGACAAGTGACCAGAGTATATCCATATAATGAGTAGGGACACTCTCTCTAAATATTCATTTCCTACTACTACAAAGCAAAATGCAGAAAAAACCTACAATATGTGGAAGCAGGTCAAAATCATGTGTTTTAACGCTTATGGAACGACCGCTGTGGAAAAAACGGTATACAGTATATTTTGCCTACACCACTACATGCGGCATGCGGCATGCTTCGTAAGACGAATGATTGTGAGTTTTTTAATAATGTTTTTTTAAAGGCGTATCGACTTGATCCTCGTTGTGTGTATCTTTTCACTTCGTACAGTGCTACCTGCTTTGCTTTTTTTATAAATGGTTTATGGCTGGTTTTTCTGATTATTTTTTTTTACTGATTACACTTAATTATGAACGTCTACAATTACCCTTCAGTCAAAAATATGAAAATAAATGCTTCTTCCTTGCTTTGATTTCGTTAAAAATAGTTAGGTGTAGCTGTTTAAATTTAAAGTCTGTTCGACTTTTAAAATCTTACATGATCTGAGTTCAAACCGGTGTAAGCCGGGTTGGTTTCTATCTTTAATAATATTTTATATTTTAGTACGAAAGGATTAAATACAAAAATAAATGCAATCCGGTGTTCGACCTAGGTTAGGTTAGGTTGTAGTGGCAGTCGGCTGAGGCCGACACACTTGGGCCAGTGACAGGCCCATTGTGATACCACACGGATGTATCATCCTCCTACTCGTTGAACCAGTTGGAGCTTCTGATGAAGCCTGACAGACTTTTTATGTCGGTGTTAATGAGATCGTTAAGATCATTGCAAAAGAAGGATCCTAAATGGAGTTTACGCCTTTGAGAAAGAGCAGGGCACGTGCAGAGAAGGTGGAGAACTGTCTCCTCCTCCTCCTCGTCCATACAGCTTTGGTGTTCGGCCTAGTAACAGTAAAAATGATTTGAATTACTATTTGCTAGTTTTTATGGTTGTTGGTCACACTGGTTTTGCAATAAGGTTAGGAAGGGCGGGCGGTGCTTACGTTTTTTCATAATGTATTTTTAAAGGCATATTGACTTAGGTTAGGTTAGGTTAGGTTGGAAGGCAAGTGCACAGCAAGGCTGCTTTGCTTGCACGGGGGCCCATTGGTCCATTGTGATCCCTTATTGTTTTATGTGGTAAACCTACATTTACGATAAAACACTTACCATACTCAGTTTAGGTTGGTCTTGCCGGTTGGCCTATTGGAACCAACCTGTGTTCTTGACAAACCTGATAGTGTCCTTCAGTGGTACCTGCGCTACGTCCTCTAAGTCTTCGAAGAATCTGTTGCCCAGATAGCGAAGTCGAGATGTCTGAAGGTTTGGACATTCGCAGAGCAGGTGTTTGATGGTCTCGGTTTCTTCTATATCTTGACAGCTCCTGCAGTAGTCTGGTGAGCTGATGCCCAGCCTGCTTGCCATTACACCTATGGTGCAGTGGCCTGTCAGTACGCCAGTTAAGATGCGTATTTCTTGCTTATTCATTTCCAGAATGCATTTTGTTCTTTTTTCGTCAATTCTTGGCCATAGACTGCGAGATATAACACAGTCGTGCCTTTGGGACCAGGTAGTGTTAATTTGTTCCCTCAGTTTTTGGTCAATGTTTCTTTTTGGTGCACTAATTGGGATGTCTATTGACGTAATGGCGTCGAGCTTCCCGACGTTGAAATGCAGTTACAATCATCCAAAGAGAAGGACTATGTGAAAAACATTTTCAAACCCTCTGACTGTAAAACTGTTGATTTCGGTAGCGAAAATGCGTTTTATTATTTTGCAGGCTACATTTAAAAAAAACGTCAAAAACACAAGCGTGAGCTAAAATTAAGTCAGAAACGTAGTGTTTCCTCCATATTCACAGTTTTCAAAGAAACTCTTCTCAAGAGTTTTTAGATGCGATACAGAGCCTGGAGCAACAATTTATTTCTCGTTTTCCCAATTTGTACTTTTGTTATAATTTTGAAATGAAAACGTATAATATATAAAAGAATGAATTTGATTACTGTTGCTGAAAAATCAAAACGAAGAATTATTAGAAATTAGAAAAAAAAAGTATGACTCATATGAATATATATGAATTTTTGTTTTGTTCTGTTTTTGTTATGTTTTAAAGAAAAATCAATGTTTATTTTATTATTTTAAATTATTTATGTGTATATATGTTATGTCTTACTTATATTTTGAAAATATAAAAATCTACTGCGAAACAGTTGGATCTACTGCGTTTTTTTTTCAAATCTACTGCGGACATCTTTTCAAAAAGTCCCATCCCTGATACCGAGTACTAACTAATACTCCGTACCAAATTCGCGTTAGTACTTGGTGAAGAAATAACTTAATACTTATTTGAGTATCAATTTTTGGTCTAATACTAGTACTAGTGCTAGTACGCGGTGATGAAATTGGCTGTTAATGTTCTAAATATTTAACAACCTTTGCGCAATTAAGTTTAATTTTCTTCTTATAACCTCGAACTATAATAAACGTTTTCATTTCTATACCTTTATTATCATTCTATTTTTCTGTTTAACTACCAGTTTAACGCGGGGCAGAATGTTTGGTCTACCTTTCATTGTTTTGATTTAATACTCAGGTCATTCAATTGTTTGTAACCTGATACACATTACTTGCATATCGGGATGGCCTAAGGGTGGCGACGGTGTAGAGGTTAGTGTGTTGGCTTGTGACCCGTGCGGTGCAGGTTCAATCCCCATGGGGAAAACAACATACGCCACCCAATCACATGCCTCTACACCAAAAGGAGGATTTCTGCCGGGTAGTACAATGGAACGTTACCGAGTCTGAGTGCTCTGGGATTTGGATTTCCTTTTTTTTTTGTAAAAAAAAAAAAAAAAAAAAAAAAAAAAAAATATCGGGATGACCTAATAAGCTTTACTATTTGCATACAACCCAACACATACGAAATAACAGAAAAAAAATGAAAGATAAACTCGGCATCTTGCAAACGCATGCACTTTGATGAAGTGATTCATTGCTCAATCAAGTTTTTTTTTTATATTTTTTGTACGTGTAATACATTTAACGCTAGACTCAGCATTTATAAATTAATCAATTATTGCGTAAATTCTAGCCTAAGCTATTTCTGTATATTTAGTAATAAGTTCTTTAATTGCTAGGCTAATCTACTTTTTTGTATAAAAGCCGACAAATTTAATAAACAATTGTAGTTTTACACCAGACAGTATCAAAGACACTTTTTTACTGACCAAGTGAGTCTGCCTGGCCAACTTTCCGCTATTACAATTACCCGAATCTAGTTTTATGCACCTACGATTCATCTACGACAGAGTCTAGGTTTATATACCTATGACTCCAGGGTTGGATAAAATAATCCAACTTCAACAAAGGTGAAACACTTCGCACTTTAACTTTGCAGGAAATTATTTATTTGAAAATTTGCAAAGTGCAAATGGAAAAATGGTTGTAGAAATAGGACTCAGATCAATTAGAGATATTAGACATTCTGGCCTTCCTTCATGCATACAAAGTGCAATTGACTCAAGATCTGAAGTCTACGGACCACGCACAGCGAAGTCCCTTCGTTGAATGGATTATGGAACTACAAGTGTTGGCTGATTTTTCAAACGAAATCATCTTTAGCCATGAGGCTCATTTTCATCTTAATGGCTTTGTTAACGGTCAAAATTATCAAATTTTGGGGTTAGAAAATCCACGAGTGATTGTTTAGAAACAAATGCATCCACAACGTCACTGTTTGGTGCATATTTTGGGATTCCTTTACGAAGAAGATAGGGCTATGACTGGAGAGAGCCAACGCTGTATACTTTATGAACCAATAATAAAAATCACAAATTTTTAATGAAAAACCTGTTTTCTATCCAAATTTGGGACACCTTTTACGAGCTTTAAGTTACAAATTGGTGTGGACAATTGGAAGCAGCGTGCCCGGGATCGTAGAGGATGGAAGGCTGCAGTGTGTCAGGCAGAGACTCTTCACGTGTCGGGAGCCCGTTAAGTAAGTAATACATACGTTGTTCTATTTCGAAAATAATTTTTTACAAACAATACGATCAATTTTGTGTAAAATGTTTGAAGTTAGTTTCAATTTTGACTTGGATGCGTTCATTTAACGCAATATTTTCGATTTATGATGCCTTCCGCTTTCTTCTTGAGGAAGTGTAGTAACTGATCTTGATTTATATAATGTAAGGTGCATTTTATTGGTTAGTGTATATGTATACCCAGCTCAGCAAAATTTTACATCTTAAACAACAACAAACCCAAAGTGAAGATAAATTGCTCAGCACAAGAATGACGCACAAAGTGAGGATAAAGGCTTTGGAACCTCTAAATTTAAATGACACATAAGCGGGTGTCCGAACTTTAAAACTAAGATTTTCAATGTCTAAGTTGCGGGAATTAAATATATTTACTACCCCGCAACATCCACACTCATTGGAAAGATGATTTGG
This sequence comes from Portevinia maculata, assembly GCA_949715645.1. NCBI lineage: Eukaryota > Metazoa > Arthropoda > Insecta > Diptera > Syrphidae > Portevinia > Portevinia maculata. The sequence continues at coordinate 143,489,358 of OX454526.1, forward strand.
AAAGTAAAAATTAGATTAAATGTATGGGAATAATAAATTTGAGAACACAATTTAATTTTACTGAAAATCAGCTGTTTCACAAAAGAGTACAAATAACCCCACCTATAGTTAAGTATTCCATATGTATTCCAAATTTGACATTCGAACGTTAGGTGAACATAAATGTGAACATAGCGTTTTATTGGGATTTCTATTGCTGAGCTGAAAATAAGTTACCGATAAAACGCGCCTAAATAACGATTTTCCTTGTTACGTCACCTTAGGGCGCTAGCAAAAGCAGATACCTCCTCGCCCACATGGACTGGCAAGGACGTACGGTCCTAGAGAAGGGCAGAGGATGAAGTATAATCCCGCTCAACGATGACGCCGATGAACGATACCCGTGGCTCCACCGAAACTCATATTAAAAATTGTAAGGAATGACACACTATTACAATTTCTAACAACCGAATTTCCGCGAAAGCACACCTAATTACAATAGAAAAATATAATAACTCGCGAATAGGAAATCGACCCGCTTCCGCTGTCACCATAACGCTGCTTTCCACTCTTAGTAAAAGTTGCCACGATCCCTTAATTCCTGTGTAGTATTCTTTTTCCTCTCCACTTCAGTAGTGTATTAAATAATTACGTGGGAGACAACTGTCGCGAATCAATGGTTTAGCTTGTGTTATGGCTTGTTATATACATGTCTCATTTATTTTAGTTTTCGTTGTTGGGATGGGGAGCGATCCTCAAACGACATTGCTGAATGTAAATAGTGCGTTCCGTGGAGAGTTCGGGATCAGGAAATTTCCCTGATACTCGGGCGAAATCCCCTCCGGACTCAGAACTATAAACTTTCAATTACCAGTACAAGTCCAGTACCCAGTACCCAGTAGTGGTGTGGCGTCCGAGACTAAATCATTCAATCACTTGAGACTCTTCATCAAAATGAAGCTTCAGTTACTTCAATTAATTTTCATCCAATCTATAATTCATTCCTATACCTCTTAACTTCTTTTGGCGCGTCTCTTTTTTAATTCACCACTACATTTCTCTGGCTTTCTCATTTGTCTTTACATCTCTAGTTCAAATCGAATGAGAATGAGACTGTACTTTGCATTTGTAGTAGTGAGAGATTGCAATATCTTTCGCTTTACTAAAATCTACGAGAAAGGGATCAATCCACTTATACTATATTATATTCGGAATAAAAACCTACCCGAATTATCTACGAGGAAAAGAAAAAATAAGAGGATATGTTTAAGTGCAATTACCGTGTAACGGGATACAGCTGGCTGAACTTCTGAGACAAATGTAAACTGCATTCCTGAGTACAATTTATTGGCTGACCCTCATCATCGACTGTTGGAGCTGCAATAGGCTGCCAATTATGTCCATTATCGAAAGTGATAACAGTTACAAGATGTTCAGGTCCAACGGATGTCTCCAAATTTAATAAAGTTGAAAACCGATGGACTTTCGACGCAATATAAATGCCTTCCATTCCCTCAACTTTGTAGAGATCTGTAAACGCTTCGTCTGTTGTTTGACTATTAAAAACAATTATTTTAAACTACAAAATATACTATATACATATTTTGAACACTACTTACGTAATCCATCCATTTTTCCATATAACGTTTGGAATAAAAGTCAAGATATTTTCCAAGCTCTTTATAAATGTAATAACTTTCAGTTCTTCATCATATTCGGATACGTACAAGTGAGCCATTTTGTTGGTATGTGCTGCCGATACCATTAACGTTTTTCCTTCTACATCGCAAATGTGCAAGCCCTTAATGTCTAATTCAGTTTGAAAATTTGATTTGATAAAATTAGTTCTTCTATAGGAAACCCAAAGCTCTATTGTATCATGATCCTTAAATAAAATGTCGTTTTACTGAACTGTATTTTAATACAAAAATAATATGTACATACCTTTCGAGTTGCAAGCATAAAATCCTTTTTAATATAAAATTCATTTATATTTTCAATCAAAACATTGAATTTAAAACGATCCTCAAATTTTGTGAAATTCTCTGGGTTAATGTATATAATTGACGATGCACCTAAAATTAAATCCATAATAACATTCCTAGTTTTAGTTTGAAGGAGTCAATAATTATTACCTGACGGTACTCCTCTTTCGACATACAATAATAATGGTAGGCTTGCTCCACTAGACCACGCAAATGACTTAACAAATTCTTGCAGTAGACTAAAACTATTTCCAGCATCTGTTGTAACATATAACTTCCTTTCAACGTCCTTTTTGTCCAAAATAAGAAATATATTTGGATCATTCTCATAAAATGAAATATCAGACGGTGTGAAACCCAACATTGTTCTTTTCACATTTCCATATTTAGGCGAAAAATTAAAGATGGCTTTGTTTCTGGTATCCGTAAAAATGATTGTATCAAACTTTGGATGAGTAAGGAACTGATCTAAATTCGCTGATTGTTCGGTTTCATTGTCTATAACGGTAAATAAGCTCGTTTTTTCCTCAAATGTATCTCCATAGTCATAGGAAATAAACACTTTAGGTGGATTTTGCTCAACTTCTGCAGGCGGATCACGCGCAAGACAAAGCATTACATCGGAGCCATCTCCCAACCAATGCACCATAAGCTGTGCATGCATGTCATTAAGTCCATTAACCTGAAGAAGAAATCAAATTAAATAGTTACATAGGTAGAGCACTATCAAATGCCGTTTTTTTTAGTGTATTATATTAGCAGGAGAATGTCCAAGCAAAAGACAAATGTCCAAATCATTAAAATTCTCGGCACATTTTAAACACACAATGCTTGAATTTGGATAAGAGCATACAGGCAATAAGAACATGAGCCATACTACTCTGCTTGACACCTTCCAAGAGTTAAGGCAAAAGTATGATCATTTGTTAATAGGTTTAGATTTTAATGTTTATCTTCTAGATCACAACACGCTTGTTTCACTATTTTTGTGATAAACTGGGATTGTCGGTCATTAACAATAGGAATCCCACATGTTTTCAGTCGAGTACCAATCCATCTTTGATAGACCTGTTGTTGACCAGCACAAAGCACAGAATTCTTAGTAATGATCAAATTAGACCCACTTCTGAATTCAATCATGATTTTATAATCTGCTCTCTTGATTTTCATGTAAACGAGGTACGTAAGTGGTTTTTTATAGTTACATATCATATCAATTCAGCAAACCTTTAACTTAGGAGTAGCAACTTCAATTGGCACGCAATTTATAGTTCACCCGACATTAGTGACAAAGTTGAGCTATTTAATTCCATAGTGAGTAGATTATATCCTCTCGCGTGGTTAGTCACCTTGTCGAGTATACCATCCAAGATATAAAATTAAATGATGTCGGTGCGTAGGCTTAAGTCGCAAAGATTCAACGGACTGTACTATCGACGACCAAGGTTGTCAGAAGGGTCACCCATGGCAGACAGTCTGTATGAAGAGCGACGACCAAGAACTAACCAGGACGTTCCGTCGGTGGAGGAAACCGATTCGGTTTCCAAAAAACCAAAGGTGCATAACACCAGCACCACCTCATTAGATTAGATTAGATTAGATTTAGTGGGGGAGGTGGAAGGAAGTTACCATATCACTGCGGCCACAAGTGGGCCTATTGTGATGTCCTCCAGTTAAGGCTCGCTCATGATACCGGACTTGAGCGGGCTGTCAGTTACGTCCTCTGCCTCAAGGTAGAATTTACCTAGAAGGTGTTGACGTAGTTTGATTATGCAGTTACAGTGACATAGGTTGTGTTTTGAGGTTTCTTCATACTCGTTGCATAGTCTGCACGTGTTATCTTGAGTAATTCCCTTAGTCAGGAGGTGTTTTTTAACTTGACAGTGTCCAGTTAGGAATCCTATGACTGTTCGAATCTTACCCCTAGTAAGGTTTACGATGGGCGATGGTGTAGAGGGTAGTGTGTTGGCTTGTGACCCGTGCGGTGCAGAAACAAATAACACCTTTTTTCTCCAACCTCTACACGGAAAAAAGGATTTCTGCCTGGACAATGGATCGTTACCGAGTCTGAAATTTAGATTTCCTTTTATATATAAAAAAAAAAGGTTTAGGATGTGTTTCGTTCTTTTGTGGGCCATGTTTGGCATGAACATTTTAGCTTGTCTGATACCTTCGGTGTGGTAGAGCCACATCATAATTTTTGGGTTTATGCCCCACCTCTTGCCAATCAAACTTCTGCTGGTCCATAAAGAGATCCTGGCTTTGTCTATGGTTTTCGTGAGGTGAGAGTTCCAAGTGAGTTTTTCGTCCAGAGTTAGACCTAGTATTTGACTTCTTTTGAGAATTCTATTGTTTCACCAAGCAGAGTTGGTTTTTTCAATTTATCCCGATTCCGCTTTTTGTGAAAGCAAATATGGTGCTTTTTGCGGTTGACATTTAAGTCAACTTTTTACACCAGTCAGCAACGACGTTCCGTGATTGTTTCTTAAAATTTGCTTCTGATTAGGATCGCAATATCATCAGCGTATCCTTGGACATAGAAGCCTTCATCACTGTGTGTAATTAGCAGTTCCTTTACTACGATGGACCATAGCAGAGGGATAGAACACTACCTTGAGGGCAACCTTTCGCAGCAGTGATGCTGATTTTGTCACTTCCTAATGTAGCACTTATGTTTCTACTGTTAAGCATGTGTTTTATCCAGTTACGTGTTGTACTGTCTACTCCCGTGTTAAGGATGCATCTGTATATTTGGGCATGCTCGGTGTTGTCGAAAGCTCCTCCGATGTCAAGGAAGCAGCCCACAGCAATTTCTTTGTCCTTGAGAGATTTTTCGATTCTCGTGGTAAGGTCCTGAAGAGCACGCGTTGTCGATTTATCTGGTTGATAGGCATATTGGTTTGTGTGCAGTGGGTTCCTGTGAAGTTTCCCGTCCCTTATATGCCTATCAAGTATATTTTCCATGGTTTTAAGGAAGAAGGAGGTAAGACTGATAGGACGGTAAGATTTTGGTAGATCAGTTGGTCTGCGACCTACCTTCGGCATGAACTTGACCGTTACCTCTCTACAGCTTTTTGGTATGTAACCCCAGGCTTAGATTACTCTGAACATATTGATGATAACCGGGGTTATCTGTGCGATACCTTTCTGGAGCAGTGCTGGAAATATTACAAAATCGTGGACGCGGTGATCGACCGCAGCAATGCAGAGGAAAGAATCTCCCCCCCGAACGGTGGCAGAAGGTAAGGTTAAAGCTGTTATGTTGCTATCCAGCCTTTATGAATGACCACCCTGGATCAGCTCCACAAGCTGAAGATGCCGAACTATATCAAGGGCATGTTCGGCTCGTCGCCTGGATCTTCCAAGCAGACCGAGGGCTCGCGCTTGGATTCCCGTTGAACCCCCCTCGGCAGAAAAATATTGGCAGTCATAAGACTCGGAAATCCCTCACCCCCGACTTACGACTGTCAGGGGGACTCCGGGACTCCGGACTCATGGATACACAATACTTTATGCAACAGATAAAGGTAAGCCTAGAACTTGCATATTGGTAAAAAGTAGCTTAAATGTATTTTTACTCCTTAATTTCAGCGATCGCGATACAACCGTGGTGAGTCTAGAGACTGCCTGCGGCACCTATTGGATAGCCTCAGCTTATATGGCCTATGACCACGTACGGTCCTTGCCTGGTGTCAACCTAGAGTGACTGATCGCGAAAGCAGAACAACAGAAAACTGAACTCATTATTGGATATGATGGCAACGCGCACCATTGAGTATGGGACAGTTCCGATATCAACGACAGAGGTGAGTCTCTTTTTGATTATATTCTAAGTACTAACCTCATTGCGTGCAACATTGGTAGCGAACCTACCTTAAAAATAGACAAGAAGTTTTAGATATAACTCTTGCCTCCGATTCAATCAATCAGAAAATTCTGAACTGGAAAGTCTCGGCTGAACACACAGGTGAATGGCGGGTAGTCAATAGCATCTTCAATAAGTCAACTGTTTTAAAAAGGCCAACTTTGCTTCGGATGAAATAATTTTTGATAGAAGAGAGATTGTAGACAAATTTAATTGTTACTTTGCTACGATTGCCGAAGCTTTCCAACCACAATCTGATATTATGATATGTACCCATTCTCATTGCTGCAGAAATGACGTCGAACCATTCCAACCAAGCAGTTTTTTTACGAAACTAAAACCGCCTTGGTAATATTGAAGATGATTGGTAGCTTAGAGAACTCTAACTCTTGCGAAATAGATGGTTTGTCTAATCGAATTCTGAAAAATATTTCTTGGTTTGTAATTGATATCTTCGCTTTAATTTTTAATAAAAGCGTTCTAACTGGAAACTTTCCTGATGCACTTCAATGTGAGGAATCTACGGAAGATGCTAATAAAATAATACTTCTGCTTTGTTTGTGGATATTACCAAAGCTTTTGATATGGTTAACCACGCCATCTTGCTAAGGAATATTAGCACAGCAGGTTTTCGTGGATTTATGTTCAACTGGTTCAAACTCAGAAAAAAAAAATTATACCTGGAAAAAGGGAGTGCTTAGGGCATTTGCTGGTGACATAGCTAGTGTGTGTGGTGCGGATAATTCTCCAGATCTAGTCGCAGAGATTAATTGGGACCTGGATTTACTAAGATCTTGGTTTGCTGAGCATAAATTGGTTAGAAGTCCTAAAACAAAAATTATGTTTTTCAGTTTGGCTGGGCAAAGCAATTTCTATGTACTCCTTAACTACTTTCTGTAGCGATCTTTGGAGTGATAATTGTTTTTCCTGTTGAAAAAGTCGATGAGTTGAAGTACAGTACCTTGCCATATTATTAGACCCAGCATAAACATTTTTTTTTTTGTCTTAAATGGTTGCTGTGACTAAATTTGTAATAAATATGTTCTAGATTGAATTTGTTTACTATAATATATAATATCAGGAATAAAAAAAAGACGGAAAGGTTTTGCTAGTTAGTTAATATTGATTTATTTTTTTTATTTAAGAGTTGGAGATGCATGCTTTACCTAAAAATCAATATTTGGTGTGCTCTCCTTTTGCAGCTATAAGTGCCTTAATTCGCCGTGGCATGCTTTCTATGCAAGATTGCACGGTTACTTGGATATGTGGGTTGTGATTCCACTCGAAAATGATCTTCTCCATCAGCTGCCTTTTCGTGGTTATGGCACTTTTAGCCACCGCCCGCTTCAAGAGCTTCCAAATATTCTCAATCGGATTCATGTCCGGGGAATTTCCTAGAATCTAAAACGTTGATGCTCCTTTCTTGGAGAAAGGCAGTTATGCTCTTGGCTTTGTGGCAGGGAGCCCCATCATGCATAAAAATGGGTTGCTCGCCCACAGAAAACAATTCTTGAAGCTGCGGTAGCAGCCTTGTTTCCAGGACCTTCTTGTATTGATCCTGCCGCATAGTCTTTTCAACCAGATAGAGCCGCCCTGTGCCTTTCCCAGAAATAACTGACCAAATCATTATGGATGGGGGATGTTTAATTGTGGGCACAACGCACTCTGGTTTATTTTGTTCGCCCGGTCTCCTTCTGGCAAACTTGGTTTTTTCCATCATTACTTGGAAAACAGATTCGTCAGAGAAACAAACCTTATTGGCTTTAAGTTTGTCTTATTTTATTACCTTTTTCCAATCTTCAACAGTGAATTTTTTGTATTTATGAGCCCAGTCGAAACGCTTTATAATCATGGTGGCAGTCGGCTTTGGTTTTCGAGCTGGTTTTCTGGCAAAAAGACCGATTTCAGCCAATCTACGCTGCACTGTTCGCTGGGAAATTCCAATTCCTTCATCGGAAACCTTTTTCACCAACAGGGAAATTGGTAATTTTCGATTTGCCGTGCAAATATCCCGAATTTTGCGGTCTGTTCTGGGGATGGTGTTGCGAGGCCTACCGCAATTACCCTTCCTCTTCGGGCTTAAAGACACCCCAAGATCCATTTTTTTTAATATTCTTAACAGAACTTCGCGACACTCCAACTACACCCGCAATATCATATTGGGATAGGTTGGATGCCTTTAATAGGCCAACAACTCGGCCGACTTTCTTCGGGAGAGGTCTGACCCTTTTCCCATCTTTCGAACGATTGAATACTAAAAAAAAAATTTTTTTTTAATATAATGACTATCTGTATGCATAGTTTTACCCATAAACAAAAGTAAAACATCAGAACTTACCGAAAAACACGAGCTTTATTTGACAGAAATAACTTTTATATGCAAATAATTTTAAGGCACTTTTTGAACTTTTTAGTCATAGAACCATTCACTACTTAATAGAAACTTCAAATGTTGCATAATATGTATACCGTAGAGAAGTCTCAAATAAAGCCTAATAATTACCTAGGTAACGCAAAATATAAATGAAAAATAAAAGAAGCCTACTTGATACTTTTTAAATAATTTAAAAAAAAAATTGAATTTTTTTACTTGGGTCTAATGATATGGCAAGGTACTGTATTTCGGATTAATCTTAGATTCCAAAATGTCTTTTTATAACCATACCGAGGCGTTGAGAAAATATGTTCGCCTTATATTAAGATATTTTTTTTATTTGAGAGGTGTATGTTCTACGAAATTATTGACTTCAATTTACTATGGGTTATTCCATTCAAAATAACATTATGATATTAAGTAGTAGCTGGGGCTGAACCTTTTTTAATAAAATTCAGCCCCTTCTTACTCTGCAACAATACCTATATCATTAGAAAAATTGCATTCATCATAGTTTTCCACTGTTTTGTTATTTGAAATTCTTTCGATTTGTCGTTTATTATTTTTTGTAAGATCCGGCAACCTTCACGAGGTACAGCCTTACAATTTACGATATGCAACTGACTTCAGGATAGGTCGATGTAACCTCAGCAGCACACAAAACTCTGTTATGTACCGGGGACTGCAACTTTTTAACACCCTGCCAACGACCATTAAAAATGAGACTAACTTTTATTGTTTCAAAAAACTAGTTACGGAATTTGTAAAAAACCAATAATTACTTGCCATATTATGTTTGATAGGAAACTAAATTAAACTAAATTAAATTTCTTTTGAAAATTCATTTAAATTCATTTAAATTTGAAAAATTACATACATGTTATTTCTTTTTCTAAACAAAAATTGTAAAATTAAAAAAAGTTATTTTATAACTAATAAAGAAAGAAAGAAAAATTCGTTCTGTTCCACTTAAAAAAAAACCTTAATTTTAGATTCCTTAGCAATCATTATCTTAGGGGTAATTGCTTGAATCTAGTGTCTGTGCTACATCTTTTCGTAATTCTTATACAGTGTTTGCTTGTCGCCTTTTTAATCAATTACCTACGTCAGTTCCTTAGCGAAATATATGATCACTAAATATGTTTTTGACACAATTAAAAAATTGGCTATATAGGTTCAAATTTGATGATATAGAAGCTCTCTTATATGTACACTTGTGCAGTCCTAAATTATTTAAAAAGTATGTGACATCGTATTAGTTTAAATTATCTTAATTTTCTTTTTTGTTCCATATATTCTTTCTTTTTTCTTTCTTGCTGCAAATTTGTAATTTTATGATCCTTTCTTTGTATTTATTGTGTTTATATGGTATTCATCTTTGTCAAATTATTTTTTTTTTATTATTGTATTGTTTTAAGCTTGATTAAATATTTCTTTGGTTACCCCACCTTTATTTAAATTTTGTTGAGCCCGTTTTGTTGAGGTGATTTAACACTATATTTATTTTTCAATTAAAAATATCAACTGCCACCATAATTTCTGGATGCTTATAATTATTCAATATCCATTCTTAGGCTAAGATATATTATTAAAGCTTTGTTGAAAATAAATAATAAATAAATACAATTAATCGCAGCACTTCCTTCCTTAAATCTGCCCTCCTCTTCTCCCAGCCTAGAATCTGTAAGCTTGAATAAGCTAATGGGGGATGTGCCTACTAAAGTTAAAAAAAAATAAAACTAACGGGTAAACGGATTTTCTTCAAATTTCATATTTGAGGTTTTTTGTGCAATATCTTTTGGTTTGTTTTGTACTTTCACTTTAAAAACCGGTACCATATACACAACTGATTTTAAGTGATCAAACTATTATATATTACTCGACTCGAAATGCATTCAAATAAATAAAATCAAATTGACGAAGCAAATTGTAACATCTGTTTTTCTTGTTATTAATTTGTTGTGGTCAATAATGTATTTTTTCGTTTTTATACCCTATTCTAGGGGTATATTAATTTTGACGCATAGTTTGTAACATACCTTAATATTGCCCGTAGACCCCTAAAAGTTACTGTATTATCAGCATCGATAGTAATGTCGATCTAGCCATGTCCGTCCGTCCGTCCGTCCGTCGGCAAAAATTAGGCCTTTAAACTGGACCTAGAGAGCTGAAATTTTAACCATATACTCTCTAGGGTCCCGAAATAATCAAGTTTACGAATTTTTGAAATCCGCCCACAGACACGCAAACAAACTCAAAAAAACAAAATTTTGGAAAAAATCGAATTTTGAGCTAGGAAGCTGAAATTTTTTATATATGATCTATGACTCCTAAAACTGCTCGGGATATAAAATTTTCAAAATCCGCCCACTGCCACGCCCACAAACAAATAAAATAATTTTATTGAAAAACCAAAATTTGAGCTAGGGAGCTGAAATTTATAATATATACTCTCTATGGACCCTTTATGCTCATGTGTAAATATTTTCAAAATCCGCCCACTGGCACGCCCACAATTATTTTTTTTTTTTTTTTGAAAATTCAAAGTGAGCTAGGGAGCTGAAATTTATAATATATACTCTCTAGGGGCCCTTTATGCTCATGTGTTTATTTTTTTTTAAATTCGCCTACTGACACGCCCACAATTAAATAAAACAATTTTATTGGAACACCCAAGTTTGAGCTAGGGAGCGTTTTTTTTTTTTGATAAAATCCTTTAAATGTTATATAACAAAATATGTAGAGCGTTCTTAACAATTCAACCATACTTAGACTTTTGTCACGCCCACTTATGAGGGATAGGAATAAGAATAGGGTATCCAACAGTTCGCCCAAGCTTACTGTAGCCCGTCCATATGTTTCTTCTTGGGTGTGGGTAAGAAAAACGGCATATGTATTTTGTATGATATCTTCGGTTATGTCATCGCAATCAGTGGCGATTTTCTAGAGAAATTTAAAAATTTTATTTGGTGAGCGAGCTTGCAATTCATTTCAACAAGAAGACATGGGACCGATTTGGTTTTCGAGTTCAACCCAATGAGACAGCAATGCTTGCTGGATTGATAAGATCAGATAAGAATTGCAAGTAAAAAAAGAACGCGATTAATTTCAAACAAACACAATGAAAAACGATTGATTGTTGGAACGTGTTCGAACATACTGCTTTAATCTCTGGTGAACTTACGCCGACTTTGATTGGGTACTCCTCGTTGACTCCAGCCGAACAATTTACTCTTGTCTATGCTTCCCCATACTGTATTCGGCCATTTATAGTTATAAGTTCTTTTTAATCCTTAACGGCGATGCCATGATCAGGATTAAAGGTATCAAACCCCTCTTACCCCTGCATCCCTAATGGTCGGCTTGTTGATTTTGCGGGTTCGACCTTAACAAATATTGGCAGGTTTCGGATCAATTCATTACTGAGGCCAGTCAAATGCTGGTGTAGTTGCATTTGTGTGAACCTCGAGTTTTTATGCTTGCTCTTTTTTACGATTTCGATACGTGCATGCATTCTTACAACTGATAAACTAGTTTACGACAAAACATACGACTGACCTTTGCGGGATCACTGGACCAGTTGGATTTCAAAATTGCATTAAATATATAGCAGTTTGGCTGAAGTGCCATGTTCTTTTTCATAGAAATTAAACTTCAACATTGAAATAATAAGTCAGCCTTTCCTTATCTTATAAAACCAAAAATTAGTCAATAAATTATCACAACAATTATTCCTTTATCAAACCTATATGTATGTATATTTATATTGATATGTTGATATATGAATCAAGCCTGGCAGTGGTAGGCAAAATATGCGCATAATGTACTCTCCATATATCCATGTATATTATAATATATAAAAGTATAACCCTACTATAAGATGTTTGCATATATTGTTTGATCCAGTTGCAATTAACATTTTTCAAATATTTAAATAAAAAATATTTACTCACCTTAACATAAACATTTCCTGAAGAATTATTTATTGCAGATCGTTTTACTTTATGTCCATTGAATACGTTTTCAAATTGAGGAATATTAATATTACCTCCATCGTATTTATTTACCACAATATTTTCTTTGGAGTGCACCTGGGCGAACAAACATGACACAACAAAAACATCCAAAAACAATTTAATGAACTTCATTTTGCACTTATTACCACACATATATTATATTATGACAATTGTTTTACATAAACATTTTCTCCAAGTTTTTTTTAAAGAGTTGTAAGTATTCAAGTAATTAAAATAAAAAATTCTCAAATTTATTTAACTGTTCACCAGAGAGATGTTCCGCAAACCGCAACTCGAATACCTCCATACGACGAATATGACAAATAATAAATAAAATCGATAAGAAAACATAGGTACTTGAGTGGCTTGTGTCATACCTATTTAACTTTCCAAAAACTCTGGAAGAAATTATCCCAAAAAGCCAGGCACGCTTCCAAAGGAAAACTATTGCTTTCACTTAGTACGTTTGCATAACCGATTGAAAGATCGAATTGAAACTGAATCGAAATTCCAGACAGGTTCTCTCTCTCACGCAATTAAGTGCTTAAATTGAAATAGAATTCGGTTTCCCACTTCGTACTGAACACGTATTTCGCCTTTTTTATCTGGTTATTGGTTGCGGTTACCTAAAATAGTTTGAAAACATTACTTAAAATAGACGAAATAATAAAGGCTGTATGTGAAATGTTTTTGCATAACATAAATGTTTTATATAAAAAATCAAAAAAAATACAATGGACAAGTAAATGGTTTCAAAGATAAAAATATATATAAAAATTAGGCATTAACGGTTCATACAGGGCCCTAAACCTAGCTTCTACAACCATTTGCTTGTGCGAAGTCGAAGGGAACTACAATTTTAAGCCACATCCAAGTTTCTTTTCTTTTTTCTTTTTTTGCCTTTCTCTTTTTTTTCTTTTTTCCTTTTTATCATTATACTTTTATATTAATTATCGATCCTTGTCAAATATCTTCAACTTAAAACTGCCTTACTCTAGCTTTCTCCTTTTTAAATTGTAACTTAGCACTAGATTCTTTTTTTTTTAGATACATTATGATACAAGCTGCATATAAAAAAATTAACGCAATGAATTAATAAAGAATCTGCAATTGTAACGAACTCACTCCACGGCCCCATCGTTGATGTCAGTTACCGTCCTCGGCAACTACAGCAACTGGCAACGTCAAAAGCCCATGCACTAGCAACGTAATGGAATCCTACCGCTGTGCAAAAATGAGCCCGTCAAATCTGACTGAACGAAGAAATCCGGCCTCGCCGGCTATGTATACGTCGACCATATTTTATATATTTTCACGAACATTCCAAGCTGAGGACATTTTGGATTTGGCAAGGAAACCATCAGGACGCATTCGGTTACAAGAAAAGGAGAAAAGAAGGGGAAAAGTAAGACAAATGAAATAAAAAGTGCAAGAATTAAAACCAAAAAAAATTCGCACCTCCAGATAACGAAATATAAAGCAAAAAAACCATAAAACAACTAAATAAAAAAAATATTAACACAAAAAAAAAAAGAACAAAAAAGGAAGAAAAAAAAGAAGAAAGAATAAAGAAACACGAAAGCGTGCTGGAAGGCAGCAGGCGTCGTCCTAGCCTTTCCACACTAAAAAGTGTTCGCAGCCCAAACTACGCATCCAAATTCCGGGCAGTGAAATACCGCTCGCGCCGCACAGCAGGCGCGATCCAAGGAACTCTACGTTGTCCTCCGACGGATTTCGAGCGAAGCATCGGGCGAATATTCCTCCGGCGGGAAAGAAAAAAGGGCATAGACCCTCGGGCATCCAGCATCCCTGCATACACGCAGATCCGGACTCCGAGTCGCAGGTAAGCATGTCTGGATACCTAAGAACGGATCCGCGTCTGAAACACCTCCGCAAACCGTCCTCTGATAGTGGAATTTCTCTTTTTTCTTTTCGCAGCAGTGTCCCAGTCCCGGCACAGGACCGTCGCACAACCCATACCCCACCACCAAGTCACCGCATCATAGATTAGTAGTGTAGTGATACATATATAGTTAGATTTATCTCTTAGGAGTGGTTTTTTTTCTTTATATACATACTGATACGGTTGCTGACTATCAGCTCCGTAATTTTTTTAATCATTCTTTTTCATATTTTCTTGCATTTTGAGTTCGGCAATCGCGACCCGCGGCTGTAATTAGTTTCTTTTTCCTATTTCATCGCGCGTTTCGTCACAATCGGCCACGTCCAGACATCGTAAACTGCCACCGCTCGTGTAAAGTAGTCTCAAGACTCGGTTTAGTCGATCTCGGATTCGATCGCTTCGCGCTTTAGTCTCGCGCAACCGCGGTAATCCTCATTAATTTCCCCGAGTTTAATTCCGAGATACGCTAGTGTCTTAAGGGAGTTTTTTTTTCTCACATTGAGGTGATTTTAATTACGCTTTTAGGGGCGTAGGTCTGTCCGAAACAACCCACCCCCTTTGGCGAGGTCAGCGACCCACACCCACACCCTCGCATGAGGATGAGGGTGATTAAAGATAACATTGTCGCGGCACTAGTAACTTGGTTTTTTTTCGTTTTTTCTTCGATTGGCGAAAGGCCACGGGTCGGGGTAGGTTATATAGGTAGTGCATTTATACATTTACCTAACTTTTCCTCACAGTTTGGATACATCGATATGTGCGCACATTGGGGATGGATATCCAAGTAAGTTTTATTGATTTGTTGCTTTTTATTATATTGAAACTAAATGCATTATATATATATGACCTTTTCCTACATTATATATTAAATACATTTGTCCATTCGGGGGTATAATTTCCCGCGTTATCGGTAAATTTTTCCTTGGTTGGTAACCCGGGGCCGAATTATAATTTCGACGATACCCGCCCGTCTGTGCACATACTCACCCGAGGTCCCATATATAGTATGGATGTACCATCGTCTAGCAAGTAATATCTTAGCGCCCGCAAGCGAGAGTTGTTCCGCGACTTGCCAATGATTTTGTTTGATGTTGTATTTTTGTGTTAACGCGATTGTAATTTTCTGTTGGATTAACTAAATTAAAGGAAAGTTACTTACTTTTTAAGTTTTCTCCATACTGGTGAAGCCTAAGATTCGTATTATTATATCTCACTTGTCTTGGAGTAGAGTAAGCTTAGGGTAATGCGGACCCGCAGACTTAGTTTAACTTAGCATTTTATATTAAATAAAATTTTTCTTCTGTCTTAAGTAAGGCTAAGATTCATCGTATCCTGTAGAAATATCCTAAGTTTTTTTTTTCTTCTCGATGCCAAATAAGAGTAAAGTAAGGTTTTATCGCGGAATTAGTTTAACTTAATATTAATTATCATATATTATATTAAATATTTTTTCTTTTATTATGGAATAAAATGTTTTGAAATTCACTGAACTATCGTAGGGTTGGACATTCATTCACGAGGGTCTTCAGAGAATTTTTCCGGTAGGATGCCCGAGTTGTCGGGGAAGGTAGGAAGTTGAAGGAGAAGCAGAAATGGGAAGGCGATTCGAGCGCATAAGGCGCTAAAGGGACTATACGTCCCTTTTCAAGTTAGGGGCCAGCGCAAGCAGAGCGATGCGGTGGCCAAGGATCCGCAAGTTAAAGTTGCGGTGGGGTGGGCCAGCTCAGGGGGAGAAACAACAGCTTCTACCTCCCCCAACCCCACTCTCGAGATTCCACGGGCGTGGTCTTATTTTCTTTCGCGAGCCCTGGTGGTCCAGGTCGTCGCAGGCGCTTATTTCAAGGCCAAGCCCACTTCGGGCCGGGGTCTACCGTAAGGTAGATAGGGCTCCTCCGGAGATAGTAGAGGTTACCAGCCCCGCACCACCGGGTGGCAGACTCCGTGAGAAGCGATGGATGGTAGTGAGGTTTAGGCATGTAAAAAGAATGTAACCCCAGTCCGAGCTCGCAGCAAGTACCCGCTCCCACCGACGAGCTAGCGCGGGACGCTGCCATGCCTAGCTGCGAGTGGTCGGACAACCCCCAACCCTCTTTCCAATCAGGCCGATCGTCAGTGCCCTGGCCGCCTGTAAGCGGGGGCCTGTCGAGAGGTTCAGTGGGCCGCCGTGGTTCGAGCTTTTCCTTAGGGAGTTTTTCTCTTGCTGGAATTTGTTCTTTCTTTTAGGAATTTATTTTTTTGTTCTCGGTTCGGGGAAGGAGGGATAGCGACGTTGCAGGTGGCTGCCAAGGTGGGGGAACTGTCACAGGGATGGCTTCATCCATCCGCCCTGGCATTTCGACATCCTAGTCGAATGGTTAGATGGCAGCATGGTAGCAACGTGGTTAAGGGGGCTCTATAACGTTACAGGTGGCGCCCAACGTGGGGCTCGAAGTTGGAGATGTGGGGCCTTGAACTTTAAGCATATCTTTCAAAAAAATAAAAATAAAAATTTAACTTTTTTTTGAATGAATTTTTCCACCGAGTTTATTCGAAAGGAAAGGTTCATCACAGCTCCAAAACTTTTTGATTCGTTAAACTTTTGACATTGTGTGACAGAGATACCGTCCTCCGGGAGGGATCCTGGCATAGATTAGTCAGGGACGCGTGTCCGGTTCGCTTTGCGAATCGGGGACATCTGCCCTAGTGACTTCAGCCCTGGCCGGATCGTGGATGAAGTTGTTTGCCGCGATCGTGTGATGCAGGTGCTGAAGGAGCGAAGCAAGCGCGCATATCCCCGGAGAGGAGCGGAGCTTTGACCGGTCTCGAACAGGACGTAATGTTTGAGGCGTTCGTTGCAAGGTTTCCCCTCTTCCGTCGCTCAGTAAGGTTAGCCCTTACCGCGCGAGGGACTTACAGTATCGAGAGTAGCAAGGCTTTGGTGCGCACGTAGGCCGGTGCCTGGGCGAAGTTGTTCCCCGAGCACGCCTGAAGCTACGTGGGGCCAGAATTGCGCTATTTTCGCCGTCACCTTTGCAAATTAAAACATCTCACGATACTTTTTTTTGTAGTAGCGACTCGAGAGAAGATAAGAGCCCATTGAAGTCGGATAGTAAGTCCGAACCTCCCAGAGTAGACTCTAGACCTTCCCGATTTTGTATGATTATAAGCAGTTTATAACAAAAGTATTTCTAGTATTATATAACCTTTATAATAGTTCGTACGGTAGGATAAGGATCATATTATTTTCTTTCATTGAATGGTACATGTATCCTAGTATCCTTAAGAAATTAATCTTAAGAGCTAACTACACCCAGTGAATTCTTAACCTGTATAGTAGCAGCGGTCACCCTGTCTGAGGACCGTTACTACACCGTAGTATTATACGTTTTTTTGGAATCAAGAGTAGAGATAAGTTTGAAATATTCATCCGTATTTTCTTTTTTTTCGAATTAGATTAAGCAGCTACTAGCTTTAGTTTGGAACATATTTTTTTTTCTAGTTACGAATACCTACGCGTTCCGTAAACAAACGCGAACGGCCTTCTAAATTAAAGGTCGAACCAGACATACTAAGCGAGCCACGATGTCGAATAACGACAGTGTCGATAAGCTAAACAGCTCGTGGAAACAGCCACGACGACCAGCAAGAGGATTGGGGCGGGAAGTCAGTTCCTCGAGCCGAGTGCCCAACGCACCGCGGCCCGAACAACCCATCGCCCGAGGCACCCTAATGCCTGTAGGTTCAGACCTCCCGGGAGTATCTTCGGATACTCGGAGACCACGGAACAATTCCCCTTGCCGACCAGACAGAACTTCGGAACCAGCACCTCTTCCAGAGAGGCTGGGACCATTCCCTATTATTACTTCACCCTCCGGGGACAATGACTTTCCATCCGCGGGACCTTCGACCGCAGCTGCAATTCGCTCGAGCCGAGAGGCGGAAGCACCTCCCTGCACGGGAACGGTCGATAGCGCCGCGGGAACTAGAATCGACAACCGAACGAAACCGCAAACTTCGAACAATATGTTTAGCAGGTCGTATCGGCGAGCGTAGGAATGAGCCGAGCAGAGGAGCTCCGCTTCATTCGCGACGAGTTGGATCGCAGCCGTGCCGTGATGCGGCAAGACATGGCCGTAGTGCATATAGAAGCGGTCATGGGGTCGAATGCGCTCCGCATAACCATTCGGAGGAGAACCCCTCTCCTCTTCGGTACACATTCCACCTCCTCATACGGGAGCGGAAGAACAGTCGGACAGCCGTCCGGAGTTCATATTAGGAGCAAGCCCTCTTTGGCAAGCCGCTCCAAGTAATAATCCGCCCGTGTACCCTGTAATAGGCAGGAACAGGAGTGGAAAGGCCGTTGGGAATTCAAAAAAGGGTAGGATGACCGGATGAGGAAGCAAGGTAGGGAAATTTTGGATTTTTGGAGAGAATGTCGACTTCCGGAAACGTGGCACGCTGGCTCTGCACGGCTGAGCTCGTCAGAATGGGGGGATTTTTGTTCTCGAAAATCAACAGCACCTATTTACAAAACAAAAATCGTGCCGAAAAAAAAATTATGCAATTTGACAGCGGACGGACGGTTACCACTTTGAGATGCGCTCTTAGGTGTTATGAGCGCGGCCAATACCCACCCAACCTGGAAGTTCATTGGCCTCAGAACTTCCCCAACATGTGTGTATCCTCACAGTCAAGTCATCCGCCGAGATATTTTTAGCTTACCTTACTCCACCCCCTGAAATAGAAAATCTCAACACATCATCGTGTGATCACGTATCCTCAAAAAAAGCATTTAATTTCAATAGCGTGATTTTTTATTTAAAAAGCTAACAATTACGAACAAAACCCAATAAATAATGAAAATAAAGCGGTCACCATGACAAAAATAATCTTTAAAAAGCAAAGAAGATTGTACGGTAACCCTAGATAACATTAATCTAACAAACTAATTTTATTTTATTTTTTTGCAAAAGAAATAAATATCAGGATATTAATCCTTAAAAAAATTATTTCCTAAGCCAAAATAAGGAAATAATAAAAAAAAAATAAATAAACACAAAGAAATTATACTAACATTAATAATGGGACCGTAACCCTTATCCAAAAATTAATCAAAATAATTAAATAACAAAGAAAAACTTAACTTTAAAAAAATATTATTAATGGGGTGTAAAAGTAAATCTTTAAACTCAAATGAATAGATACCCAAAGTAAATAGATAAGAAAAATTAAACTTTAACAAAAATTTTATAGTTGGTGGGATGGTAACCCTAACCAAAACTCATTAACCAAAATCAATTAATAACAGCAATAAAAATTTTAATTCAAAAATAATAATAATGGGATGGTAACCCTTAACACAAATAAATCTTGAAACAAAATTAAACAAAGGTATACCCAACAGGACAGCCTGAAACCACACAGGTTTGTTTTACTCGAAGCAAAAATCTAACCAATATTTGTTTCTCGCCCTATGCAGTCCTTATCCCTCACCTTTACCGAATTCCTACCTAAATCGAGCTCAATGTAGGTTTCGAAGAGGGGTACTTTAACTAGACCAAAAAAAAAGACGAAGAACTTAATAAAAGTTAGAGAAAACCCGTACAAAAAAAAATTGTTACTCTTTGTTCCAAGATGCCCTGGTGCTAATACCAAAAAGGAACTATGTATGTATACACCAAAAAAACTTAACCAAAAAAAACATAAATTAATCAACACAAAATTTAACCAAAAATCACGCTTATGTTCTAAAAAAAATATTCTTAACACTAGGAGCTTAAATCGTTCGCCACATTATTTTTAATTTTTTTTCTTCCCGAATAGTAAACACACAAATACAGCAGGCGTTGTGAGGTCACAAAAGGCGTGATGGGGGGACTCGACCCCTTGGAGCACCAACATGCAGGAGACTTCAATGGCCGGTGTACCACGTAAGTCGTCTCAAACATATATTTCAGCGTTTTCAAAATTTCGCACCACAATGCACTTATATATTACAGGCCATACAAGGATTAAAAATATTGGCGATCACGACTTCCTTTTGGTGTGTGTATTGACGGATAGTCTATGACCGCCACTTGACCTTCACTGGTGCTACGCCTTGATATATTGCCTATTCAAAAATTTATATTTTTAAATGAGATAGATATCCTATATGATAACTTAAACTAAACTGAAACTCACAGATTGGATTTTCCACTGATTTTATGCACAAAAAAAAATTCTTACACTGCCTACTTAGGTCTTGTAAAAATTGTTCAATATCTTTTTTTCTTTTGTTTTATGTACTTCGTTGTATTTGCTTAGTTTTATGTTGTTTCGCACTACTTTTTCTTTGGACGTGTGATCAGTACGGGTACTTTACTTATTATGGCGAATGTTCTCCTAACCTGAATCAGCAGACCATCATCCGTTTGGAGCTACCAACAACCACACTACCTTCCCGCTAGTGGCCAAAATCAAATCATCCGATCTTGGATCCTACCAATCATAACCGGTAATTCATATTTGAATCTCCCGCTCTCATCATCTACCAAAAAGGTTGAAGTATTAACTCGTACCAATAATTTTCCATCGTGAATGAGCCCTTTACTCCGAATTTTCACGGATGACAACTGACAACTCAAACAGCTGTTGGAAATTGCAATTTGCTGCACAAACATATTTATTTCGCGAATCAACGCAGTTAAGTTTATTATTTTCATAATTGTATTTAACCATTATTTCCTTAATTTATCTGTTTTATTGTTTGAATTCCAGAGACGCTAGATCCAGCTTGGACCACATATGGGACACACCAACTGGACTCATCTCCCTATGGATTGGGTTAAGTATGTTTGTAGCTAGTCTGTATTTTCCTGATGTGTATTTTTTTGTTTTATGTTACTCGTTGCCCTTCAATCTACCGACGGATGTGGAGTTGCGGTGTGTGAGGACGACCCACGAACTGCACCGCATCTGGAGGATACCCTTTCGGTTGAGCAAGGAGGTTTGGTGACTAAGGTGAGCACTCTCAAAGTTTGGAACTGTTGATATGAATCCAGTGGCAATAACTTTGTTTACGTTTCCTTTACAGGTGACCGTAACAACCCAGTACACATGGCCAGAAGCGCGAACGTGGACAACTTTTTGGCACAGATGAGCCACATCAATCTTAACGATTCTACACCACATCAGAGCGTAGAACAACTAATACCATCGCAGGGACCCTCTCAAGCGAGTTCGTACCCGCGGTATCACAACATCCCTAAATGGGACCTTCATTTCGATAACGAGGAGTTATCGGTTGACGATTTCCTGTTGCAGGTAGAGAGGCAGCGGGAGTCGTGCAACGCGACTTGGGCTGACGTCGTCCTGAACTTCCACCATTTGGTGAAGGGACAGCCCAAGGTATGGTTCTGGGGGTG
Organism: Portevinia maculata; assembly: GCA_949715645.1. NCBI lineage: Eukaryota > Metazoa > Arthropoda > Insecta > Diptera > Syrphidae > Portevinia > Portevinia maculata. The sequence continues at coordinate 143,510,865 of OX454526.1, forward strand.
GATCAAGCGCAATTCCAACGCTTCGTGGGAAGCGCTGCGCTCGGCTCTCCTGGAACAATATCGCTCTCTAGAATCGGACTTCGATATTTTCCGGCAAATGTCGGCCAGGCTCCAAGGCGATTTCGAGTCATTCGACGCCTATTACGAGTGTCTGTTGAGGCTGAACGCCAGATTGAAGTACCCGAAACAAAATCGAGATCTAATCGAGATAGTGAAACGAAATGTGAAGCGTCAAATAGGTCAATATTTGCTAACCTTTAACACTTCGGACATGGCAGAGCTAGTGTACATCTGCCGGAGTATCGAACGGTTCCTTACGGAAGTGCAAGGAAACCATCTGAGCAAGCCAAGACCAGCTGCAGCCGCGCCATTACGCCGAACTATCCATGAAATCGACGAACCGGATTTACAACAAACCAATTCCGCTGACGCCAGCGTGGAGGCCGTAGGCTTTCGACAGCGCGAGCGGGGAACACTGATATGTTGGATCTGCCGGGAGGGGGGCACACTATGTATGAGTGCCTAAAGCTCCCGCAGACCCCATTTTGTTTACGATGCGGAATGGAAAATGTTTTCACCGCAAACTGCCCTCGGTGTCGGGAAAACCCGAGGACGAACTACCCTCGCACCGCCTGCGGGTTGGTTACCTACCAGGCGCGTCCCCGGGTGGTGGATAGGGGGACCTCGGTACGATACGTTCGTGATCCGAGGTTTTAGAGTTATAGCGGCGTTTTATACACCGTCAAAGCTCTATCGCGAACCAAACCAAAAAACAAGTATGCAGGAACATCTAAAAGATATAAATACTCCAGGTGGTACTCGCATGGGCGAAAAACCACCCGTGGTCTTTTCGACCACGGCGGGGCACGGATTCTGGAGGCCCCAACCGACATACTTATACCCCCCGCCTGTACAGGCGCTGACCTTCGAGTTGCGAAAAGGTTTGCTTCCGAAGATTCCTGCGGCTCTATCTCCGACACGTTCGGTAGACTGGGCTGGAAAAATGGAGAAAGTGGCGGAGAGGTTCAACCTGATAAGCTTAATCTTTAGACCAATAGACAGACAGCCGATAGGTGCGATGCTGCAGACGAGGCCTGTGAAACCGAACAGGTGAAATGGGCCACAGAGGCGGTGTCCACTGGTCAGCGTCCATCTAAGAGCCAGCGAAAGAGGAAAAGGAGAAACGCGGCTATCGTGCGGCGCAAAGAAACTGCACCGCCAGTTGAAGGCGCAAGCGTTGAGAACAGCCCTTCCCCGGCGGTGACGGCAAAGAGATGCAGGTCGGCAGAGGTTACCCCAACCGAAACCAGCCAGCTGACTGAAACCAACGCTGCCTCCCCTTCCAATAGCTCGAACAGGAAAAAACGGAGGAAGAAGGCCTCAAGCACTCCTGTCGGTGGAACTGCGCGCGCACCTTCTGCGTGACCTTCCACTAGAACACTTCCAGCTGATGTATTTCCAATAAGAATCAGATAGCAGAGTATTGTATTCTCACCTGAACTTCAATCTAAAGGATAAGAACTATTTCAATGACTCACTCAACTATAGTGAAATATCTCTTATTTTCAAAACAAGGTGTGAGTTGATTGGTTTAAATGGCAGCCCATATAATGGAAGCTTCAACCAGTTTTGTAATATTTGCAACTTAAAAGCGAAAGAAGACTGCTTTCACATTATTAGTGTTTGTCCAATCTACAAACCACAGAGACTAGCTTACTTCGGAAAAAAATTCCTTACCATGCAGGAGACAATACAAATTCTGAACGAGTGTGATTGGGAAAAGTTATTTTATTATATTAAATCCATCTACAAATACAGGTCGCTATTAATAACAGAGTATTATGATTGATTAAGTTTATTAAAAAAATAACTATATTGTTAAAGTTACAAATGTAGGTACATGTATAAGCATTTTGCTAACCAAGCTGACGGCTAAGCCATAGCTTTAAAATTCATTCTATCTTGTAACTTATGTAATAAGAAAATATTAAATAAATGAATTTCTTACTTACTTACTTACTACTTATTTCCAATGATTGGATTTACTCAGATTAACCTTCAACACTCCAAGGCTGCTACTGCACTCAGCAGTAAGTAGCTTTCCGTGTTGAACACCAAAGCCCACATAAAATCTATACAGGAGCCATGGGTGTGGAAAAATCGCATCTATGGCCTTGGAGGTGTCCGTGGCACCACGATACTCTGTGACGAGCGGTCCGAGAGACCAAGGGCTTGTCTTGCTGTGTCGAACCTTCTCTCAGTGACTAAGCTTGGACAATTTTGTGGCCAAGATTTGGTTGCTGCAGCCATTAGCTACGAAACGAATGGAGATTGGACGACCTTCGTCGTGGCGTCAGCTTATATCCCCTATGATTCAGTAGTGCCTCCACCACCAAGGGCAATGGCTGAACCCATAGACTATTGCGATACCAGGAAGATGGGCCTAGCTATATGCTGCGATGCCAACGCTCAAAACACTTTGGGGCAGTAGCAAATGCAACATGCGAAACCATCTCCTGGATTTCATTCTATCATCTGATCTTACTATCAACAATGTTGGCTCGCAACCAACTTTTGTGACGTCAAGAAGACAGGAGGTGATCGACCTGACTTTATCAAATAGATACTTTAAGGCGATTACCAACTGGAGGGTCTCTTCGGAGGCATCCCTCGCAGATCATAGATATATCGAATTCCAAATCGAATGCGAAGTCATAACTTTGCAGGAGAGGAGGAATCCAAGAAAAACCAACTGGATACGCTTCAGGGAGGAAATGAAAAAAAAATCTCAAAACTCCAACCAAACTCAGGACGAGACAAAAGGTAGACGATGCTGTTCAAAACCTGAATAGTGCCATTACTAGCTGTTTCTAACTGACGTGCCGAGTAAGTAAACCCCCTGGCAGAACGCCGGTTCCCTGGTGGAGCTCGGAACTACAAAGAATCCGAAGGGAAGCTAGAAAGCTTCTAAATAGGTCACTCAAGACTGATTTGGAGACAGACTGGAATCTCTACCGATCGAAGCAGAAGGAATATAAGAGGCTGATTCGGGTATCGAAAAGTGCTTCTTATAGGAATTTCTGCGAAAAGATTGAAATACTGGGTGAAACTAGTAGGTTGGTTAAAGTTCTGAAAAAGGGCAAACCAGCCAAACTGGACTCACTTAGAAAACTTGATGGCACCGTCACTGAGACGAAAGTGGAAACTCTTAGTTATCTGCTGGAGTCTCACTTTCCGGGTAACCAGATTACAATTGGCTCACAACCAGCCCCGATTACGGAGACTATGAGTGATCCAAGACAAACAACTCGGCGTAGCCGGTATATTGCGAAGGCCGTGGTGACGGACGAGGCTATTAAATACGCCTTTGCGTCTTTTGACGGCTTCAAGTCGCCTGGTACGGACGGAATATACCCAGCCATGCTGCAACAGTGTACAAACCAGTTGCTACCGACTATGAAGAAAATCTTCACCAATGTCCTAGCGCTGGCATACATTCCAACACCCTGGCGTACAGTTAGAGTGGCATTTATACCAAAAATTGGCAGAAGTGACTACTCGCTCGCCAAAGCTTCAGACCAATCAGTCTGACTTCCTTCTTGCTGAAAAGCTTGGAAAGGCTGGTCGAGCTTCACGTGCGCAAAACTGCTTTGCGATTGCACCCACTATCTCAGATGCAACATGCCTATCAACGCGGAAAATCCTGCGAGACTGCGCTCCAAAATCTAGTTGCTAGAATTGAGGGCGCGCTTGACAGAAAAGAATACGCGATGGGCATTTTCATCGATATTGAGGGTGCTTTTGACAATGCGACTTTTGATAGCATGTGCAGCTCCGCCAGCCAACACGGCGTAGACGAACCTTTGGTGTTGTGGATTAAAGCAATGTTAATGAATAGAACGTTGGTTGCGGATGCGGATTGTGGCCGCTATGTTATGGCGGGGGTAAACAGAGGCTGCCCGCAAGGCGGCGTCCTGTCTCCACTGCTGTGGTGTATGCTGGTCGACTCTGTTGAACGCACTCAACAGTTCTAATATTTACGCTCAGGCGTACGCTTATGATGTTGCCGTGCTTTCTGTTGGATCATGCCTAGCGACTGTATGCGCCAAGGCGCAGGCGGCCCTTGACGTGATCGACGAATGGTGCGCTAGGAATGGGCTCTCGGTCAATCCTCTTAAAACTGAGGTTGTTCTCTTTACGAGAAGGAGGAAGCTGGTCGGGTTGACTCAGCCAGTGCTAAAAGGCGTCACAATCCAACTCTCCAATGAAGCAAAGTATCTCGGAGTCATCCTGGATAGCAAACTTCTTTGGTCCAAACATGTTGAGCTGAAGACTGCCAAGGCGCTGTCTGTTTTCTGGCAGTGCAAAGGCATTTTGGCAAGATATGGGGCTTATCACCGAAAAGAGTCCTATGGATTTATACGGCTATGATAAGACCATTTATAGCATACGTATCGGTTGTTTGGTGGAATAAGCTTTCACGTAAATACGTCACTGCTGCTTTTGCCAAACTCCAAAGGCAGGTATGTCTCATCTGCACGGGGGCCTTCCCCAGCACGCCTGGCTCCGGCCTAGATGCACTATTGAACCTTCCGATCCTTGATGTTTACATCATGGGCTGTACAATCAAGGCTATCTCACGTCTTACAAGAGGTGGCTTTTGGTATAACTCGCACTGGAGTTTTGATGAACTTGCGCAACGGTTGTCCTTCGACTCCTGTCTTATGGATATGCCGTCTGATGCGATGGCACCGGAACTTCGGCTAAAGCGCAACTACGAGGTCGACTTTCCTCGCGTCCAGGACTGGCTCTGGCCGGACTCTGAACCTGGAAGGGAATGCAGTCGAATCTTCACGGATGGCTCCAATACCGATCATGGATCTGGTGCTGGTGTCTTCGTGGAGAGCGATAACGTTAGACTTTTCTTTCCGTTAGGCAAATATGCGTCAGTCTATCCTAATGGCCATGGACTATGTTACGAGGAACAGGTGGAGGGGGCGAAGTATCTGCGTCTGTAGCGACAGTCAGGCTGCGCTTAAGGCCTTACTTAAACCCTTAACTACCTCCAAAATAGTACTCAGAGGGGGACTTCTCAGGACCTGAACCAGCGATCTGTCTGCCTGCGTCCTCGGTCAGGGCTTCCATTGACGGTTGGGTTTCCTATGAACACAATCGCCATTGGCATGACTCTCCAGGGTGCGGACAGACTAAGCAAATGCTCCCCGACGTCTGTGGGAAATCCGCGGCATTCTTGTCGTCTCTCAACAGAAAAGACTGCGGACAGACTACCGGCGTTCTTACGGGACACTACGCTTCTGCCAAACACCTTAAGGTGCTAGGCCTAAGCGACACCACCAACTGCGAAGCCTGTGGAGAAAGCGACGACACTGCGGAACATTTCCTCTGTGACTGTCCTGCTTTTGCTCGTATCAGGTGGCAGGTATTTGGTGCGGATATGGTGAGTGCTGTAAACTTAAGCTCCTTATCATTGAAGCGCCTTCTCGTTTTTCTTAGATAAACGTGTAAATTCTAACAGTAAAATGTGGTGTGTCTGCCTGGTAGTACAATGGACCAGTATTGAGTCTGAGTGCTCCAGTGCAGAAAGTCTCACACACCCTGACGAAAAATAAAAAAAATAAAAAACCCTCGCACCGGGGAGGGCAGTTCCAAGACCTTCAGACCGGCACCCGAGAAGAGACCACCCCAAACCAGCCATTACAAAAACTCTTAAAAATCCAGACGTACATATTAGGGGAGAACCCCCGATACACCCTAAATCTGAACCCGAGGCTCAAGCCCAGCCCAAGCAATTATACAAATCATTCGACCAACGATGGTCCGAGTATCAAGCAGCCAGGAGACGAATCTTCGGAAAAACTCTTCCGACTGCCAGGATACTAAAATTTCGAAACCGTTTCCGTAGCAAAAGGAGAACACACGCAGCGATCGCCGCGACCACGCTGCAAGCTTCGCCGCGATCCGATGGAGACCCACCACGCCCGTACGCGGACGTGAATCTGTTCGGGCAAGCCTGGTCAGGACTCCTCGACACGGGGGCATGCATCAGCGTGATCGGCAGAGCCGGGGCAGACTACCTCATGTCCAACCACATCTCGTGGAAACCCTTTTCGTCCGCAGTTACTACCGCCGACTGGAGAGCTCAGAGCATAGTGGGTGTCATTCTCACTAAAGTCACCTATCGCGACCGCACCGAAGATATTACGCTTTACGTCGTACCGACTATAGCGCAAGATCTCATCCTAGGGATCGACTTCTGGAGAACTTTCGAGTTAGCTCCAGATGTCGTATCGAATTCGACATCCCAAGCCTTCGACGTGTGCAGCGTCAACGTAGGGATAGACATGACGGGAGACACGATTCCTAAAGCCGAGATTCTCTCGCAAGCTCATACTCTCTCAGCAGAGGAACGCAAACACTTAGAAGAAACCCTGAAACTGTTTCCGTCCTTCGGCAACCTAGGTCTGGGACGCACGCACCTCATGGTGCATGAGATTGACACCGGAGACGCGGAGCCAATTAAAAGACGGCACTATCCTGTTTCTCTAGCAGTGGAAGCCCTTCTTTACGCGCAGCTGGATCGTATGCTGGCCATGAACGTCATCGAGATTAGCCCCAGTGCCTGGAGTTCTCCAGTCGTTTTGGTAAGACGAGGGGACAAGCACCGGCTATGTCTAGACGTTCGTGAGCTAAACAAAGTCACTAAAAAGGACGCATATCCGCTGCAAAATATCGAAGGGTTGCTAGCTCGCCTACCGGACACGTACTTCATGTCCAGCGTGGACTTGAAGGACGCGTTCTGGCAGATTCCGCTGGAGGGAAAGAGTAAGGAAAATACAGCCTTCACCGTCCCCGGTAGACCGTTGTACCATTTCAACGTCATGCCTTTCGGCTTGTGCAACGCGTCCCAGCGCCTTTGTCGGTTGATTGATCAGGTTATGCCATCCGAGTGGGGGCATAAAGTGTTTGTGTACCTTGATGACCTACTCATCATCGCGAGTACTTTCGAAGAGCACGTAAAACTTCTAGCAGTAGTAGCGGAGAAATTAAAAGCGGCAGGTCTCACCATCAATTTGGAGAAATCCAAATTTTGCTACAAGGAACTTAAGTATCTTGGTTATCTCGTGGGAAACGGAGCCTTGAAGGTAGATCCGAGCAAGGTTAACGCCATCAGAGACTTCCCCATGCCTACTAGCGCTCGGCAAGTCTGGAGATTCCTAGGCATGGCGGGTTGGTATCGACGCTATGTGCAGGATTTCTTTACCCCAGCAGGAAACCTATCCGATACCCTCAAAAAGGGACAGAAATTTACCTTCGGCGACAAGGCAGCCTCATCATTCCAGGCCATTAAGGAAAGGCTATCGAGAGCGCCGGTTCTGGCGAATCCCGATTTTAAACGAGAATTCATCATCTCGTGCGATGCGAGTGGCACCGGCATCGGCGCCGTGTTGAGTCAGATTGACGAGGAGGGGAATGAACGACCCATCTTTTATTATTCCCACAAACTGAACTCGGCACAACGCAACTATACGGTGACCGAGCAGGAATGCTTGGCGGCCATCATGGGCATTGCAAAATTCCGGCCATACATCGAGGGGTACAGATTTAGAGTAGTTACTGACCATTCAAGCTTGCAGTGGTTGATGAGTAAACGGGAGCTCAAGGGGAGATTGGCTCGCTGGAGTTTAGAGCTCCAGGGGTATTCGTTCGACATAGAGCACCGGAAGGGAAGTCTCAATGTCGTACCAGACGCGTTGTCGCGCGTCCATGAGATTGAAGCTCTCCATTCCGGCGACTCGGTGCCGAATAGCGTTTCCGACTGTTGCGCCACGGCAACTTGCGAATTAAAAAAGTAAAAGACCAACGTGAAATTTTCATAAAGGGCGGAAGTGAAATGAGAAAACGAACACTTGTACACGTTATAATTGCTTTTATTTACTTGGTATAAATTTAATCTCTTAATCTTATTACTCTATGGTCAACGTTGTCTTCTGGTCTTCAGTGGACTGCGTGCTGCCATGTTGCCTCTGTCTTTATATGTCTTCTGCGCCTTACCACCAGTCCCAGAGATTCCATATGTGTGTGGTGTTGAGAATCTTATACCATGTCACTGCCTTCCATATTTCTTTGATGAGGTATGCGCCGCCGCCAATAGCGCTGACGACAGCGATCATAGCATATAAGCTCGCCATAATGTCTGTGTCTGTTGCATGCCTTCTGTTTGGCCCTCTTTTAAATAATGTCAAGTGGTGACGAATCAATTATTTAATTGTTTTGATTCCCAATGTGGTGGCAGTGGGTCACGACGCAATTTGAGACATTGTTGTTTCCAATTATGTGACGACAATGGGTCGGCTGCAACTTTGTGTTACTTATTATTATGTCAGATGGCACTGGGTCAGGCTGAAACACAATATTTAGGTTGTCGGCACTTCGTTGTAACGATGTTGTTACAGTTGTGCTGATGGCGAATGTCATCGTATGACGGCGATTTCCTGTGTTTGCTTGGGTCAATTTGGGGCTGGTGATATGGATGATGGCATAATACATTGTGATACATTGTTCATGTTGCGACAAGCAACATATGGTGATATGGATGAAGGCATAATACATTGTGATACATTGTTCATGTTGCGACAAGCAACACCGACGTGTTGCACATTGACCTGTCGGATCCGAGCTTTCGCTCGGACTCCTACCGACAGTTCATTAACAACGTCGAAAACAACAAAGACCAGCTGCCGGACATTCGGATCCTGAACAATTTCTTGTATAAGAAGGTCCACCGTAGTACAGGAAACACGATGCGGGACGAGAACGCCTGGAAGCTCTGGATCCCAGCGGAGCTAACCCCTCACTTGATCGACCTAACTCATTGCCCTGCGAAAGCCGCGCACGGCGGCATAGCAAAAACCCTGGACCGTCTGAGATTACTTACTATTGGCCCAAAATGGCCACCCAAGTCCACCATTATATAAGTCAGTGCGAAGTGTGCAAGACCTCCAAAGCTCCAAACACCACCTTGCGAGCAGAAATGGGACAAGCGTTCCAGGTAGACATGCCTTTTCAACACCTGTACCTGGACTTTTTAGGGCCCTACCCTCGTTCAAAACGTGGCAACACGCACATAGTTATCGCACTGGACCAATTAACGAAATTTGTCCTCATCCGAGCCATCCGGAGAGTCACTTCGGACTCGGCAGTCCAATTCCTCCGCGACGAAATCTTCGCAGTGTTCGGCGTGCCGGAATCACTGCTATCCGATAACGGACGCCAATTTATCAGCAAGGAGTTTGTTTCTTTTACGGCATCTCTCGGGATTAAACATGTGAAAACCGCAGCCTACTCGCCTCAGGCGAACGCAAGCGAACGGGTCAACCGCTCGATTCTGGCGGCGATTCGAGCGTACATCACCCCTGACCACTCGACGTGGGATTCCCAACTGAACGCCATCGGCTGTTCTTTGAGAACCGCCATTCAATCGGCGTTGGGAATGTCCCCGTACGAAGCTGTGTTCGGCCAGAGGATGGTAGAACACGGGAGCGAGTATCAGCTGTTGCGGGACCTCAACGGGTTAAACAATTCCGAGATTGAACTATTACCGAAAGCGGCCAAAATGAATATCCTTCACTCGTATCTTAAGGATGCGCTGGGAAAAGCTCACGCGAAGTACGAGCGACGATATAATCTCCGATACATCCCGAGGAAGTTCAAAGTAGGAGACCTAGTCTATAAACGAAACCACCAGCTTAGCGATTTCGCCAAAGGCTTCAACGCCAAGTTCGGACGGAAGTTCGTCCAAGCCAGAGTCCTAAAGGTTCAGGGGAACTTATATCATTTGGTTGCTCGTCAACTCGTCTCTCCCAACTACCTCCGTCTATAACAATTATAAAGTTTTCAACCACCTATGGTTTTAAAAATAGGAACAAAACAAAAAAAAAAAAAAATTTATAAGAATTAAAGTAAACGAACCCGCAGAGGCGCATCGACGACGTTAGGCCCGGATAACTCAGCGTGTGCATGAGACGGAAAGAGAAGGACTCGGAGCAGCGGTAAGGCTGCGTGGATAGTTACGTTTCCTCATCGGTTTCCAGCGCAAGCTCGGAAAGCCTAGAGGTGTGTAACGAACTCACTCCACGGCCCCATCGTTGATGTCAGTTACCGTCCTCGGCAACCACAGCAACTGGCAACATCAAAAGCCCATGCACTAGCAACGTAATAGAATCCTACCGCTGTGCAAAAATGAGCCCGTCAAATCTGACTGAACGAAGACATCCGGCCTTGTCGGCTATGTCTACGTCGACCATATTTTATATATTTTCGCGAACATTCCAAGCTGAGGGCATTTTGGATTTGGCAAGGAAACCACCAGGACGCATTCGGTTACAAGAAAAGGAGAAAAGAAGGGGAAAAGTAAGACAAATGAAATAAAAAGTGCAAGAATTAAAATAAAAAAAAATTCGCACCTCCAGATAACGAAATATAAAGCAAAAAAACCATAAAAGAACTAAATAAAAGAAATATTAACACCAAAAAAAAAAAAGAAGAAAAAAAAGAAGAAAGAATAAAGAAATACGAAAGCGTGCTGGAAGGCAGCAGGCGTCGTCCTAGCCTTTCCACACCAAAAAGAGTTCGCAGCCCAAGCTACGCATCCAAATTCCGGGCAGTGAAATACCGATCGCGCCGCACAGCAGGCGCGATTCAAGGAACTCCACGTTGTCCTCCGACGGATTTCGAGCGAAGCATCGGCCGAATATTCCTCCGGCAGGAAAGAAAAGAGGGCATTGACCCTCGGGCATCCAGCATCCCTGCATACACGCAGATCCAGACCCCGAGTCGCAGGTAGGCATGTGTGGATACCTAAGAACGGATCCGCGTCCGAAACACCTCCGCAAACCGTCCTCTGACAGTGGAATTTCTCTTTTTTCTTTTCGCAGCAGTGTCCCAGTGGCTCAGGTAGTGGCACAGATCCTCGCATTCTGGCGAGAGGGGGCGGGCGAAGGCGTCGTAGCCCACCGTCACAAGCGTCGGCAGAAGTGCCCCAGCAGTACGACGTAACGACACCAGCGTCGTAGAGGCGGTCTATACCCGCCACCAGCATCAGCAGCAGCAGTCATCATCAGTCACAGCAGTCATCAGCTCCAGCAGCAAACGTTATATATCGACGGCACAGGACCGTCGCACAACCCACACCTCCACCACCCGGTCGCCGTATCATAGATTAGTAGTGTAGTGATGCATATATAGTTAGATTTATCTCTTAGGAGTGTTTTTTTTTCTTTATATACATACTGATACGGTTGCTGACTATCAGCTCCGTCATTTTTTTAATCATTCTTTTTCATCTTTTCTTGCATTTTGAGTTCGGCAATCGCGACCCGCGGCTGTAATTAGTTTCTTTTTCCTATTTCATCGCGCGTTTTCGTCACAATCGGCCACGTCCAGACATCGTAAACTGCCACCGCTCGTGTAAAGTAGTCTCAAGACTCGGTTTAGTCGATCTCGGATTCGATCGCTTCGCGCTTTAGTCTCGCGCAACCGCGGTAATCCTCATTAATTTCCCCGAGTTTAATTCCGAGATACGCTAGTGTCTTAAGGGAGTTTTTTTTTCTCTCACATTGAGGTGATTTTAATTTCGCTTTTAGGGGCGTAGGTCTGTCCGAAACCACCCACCTCCTTTGGCGAGGTCAGCGACCCACACCCACACCCTCGCATGAGGATGAGCGGTGATTAAAGATAACATTGTCGCGGCACTAGTAACTTGGTTTTTTTTCGTTTTTTCTTCGATTGGCGAAAGGCCACGGGTCGGGGGAGGGTATATAGGTAGTGCATTTACACATTTACCTAACTTTTCCTCACAGGTTGGATACATCGATATGTGCGCACATTTGGGATATCCAAGTAAGTTTTATTGATTTGTTGCTTTTTATTGTATTGAAACTAAATGCATTATATATATATGACCTTTTGCCTACATTATATATTAAATACATTTATCCATTCGGGGGTATAATTTCCCGCGTTATCGGTAAATTTTTCCTTGGTTGGTGTTGAAACCAAAACTAAATTAAATCTACCGACTCAGCTGTTCCTACCACAACAACACCTAGGTCAAGTCAACGCACGCAACATGCTGAGACGGCAGCAACCCACATCTGGCTCATACAGGCATAACAACAAACTAAAGTGTGTTGCACTTGAGGACACTCTGGATACTACCTTGCCGGACGTTTACTTGGCATGCTTGCATAAGCCAAAGCTAGGTAAAGTCGGAATGGGCATGGGTTTTGTCCTACGGTAGCCAAACGCAACAAAAGAAATTTTCATCTTCATGCCAAGATTTAGTAGCCAATAAATCTCCACTACATATTTAAACGGACGGACCCTACTTGTTACCGTACAGTGTGGTTCGTGGGGCAACAGGTGTTAGGTTGCCTTGAGTACGCTGTGTTCCCTCCTACTCACGAAAGTAGTGAACGCCATGACAGCCCCCGTACTCCTGATGTTTTTAGAAACTGTCCCTTGTTTAGAAAAAAAATCACATCTAATCTATACTATTACACTTCGTAAACATTCGCACACGACCACACATAACCCCAGCAAATTAATTAATCAGATCATATTTGTATTTATAGATATAGAAATTCACTCATTTATTTTCATTTAATTGTAAAAAAGTAGCCATAAGTTAATTATAAGTAGATATATTCATAGTTTAAATTAAGGTAAATTTAATAATATTAGTTTAATTATAGGAAATTTATAATTAAGTTATCAATAAAAAAAATTGATATGAACTATCCAGCAAAAAAAAACATATATCCAAATGATATACATACATACTATTAATAGAAAATGATTAAAATAAAAGAAAACTGTTGAAACATAAGTTAGTTTAGCGCTAGCTTGGCGAAAGGCTGATTAAACAAAAAAAAAACTCACCACTTAAGCAGAAATTGTGCACAATGTCCGGCGGGTTGTTGTTGCTGCAGTTCGATGTAGCTGCTGGGATTGATGATTGCAAAGGAAATACACAATACGGCCGAACTATCACTAAATCACTTTTAGCAGATTGATTTACAAAAAAAAACTTGATTTACTTTAGGGTGAATTAACAAAATTAATTACAAAATTTATATTATTAAATTAGGAGAAGAGATTTCATATAGAAAACCCCATTTTTCTTTTTCTTTTTCTTCTTTAGCTAGGGTGCGTAGTTATATTTGTTGCAATAGGTAACAATTGAGACCCAACAAAAAAAAATCACAGACCACACTAAAATACTTTTCCCGCACGTACAGCCACCGCTGGACTCCAGGTATCACTGCAGAGCGCCTCACTTACTGCGAAGAACCGCTTTTCGCAATCAGCCGAGAAGAACCGTGGTTTATATAACGTAACCAGTGGCAAAAAGTCTCCACTGCTTGTGTGGGCGAAGGATGGAGAACGGATGATGGTGTTTTTCCTAGCGGCCAGCTGCTTGTTGGTATAGTGACAAGCGATGTGGATTCTGGGTACACTGAGGTACGGTAGTCTCTGGAGATAAAACTGAGTTTCTCTTTGCCACCTGCAGGTGTAGGTGGGGTGGTGAGGAATCGAGTTGTTTGCTCTTCCGATGATTTGATCAAGTTCCAAATTAATATAATTGGTGGGGGTTTTATTTCTCTTTGTTTGGCGGGAGGTGTTGGAAGAACCTCGCAAAAAGTTTAGCCAAGAGTTTACGTACCCCTGCGTGGACTAAGCGAGAAATTGCTTGCCCCCCCCCCCCCCCCAATCGTTTGGACAATTGCCTAATGATATATGTGTATATAGTTAATAACTCTTTCGCATATATTAATTATTTGGGCAATTACCTGTTTTCTGGATATGATCCGTTGATTTTATTATTTTATTTATTGGTTTTTCTTCCACGTTTTTGCACCACTATTGCCAGCTAATAATAAAGGGAAAATAGTTATAGCCAAGCCTGAACAAACAAAAAATCGAGTTCGAAATAACCTCAGATGAATGAGTCCGAAAATAACGCCGGGGTAGTTCCTTCTGGGATAAAAGTGCACGAGGAAAAGAACGAATTTTGGTGGAAGATGTTTCGAGATACCTACCAAGTTAGTCTCTTGATGTTGGTAGTACTTCCTCAGAATAGAATAAATCAGCGAGGGACATGCAGGCTTTCGCTGTGTTTGAAGCGTGGAATTACGTGCACGGAGTAACAGGGATGGCACAGAAATATGAATCAAATTGAAAACATCCGCAACAAGTGCTGACAATGCATAGCATGCATTTATTGTTATTCTTGTCCTATTTTTAAGTTATAGAGTAGGCTAATTATAAGTATAAAAAGACTCAATAAATTGATTATTGATCAGTGTTTTATTGGAATTCACTCTTTTATTATTAACAAACAATTCAGTTTTCAGCCTCCAACAGTGAACAAGTTTAAGTGCTTGTTTCACTACAACAAAGAGATTCAGTGAACAGGTTTAAGTGCTTGTTTCACTACAATACAGAAGTATCAAGTTAATGTGCTTGATACATTCATTAGACAAACGAGTCTAAACATTTGGTGACCCCGACGTGATAAACCATCACATCACGACGATTAACCATCTGACACTGCTGATCAACCATGGATAAGATGGCCGCAGCTCAAAAGGAGACTGGAGATGAGATCCAGCGCCTCATCACCAACTACAAAAAGGATGGGCCCGCCAGGAAGATACTCCCGTACTACCAGAACCTGATGGTTAAGTTAGATGGACTCTGGGAAGGCTTCGAAACCAAGGATTCCGCGATTCGGGATGAGTACCCGGGGCAGTTGGCACATCCATATTATGCCAATTGGTACTACGATTCAATTAAGGGCCTTTTCAATACGTATAGAGAAGAATTTATCATACAAATTGATAAGCTAGAGCACAAAGGAAGTGATGTCACCAGAACTTCGCAACACGAAGAGGGCAAGAATACTGAAGGTCAGGCTAGCTCTTTAAACCACGAGAGGGATGACATCCAAAGGCTTATCCGAAGACAGAAAGTAATTATATCTTCGCTGGAAAGAGCGTTAGATAAGGCAAATTACACCGGAGAGTCACGCCAATTCTATGAGTTCCAGGAAAGAACAATACAACGGCATTGGAAGCAAATTGAGGACATGCACAATGCGATTTGGGAACTCTGTGACGAACCAATAATGATTGGTTACAATCAAGTCGAATTCATCGACATAGAGAGAAGGGTTCAGGAAGGCCTTATTACCCTGTCACTCTACAATCAGCCCCAAAACAATGAAAACAGGGAATCAGGCATATCCAATGGCACCGCAAGGCAGAACTCCCTTGACCTACCGAGGGTCACAATTCCAAAATTCGATGGGGATTGTATGAAATGGAGACAATTTTTTGATTTGTTCTCACAAATGATGGACAAGCAGCCAATACCCAACATACAAAAGATGTGGTATCTGAAGACCCATCTCAGTGGCGAAGCGGAAAATCTCATCCGTCACCTATCATTGACGGAAGTGTAACGTACGTGGCTGTTGTTGGGTCGTTGCTGGCATGCTGGACCGACCTGTTCGCTCGCCGGAGGGCGTGGAGAACTTGACCCATAACGCTACAAAAAAAATCATGCCAGTCTTTGGCGACAGTTGGTATCCGCCTGCGAGAAAATATTCAGAACCCACCCTACCTGGTTACCATACTCGCCTCAGTAACCCCTATGCTGGCATCTTCTCTTCTCAAAATTCCCTCATCGCTTTGTCCTCTTTCAGCCTCATCTCCTCATTGTCTCATCGAACTCTTGCTCACACTCCATATTTGAATAAACGATTTTAAATTTCATTGGTAATTAGCAAACATTTTATTGGGTTTTATTCTACTTTATTTCATGTTACGCAATTCAATTAAAAGAAAGTAAGCTTAAGACCTAAATATCTGCACTTGTTCAAAAAAAAATTTTACTTAAATTTCAATAGGTATATGTAATTTAAAAAGGACACTGGTCCCCAGCCCACAATTTATATAGAATATATATATATGTATTATGTCAATCAATATGACTCACCAAATTATTATTGCAGCAACTGACGATGAAGTGGCCACAGTATCCAGGTTACTTATCGTACACAGCTTTTCTGTTGTCGCTGTATCACTTTAAAAAAAATTAATTTATATATATATCTTCTATATAATTTCTCTACCGATCTGCCTGTTTTAGCCAGTTATTTTCAATAATTAAATTTACTTTCTTTTGCCAAAGTCACAAGTTACTTTAAATACAAAAAAAAATGTGATCAAAATTTCTATCCCAATTGAATTAAAAAAAAAATTTTAGTGTTCTAAAAAAAAAATTTATCAAAAAAAAAAAAAGGTAGAAGAAAAACTGGGATTTGATGTTCCTTCTTAACAGGACTCGAACCTGCGACGCTGGTCATACGGTGTAATCCTCGGTGCTTTAAACCGCTCCGCCAACGGGTGTATTAGCCAACGGCTTTCGAAAATGCCGCTTCGTGTTGACGGGATTTCTGCGTTCGGGTCTATTCTCCGACAGAATTTAATTCTCCCAGGAAACCAAATCCTAGACGGCAATTACCGTCCTTTTCTTAGGATTTCTTGAATTCTAGCAGGAAATCACTAGTTAGCGAGATAGCTTGAAAATTTAAACGTAATTTTACCTTTATAGCGTTCAGCACTTCTCACTGCTTTTCCACTATTCGTGTATTTTGCTTTTATGGCTATTCCTATTTGTAGTTTAAATTTTTAGTGTCGCACTACCGAACTTAGTTGATTCTTTCTTTTTTTTTTGCAAACTTTATCATCAAGACTGAAACTGAACCGTCGACACTGGAATTTGAATTTGAAATGCCGGTTGGGATTTCTTATTTCTGCCCTCTGCAAATTTCCCCTGACTTGGTTCAGAAATCTCCCTGTTACTCAAACAGTATTCAATACAGTCTGAAATCTGTATATATATGTTAAAGAAAACTACTGCTCACTCCTAGGTAATTTTAATTTCGTGTAGGAGTTACACACATACACACGCGGATAGGTACTCCGAATGTGTATCAATGTTGCCATTTTAACGCTTTTGGCTGTCAGAAGGATAGTGACAAGGGACAACTATAAACTCGGCATGTCAACAATTCTGTTTTGCAACAGAAGATAACTACAACACCGCATGGACGAGCCTCCAAGTAAGATACAACAATGTCCGAGTTCTCACATCAACCCTATTGACCAAGAGAACTGGACAACCAAATATATCACATTCCCAACCATCAGCAACAGCCATCAAGGGACTTCATGACAAAACTCAAGAATGCTTGATGGCACTAGGCAACATCGGTGTAGACACCACTACTTGGGACCCCATCCTGTTACACCTACTAGTACAAAAGGTAGATCAGGGTACACGAATGCTGTATGAACAATCGCTAAAGAAGCCGAAGGAGTTACAGTCATTAAAGGAATTTTTAAGCTTTCTGGAAATTCAATTCCAGTCGCTGGAATCATTAGGACACAAAAAGAAGGATACATCATTCCGTGTTTGTGCATCATTAACATCAAGTCAACACGATAAAGGGTCGTGCAAGGTTTGTGGAGCTGGTATACATCCGTTATTCGCCTGCAAACACTTTCTTCAACTACGGCCAGAAGAACGAACACAAGTTGTAAAGAAACATAACTTGTGTTTTAATTGCTTAAGGACTGGGCATGGTGCTTGTGCATCATTAACATCAAGTCAACACGATAAAGGGTCGTGCAAGGTTTGTGGAGCTGGTATACATCCGTTATTCGCCTGCAAACACTTTCTTCAACTACGGCCAGAAGAACGAACACAAGTTGTAAAGAAACATAACTTGTGTTTTAATTGCTTAAGGACTGGGCATGGTGCAAACAAATGTCTGTTAAGAAGCTGTTCAAGGTGCAACCGCAAACACAATACGTTGCTACATCTTGATGACGATAGCAGAAGCTCAACCACCAATAAGCATCCAATTAACAGGGAATGCGAGAAACCATCAAGCTCTCAAACTAATACCAGCACATCAGTGACACTAGCAGCATCCAAGGAACCAGAGAGACATCAGTACGTACTCCTCAGCACAGCAATCGTCGAATTAATTACTAGCAATGGAAGGAAAATAGAATGCAGAGCCGTTTTGGATTCTGGTTCTCAAGTCAATCTCATTACAGAACGCATCATGAAGAGGTTAGACCTTCAGACAAAACATACAGCCATGAGTATTTAAGGCATTGGCAATGGAAGGAGAGAATCTCACCATCGGGTTAATGTCAAGTTACAGTCAAGAACAAGTGGTTTTAATACCCAGTTAGAAGCCTTTGTTCTACCTAACATCATAGCACCACAGCCCTCTCAACATTTCAACATATCATCATGGCCAATACCGAAGAATATCTCATTAGCTGACCCTCATTTCAATCGACCAGAAAAAATTGATGTACTCATCGGTGCGGAATTCTACCATCAACTACTTTCAATTGGGCAAATACGTCTAGCAGATAATTTACCTACCCTACAAAACACCGTTTTTGGATGGATACTGTCTGGAAGAATAACTGAGATCAAGGCATTTACACCAACATGTGGAATTTCCACGTATGATGACAATGAGCTCCATCAAATGATTGAACGATTATGGAGCCTCGAAGAAGTAGAACCAACGCGTAGCAACTTATCAAGAGATGAAGAGATGTGCGAAGCCCATTTTGCACAAAACACACACAAGACCAAGGAAGGACGTTTCGTTGTCAAGCTACCATTTCATGAGTGCACAAGCACTCTAGGTAACTCCAAGGACATAGCAGTCAACAGATTTTTTGCTCTTGAACGGAGGTTAGCTAAAAACACGGAAGTCAAGGCCCAATACATTGAATTCATGGAGGAATATGAAGCATTAGGTCACATGACACAGATCGACCTTAATGACTAGGAAGCATCAAGCTACGTCATTCCTCATCATTGCGTATTCAAGACGGGTGCAGGGTGAATTGTTTTCATTACTACTACGGTTCCGTCTACCAAGATTTGTCTTTTGCACTGATATTCAAAAAATGTATCCACAAATTATTATGCATCCCGACGATAGAAAATACCAAACAATTGTATGGAGAACTGACGAAAACAAACCCCTCCGCTGCTATCAACTGAACACAGTAACATATGGGACAAGAGCAGCACCATATTTAGCTACGAAGTGTTTGCAACAACTAGCCAAGGAGAATAGCGACCGATTTCCATTAGGTGCTCATGCTATACAAAACAACTTCTATGTAGATGACTGCCTGACTGGAGACAACAGTTTATCAGTTGCCTTGGAAATGCAAAACCAACTCACACGAATATTACAAGGCGCGGGATTCAAGTTACGAAAATGGTGTGCTAATCACCCCCGACTACTCACATGCATTGCGAAAGAGGATCAAGAAATTGATCTCGATTTCAACAACGAAGGTGATGTCTCAATCAAGGCATTGGGTTTAACGTGGCAGCCAAAAAAGGATAGGTTCTGTGTTAAAACAAACCTGAACTCAACAAGTCGAATAACAAAACGAATTGTCACGTCAGATCTTGCCAAAATATTCGATCCATTAGGCATTATGGCTCCAGTAGTTGTCACAGCAAAAATATTCATCCAGGAGCTATGGCTACTAAAATTATCATGGGATGAGGCACTACCAGCTGAACTTCACACAAGATGGATGACGTTCCGAAACAACTTGAAGGAACTAAACAATTTCCATGTTCAGCGTCATATGTTTAACAATGACGTGCCATCATTAATACAGATACACACCTTTTCTGACGCATCTGAAAAGGCATATGGCATATTTGTTTAATTGTTAATTGGTTTATAGGCTTTCAATAGATTATTATGTACTTCTTTGTGTAGTCCGTTCTGGTCTATAATTGAATTTACTCCTTTTCTTTCTAATATTTTGAATGGACCAATATATGGTGCTTGCTGTTTTTTTCTATTTTCTACTTTTAGTAATACTAAGTCATCTACATCTAAATCTAACCTATTGTAGTATTTTTTGTTTTCATTTAATGTTCTTTTTTCTTTTGTTTTCATTATCATTTCTTTCGCTTTAGCGAGTGCATATCGTAACCTGATTTTTAGCTCGTGAGCATAATTGTCATAGTCGTATATTTTTGTTTTGTTATTTATGGTGTCGGAGGGTAAGCACGGCAATTTGCCATAGACGAGTTCATATGGTGAATACCCGGTATCTACATGTGGTGTTGTATTATAAGCAAATGTGAAGTATGGGACCCATTTATCCCATTCATTGTCGTTGATAACTGATAACAAAAATTCGTTAAGTACCCTGTGATTTCTTTCAAGTGAACCTATCGTTTGATGGTGGTATGGAGAAGAGTATGTTTGCTTAATCTTTAATAGAGAGCATATATTTGATATCAGTTCGTTATTGAATTCTGTCCCTCTGTCTGATTTTAGAACTTTAAAGTGTCCATATTTAAGAATAAATTCTTCTACCATAGTTTTAGCTGTTGTCGTTGCGTCTTTTGATGTCATAGGATATGCAACTACGAATTTTGTTAGCTCGCACTGCATTGTAAGAATGTATCTCTTTTCATTTGATAATCTTAATGGTCCGACAGTGTCGATCGAGACCACTTCAAAACTGTTGTTGGGAGTATCTGTTATCGTTTGTGGTTCTTTCGTGTGTCTTATTTGTTTATTTCTTGCGCATGAATCACAGTTTGTTATGAATTTTTTCACCATTTGGCTCATTTTTCGCCATATGTATCTTTGTTTTAGTTTTGTTAGGGTTTTTCGTACACCTAAATGTCCTCCGTGTGAAGAGTTGTGGAATTCATCTATGAGTTTGTATTTTGTGATATCATCAAGTATTTGTTGGGCAGCGTTGTATATTATGATTTTCAGCTTAGGATTCTGGCCATTTATTTTTATATTTGCATATGCTTCCTTAAATTTTTCTTTTTCAAAATGTTTAAATATTTCATCATTGTTTGTTATGGCTAGCTCATTAATATTTTCTTTCTTCATTCTGGATGCTAATTTCTTCAGTGTCGACTCTAGCGGCGCTGAGTTATCGTTAGATCCTTTATCTATATTTGATGTATGCTTCCTCATGTTCGAATCTGGATTCGTTGATTTATCGCTACATCGCACGTGCACTAGATTGTTATCAATCGTTATTTTTGAATTCCTAGCATTTCTATCAATATTAAATTTTAATTTCTTTATATTTTTGACGTCATTAATGGATATACATTCCCAAATTTGAAGTTGATCAGGCTTCTGCTGAGAGTTGCATTTCTCCTTATTGTTGTCCGTTTTCGTGGACATGCTCCTTGTGATGATTAGTGTTTGTTTTGAGTTCTCATTGATATCCGTAGGTATCATTTGTTTAAGTATGTCAGAGTCTATTTTGATTCTAGACAGAGCGTCTGCGTTTGTATTCATTTTTCCCTTTTTGTAAACTATTTCAAAATCATAATCACTTAAATCTAACCGTATTCTAGTCATTTTTGAGGATGGGTTTTTGTGTGAGAATAGGGATACTAAGGGCCTATGGTCGGTGACAACAGTGAATTTTTTACCGTATAGGTATGGTCGGAAAAAGTTGATTCCCCAGTGAATGGCGAGTAGTTCCCTTTCTATGACGGGTTTGTTTAGGTCGTGTTTTTGAAGTGATTTGCTTGCGTATGATATAGGTAGATCTTTACCGATTTCGCCTTGCGATAGGATTGCTCCAAGAGCAAAGTTTGATGCGTCCGTTGTTAAAATGAATGGTTTATCAAAATTTGGATATTGTAGAACTGGAGGTTCAATGAGTTTGGTTTTCAATGTCTCAAATGCTTGATGGCAGTTTGTGTTCCAATTAAATTTTGCATTTTTCTTTAGTAGAGCATTCAAATTTTGTGCTATTTCAGCAAAGTTGGGTATAAATCGCCTGTAGTAGTTACAGAAAGCTATGAAACGTCTGACTTCGTCTGCATTCTTTGGAGTTGGGTATTCTTTTATTGTTTTGTATTTTGCGGGGTCTGTTTTTACGCCATCACGTGTTATAAGATGTCCTAAGTAAACTACCTCTGGGCAAAGAAAATTACATTTGTCTGCATTTAGTTTCAGATTATATCGCTTCAATCGTTCAAGAATACGCACTAGATTTTCGTTGTGGTGGTTTAAGCTGCACCCGTAGATGATGATGTCATCTACGTATAGAAAGGCTTCGGATTCTAATCCTGATAAAGCAATGGTAAGCATTCTTTGAAAGCTGTTGGATGAGATTTTTAGTCCGAATGGAAGTCTTTTGAATTGGTAATGCCCGTTGCACGTAGAAAATGCGGTTTTTGGTATTGAGTCTTTGTGGAGTCCTATTTGGTGAAATGAACTAGTCATGTCCAAGGTGGAAAACCATTTCGCTCGTCCTAGTTTGTCGAGTACGTCTTCTAATCGTGTCAGTGGAAATTTGTCGTTCACTATTTTATTGTTTAGTTTTCTAAAATCTACTACGACTCTCCATTTCTTTTTGTCTGCAACATTTTTTTTTGGTACAAGCAATAGCGGAGCATTATATGGACTTTTCGAATGTTCTATTATGTCATTTTTTAGCATTTGTTCGACTTGTTCAGATATGGCTTCTCTATGTACATGCGGGAGTCTATAATTTTTTATGTATACTGGTGTGTTTTCGGACGTTTCTATTTTCTGAGTATAAAAATTGTTTGTTGTTAGTGGTTCATCTTCTAAATGAAATACTTCTTGGTATTTTTTAAAAATGTTAATTAATGCATTCTTCGCATATTCGTCTTCGCAGTTGATTTTTAATTTTTCCATAATCTTTTTGAAGCGTTCATCGTTTTTTTTTTCTTTTTTATATGCCAATATATCATAATTCTTAAGTGGTTCCATATCTAAGGTAACAATATTTAATATTACTTCCTTGTCGTTCGTGTTTAATAATTTGATATGTGCCATTCCACTTTTTGGTATTATGGTATTGCTTATGAATACGCCTTGTGCTATTTCTTTGCTTGTAATTAGAGTGTCATCGTTTAGTTGTATTCTTAGCGGTTGTATCATTTCGGTTCTTGCAGGTATTTTGATTTTAAGTGTGTGCAGGGGTTTTGTTTGCATTGGCAGCGTTATGGTTCTTTCGTCATCGCTAAGGGATATGGTAAATGTTTGGTAGTCTATTTTGCAAAGGAATTTCCTGAAGAAATCTCTGCCTAGAATGCCATCTGTTTCAATAGGAAATTTGTCTTCTACTAATTGAAATTCGTGAGCGTATATAGTTTCACATAGTTGAAGACTTAGTTGAATAGTTCCTAAGGAGTATACTTCTTCGTTTGTAATACCCGTTAGCTTACATCTTTTTTCAGGGAAATATTCTTCATCTTCAAGTTTGGTTGTTATTTTGCAAATTGAAATGTCAGCACCCGTATCAATTAGGAAAGTCATATTTTTGTTATTGTATTTTGCTATTATGAAATTAGAGTTTGTGTCCGATATCTTGTAAACATTTAATTTTGGCTGTCCGGAGTACTCACGTATTCCGAGCCGCATTCGTTTCCCTCGTTTTGGTTGGTATTAAATGTTCGTACTCGATGCGTCATGTTTCTATATGAGCTTCGATTGTTGTTGTTGTTTTGGGGTCTGAAATTGTTGGAGGTGTTGTTTCTATTGTTGTTACTGTTCTGGTTTCGGTTATTGTTCCAATTATTATTAGGTCGTTGTTGGTTTCGGTTATTGTTCCAGTTGTTGGTGGGTTGGTGTGTATTTTGATTGTTGTTCCAATTATTGGGTTGGGGTTGGTTTCGGTTGTTGTTCCAATTATTGTTTGGTCGTTGTTGGTTTCGGTTATTGTTCCAGTTGTTGGAAGGTTGGTGTGAATTTCGTCTGTAATGCATCAATGAGTGTGTTTTTGTGTTTTCTAATTCCGTGGCAAGGTTTATTGCCTCTGTTAGTGTTTTGGGTTGTGATGCAAAGATTGTCTGTTTGAGATTTTCGTTAAGTCCATTTTTGAAAATGTTTAGTGCATAGATGTCATTCATTTTTTGTATTATCGTTTTTTCCGCTTCAGTTGCTTCATTTCCTAGGTTTTCAATCTGTAGACTATTTAGCTCAGCTATGGTATTAAGTAATCTATCCTTAAATGAGGTTACTGTAAGGTTTCTTTGTGTGAGACTGGAAAGTGTATTATGAATTTGGGGTATGGTTGTGTTGTTCCTATATCTTTCTTTGAGCAGTGTCTTTAACATGGAAAATGTACTGGGTGTCTGGCTACCTAAGGCTGTTTTTACATTTGCTGCTAACTTGACGTGGACAACGAACTCAATAAATTCCTGCGTGCATGTGGTTTTTAGTGATTTATATATGATTTCAACTATTTTTAAAAAACTGTCTAGTTCTTTGTGGTTCCCTGTGAATGTTGTTATGACTTTCATAGCCATTCCTAGGTCAAAGTCTGTCATATTGGATTCTTGTTCTTTGTCCTCTTCTATGTCTGAAAGTTCAAGTTGCTCTACTAGTAGGTCTCTTGTTTGATTGTATATTGCTCTAAATTCAATTTTTAGTGCTATACTCGTTTTATTTTCTTCTTGGATATCTGCTATGGCTTCAAATTTTTCTTTTATTGCCTTTATCAAATCTAATTTGGATTTTATTGTATCCTGTTTGTAACGTCTTCCTGAACTCTTTTTTAAGTTTACTAAAATTGTTTCTAATTGTTTTTTTTGTTTCTTCCATTTATTTGGTATATATTTTTTTTTTGTATTACAATTTACATAGGTACTTTTAAAAACAAATTTTTTTTTTTTTTTTTATACATTGCTAATAATATTGCTGGATTTGTGCTTGTGCACGTATTTTTTAAAATGATTACTTATCTTATAAGCTATATATACTATTATAAAGATTGCTACTGTTGTCGTTATCCATTCTGGGATTGATGTTGAAATTTGGAGTTCCTGGTGTTCTTGTATGTTATTTACCACTGTCGCTTGTGAGGATGGTTTGCTTTGGGCTTTTCCCATAGTTCGCTCTCTCTTCTCTTATTCGTTTTTGACATCATCGTACTGCTTCAAACTCATATTTAATATCGCGTCTAGGTACGTTTTGTCGTACATTGCTTGCGCGTATTGTATTTGTTAGTTTTTGACTATTCTATTAGTGAGGCAAATATGTTCGGTTCGCCTTTATACTTTCCGAGCGAATCAATTCAAAAATTTTATTTCAGCTTTGTTAATGAGGCACATACGAGTATATTCATTCTGGTCCCCTCCCTGTTGGAATTCTTCGAATTTCAACAACAGTTTGGCAGGATCGCCATGTAGTGTTTAAAAAACGAAGGGGGTTTGGTGCGTAGCAGTCGTTAGGTATTTAAGCGTACCACGCTATGTTTGGTATATGAGCGTATCACGCTATATTGTTTTAGGCGATTTATCGCCGCAACTTTTGAGACCAACAAAAAAGTAAAACAAGGCAATGCTGCCGAATTGAGTTCTAAGTTGAATCTGTTTTTATTCATTAAATTCTATTCCTTAAATACTATTTGCTTTGTTAATTATAACTGTTATACTTATTTCCTATCCTACTTCTACTTACATTATCGATTATGAATATCTTATTCTCTATTCCTATTGGCTATGCACCATTCTTTAAGATCTTATTTCTATTGAGTGACGTTCAGTGCAATTGAGTGCATTGAGTCACACACATGAATTAAATTGTTTTGTGTCTGATTCATTCACTCGATTGCACTTTACATGTTACGTCACTTTCATATTTGACTTTGGTCTAGGGGCAGTGGTGCCAATAATTGGATACACTACAAATGTAGTGACAAGGCTATACAATTTAACTTCATTCCTCCAAGAGCACCTCACTTTGGAGGGCTCTGGGAAGCAGCAGTAAAATCAGCAAAACATCTTCTAAAAAGGAGTGTGTCAACAACCTCCCTGACGTATGAAGAATTGGAAACAGTATTAGTTGGAATTAAAGCAATCCTAAATTCAAGGCCACTCCCAACAGCACTAACCCCGGGGCATTTTCTTATCGGTGAACCACTCACTGCACATACCGATGTAAACGCACTTCCGACAAGACAGACCCTGTTGACACGGTGGAACTTAATCTCACATCTCAAACACGAATTTTGGAAGCGATGGTCACAAGAGTACCTTAATGAACTGCAATATCGCCACAAATGGAAGGAATGCTGCAAGAACATTAAGTTGGGAGACATGGTCATCATAAAGGAAGACAACGTTCCGGTAATTCAATGGCCGTTGGGAAGAATCATCAATACATTCAAGGGTAACGACGGCGCAATACGAGTAGTCGAAGTCAAAACAGCATCCGAAATCTGGAAGCGTCCAATTCATAGATTAGCACCACTACCAATCGACAATGAGATAAGCCATGATATACCGCTTGGGAGCGAGGTGGAACATTTAGTGACTATCTCCCAATCATCAGCCCCAGTAGACATCATACCAAAGAAAATACAAAAATGCAGTAGCTGCTAACAGCCCACGGGTAAAATCCCGCCAAACACCACCAAATTCCGAATTTGCTGTCACAATTGCTTAGAGGGTTGAATTACCATTCAACGCGGGGAGAATGTTGAAACCAAAACTAAATTAAATCTACCGACTCAGCTGTTCCTACCACAACAACACCTAGGTCAAGTCAACGCACGCAACATGCTGAGACGGCAGCAACCCACATCTGGGTCATACAGGCATAAAACAAACTAAAGTGCTGACAATGCATAGCATGCATTTATTGTTATTCTTGTCCTATTTTTAAGTCATAGAGTAAGCTAATTATAAGTATAAAAAGACTCCATAAATTGATTATTGATCAGTGTTTTATTGGAATTCACTCTTTTATTATTAACAAACAATTCAGTTTTCAGCCTCCAACAGTGAACAAGTTTAAGTGCTTGTTTCACTACAACAAAGAGATTCAGTGAACAGGTTTAAGTGCTTGTTTCACTACAATACAGAAGTATCAAGTTAATGTGCTTGATACATTCATTAGACAAACGAGTCTACACAGTTGGTAACCCGTGGCCGAATTATAATTTCGACGATACCCGCCCGTCTGTGCACATACTCACCCGAGGTCCCATACATAGTATGGATGTACCATCGTCTAGCAAGTAATATCGTAGCGCCCGCAAGCGCGATTTGCCAATGATTTTGTTTGATGTTGTATTTTTGGGTTAACGCGATTGTAATTTTCTGTTGGATTAACTAAATTAAAGGAAAGTTACTTACTTTTTAAGTTTTCTCCATACTGGTGAAGCCTAAGATTCGTATTATTATATCTCACTTGTCTTGGAGTAGAGTAAGCTTAGGGTAATGCGGACCCGCAGACTTAGTTTAACTTAGCATTTTATATTAAATAAAATTTTTCTTCTGTCTTAAGTAAGGCTAAGATTCATCGTATCCTGTAGAAATATCCTAAGGTTTTTTTTTTCTTCTCGATGCCAAATAAGAGTAAAGTAAAGTTTTATCGCGGAATTAGTTTAACTTAATATTAATTATCATATATTACTCGTATATTAAATATTTTTTCTTTTATTATGGAATAAAATGTTTTGAAATTCACTGAACTATCGTAGGGTTGGACATTCATTCATGAGGGTCTTCAGAGATTTTTTCCGGCAGGATGCCCGAGTAAAGTCGTTGTCGGGGAAGGTAGGAAGTTGAAGGAGAAGCGGAAATGGGAAGGCGATTCGAGCGCATAAGGCGCTAAAGGGACTATACGTCCCTTTTCAAGTTAGGGGCCAGCGCAAGCAGAGCGATGCGGTGGCCAAGGATCCGCAAGTTAATGTTGCGGTGGGGTGGACCAGCTCAGGGGGAGAAACAACAGCTTCTACCTCCCCCAACCCCACTCTCGAGATTCCACGGGCGTGGTCTTATTTTCTTTCGCGAGCCCTGGTGGTCCAGGTCGTCGCAGGCGCATATTTCAAGGCCAAGTCCACTTCGGGCCGGGGTCTACCGTAAGGTAGATCGGGCTTCTCTGGAGACATTAGAGGTTACCAGCCCCGCACCACCGGGTGGCTGACTCTGTGAGAAGCGATGGATGGTAGTGAGACTTAGGCATGTAAAAATAATGTAACCCCAGTCCGAGCTCGCAGCAAGTACCCGCTCCCACCGACGAGCTAGCGCGGGGCGCTGCCATGCCTAGCTGCGAGTGGTCGGACAACCCCCAACCCTCTTTCCAATCAGGCCGAACGTCAGTGGCCTGGCCGCCTGTAAGCGGGGGCCTGTCGAGAGGTTCAGTGGGCCGCCGTGGTTCGAGCTTTTCCTTAGGGAGTTTTTCTCTTGCTGGAATTTGTTCTTTCTTTTAGGAATTTATTTTTTGTTCTCGGTTTGGGGAAGGAGGGATAGCGACGTTGCAGGTGGCTGCCAAGGTGGGGGAACTGTCACAGGGATGGCTTCATCCATCCGCCCTGGCATTTCGACATCCTAGTCGAATGGATAGATGGCAGCACGGTAGCAACGTGGTTAAGGGGGCTCTATTACGTTACAAGTTCATTGGGAACTAGAGGCGAAAGCAGATGGAATAACATTAGTATAATAATACAACATATTGTAGCGCGAATTCGCTTACACCGCAATTAAAAATTATTCATGTTACGTATTCCAATCCCACGGGTAACTAGGCTGCCGGTCATTGGAAACCATGCTGCTGCGTCAGCTCATTCCAATCGGCCATGAGTGGCTTATTTGCTCGTCATTGGAAACCACGCTCACCTGAGCGTGGGATACGACAAGATTCTATTATATACATTACGTTAGCGGCATAGCCGCATAAGATTATTTTATTATTCTTCAACAGATTCAATAAAGAACTACTAGTGAAACAAGTTGACTTTTTATTATCATTACATAGCGATCCTGCCAAACTTAGAATTAAAGAAGTTCGGAAAAGCAAAATAATGTGAAAACGCTAAAACTAAGAAACTTAGAATTAAAGAAGTTCGGAAACGCAAAATAATTTGAAAACGTTAAAACTAAGAAACTTAGAATTAAAGAAGTTCGGAAACGCAAAATAATTTGAAAACGTTAAAGCTAAGAAACTTAGAATTAAAGAAGTTCGGAAAAGCAAAATAATGTGAAAACGCTAAAACTAAGAAACTTAGAATTAAAGAAGTTCGGAAACGCAAAATAATTTGAAAACGTTAAAACTAAGAAACTTAGAATTAAAGAAGTTCGGAAACGCAAAATAATTTGAAAACGTTAAAGCTAAGAAACTTAGAATTAAAGAAGTTCGGAAAAGCAAAATAATGTGAAAACGCTAAAACTAAGAAACTTAGAATTAAAGAAGTTCGTAAAAGCAAAATAATGTGAAAACGCTAAAACTAAGAAACTTAGAATTAAAGAAGTTCGGAAACTCAAAATAATGTGAAAACGTTAAAACTAAGAAACTTAGAATTAAAGAAGTTCGGAAAAGCAAAATAATGTGAAAACGCTAAAACTAAGAAACTTAGAATTAAAGAAGTTCGGAAAAGCAAAATAATGTGAAAACGCTAAAACTAAGAAACTGAGAATTAAAGAAGTTCAGAAAAGCCAAAAAGGAAAACGACGCAGCCACCAAAAGACGCGGAGGTAAAAAGGAGGGTAACAAGAAGACAGCGACAACGAGCGGTAATGGTGAATAGAAGTATGTAGAATGATGATGTAAATTGCTTTAAAATTGTAAACACATGCAAGTAACAAAAAAAAAATTGTAAATATAACAAATAAATGTAAAGAACATTTAATTTAAAATGGGCAAAGAACAATCAAAAATAGAGAAGCCAAATGCCAATGTGATTAATGAGGTTGAAATAACCGAAAAACAATCAAATAACGAAATGTACTTAATCTTAATCATTACACTTTTAGCTGCTCATCTAGCACTAAAACTGTATACAATGCACAAAAAATCCCTAAAAAAAACTTACATGGCAAGAGCGCAGTCTCTTGCACAAATTTAATCAAAATTGTTTTGAGTTCAATATATCAATATTTAATAAATTACATAAAACATATACGACTTTAGTTACATGTACGATTATACGATGACGACATAAAGTCCATTATAAAATCTTTTTTTCTCTTTCTCCGATTTAATAATTTGAAAATGTTCTTCAGTTTACTCATTCAAAGGAATTTCTTATATTTATGCCATAGCCAATTAAATGGAATGGCTAAGGATTGTCGAAAAATTGCGACAATCAAAATAAGTACTGGACAAATCCTATAAGTCAATCAATCAAGATAGACCTATAGGTAAGGAAACTTTAAACAGGCACTTAGAGGTATTTGCAACCAGCTTAGAAAATATTAGAGTAATACTGAACATTAACTACTCAAAGCTAACCAATCTACGTAAAGACAATGCTCACAAGTTCTTTAACGAATGCAGAGACAAAGTCTCTAGAGCAGCTTCTCGTCACTCAGTAGACCTCAAATTACCTGTCTCACTCCACGAGAAAATTTTCATCGATAGCGACGAGAACCAAGAAATTAATAGTAACAAAACCAGTACTTCAAATACAAACAAAATTCCACAAACACCTGTGGAATTTCTAAACATAGCATCTAAAATCCTCCCGGATTTTTATGGTAACGCGGACGAACTGCAAAGCTTCTTAGCTGCATTAGAGTTAATAAATAGCATAAACGATGACAATAACATCGTTGCTATTAACCTAATAAAAACAAAGCTGAAAGGAACCGCTATAAACCTAATATCTGGTTCGGAAATAACAGTAGCAGAAGTAGTCCAAAAACTAAAAGCTACAGTAAAAGGGGAGTCTGTAGACGTCATCACTGCAAAGTTGATGAACGTCCGCCAAAGCGCAAACCGGCAAATGAATATGCAAAAGAGGTTGAAGACCTCATCAAAAAATTGCAAAGCGCATATATTTCGGACGGACTAATGCCCCAATTGGGTGAAACATACGCGACCAAGTCTGCCATAAAGGCCATGATAAAGAACTCCAACAATGATAAGGTTAAACTTATTATGGAGTCCGGTCAATTCAACAACATGAATGAAGCAGTAGCTAAATTCGTGAACTGCTGTACAGAATCTTATGGTCAGCCAAATCCAATACTGTATTTTAGAAATAATCGAGGTAGAAGTAATAGCATTGTACAAGGTGGCGCAAAAATAACCTTCCGATGTTTTTCGGCTGTAATTTAAAAAAAAAAATGAAAAACTTTGATTCTTCTTGTGGATTATTTTTATTTGGTCTTTTAATTTTTTTTACATCAAGTCGAGAATATGATGTCATGTAAATGGCCGCCGCCACAGTTGATTGTCATTTGAGCCCTTTTTATGGCATTTTCCATCACTTTGGCCAAAACTTCCGGCGATAGGTCCTCACATTGTTGACGGATATTGTCTTTAAGAGCTGCAAGAGTCTGAGGCTTGTTGACATAAACCCGCGACTTCAAAAAGCCCCACAAAAAGAAGTCTGGAGCGGTCAAATGAGGCGATCTTGCTGGCCAGTGCAAATCGCCAAAATGGGAGATTAGGCGCCCGGGAAATGCATCCTTCAGCATATCCGGTTGTGGCACGTGCAGTGTGTGCCGTTGCACCGTCCTGTTGGAACCACATGTTTTCCAATCCCAATTCATCAAGTTGCGGCAAAAAGAACTCGTTGATCATTGCTTTGTAGCGCTCACCATTCACAGTAACCGTTTGGCCCGCGACGTCTTCGAAGAAAAAAGTTCCGATGACTCCTCCAGCAAAAACAGCACACCATACAGTGGCTTTGAGCGGGTGTAATGGCTCTTCGTGGGTTACACGCGGATTTTCAGTGCCCCAGAAGCGTAAATTTTGCTTATTTACGTACCCGCTAAGATGGAAATGGGCCTCATCACTCATGATTATTTTTGATGAAAAATCATCTTCCTCTTGGTGGTGATTAAGGATGGCTTGAGCGTATGTTAGACGCGATTGGCGGTCAGCAGCTAACAGCTGATGCACCGTCTGGACTTTGTACGGAAACATCTTCAAATCTTATACCAAAATTCGCTGTAAAGACTGTCGACTGATACCCATTTGCGTGGCACGTCGTCTGGTCGATGTCGACGGCGCTTCCATGACATCTTCGGCTACAGCAGCAATATTCTCTGCAGAATGGCTACTCCGGGGTCTGCCACGCCTGGCTGCATCTCGTGTTGTGCCAGTCTCTTCGAGGCGAGCGGCTATACGTCGCAGTGTTTCACCAGTAGGCGTTGGACAGGTAGGAAACCTGCGTCGAAATTCACGTTGTGCCAAAGTCACCGACCGATTATTGCTCAAATAAATAGTCACCAATATTCCGCGTTCTGGAGCAGTGTAGCGTAACATTGTTTATTAACGTGTATTTCGCATGTGTTTACTACACAAATGTCAAAACAGAACTGACATTAGGGGCCAATCGCAAAATTTATAGCATTTTCTGATAGGAGGATTACTTTTGCGCCACCTTGTATATAAACTCTATAGTACTATCATTGTATATAAACCTTATAGTAGTGCAACCGTGCGTAAACGACGATACGCCACCAGTGCGCATTCGCCCGCAACAAATCATGATAGTCTAGTTTTACACCATTCTCGTGCTGGGAATATGAGTAGGAGGATGATGCAGGTAGTGGTGGTGGTTGGCAAAGCAGGTTTCGTGTAGATTTATGGTATATTTTTTGTTTGCTTTGATGGAAGGGGTATGTTATGTTTTCTGGATTTTAACACAATTGGTATGTGTGTGTATGATCGTTGAAAGAGAGTCACATTTCAGCTACTGTGAGTATTCTCAAATGATTTTCTTTACAATTCATATTTTCAAGTGAAAAATGGATATTCATATTTAAAGGCAGGGGCGATGGTGGGTAAAGAAAGATGGGAGAATTGTCATCGAGTAGATTGATGGTAAATTGTTTGTTGGCTTCGATGAAAGTTTGGGGTAGGTTATGGCATATTGCAATTAGACCATCACAGTCACCTGTTTCTTTGTATTTAACACAATAAATTGGTGTCTGTGTTCACATCGGTGAAGGAGATTCGCATTTCAGCACTGAGGATTCCCAAATGGTTTATAAACCATATTTGCATGTGAAAAAATATTACTTGAGGCAGAGATAAAAAAAAGATAGGACAAGTTATAGTGTATTCCCAGCTACATTGCGAACAATCCTTAAGGGTTTCCACTTTAAAAAGAAAATCGTGGATATTTTCGGACCCGTCGAATGCAATTTGCCACTTTTCAATTTTACAAACTGAACTTACTAAAGAAGTTTGTTGACTTATTGGTGGTGCTTGTCTGCGTTGCACAGTGTGACGAATCGCTGATTTAGCTTGGTTTAATAAGGAAAATGACATGCACAAAATTAAACAAAAACCGGTTAAGCCTCCTACGTAATGACTGTGCAATTTTTTTGTTGTTGCTTAGTGCAACAAAAAAAAATCATCTCAAACTCCAAATTGTATATAATTTTTTCTATAAGAAGGTCAATTTGAAGAGAAAGTGTTTATATCGGTTTTAATTGGTTCGCGTATATTTTATAGCTTTTTTTTATCTTTTCTCAATAAGTTAAAAGTCAATTGATATAAAAGTAAGTTTTTCTTAAATAATTAAAGATTTTGTTTAATAGGTATAAGGGGTAAATGAAAGTAAAATTTATAGATAAAATATGTGTTTTTTGTATTCATTAGATGAAAAGTATACCTAGTTGTTCAGTGTTGTCCAAGTTGGAGACCGTGTTTGTTCTAAAGCCTTGCATATGCACTGCTAAAATGTGTTTCAACAAAATTTTTCGTTTTTTAGGATGCCCATGGAAATCACGAAAAAGCAAATTTTTTATGTTTCTCCGATTTAATAATTTGAAAATGTTCTTCAGTTTACTCATTCAAAGGAATTTCTTATATTTATGCCATAGCCAATTAAATGGAATGGCTAAGGATTGTCGAAAAATTGCGACAATCAAAAGAAGTACTGGACAAATCCTATAAGTCAATCAATCAAGATAGACCTATAGGTAAGGAAACTTTAAACAGGCACTTAGAGGTATTTGCAACCAGCTTAGAAAATATTAGAGTAATACTGAACATTAACTACTCAAAGCTAACCAATCTACATAAAGACAATGCTCACAAGTTCTTTAACGAATGCAGAGACAAAGTCTCTAGAGCAGCTTCTCGTCACTCAGTAGACCTCAAATTACCTGTCTCACTCCACGAGAAAGTTTTCATCGATAGCGACGAGAATCAAGAAATTAATAGTAACAAAACCAGTACTTCAAATACAAACAAAATTCCACAAACACCTGTGGAATTTCTAAACATAGCATCTAAAATCCTCCCGGATGTTTATGGTAACGCGGACGAACTGCAAAGCTTCTTAGCTGCATTAGAGTTAATAAATATCATAAACGATGACAATAACATCGTTGCTATTAACCTAATAAAAACAAAGCTGAAAGGAACCGCTATAAACCTAATATCTGGTTCGGAAATAACAGTAGCAGAAGTAGTCCAAAAACTAAAAGCTACAGTAAAAGGGGAGTCTGTAGACGTCATCACTGCAAAGTTGATGAACGTCCGCCAAAGCGCAAACCGGCAAATGAATATGCAAAAGAGGTTGAAGACCTCATCAAAAAATTGCAAAGCGCATATATTTCGGACGGACTAATGCCCCAATTGGGTGAAACATACGCGACCAAGTCTGCCATAAAGGCCATGATAAAGAACTCCAACAATGATAAGGTTAAACTTATTATGGAGTCCGGTCAATTCAACAACATGAATGAAGCAGTAGCTAAATTCGTGAACTGCTGTACAGAATCTTATGGTCAGCCAAATCCAATACTGTATTTTAGAAATAATCGAGGTAGAAGTAATAGCATTGTACAAGGTGGCGCAAAAATAACCTTCCGATGTTTTTCGGCTGTAATTTAAAAAAAAAAATGAAAAACTTTGATTCTTCTTGTGGATTATTTTTATTTGGTCTTTTAATTTTTTTTACATCAAGTCGAGAATATGATGTCATGTAAATGACCGCCGCCACAGTTGATTGTCATTTGAGCCCTTTTTATGGCATTTTCCATCACTTTGGCCAAAACTTCCGGCGATAGGTCCTCACATTGTTGACGGATATTGTCTTTAAGAGCTGCAAGAGTCTGAGGCTTGTTGACATAAACCCGCGACTTCAAAAAGCCCCACAAAAAGAAGTCTGGAGCGGTCAAATGAGGCGATCTTGCTGGCCAGTGCAAATCGCCAAAATGGGAGATTAGGCGCCCGGGAAATGCATCCTTCAGCATATCCGGTTGTGGCACGTGCAGTGTGTGCCGTTGCACCGTCCTGTTGGAACCACATGTTTTCCAATCCCAATTCATCAAGTTGCGGCAAAAAGAACTCGTTGATCATTGCTTTGTAGCGCTCACCATTCACAGTAACCGTTTGGCCCGCGACGTCTTCGAAGAAAAAAGTTCCGATGACTCCTCCAGCAAAAACAGCACACCATACAGTGGCTTTGAGCGGGTGTAATGGCTCTTCGTGGGTTACACGCGGATTTTCAGTGCCCCAGAAGCGTAAATTTTGCTTATTTACGTACCCGCTAAGATGGAAATGGGCCTCATCACTCATGATTATTTTTGATGAAAAATCATCTTCCTCTTGGTGGTGATTAAGGATGGCTTGAGCGTATGTTAGACGCGATTGGCGGTCAGCAGCTAACAGCTGATGCACCGTCTGGACTTTGTACGGAAACATCTTCAAATCTTGTACCAAAATTCGCTGTAAAGACTGTCGACTGATACCCATTTGCGTGGCACGTCGTCTGGTCGATGTCGACGGCGCTTCCATGACATCTTCGGCTACAGCAGCAATATTCTCTGCAGAATGGCTACTCCGGGGTCTGCCACGCCTGGCTGCATCTCGTGTTGTGCCCGTCTCTTCGAGGCGAGCGGCTAAACGTCGCAGTGTTTCACCAGTAGGTGTTGGACGGGTAGGAAACCTGCGACGAAATTCACGTTGTGCCAAAGTCACCGACCGATTATTGCTCAAGTAAATAGTCACCAATATTCCGCGTTCTGGAGCAGTGTAGCGTAACATGGTTTATTAACGTGTATTTCGCATGTGTTTACTACACAAATGTAAAAACAGAACTGACATTAGGGGCCAATCGCAAAATTTATAGCATTTTCTGATAGGAGGATTACTTTTGCGCCACCTTGTATATAAACTCTATAGTACTATCATTGTATATAAACCTTATAGTAGTGCAACCGTGCGTAAACGACGATACGCCACCAGTGCGCATTCGCCCGCAACAAATCATGATAGTCTAGTTCTACACCATTCTCGTGCTGGGAATATGAGTAGGAGGATGATGCAGGTAGTGGTGGTGGTTGGCAAAGCAGGTTTCGTGTAGATTTATGGTATATTTTTTGTTTGCTTTGATGGAAGGGGTATGTTATGTTTTCTGGATTTTAACACAATTGGTATGTGTGTGTATGATCGTTGAAAGAGAGTCACATTTCAGCTACTGTGAGTATTCTCAAATGATTTTCTTTACAATTCATATTTTCAAGTGAAAAATGGATATTCATATTTAAAGGCAGGGGCGATGGTGGGTAAAGAAAGGTGGGAGAATTGTCATCGAGTAGATTGATGGTAAATTGTTTGTTGGCTTCGATGAAAGTTTGGGGTAGGTTATGGCATATTGCAATTAGACCATCACAGTCACCTGTTTCTTTGTATTTAACACAATAAATTGGTGTCTGTGTTCACATCGGTGAAGGAGATTCGCATTTCAGCACTGAGGATTCCCAAATGGTTTATAAACCATATTTGCATGTGAAAAAATATTACTTGAGGCAGAGATAAAAAAAAGATAAGACAAGTTATAGTGTATTCCCAGCTACATTGCGAACAATCCTTAAGGGTTTCCACTTTAAAAAGAAAATCGTGGATATTTTCGGACCCGTCGAATGCAATTTGCCACTTTTCAATTTTACAAACTGAACTTACTAAAGAAGTTTGTTGACTTATTGGTGGTGCTTGTCTGCGTTGCACAGTGTGACGAATCGCTGATTTAGCTTGGTTTAATAAGGAAAATGACATGCACAAAATTAAACAAAAACCGGTTAAGCCTCCTACGTAATGACTGTGCAATTTTTTTGTTGTTGCTTAGTGCAACAAAAAAAAATCATCTCAAACTCCAAATTGTATATAATTTTTTCTATAAGAAGGTCAATTTGAAGAGAAAGTGTTTATATCGGTTTTAATTGGTTCGCGTATATTTTATAGCTTTTTTTTATCTTTTCTCAATAAGTTAAAAGTCAATTGATATAAAAGTAAGTTTTTCTTAAATAATTAAAGATTTTGTTTATTAGGTATAAGGGGTAAATGAAAGTAAAATTTATAGATAAAATATGTGTATTTTGTATTCATTAGATGAAAAGTATACCTAGTTGTTCAGTGTTGTCCAAGTTGGAGACGGTGTTTGTTCTAAAGCCTTGCATATGCACTGCTAAAATGTGTTTCAACAAAATTTTTCGTTTTTTAGGATGCCTATGGAAATCACGAAAAAGCAAATTTTTTATGTTTGGATTTCTTAATTTAAAATTAAGCGCTTAGATGCTGTTTCTGCTTTTGTTGTGGGTTACTTTAGCCATGTAATGTTTTCTGAGGCTGCAACAAAGACAATCAAATTAACCTTTAAAACTTTATGTTTAAGATTTGACGAGACATGGGCCAAAAGTGGTCGGCATAGAGAGCGCTTCGAAAATTCAAATTCTCTGTGGCTAAATGAAAATCTAACATTACCACAACATATCTTAGATGAAATACCTTCTTCATCTAGAGTAGGAAGACCGAAAAAAAGCTTATAGATTAGATGTCAAGTTGCGGCAGGTAAAAGACCAAGCCAGTAAAGAAAAAGTCAAAGCCAGAAAATAACTAATCCAAGAAAAATTTACAAGAGAAACAGGGTTATTGGTAGATATGCCAACTCAATTGTCTGGCAATCCTAATGACGGGAACAAGGCTAGACGATTTTTTAGAGATGATGAAAAGACTGCCCAAATTACAGTGATAGATAAAGAAATTATCAAAAAGTTTCATATCATCTTAGAAGCTCTTGGGTCTGGGTTCCCAATAGATGCAGATGATTTTGAAAATTATGCCTGGTATTTTAAGCCAGTAAGTGTGCATAAGGTCTTCTTTCATGGAAAACAAATAATTTCGACTTGTATACTTCCAAAATAGAAAGTTTAGGGAACTTCTTACCAGAAAAATATCACGTGCAGATAAAAAATACTGAACTCTTACATCGATTGCTTATAACCTCAGATCCAATTCTTAGCAAGTCTAAGATACTTTCCGAGAAGAAAGAAAAGCGTCATGGAACATGAATACTTGCAACTTTTATATGTACCAAATAATTAAAAAAAATAAAATAAGCTGGTTTGTATGTATTGTTTTGTCTTGAAATTTGTAGTCATATGTTAAAAAAATTTGTTATATTCTATTCTGTGAACAATTTCAATAAAAAAAAAACAAAAAATTTAATCTTAATTTAATTCCGCTAAATCAGCGATTCGTCACACTGTGCGTTAGGTCGAAAACGAAGCGTTATTTAAAAAATGTTCGAAGTCGGAACAAGCGTTCGAAGGTTTCGTAGGATTCACATTGGGAGTATTTAAATTCAAATTGTCCAATCTTCGAACTAAATTATCTCTAATAGACTGCATTTCACGAATGAAAACTCGTTGGTTTGCCTCGAGTCTGTGGCTTCTTCTTGAACAGGTGGACGTTCATTAATATCTCATCGCTCATTATTTTCATCACTTATTTATCTACCAGCGGTGGTAAAATCTTATCCTGGCTTAAGCCTACACTACACCCAGGTGGAGTACGACTAACTATTGGCCTGGATTCCATTGCTCCTGAGCGGGGAGTTACCTATATTTCGAAAAGTGGACGAATTTCTTAAATTACTTGGTCTTCCTCTAGAACGCGTATTTGGAACTCTATTATCCATAATAGGAAATTTAGGATTTTAAATACAACTTCAAAAGTTTTTTAAATTTCAATATCTTTTAATAAATCTGTATTAAAAAAATTAATACATGCATAATTTGGTCTCAGCGCGGTCGGTGCTAAATTAGATATTAAATTAGATATTAAATTTGATAAGATTAGATTCATTACGCTTAAGAGCAAGATATCTATCTTGGTAAACAGACGGACTGTGCAAACAATGAACACAATACGAACAAGACTGTATATAATTGGCAACTATAGGTAACATAGTAGCAACATAGTCCTGTGTAATAACTACCAGACAATGGACTATACTATAAAAGAATTAGGATTTATATAGGTATTATAAAAATATTCATATGCACAATTTATCCTTTCACGAATAAAATTAGACGAATATGAATACAAAAAGCAGTTCAACTCTTTCTGATATCCAATAGTCGCAACGCGGATTACAATTCAAATTATGAATATACCGGGACTATACTAATGAAAGTCATACTCAACTTGAACCGCCAAGAGACACAATAGAACACTATACAATTGCTGGAGCTTAGCTAAAAGCTCTACAGTTAGCCAGCATAATCTTTGTAGTGACGTTCTTAATGCCTCGAAGTATATCTATTGTTAGAACATTTTTAATGCAAAAGAGGAACAAGCAAGCAGCCTCCATTAAGCAAAAAATACCAACAAGTGACCTTCCTCAATGCTTCATTGAAAAGGTACATGGACTTTAAAATATATACCAGCAATTTCACATGTTGATTAAAGATAAATAAACTTGCGCAATACTCCTATAAAATATGTCGTTCATCGAATTTAGTAATCTAGCTCCACGCAAAACAAAAAAAATTCTTACTATCCATATAAATATTTATCGTGTAGGTACCTATTGACCAATAAGTGGTGGTGCAGCATGGCACAATACCGACACAAAATAAATTATGTCATTGCTTTATAAATTAGACTGAATATTTCTAAATCAATTACAAAAAGAATGATATAAATCGGTACATTTTTCGACAAGATATTGTCAAAATAGCGAGAATCTAAAATGCGATAAATTCATAATTTCTCATTTGAAAGAAAAATACCCAAATCAAATTTTATTAAATTTTTCGTTTCAAACGAATCGCCCCTTCCATCCAGAGAGTCGATAATGCGAAATCCATTATCCATACAAATAATAACTTACTTGGTTTCCATCATCAACCTCTGCTACTTGCAAAGCATACGTACATGAACATGCTACCTGCGCTGCCTACGCCTATGCTCCTTCTTACAATGAAAAAAAAAAATGCATACACAATGGAATGAAATTCGTTCGGCGGAAAGTTTCGAGAGAGACAAACCGGTTTATTTGGTCTTGCTTTCTTCGTTTTCAAAGTGTGTATTTAAAATGAAGATGACAGCAAAAGTTTAGACACAAACATTCTAGCTCAATTCATAACGCCATCTGCATTTAGTCGGCTAAAACAAAAAATTCGACATGATGGCACTACTATAAAGTGTATATACAATGTACTATCATGAAGCCTTTTTTTGTGTTAGCAAGTCCCACCGTCTGGCGCATGCATCGATGTTACGATTTCGATTATGAATTGGGTAATGAATTTGGATTGGTTCTTGGTTTCGATATGACAGCAGTAAGAATGAATTTATTGTGTAGGAGGGAATGAAACCACAAGTATGAAAATGACAGAAAGGATAAATTTATTTGGATTTTCTCACATTTTGAAAGAAAAATTATCCTGTGAGTGTGAAGAAGAAGCAAATATATGATTTTGCTTCTTTTAACTTATATTAAATTCCATGTTTGTATGCATTTTTTTTCTTTGTAAGAAAGGAGCATACAGCATAGGCATTTTTGTTGTTTCGAAACACATGTAGAATGTAGGATTTGCAAGAAGCAGAGGTTTATGATCGAATTAAAGTAAGATAATTTGTTTGGATAATGGATCTCGCATTATCGACTCTCTGATCATGCCATATGATTTTCATTTTTATGGAAGTGTTAGTATTTATTTATATTTCTTTGTAACAGCCGAATACTTTTGATGATTTGCAATATTGCCTTCGCTTCGGCAAGTAGTATGTTTGATGAGAGGGAGATGATGGAAAAATAAGAAATCTGACTTCTTCTTCTAGAATGTATGATCGATAAGCGATTCGTTTGAAAGGAAAAATTGAATAAAATTTGATTTCGGTATTTTTCATCAAATTAGTTTATCGCATTTTAGACACTCTCACTGTTTCGGCTATATCTTGTCGCAAAAGGTACCGATTTCTATCATTTTTTTGTAATTGATTTAGAAATATTCGATCTAGTTTATAAAGCAATGACATAATTTATTTTTTGTCAGTATTGTGCCATGCCGCACCACCACTTCTTGGTCAATAGGTAGGTACCTTTACGATG
This sequence comes from Portevinia maculata, assembly GCA_949715645.1. Taxonomy (NCBI): domain Eukaryota; kingdom Metazoa; phylum Arthropoda; class Insecta; order Diptera; family Syrphidae; genus Portevinia; species Portevinia maculata. The sequence continues at coordinate 143,552,357 of OX454526.1, forward strand.
AATATTTATATGGATAGTAAGAATTTTCGTTGTTTTGCGTGGAGCTAGATTGCTAAATTCGATGAACGACATATTTTATAGGAGTATTGCACAATCTTATTTATCTTTAATCAACATGTGAAAATGTTGGTATAGGTACCTACATGGACTTTAAAATATAGGTATATACCTTTTCAATGAAGCATTGAGGTCACTTATTGGTATTTTTTGCTTAATGGAGGCTGCTAGCTTGTTTCTCTTTTGCATTAAACATGTTCTAACAATAGATATACCTACTTCGTGGCATTAAGAACGTCACTACAAAGATTATGCTGGCTAACTCTAGAGCTTTTAGCTAAGCTTTGTAGAGTGTTCTATTGTGTCTCTTGGCGGTTCAAGTTGAGTATGACTTTCATTAGTATAGTCCCGGTATATTCATATTTTTAATTGTAATCCGCGTGGCGACTATTGGATATCAGAAAGAGTTGAACTGCTTGTTGTATTCATATTGGTCTAATTTTATTCGTGAAAGGATAAGTTGTGCATATGAATATTTTTATGTTATGTAAATCCTAATTCTTTTAGGTAGTTATTACAGTATACTATGTTGCTACTATGTTATCTATACTTGCCAATTATATACAGTCTTGTTCGTATTGTGTGCATTGTTTTGCACAGTCCGTCTGTTTACCAAGCTAGATATCTTGCTCTTAAGCATATTGTATCTAATCTTATCAAATTTAATATCGAATTTAGCACCGACCGCGCTGACCCCAAATTATGCATGTATTAATTTTTTTAATACGGATTTATTAAAAGATACCTATTGAAAGTTAAAAACTTTTGATCCAAAATGTCCTATTATGGATAATAGACTTCCAAATACACGTTCTAGAGGAAGACCAAGTAATTTGAGAAATTCGTCCACTTTTCGAAATATAGGTAACTCCCCGTTCAGGAGCAATGTGTGAACGTCTTAAACCGTTTTGCAACGCACTTATCGGCACGTACCAGTGTGGCTTCCGGCCAGGCAGATCAACTATAGACCAAATTTTCACACTTAGACAAATCCTGGGAAAGACCAACGCATTTCAAGTCGAGACACACCACCTTTTCATCGACTTCAAAGCCGCGTATGATAGTATACATCGTCAGGAGCTCGATATGGCGATGGCCGTATTCGGAATCCTGGCAAAACTGATTCAGATGTGTCGCGCACTCTGGAAAACACGCGGTGCAACGTGCAGTTTGGAAATACATAGTTCCTCCGAACTATTTCAAACATGCACCAGATTTCGGCAAGGGGACGCGCTATCATGGGATTCTTCAATCTCGTACTGGAGCAGATAGTGCGCAGGGCAGGTGTCAACACGGAAGGCACTATCTTCAACAGGTCCGTTCAGCTGGTGGGTTATGCGGACGATATTGACATCATCGGTCGATCACAGCGCTCCGTGATAGAAGCTTTCACGGAGATTGAAGAGCATGGCGAAATCTGTTGGCCTGGTAGTAAATACGGACAAGACGAAATACATGCTATCAACAAACAAACAAAGATCTGTCCACCGCCTAGGACAAAACGTCACTATTGATAGCAACAATTTCAAGGTAGTTAAGGAGTTCATCTATCTCGCAGTAAACATGAACTCCACGAATGACACCTTAGTGGAGATCCGGTAAAAATTACCCTAGGAAACCGCTGCTACTTCGGTTTGCCAAAACAACTGGGTTCAAAACTCCTAATTCGGAAGACGAAATGTCTGCTTTACAAAACCCTTATCCTGCCAGTTCTGCTTTACAGCGCCGAGTGCTGGACGATAAGCAGGAAGGGAGAGCTGATACTGGGCTCCTACGAAAGAAAAATTCTTTAGCGGATTTTTGGTCCTGTGTGCGATTAGTGCGAATGGAGGAGAAGATACAACCGCGAACTCTATGAGCTGTACCAAGATGTGGATGTAGTCCAAAAAGCCACAATACGTTGGCTAGACTGGCTCGGCCACATCGAGCGAATGAACAATAATGCTCCAGCTAAGAGGATCTTCGAATCCCAGCCCCCAGGTTCGAGAAGGCAAGAAAGTTCAGGAGCAATGGAATCCAGGCCAATAGTTAGTCATACTCCACCTGGGACTTGTGTAGGCTTAAGCCAGGATAAGATTTTACCACAACTGGTAGATAACCACAATTGTGATGATAATAACATCGTCCAACTGTTCAAGAAGAAGCCACAGACTCGAGGCAAACCAACGAGTTGTCATTCTTGAAATGCAGTCTATTAGAGATACCTTAGTTTTAAGATTGTAAAATTTGAATTTAAATACTCCCAATGTGAACCCTACGAGACCTTCGAACGCTCGTTTGGACTTCGAACATTTTTTAAATAACGATTCGTTTTCGACCCAACGCAGACAAGCACCACCAATAAGTCAACAAACTTCTTCAGTAAGTTAGTTTGTAAAATTGAAAAGTGGCAAATTTCAATTGACGGGTCCCAAAATATCAACGATTTTTTTTTAAAGTGGAAAATCTTAAGGATCGTTCGCAGTGTAGCTGGGAACATGTACTCGCAAATTTGCATGCCCTTTTACAAGGCCAATAAATAAACCAATTTCAGTTGTTCATAAATACCCGCAGCTATTATGACAAGCTGAGCATTTGCTCGTACACTCACTATAACTTGTCTTATCTTATTTTATCTCTGCCTCAATTAATATTTTTTCACATGCAAATATGGTTTATAAACCACTTGGGAATCCTCATTGCTGAAATTCGAATCTCCTTCACCGATGTGAACACAGACACCAATTGTATTGAATACAAAGAAACAAGTTACAGGTGATTGTGATAGTCTAATTGCAATATGCCATAACCTACCCCAAACTTTCATCGAAGCCAACAATTAATAGGTATACCACCTTTCTTTATCCACCATCGTCACTACCTTTAAATATGAATATACATTTTGCACTTGCAAATATGAATTATAAAAAAAAATCATTTTAGAATCATACACATACATAGTTACCAATTACCAATTGTATTAAATAGGTACCAGAAAACGTAACCTACCCCAAACTTCCATCAGAGCAAACAAATAATATGGCATAAGTCAAGCCTACCCGATAATAATTCCTTCACCTTCAAAAAAGCGCAAAAATAATTTACAATGCGAATGCATAGTCACTACACACACACACCTGCAATCATGTATTTATGAATACAAAATACGAAACTGGTGTCTTTCTTGCTATATAAAAAGCTATCATTATCCATCCTTTTCTAACGACAAAGCCAGAGCCACCGAAACATTTATATACAAACATTCATCTTCATTCTTTTTGGGGAATTGGATGAACATGAATGCGATACAGTTTTGCAATCCATATAATGGTTTGTGCATTGACATGTGGAAGGTAACATGCCATGTCAGACCACCAGATGGCGACCCCGTCGATGGTCTGTGGCAGTCGTACCAGCGCCAACAATCCATCTATGAGCCATTAAAAGATACATGGCTCCTAACACCATTTAATTATTGGTTGCACGAAAATCTTTTTGACATTGTAGTCTGCTAGACAGATGTTTTTCAAAATTCAAATATGTATAATGTATATTCTAAAAGGAACTGCCTCTTCTAGATAGTTGCAAAAGCTTGTTATCACAATAATATAAAGTAAAAATATTGGAATTAAAAGTAAAGTCAGTGAACATATACAAAAGGAATCTCTTTTATTTTAAATCCATAGGTCTTCATGATAGTACTGTTGCATGTTTGCTTGGACTGTGTCATTAATTAGTCAACTACGCCATCTAGTAGAAAGTGGCCATATTACCGATTTTGGCAGCATTGGAATAACAGTTTGAGTAGCTGTGGTATAACTTGGTATGTTGTTCTCGAACCTTCTGAACTTAACGAACCTTCTCAACGAATCTGGAAATTTCGAGAGGTGTCACTAGAAGATATAAATAGATGTCGCAGGAGCACCCAAGACATTCTAGTTGTGAACCGCGATAAAGAAGGGCGATAGATGACAGTAGTGAAAAGTATAGAGAATATTGAATAAGAGAAGTGATTGTTTATTTAAAGTGATTAATTGTGAAAGTGAATTGTTGGATTAAATAAGTGAATTATTAGAATAATAATCAAGAAGTAAAAGACATTGAAAGAGAACTAATAAAGATTAATTAAATAGAATTACATTTTATCTTTTCGAATCCTAGCCTGGATGTAACATTGGTGTCAGAAGTGGGATAAAACGTATTCAGTGTGAAATTAAAGTGAAGTGAATTAGTTTAAAAAAAAAAAGGAAAACAAAAATGGGACGCACATTGAAATTATTACAGCTCAATATACCGCAGTTAAAAGCTGAACTGGAAAAACGGAATCTCTCCACAGCTGGAGGAAAAAGTGACCTAGTGCTTCGACTGCAGGAAGCTGTTGAAAACGAAGGAGAAAACCCCAAGTCCGTTTTGTTCGACGTAGCAGAAGAACAAGTAAGTACAGGCGTTGATATGACTGCAATGATGGAATTACTTCTGGCCAAGTTCGATGAACAGAAGAATTCTCTAGATTCCAAATTGGAATCCATGGACTCTAAATTTGATGAACAAAAGAATTCTATAGACTCTCAGTTCAAGGAACAAAAGAATTCTCTAGAACAACAGAAGAATTCTCTAGATTCCAAATTGCAATCAATGGACTCTAAATTTGATGAACAGAAGAATTCTCTAGATTCCAAATTGCAAGCAATGGACACTAAATTCGAAGAACAAAAGAATTCCATAGTTGCCGCCCAAAAGAGCGCTGTGGAAGATTTTAAAAATGTTCTCGAAGGAAAACTCGAAGAAATTGACCGAAAGTTGGAGAAGGTTGAAACCAAATTCGACGAAATCGATACAAACATCGAGAACTTGGCTAAAGAGCTCGAGAAAGTGAAGAAGCAGAAGGCTCGAGAAAATTCTGCGAACTGCCCGAGAAGGAAAGAGATGCAGCCTCCTGTTTTCGATGGTCAAACATCATGGCCAATTTATAAGAAACAGTTTGAAGCAGCTGCAGTGGCGAACAGCTGGGACAACGAGGAAAAGTCGATTGCGCTAACGCTCGCACTAAGAGGTACAGCTGCGGAGTTACTCCAAACCGTCTCAGAAGAGAAGCAACACAACTACGACGCCCTGGTCAAGGCTATAGAGATGCGCTTCGGTGATGAGCATATGCAGCAAGTGTACAGGGTTCAGCTACGCAGTAGAGTCCAGAAGAGGGGAGAAACACTTCAACAGCTGCAAGCAGATATCGAACGTCTGGCACATTTGTCATATCCTAATGCTGGTGAGATTCTCATCAATGAAATGGCTGTGGAGGCGTTTATCCAAGCCATTGAAGATAGACAACTGCAAATGGCCGTAAGAATGACTGGAAAGAGAACTCTCGCTGAGGCCCTAGCATTTGCCTTGACAATGCAAGCTGCTGATCAGGCATCGAATGTGTTCCACCGCGTACGGGAAATTACAGCCGTTGAATGTTCATGCCAAAGAGCAGACATCGTAGACCGGAGCAGAGGTAACAGAGGTCAAATGCGCTGCTGGAACTGCAACAAAATGGGGCACCTACAGAGACAGTGCAGAGCTCCACCCAGACAAGGCAGTTGTCCACATTGCGGGCCTAGGAGGCGCAACGAAGAAGCATCTGGCAGATATAGCTTCGCAGAACCAGCAATCGGGAAACGTGTAAGGGGCAGCTTCTCGGAGCAGAAGTGGGTTTCCGGAATCGACGACTCCAGGACCACAATTCAAGTCTCCCAAACCAAACAAGGAAACCAGAGTTTAACAGTGGAAGCCTATATCGGTCAAAATAAGTGCGTGGCAGCCATCGACACCGGTGCCACCGCTTCCATTATAAGGAGGGACATCGTCCGTCAGTCTTGGTTGCACAACACCAGCAGTTACTGTCTGAAAACAGCAACAGGAGCGACAGCGAAAGTGTACGGAGATATCATGCTAACAATAAATTTGGCAGGATTAGCATTCTCCCACGCTTTCTTAGTAGCTGATATATGTGACGAATGCATCATTGGAATCGATTTCATGAAGGCGAATGATGTCGTATTGGACTTTGGTATGCAAGTACTCAAGTATCGAAACGTAGAGATTCCGATGGTGTACGGGAAAGAGAACGCAGCATCCCTGAGGACAGTCAATAGTGAGGACGAGGTCCTACCACCTTCTTCAGAGACAATAATTCGGACAAAGCTGGAAGGTGATCCTATGAGCCACCGATTCTCTCTAGTTGAGCCAAAAGACAACCACTACCGAAACTGCGTGGTTGGAAAAATGCTTGTCGAGCAGAAGAACAATATTGTTCCCGTACGAGTTCTTAATGCTGAACACAAAAGCGTCAAATTGAAGCAAGGTGAGGTGGTTGGAAAGTGTGTACCGGGTACTGAAGTCCACCGAAATATTCATCCGATATCCAGCGACCGCATGAAGACGAGGTACGATACAAAAGCGACCACCACAGGATTCCAGGAAGGAGATCTGGTATGGCTATACAACCCTCATCGCCGAAAAGGTATGTCACCTAAACTACAGCAGGATTGGGAAGGACCCTATAAGATAGTGAAGCGCATCAACGATGTTGTCTACCGGATCCAGCGAGGAAGAGGCAAGCTAAAAGTTGTCCATGTGGATCGTCTCCATCGCTACCATGGGGAAAATATTGACGTGCTTGTTCGGGACGAACAAGTTTAAGAGGGGGATATTGTTGCATGTTTGCTTGAACTGTGTCATTAATTAGTCAACTACGCCATCTAGTAGAAAGTGGCCATATTACCGATTTTGGCAGCATTGGAATAGCAGTTTGAGTAGCTGTGGTATAACTTGGTATGTTTTTCTCGAACCTTCTGAACTTAACGAACCTTCTCAACGAATCTGGAAATTTCGAGAGGTGTCACTAGGAGATATAAATATATGTCGCAGGAGCACCCAAGACATTCTAGTTGTGAACCGCGATAAAGAAGGGCGATAGATGACAGTAGTGAAAAGTATAGAGAATATTGAATAAGAGAAGTGATTGTTTATTTAAAGTGATTAATTGTGAAAGTGAATTGTTGGATTAAATAAGTGAATTATTAGAATAATAATCAAGAAGTAAAAGACATTGAAAGAGAACTAATAAAGATTAATTAAATAGAATTACGTTTTATCTTTTCGAATCCTAGCCTGGATGTAACAGTACTATAGAGTTTATGTACAATGGTAATAGTTATTATCACAACAAAAATTGAACTAATAACAACTTTCGCGAACGCGGACGCGGCGGACGCGGCGGAGGTCGTGGACGTGGACGCGGAACTTATAATGAACGCGGCAATAGAAATAATTATAACCAGTGCAGAAATAATTACAACAATGCAAGTAGAAACGTCAGAATGACACAACAGGTTACGGAAAACGAACCAACCCCAAGTACTCACTAGGAAATAATAACATAAGTAGTAAAATCTATAATATACGACTAAACTTAACATCATTCATAGCATTAAAGACTTCACTAAATAATGATATAACATCGTTCATAGTCGACACAGGCGCGGACATTTCTATAGTAAAGAAAAAACAAATAGATCAATTCCATACTTTCGACAAATACGAAACAACAAGCCTACACAGCATAGGTCAGGGAATAACTAACACATTAGGAAAAGTTTACACTGATTTAAAGATTGCAAATATACTATTAGCTCATGAATTTCATGTCGTTAGCGATGATTTTCCAATTCCATCCGATGGAATAATTGGGCTTGACTTTGTCAAGAAATATAATTGTACACTTAACTATGACAGAAATCAAGATTGGCAGTAATAAGACCAGATGGTTTTAACGAAATTGAATTACCAATGTCTTACTCACCAGCTAATAATGCAATAGCAATACCTGCAAGATCAGAAGTTATCAGACAGGTCAACCTCCAATGTCAGGAAAAAGAAGTGCTTATCCCACAACAGCAACTTAAAGATGGAATATATGTGGCAAATACAATCGCAAAAAGTGCAAGAGCATTTGTCCGTGTAATAAACACAACAAATGAAAATGTAATGATACACAATGTTACATTAAAAAACAGAAAGTCTAAACGACTATGAAAACATATCAATAGAAAATGTCAATCCCAGTGACGTTAAGCTACAAAAATTGTCCAAACATTTTCCCGACTTCATAAAGTCTGACCTGCATAAACTCTGCTCGAAACAGATAAAATAACGGTTAACAACTTTTATAAACAAAAGCTTCGTTTAAAAACCGACGATCCAACATATATTAAAAACTATAGAATACCGCACGTTCATAAAAGTGAAATAACAAAACAAGTTGACAAACTAATAAGAGACGATATAGTGGAACCATCCGCATCAGAGTATAACAGTCCAATACTGATGGTACCGAAAAAATCTTTGCCGGGTAATAATCAAAACCGATGGAGATTAGTAGTGGATTATAGGAGTATAAACAAAAAGCTAATTGCGGACAAATTTCCGTTTGTTGCGGTAAAATTTCCCGCAACAAGTTCTACTCTCCATTCCCTGACTTCCTGACCAATTCCCTCTTTTATCGGTGCGCATATGCAGGGTCTGAAGAAGTGGAGGGGCAGCCATGGTTCCATCAGCCATGCGCCCACTTCTCTAGAGCCTTGAGTAGGCGACCACAACAGGTAGACGCTTAGCATGGGCAGGCGGCCCAACCCTGGCAAACCAGATCGACAGGTGGTCGACGGGTCGAGGAAAGGACCCACAGTAACAGATGGACGGTCTGTTCAGCGAAGCAAGAGGTGGGGCCCCAAATGTCCGGATGGTGAGCCTGACACGGGCCGTCAGGAGACTCCCAACGGACCAACGCACTGCCTTACAGACGGACTGTCTGAGGCACAAACGACGACTTCAAACACAGATGGACTGTCTGATACACAAACGCCGACAACAAACCCAGACGGACGGTCTGCAACGGTAGAGTCGTGTACGCATCTGCCAACACACTCCTAACAGACGGGCGGTCTGTAAAACGCAGTAGTCGACACCTATGACACTGCCACAACCAGACGGTCGGTCTGGAATAGCAATTGGGGAGGGCGAGCGGACGGCCCCTCCTAAAGACAATTGCACCAGAAGTACCATTGTCACGGTACTGAGCCACGTACGATGGGGGGAAGATGACGCTCTGTCCTTCAACTCCGTCGTGGGAGCACCGGAGGAGCCACAGAGACGTGTGGGCGGACGGCCACGTATACACACTCTCACAACAGTTGCCACAATTGTACGAGTCAACTCACTACAAGACACCAGCACGAAAACGAAAAAGAAAAACACTAAACAACAAATCAAAACACTTACATATGAACATGTGAGAAATGGCGCAAGATTGGCATTTCCCCTTTTCCCCAAATCTGCGCGCGGTCCCACCGAGATAGCTAGGGCAAATTAGCGTAGATAATAATATAAATCCCAACTTTGAGAATCTCCTGGTCGATTGGTTTTCCGAATAGGATTGTTGGTGCCTGGTCCTAGGGATTATTATAGTCCTATGCCACCTATTTTCGATTCCTTTAGGGTTGGTTGAATGGGGAAACATGATTTAAATGTATCAATTAATTTTGTTGCAAAGAACTTGACTTTAAATGCACGAATTAGTGCAATAAATAATTACTTTTCTCGAAAGGTTATTTTTCCTTGTTATTGAATTCGCGAACTGTCAAATTGAAATGTGTGAGGGTGGATCCAGGGTCGGCCAGAGGTTCGCTTATCGTTGGATGTTTCCAGTGATGGGCGAATTCCAAAGAATGAGAACCGTGAGAGCATTAGCGGGATCATGTTAGCGCATTAGTGTAAAGATGACACAGTGTAGCAAAAAAACGACATGGTCCAGCCAAATGCGTGGATGTGCGTGAATGGGTGGGGTAGAACAAGGAACAGTTGATACTCTCAGAGCGACAGCTGAGTTATCGTGTGGGAGCTGTGAATTGTCTATCCCAAGTACGTGTGAGTGAGGGAGTACGAAGCAGTCGACAATTGCAGCGCCACAGCTGAATTGTCACGTTAGGGCTGCCGTTGGCTCTGCTTCCCCAAGATTGGATGATGGTGTGAGTGAGGGACACTGGCCGGTCGAATGGACAAAGAAATCTGGAAAAATCACTTCTTGGTTGACCAGTCGTAGAAATAGACGTTTTCTTGCTTATTAGTGGTTTTTGAGAAAAAAGTAAAAGTAACCAATCGAGAAGGGTAGTGGAAACAAATAAAAAAAAAAAGAGAAGTAGAAAAATTTGTGAAAAGGAGGAATCGTGAATAGGGTGTGCAGGAGATTGCGAAGCGGGACTAAAATCCAAAGTCTATTCAGGAGGAACAGACGGCTAGGAAGGAGAAAAAGGATAAAACAAAAAAATATAAACTGGGATAAGTATAGTGTTTGGTGGTAGCTAGAAAAAAAAGTAGAAACAGATCTCGGTAAGATCGGGCTCCGTACAATCCCGGTAAAGAACGGGACACGCGACCGTGTTAATATAATTTTTGTCTTTCGGGATAACGCGATCTTGCGCCAATTCAAACGGCAATTCCGTTATTTCTTTGTGTGTTAAAGCCAAATTTCCGTTCATTAAAAGTAATTTGCCGTGCCCCAACGGGGACTTATAACGTGGTACAAAAAAAAAGAACGGTCTTTCTTTCTTTTGTTCTGGAACTTTCTTTTCAGTTCGTGATTCTTCGGTGGTCGGAATTTCACTTTTCTTTCGGGTTTTTCAAGTTTTTCAGATTTTTCAGGTTTTTTTTCTCAGTTTTTCAGATTTTTCAGGTTTCACAATTTTCCAACAAAAATTGTGTGGCGCCCATTGTGTTACTGTCATCGGAGGAATATATTTTTTCCTTCACGACAATAAACACACCAATTTTATTTGCAGGTTCGCTAACCTTCCAGAGTGTTCGATTATCTGAGCGCAATCGTAGCGCTTTTTCGTTGAACCCACCCCCAGCTGAGCGGCCGGAAAAAAAAAATCAGCATACTTTTGCTGACTGTTGCACTTTTCGCGTTTGTTTGACAGTTAAGTTAATTTTCATTTTACGTTTTTATCGCAAAATATTACGCGTCTTTTATTTCGTTTTCGACCGCGTTTAATTAGTAGTTTGATCGCGAAATTAAAAGTGTAACACGTTGCCAAGAGTAGATGATATTCTCGACCAACTAGGAAAAACTAGGTATTTCTCTTGCCTAGACTTAACGTCAGGATTTCATCAAATTGCATTAGATGAAAACTCAAGGGACATCACGTCATTTTCAACTGATAAAGGTTCATACCGATTCAAGCGTCTACCCTATGGCCTAAAGATAGCACCAAACTCAATTCAAAGAATTATGACAATTGCGTTTTCTGGTTTATCACCAACGCAAACATTCTTATATATGGATGATTTAGTCGTGTTGGGCCGTTCAGAATCACACATGTTAAAAAATTTAACCGATGTATTCAAAACGTGTCGAAAATACAACCTAAAATTACATCCTGACAAGTGCATATTTTTCAGTCACGAAGTGACATACTTAGGTCATAAATGCACGGACCAAGGCATTCTCCCAGATGATAGCAAATTTCAGATTATCTTAGACTATCCAATACCCAAAAATGCAGATGAAGTCAAGCGATTCGTTGCTTTCTGCAATTATTACAGACGATTTGTTCCAAATTTCGCTGAACATTCAAGGCTCTTAACGAGACTCTGTAAGAAAAACACCCCCTTTGAATGGACCATAGAATGTGGCAATGCATTCCAATACTTAAAACAAATGCTATTAAGCCCTCAAATCTTGCAGTATCCAGACTTCCGGAAGCAATTTTGCATAACCACCGATGCAAGCAAATACGCATGCGGTGCCGTACTTAGTCAAGAGTACAATGGATACCAACTTCCAGTTGCATATGCCTCCAGATCATTCACAAAAGGTGAAAGTAATAAATCCACTATTGAACAAGAACTAGCTGCTATTCATTGGGCAATCAATCAATTCAGACCCTACATATATGGGACTAAGTTCTGGATTAGGAGCGACCATAGACCACTATCGTATCTCTTTGCTATGAAAAACCCGTCCTCTAAATTAACACGAATGAGACTAGACCTCGAGGAATACGATTTTACTAAAGAGCCAACAAACTATTTAAAGTCACAACCAGGCTGCAATTAAATAAAAATAACGTAGAATCAACAGCCGACAAAATAGAAAGTTCATTCGTAAATATATATGAAGCGTTCAGTAGTAGAAGTAAAAGAAATTATTTCTACTGCTTGAAAAAATAGCGAGTGATAACGGATTAATAAAGCTGCAGGAGTCACTAGGTGACGATATTTTTGAGAAGATCCGGATCAATGAATATAAAGAAATAGGAAATAGAGCTCTAACAAACCTTTGAATTACACTGACGCATATAATTATAAAAATAAGAAATGATGGCAAAAGAAAAATGATTATACAAAAGTACCATGATGATCAAATCTGTGGTGGCCACGCAGGGATCACACGTACATTAAAAAAGATACGACAAAAATATAATTGGAAAAATATGACTAGGGATATTATAAAATACGTTAAGAGATGTGACAAATGTCAAAGAAATAAGTCACTGAAAAACGTAAAAGAACCAATGATTATAACTGATACCCTAACAACCGCATTTGATGTAGTACTGATAGATACCATTGGACCATTACCAAGATCAGAAAATGGCAATGCGTATGAAGTCACAGTAATATGTGATTTAACCAAATATCTGGTATCGGTACCCATCGCTGATAAAAGTGCAAAGACAATTGCGAAAGCAATCATTGACCATTTCATACTAGTTTACGGTCCAATGAGGAAAATAATCACAGATATGGGCACCGAATATAAAAACCAAATATTTGACGAAATATGTAAACTATTGAAAGTGGAAAATGTCACCTCTACGGCATACCATCACCAAACGTTAGGAACTGTGGAAAGAAACCACAGAACATTTAATGAGTATGTTCGCTCATACATTTCAATAGAAAAAACTGACTGGGACGAGTGGCTAAAATACTTCACGTATTGCTACAATACTACGCCATCAGTGATACATAACTATTGCCCATTTGAATTAGTATTTGGTAAATCTCCAGGTAATTACGACTTTCTTTGTGATGCAAAAGTAGACCCCATTTACAACGTGGACGCGTATGAGAAGGAAGTCAAATTTCGACTTCAAACGGCTCATAAAAGGGCCGTAGAAATTATAAAAAGCAAAAAGCATAATGAAAAGGCCTTATACGACAGGTATAGTAATAGCATAGATATTGCAGTAGGAGATCTCGTTCTAATGAAACAAATAGGACATAAGTTGGACAATATCTATAAGGAACCATTTAAGGTAGTAAGCATAGACAATAGGAACAATGTAGCCTTAAAAATCGACAACGACAAGACGACAATTGTGCAGAAAGACCGACTTAAACGTTACGAAACAAAAGAATATTGAAAATAATGAATACTGTCAACTTAAACTTTTTTTATATTTAAGAATAAATTCATTTGAAATTAAATTAAAATAAATTAATCAAAATAACTTAAGAGTAAATTTATATAGAATTAATTCATTTGCTTTATGAAATAAAATTTAGAATTTAAGATTAAACTTATATTGAATAAATTCACTCTTCTAAAAAAGGGAGATGTAGCGCGAATTTGCTTACACCGCAATTAAAAATTATTCATGTTACGCATTCCAATCCCACGGGTAACTAGGCTGCTGGTCATTGGAAACCATGCTGCTGCGTCAGCTCATTCCAATCGGCCATGAGTAGCTTATTTGCTCGTCATTGGAAACCACGCTCACCTGAGCGTGGGATACGACAAGATTCTATTATATACATTACGTTAGCGGCATAGCCGCATAAGATTATTTTATTATTCTTCAACAGATTCAATAAAGAACCACTAGTGAAACAAGTTGACTTTTTATTATCATTACAATATTCTAAAAGTAGTGAGGTGGAGTTACGACAAGATTTGTACATTTATAATATATTTATTTCTTTACAAGTTTAATAATTATTTATATTTTTTACAAAGAAATATTGATACAAATTTAGCGCAACGATAAGGAAAAATAAAAGCAAGAAAAATTAAATGGTTACACATAGTAATTCATTAACATTTATATAGTTTAAATGGAAGAGCCAAAGTTTTACTTTTTTGAGAAAAATGGATTCATTTCTAATAATTCCAATATTAATAGGAAGGTTGCTAAAAAGTCTGGGAGTAGTTGATGTATAAAATTAAAAAAAAAAAAATTGCAAATTGTGATGCGGTACTATAGCACGATGTTGGTTGTTTACTCTAAGGTTAAAGCTAGAAGAGCACTGGTATAGAAGATAACCAGATCTGGCGTAAAAGATCTTTAATACTTTATAGAAATACAAGTGCCTTAGCGGTAGGACTTTCATGTTTCTGAAAAATATCAAACAATCATGCCGACGACTTTTATTACAGATAAGACGAATAATGTGTTTTTAAGAGATCAGAAGTGGATTCATTATATTATTGTGTGTTCCACCCCAAGAAACTATGCCATATTCAAGCTTAGAGTGCACTAAACCATAATAAATACACTTAAGAAGTTCTCGTGAGCAATAACTTTTTAAAAAGTATATTTGCCTTGTGGCAGCCATAAGATACTTAAGTGCATCCGTGTGAGCAGACCAACCCATCTTCCAGTCGAACCCCAAGGTACTTGCAAGACTTGACACTGTTGCAAAACAGAATTGTTGACATGCCAAGTTCATAGTTGTCACTTCTCACTATCCTTCTGACAGCCAAAAGTGGAAAAATGGCAACATTGATACACATTCGGAGAATGCGCGTGTGTAGGTGTGTAACTCTTACACGAAAATTAAATTATATAGGTTAGGTTAGCTTAGGTGGCTGTCGGCAGAAGCCGACACACTTAGACCAATTTAGGTCCATTGTGATACCACGTATAATTATCTACCTCAACTCTGTAGATGGGACTGGCCAACGACACGCGGTTGTTCTGTGATCTGACGAGAACCGATTAACTCGACGTGGTATGGTCGTTGGTATGGTCGTTGGTTAAAAAATATATAGGAGTGAGCAGTAGTTTTTTAACATATATACAGATTTCAGACTGTATTGAATACTAATTCTGAACCAAGTCAGGGGAAATTTGCAGAGGGCAGAAATAAGAAATCCCAACCGGCATTTCAAATTTAAATTTTAAAGTCGGCGGTTCAGTTTCAGTCTTCAAGTAAAGTTTGCCAAATTACAAATCAATTAAGAAGCAAATTAAAAGCCGGCTAAGTTCAGTAGTGAAAAAAAAAGAAATTAAACTATAAGAATAAGAAAAGTGATATACACGAATAGTGGGAAAGCACCGAGAAGTTGCTTAAAGGTATAATGCATTTTTAATTTTCAAGCTACCTCGCTAACTAATAATTTCCTAGGGTTCAAGATATCCTTAAAAAAGGACGGTAATTGCCGTCCAGGATTTTGTCTCCTGGGAGAATCAAAGTCCATCCGGGAATATACCCGAAAGCTGAAATCCCGTCAACCCGAAGCGGCATTTTGGAAAGCCGTTGACGAATACACCCGTTGGCGGAGCGGTTTAAAGCACAGAGAATTACACCGTATGACCAGCGTCGCAGGTTGGAGTCCTGTTAAGAAGAAACATCAATCCCAGCGTTTTCTTTCCGTTTTTTTTACTTTTTGTGATATTTTTTTTGAGAACACTAACTTTTTTTTGAATTCAACTCGATTAGAAATTTTGTTCATATTTTTATTTAAAGTTAACTGAATTTCTGTTCAAAAGAAAGTAAATTGAATTAATGAGGATTATTTTATAAATCAACTAAGACCTAGAGTAGGGGAAGGTAGTGTACCTCGGTCCGGATTTCAGTTTTTTGCCAATATTTTATGTGTCGTTTTTTCTTTAGTTTTTTTTTTTTGTTACTACCTGATGTCTTTTCTATGATATGGCGAAACTACCAAAAGGATATTGCTTACCATTCCTTAGAAAACTTAACTTTTATATGCTAACCTCAAACGGTCCAAGGTACAAGACGTGGTTGTACCTTGGTCCACGGAATATTGTACCTTGGACCGAAAATATTTTTAAAAGTTTTCCTATAGTTTAAAGGTGAAAACTTTAATTTATTTCAATAAAAAGTAAAAATGGTACCATTCTTTATTTATTTCAAAAAAAAACAGCAAAAAAACAAACCATTATCTTAAAGTATTTCTGCTTGATTAAAAAAAAAATATTTTAAATAATAGTATTAAATAAAAAAAACTCTTTTACTAAAAAAAACTCAGCAAAGGACTTCAATATTATTTAAAAACTACATAAAAGAAAAACAAATTTATCACTTCAATATTATTTTAAAAATTTTTAATTTGGACAAACCAATGGTCCAAGGTACACGCGCTATGATAGGTCAAAGGTACACTTACACCACTTTAGCCAAACAAATTAGATTTTAACTTAGTATTCAAACCATATACGAACGACAATGTGTTCCTACCAAAAGATTATTAATACACTTACCGAAATCGATTAGAGTAGCGGAAAAGAGACAGAAAACTAAGCACTACATAACTTCAGAAAAGAGATAAAAAAAATACTTTCTTTACTGAAATCTATGTTTATTTTTTTTTCTGCCGTCTCGTGCAGCAGTGCCTTCAAAAAGAAACTGAGAAGACAAATGAACAGAGAATCAAAATTGACATAAGGACCGGTTTTTGCGTGCTTTGCATTTGTCTGGATATTGGCACTCGACTAAGGTACACAACCTTCCCCTAATATTCAATAACTTTATATAGTATAATATATATATATATAACTTTCTCAAGTGATACAGGAACAAAAGAAAAGCTGTATACGAAGAGTAACCTGGATGCTGTGGTCACTTCATCTTCAGTTGCTGTACAAATAATTTGGTGAGTCATATTGATTGACATAAAATATATATCGACTATATAAATTGTGGGCTGGGGACCAGTGTCTTTTGAAATTATAGTAAAATTATAGTGAAATTTTTTTATTGAGAAAGTTCAGATTTCGAAACTTAAGCTTACTTTCTTTTAATTGAATTGCGTATCATTAAGTAAAGTAGAATTAAAACTAATAAAATGTTTGTGAATTACCTATGAAAATAAAAATCGTTTATTTAAATATGGTTTGCGAATAAGAGTTCGATGAGAGGATGAGGAGTTGAGGCTGAAAGAGGACAAAGCGATGAGGGAGTTGTAAGAAGAGAAGATGCCAGCAAAGGGGTTACCGAGGAGAGTATGGTAACCAGGTAGGGTGGGTTCTGAACATTTTCTCGCAGGCGAATACCAACTGTTGCCAAAGACTGGCATGATTTTTTTGTAGCGTTCTGGGTCAAGCTCTCCACGCGAGCGAACAAGCCGGTAAAGCATGCCAATGACCCAACACCACAGCCACGTACGTTACAACACACTCAATTATAAAACATTTGTCTGAGCATGAACGTGACATATTTCTTTACTGTGGTTATATTTCTTACATCTTGCACAATGAAAAGAGAATGATCCATAATCCACTTCCTTACCAGATACATTGAAAAACATAATTTTGGTTTTGTCACTTATTACCATTTTATACATTTCGAACCAATGGCTTAAGACTTCCAGATCATGATTAATATCTGCAGAAAGATCTAAAGCAGAGTCGCTATTAAAAGCACATGCCATGTCATCAGCGAAAGCATTCACTTTGCTGCGAGAATTTTTGTGAAAAAAGAGAGTAAATACAGATTAAAAAAAGTATTGGACCAAGCACGAAACCTTGAGGAACTCCCAAAGATATGCTACTTTTAGAGCTAAATTGTCCATTAAATTTAACCCTTTTCTCTCTAAGAGATAGGTAGGAACTGAACCAGTTATGCATTACACCTCTGAAACCACAATTGAGCAGTTTGTCCAAAAGTATTGTTGCGTGTTTGCTTGAACTGTGTCATTAATTAGTCAACTACGCCATCTAGTAGAAAGTGGCCATATTACCGATTTTGGCAGCATTGGAATAGCAGTTTGAGTAGCTGTGGTATAACTTGGTATGTTGTTCTCGAACCTTCTGAACTTAACGAACCTTCTCAACGAATCTGGAAATTTCGAGAGGTGTCACTAGGAGATATAAATAGATGTCGCAGGAGCACCCAAGACATTCGAGTTGTGAACCGCGATAAAGAAGTACGATAGATGACAGTAGTGAAAAGTATAGAGAAAAAGTATAAGTATCCAGTAAGAGAAAAGTGTTTGTGTATTTAAAGTGATTAATTGTGAAAGTGAATAGTTGAATTAAATAAGTGAATTATTAGAATAATAATCAAGAAGTAAAAGATATTGATAGAGAACTAATAAAGATTAATTAAATAGAATTACGTTTTATCTTTTCGAATCCTAGCCTGGATGTAACATTGGTGTCAGAAGTGGGATAAAACGTATTTAGTGTGAAATAAAAGTGAAGTGAATTAGTAAAAAAAAGAAAGAAAGAAAAATGGGCCGCACATTGAAATTACTACAGCTCAGTATACCGCAGTTAAAAGCTGAGCTAGAAAAGCGGAATCTCTCCACAGCTGGAGGAAAAAGTGATCTGGTGCTTCGACTGCAGGAAGCTGTTGAAATCGAGGGAGAAAACTCCAAGTCCGTTTTGTTCGACGTAGCAGAAGAACAAGCAAGTACAGGCATTGATATGACTGCCGTGATGGAATTACTTCTGGCCAAGTTTGATGAACAAAAGAATTCTCTAGAACAACAGACAAATTCTCTAGATTCCAAACTGCAATCAATGGACTCTAAATTTGATGAACAAAAGAATTCTCTAGAACAACAGAAGAATTCTCTAGATTCCAAATTCCAATCAATGGACTCTAAATTTGATGAACAAAAGAATTCTCTAGAACAACAGAAGAATTCTCTAGATTCCAAATTCCAATCAATGGACTCTAAATTTGATGAACAAAAGAATTCTATAGACTCTCAGTTCAATGAACAGAAGAATTCTCTGGATTCGAAATTGGAGTCAATGGACTCTAAATTCGAAGAACAAAAGAATTCTATAGTTGCCGCCCAAAAGAGCGCTGTGGAAAATTTTAAAAATGTTCTCGAAGGAAAACTCGAAGAAATTGACCACAAGTTCGAGAAGGTTGAAACCAAATTCGACGAAATCCATCAGACGTTTTGCAAGCATGAAACAAACTTCGAGAACTTGGCTAGAGAGCTCAAGAAAGTGAAGAAGCAGAAGGCTCGAGAAAATTCTGCGGACTGCCCGAGAAGGAAAGAGATGCAGCCTCCTGTTTTCGACGGTCAAACATCATGGCCAATTTATAAGAAACAGTTTGAAGCAGCTGCAATGGCGAACAGCTGGGACAACGAGGAAAAGTCGATTGCGCTAACGCTCGCACTAAGAGGTACAGCTGCGGAGTTACTCCAAACCGTCTCAGAAGAGAAGCAACACGACTACGACGCCCTGGTCAAGGCTATAGAGATGCGCTTCGGTGATGAGCATATGCAGCAAGTGTACAGGGTCCAGCTACGCAGTAGAGTCCAGAAGCGGGGAGAAACACTTCAACAGCTGCAAGCAGATATCGAACGTCTGGCACATTTGTCATATCCTAATGCTGGTGAGGTTCTCATCAATGAAATGGCTGTGGAGGCGTTTATCCAAGCCATTGAAGATAGACAACTGCAAATGGCCGTAAGAATGGCTGGAAAGAGAACTCTCGCTGAGGCCCTAGCATTTGCCTTGACAATGCAAGCTGCTGATCAGGCATCGCATGTGTTCCACTGCGTAAGGGAAATGACAGCCGTTGAATGTTCATGTTAAAGAGCAGACATCGTAGACCGGAGCAGAGATAACAGAGGTTAAATGCGCTGCTGGAACTGCAACAAAATAGGGCACCTACAGAGACAGTGCAGAGCTCCACCCAGACGAGGCAGTTGTCCGCATTGCGGGACTAGGAGGGGCAACGAAGAAGCATCTGGCAGGGATAACAACCATTCTGCAGATATAGCTCCGCATAACCAGCAGTCGGGAAACGTGTAAGGACCAGCTTCGTGGGGCAGAAGTTGGTTTCCGGAATCGACGACCCCAGGACCACAATTCAAGTCTCCCAAACCAAACGAGGAAACCAGAGTCTAACAATGGAAGCCTATATCGGACAAAATAAGTGCGTGGCAACCATCGACACCGGTGCCACCGCTTCCATCATAAGGAGGGACATCGTCCGTCAGTCTTGGCTGCACAACACCAGCAATTACTGTCTGAAAACAGCAACAGGAGCGACAGCGAAAGTGTATGGAGAGGTCATACTAACAATAAATTTGGCAGGATTAGTATTCTCCCACGCTTTCCTAGTAGCCGATATATGTGACGAATGCATCATTGGAATCGATTTCATGAAGGCGCATGATGTAGTATTGGACATTGGTATGCAAGTACTCAAGTATCGAAACGTAGAAATTCCGATGGTGTACGGGAACGAGAACGTCGCATCCCTGAGGACAGTCATTAGTAAGGACGAGGTCCTACCACCTTCTTCAGAGACACTGATTTGGACAAAGCTGGAAGGTGATCCTGGGGCCCACCGATTCTTTCTAGTCGAGCCAGAAGACAAAGACTGCCGAAATTGCGTGGTTGGAAAAATGCTTGTCGAGCCGAAGAACAATATGGTTCCCGTACGAGTTCTTAATGCGGAACACAAAAGCGTCAAATTGAAGCAAGGTGAGGTGGTTGGAAAGTGTGTACCGGTTACTGCCATCACGAAACTTTCACAGGAAGGTGTTGCGAAGCCTCGTTCACTAATGGGAATAACTGAGGTCAAAAGAACTTTATTCCAGCACTGCGATCTGAATCGGGAGCAGCAAGCCATGGCAGGGAACCTCATCAACGAGTTTGCTGATATATTCGCTTCGCGGGACTGCGAGTATGGCCGAACACACCTTGTACAACACCGGATAGACACTGGAGATGCGAGACCGATTCGTCAGCCTCCCAGACGACTACCATTGGCTAAGCAGACGGAGGTTGCAGAGATGGTGTCGACGATGGAGAAGGAAGGAGTAATCGAATGCTCTAAAAGCCCATGGGCATCTCCAATTGTCCTAGTCAAAAAGAAAGATGGCAGCACTCGGTTCTGTGTAGACTATCGCCAACTGAATAATGCCACCAAAAAGGATAGCTACCCTCTACCAAGGATTGACGATACGCTGGATACACTGTCCGGAGCTCGATGGTTTTCCACTCTAGATCTGAAGAGTGGCTACTGGCAAGTGCAGATACATCCGGAAACGGGCTCTGGCAATTCACAGTAATGCCATTTGGACTGTGTAACGCGCCGGCAACCTTTGAGCGACTAATGGAGCGTGTTTTGTTGGGGCTAACATGGAAAACGTGTTTGGTCTACTTGGACGATGTCATCGTGGTTGGAAAAACGTTTGAAGAACATCGAGATAACTTGAAGGAAGTGTTCCAGAGACTACGAAGTGCACAATTAAAGCTTAACCCGAAAAAGTGTGATCTCTTTAGATCTGAGGTAAAATATCTGGGGCACATCATCTCGTCCGAGGGAGTAAGGACTGACCCAGAGAAGGTCGATGCGGTGAAAAATTGGCCCGTTCCCAAAGACAAACACCAACTGAGAAGCTTCCTGGGACTTGCAACTTACTACAGACGGTTTGTGAAGGACTTCGCAAGGATCGCAAAGAGCTTGCATCAACTGACGGAAAAGGGAAAACCATTTAAATGGTCAGGTGAATGCGAAGCGAGTTTCAAGAGTCTCAAACACCAACTGTGTGATGCTTCAATTCTAGCGTACCCTACTCCAGGAAAGACATTTATTGTAGATGCCGACGCTAGTAATGTTGGGATCGGAGCCGTTCTTTCGCAGATCCATGATGGCCAAGAGAGAGTAGTTTCCTGCTTCAGTAAAGTGCTATCCAAGCCGGAGAGGAACTATTGCGTGACCAGGCGGGAACTCCTGGCTTTGATCCTGGCAACAAAGCACTTCCACAAGTACTTATATGGGCAGAAATTCATCCTGCGTACAGATCATGCGTCTCTAAAGTGGCTGCTGCAGTTTAAGAACCCTGAAGGACAAGTCGCGAGGTGGATTGAGCGGCTGCAGATGTATGACTACGAGATACAGCACCGAAAGGGAACTCTTCACTCCAACGCAGATGCCCTCTCCCGGCGACCCTGCAAGGCTGATTGTAAACATTGCGTACGCCAGGAGGAAAAAGATAAAGTGTCAGTCCAACGGTTGAGAGCTGAGCCCATTAGCGGCTGGAGTGCACGGGAGATCCGGAATGCTCAACAGGAAGATCCGGATATCGAGCCGATTCTCGCCTGGAAGGAACATGAGGGCAAGCCGGACTGGCAGCAGATCTCCAATAGGAGTCCGGAATTGAAGGCATACTTGGCACAATGGGACTCACTTCATGTCCAGGATGGCATTTTGAAAAGAAAATGGGAAAGTTCGGATGGAACATCAGCCGTGATGCAACTTGTGGTACCCAGATCGAAAGTCAACGAAGTACTTAGGGAACTACATGATGGAGTGTCCGGAGGTCACTTGGGAGTAAATAAGACACTCGAAAAAGTGCGAGAACACTTTTACTGGATCCACGCAAGAGACGATGTCGAAAACTGGTGCCGAAAATGCGCCGCTTGCGCAGCCAGTAAAGGCCCGAGAGTAAAAATGCAAGGCAAGATGCATCAATACAACGTTGGAGCGCCCTTTGAAAGGATTGCAGTTGACATCGCAGGACCGTTTCCAGAAACCAACAGTGGAAACCGCTATATCCTCGTAGTGATGGACTACTTCACTAAATGGCCTGAAGCCTTTGCTATACCTAACCAAGAAGCTAAAAGCGTGGTAGAACAGATTGTCCACAACTGGGTAAGCAGATTTGGCGTACCAATGGAATTGCACTCGGACCAAGGCCGCAACTTCGAGTCGAAGATCTTTCAAGGAGTATGCCAGCTACTAGCGATTAAGAAGACAAGAACAACCCCGCTTCATCCACAATCGGACGGAATGGTGGAACGCTTCAATAGAACCTTAAACGAACACCTTTCTAAGGTTGTTGGCGACTGCCAGCGGGACTGGGACAAGCACATCCCCATGTTCCTATTAGCTTATCGAAGCGCAGTTCATAACACAACAGGACATACTCCATCCGAAATCCTTTTTGGTCGAACCATCCGGTTACCTAGTGAATTGATGTTTGGATCTCCGACTGATGAAGCAACGAATGAAGACGATTATGTGGCGGATCTCAGAGAAATCATCAGAAACATTCATCGGAAAACTAGAGATAAGATTCGGATATCCAGCGACCGCATGAAGACGAGGTACGATACAAAAGCGACCACCACAGGATTCCAGGAAGGAGATCTGGTATGGCTATACAACCCTCATCGCCGAAAAGGTATGTCACCTAAACTACAGCAGGATTGGGAAGGACCCTATAAGATAGTGAAGCGCATCAACGATGTTGTCTACCGGATCCAGCGAGGAAGAGGCAAGCTAAAAGTTGTCCATGTGGATCGTCTCCATCGCTACCATGGGGAAAATATTGACGTGCTTGTTCGGGACGAACAAGTTTAAGAGGGGGATATTGTTGCATGTTTGCTTGAACTGTGTCATTAATTAGTCAACTACGCCATCTAGTAGAAAGTGGCCATATTACCGATTTTGGCAGCATTGGAATAGCAGTTTGAGTAGCTGTGGTATAACTTGGTATGTTGTTCTCGAACCTTCTGAACTTAACGAACCTTCTCAACGAATCTGGAAATTTCGAGAGGTGTCACTAGGAGATATAAATAGATGTCGCAGGAGCACCCAAGACATTCGAGTTGTGAACCGCGATAAAGAAGTACGATAGATGACAGTAGTGAAAAGTATAGAGAAAAAGTATAAGTATCCAGTAAGAGAAAAGTGTTTGTGTATTTAAAGTGATTAATTGTGAAAGTGAATAGTTGAATTAAATAAGTGAATTATTAGAATAATAATCAAGAAGTAAAATATATTGATAGAGAACTAATAAAGATTAATTAAATAGAATTACGTTTTATCTTTTCGAATCCTAGCCTGGATGTAACAGTATTGTTACATCCAGGCTAGGATTCGAAAACATAAAACGTAATTCTATTTAATTAAACTTTATTTAATTCTCTTTCAATTTAATTCTTGATTATTAGTCTAATAATTCACTTATTCACAAAAATTCACTTTCACAATTAATCACTTTAAATACACAATCACTTTTCTCTTACTCAATACTTATACTTTTTCTTTATACTTTTCACTACTGTCATCTATCGCACTTCTTTATCGCGGATCACAACTAGAATGTCTTGGGTGCTCCTGCGACATCTATTTATATCTCCTAGTGACACCTCTCGAAATTTCCAGATTCTTTGAGTTTAGAAGGTTCGAGAACAACATAACTATGTATGAACTAGTTATTCCACAGCTACTCAAACTGCTATTCAAATGCTGCCAAAATCGGCTACTTTCTACTAGATGGCGCTGCAACTTGACTAATTGATGCCCAATGACACAGTTTGAGCAAACATACAACAATATCCCAATCTTAAACTTGTTCGTCCCGAACAAGCACGTCAATATTTCCGCCATGGAAGCGATGGAGACGATCCACATGGACAACTTCCAGCTTGCCTCTTCCTCGCTGGATCCGGTAGACAACATCGTTGCTGCGCTTCACTATCTTATAGGGTCCTTCCCAATCCTGCTGTAGTTTAGGTGACATGCCTTTTCGGCGATGAGGATTGTATAGCCATCCCAGATCTCCTTCCCGGAATCCTGTGGTGAATGCTTTGGTATCGTACCTCGTCTTCATGCGGTCGCTGGATATCGGATAAATATTTCGGTGGATTGCAGTACCCGGTACACACTTTCCAACCACCTCACCTTGCTTCAATTTGACGATTTTGTGTTCCGCATTGAGAACTCGTACGGGAACAATATTGTTCTTCAGCTCGACAAGCATTTTTCCAACCACGCAGTTTCGGTAGTGGTTGTCTTTTGGCTCAACTAGAGAGAATCGGTGGCTCATAGGATCACCTTCCAGCTTTGTCGGAATCATTGTCTCTGAAGAAGGTAGTAGGACCTCGTCCTCACTAATGACTGTCCTCAGGGATTTTTCGTTCTCTTTCCCGTACACCATCGGAATCTCTACGTTTCGATACTTGAGTACTTGCATACCAAAGTCCAATACGACATCATGCGCCTTCATGAAATCGATTCCAATGATGCATTCGTCACATATATCGGCTACTAAGAAAAGGTGGGGGAATGCTAATCCTGCCAAATTTATTGTTAGCATGATATCTCCGTACACTTTCGCTGTCGCTCCTGTTGCTGTTTTCAGACAGTAACTGCTGATGTTGTGCAACCAAGACTGACGGACGCTGTCCCTCCTTATAATGGAAGCGGTGGCACCGGTGTCAATGGCTGCCACGCACTTATTTTGACCGATATAGGCTTCCACTGTTAAACTCTGGTTTCCTCGTTTGGTTTGGGAGACTTAAATTGTGGTCGTGGAGTCATCGATTCCGGAAACCCACTTCTGCCCCGAGAAGCTGCTCCTTGCACGTTTCCCGACTGCTGGTTCTGCGAAGCTATATCTGCCAGATGCTTCTTCGTTGCGCCTCCTAGGCCCGCAATGTGGACAACTGCCTTGTCTGGGTGGAGCTCTGCACTGTCTCTGTAGGTGCCCTATTTTGCTGCAGTTCCAGCAGCACATTCGACCTCTGTTGTCTCTGTTCCGGTCTACGATGTCTGTTCTTTGACATGAGCATTCAACGGCTGTCATTTCCGTTACGCGGTGGAACACATGCGATGCCTGATCAGCAGCTTGCATTGTCAAGGCAAATGCTAGGGCCTCAGCGAGAGTTCTCTTTCCAGCCATTCTTTCGGCCATTTGCAGTTGTCTATCTTCAATGGCTTGGATAAACGCCTCCACAGCCATTTCATTGATGAGAATCTCACCAGCATTAGGATATGACAAATGTGCCAAACGTTCGATATCTGCTTGCAGCTGTTGAAGTGTTTCTCCCCTCTTCTGGACTCTACTGCGTAGCTGAACCCTGTACACTTGCTGCATATGCTCATCACCGAAGCGCATCTCTATAGCCTTGACCAGGGCGTCGTAGTTGTGTTGCTTCTCTTCTGAGACGGTTTGGAGTAACTCCGCAGCTGTACCTCTTAGTGCGAGCGTTAGCGCAATCGACTTTTCCTCGTTGTCCCAGCTGTTCGCCACTGCAGCTGCTTCAAACTGTTTCTTATAAATTGGGCATGATGTTTGACCATCGAAAACAGGAGGCTGCATCTCTTTCTTTCTCGGGCAGTCCGCAAAATTTTCTCGAGCCTTCTGCTTCTTCACTTTCTTGAGCTCTTTAACCAAGTTCTCGATGTTTGTATCGATTTCGTCGAATTTGGTTTCAACCTTCTCGAACTTGTGGTCAATTTCTTCGAGTTTTCCTTCGAGAACATTTTTAAAATCTTCCACATCGCTCTTTTGGGTGGCAACTATGGAATTCTTTTGTTCTTCCAATTTAGAGTCCATTGATTGCAATTTGGAATCTAGAGAATTCTTCTGTTCATCAAATTTAGAGTCTATAGAATTTGTCTGTTGTTCTAGAGAATTCTTTTGTTCATTGAACTGAGAGTTCATAGAATTCTTCTGTTCATCGAACTTAGAGTCCATAGAGTCGAATTTCTGATCGAACTTGGCCAGAAGTAATTCCATCATAGCAGACATATCAACGCCTGTACTTACTTGTTCTTCTGCTACGTCGAACAAAACGGACTTGGGGTTTTCTCCTTCGTTTTCAACAGCTTCCTGCAGTCGAAGCACCAGATCACTTTTTCCTCCAGCTGTGGAAAGATTCCGCTTTTCTAGTTCAGCTTTTAACTGCGGTATACTGAGCTGTAGTAATTTCAATGTGCGGCCCATTTTTTTTTTTTAACTAATTCACTTCACTTTAATTGACTTGGCTGTGGAGGCGTTTATCCAAGCCATTGAAGATAGACAACTGCAAATGGCCGAAAGAATGGCTGGAAAGAGAACTCTCGCTGAGGCCCTAGCATTTGCCTTGACAATGCAAGCTGCTGATCAGGCATCGCATGTGTTCCACCGCGTAACGGAAATGACAGCCGTTGAATGCTCATGTCAAAGAACAGACATCGTAGACCGGAACAGAGACAACAGAGGTCGAATGTGCTGCTGGAACTGCAGCAAAATAGGGCACCTACAGAGACAGTGCAGAGCTCCACCCAGACAAGGCAGTTGTCCACATTGCGGGCCTAGGAGGCGCAACGAAGAAGCATCTGGGAGATATAGCTTCGCAGAACCAGCAGTCGGGAAACGTGCAAGGAGCAGCTTCTCGGGGCAGAAGTGGGTTTCCGGAATCGATGACTCCACGACCACAATTTAAGTCTCCCAAACCAAACGAGGAAACCAGAGTTTAACAGTGGAAGCCTATATCGGTCAAAATAAGTGCGTGGCAGCCATTGACACCGGTGCCACCGCTTCCATTATAAGGAGGGACAGCGTCCGTCAGTCTCGGTTGCACAACATCAGCAGTTACTGTCTGAAAACAGCAACAGGAGCGACAGCGAAAGTGTACGGAGATATCATGCTAACAATAAATTTGGCAGGATTAGCATTCCCCCACCCTTTCTTAGTAGCCGATATATGTGACGAATGCATCATTGGAATCGATTTCATGAAGGCGCATGATGTCGTATTGGACTTTGGTATGCAAGTACTCAAGTATCGAAACGTAGAGATTCCGATGGTGTACGGGAAAGAGAACGAAAAATCCCTGAGGACAGTCATTAGTGAGGACGAGGTCCTACTACCTTCTTCAGAGACAATGATTCCGACAAAGCTGGAAGGTGATCCTATGAGCCACCGATTCTCTCTAGTTGAGCCAAAAGACAACCACTACCGAAACTGCGAGGTTGGAAAAGTGCTTGTCGAGCCGAAGAACAATATTGTTCCCGTACGAGTTCTTAATGCGGAACACAAAAGCGTCAAATTGAAGCAAGGTGAGGTGGTTGGCAAGTGTGTACCGGGTACTGAAATCCACCGAAATATTCATCCGATATCCAGCGACCGCATGAAGACGAGGTACGATACCAAAGCATTCACCACAGGATTCCAGGAAGGAGATCTGGTATGGCTATAAAACCCTCATCGCCGAAAAGGCATGTCACCTAAACTACAGCAGGATTGGGAAGGACCCTATAAGATAGTGAAGCGCATCAACGATGTTGTCTACCGGATCCAGCGAGGAAGAGGCAAGCTGAAAGTTGTCCATGTGGATCGTCTCCATCGCTTCCATGGCGAAAATATTGACGTGCTTGTTCGGGACGAACAAGTTTAAGAGGGGGATATTGTTGCATGTTTGCTCAAACTGTGTCATTCAGCAAGCGCCATCTAGTAGAAAGTGGCCATATTACCGATTTTGGCAGCAATTGAATAGCAGTTTGAGTAGCTGTGGAAGAACTAGCACATATATAATGATGTTGTTCTCGAACCTTCTCAACGAATCTGGAAATTTCGAGAGGTGTCACTAGGAGATATAAATAGATGTCGCAGGAGCACCCAAGACATTCGAGTAGTGAACCGCGATAGGTGAGGTGGTTGGAGAAGTACGATAGATGACAGTAGTGAAAAGTATAGAGAAAAAGTATAAGTATTGAGTAAGAGAAAAGTGATTGTGTATTTAAAGTGATTAATTGTGAAAGTGAATTGGTGGATTAAATAAGGGAGTTATTAGAATAATAATCAAGAATTACATTGAAAGAGAACTAATAAAGATTAATTAAATAAAATTACGTTTTATCTTTTCGAATCCTAGCCTGGATGTAACAATATGTTGTTAATGCGTACATTCCATCGTCTCGTCTATGTTCTTTGTATTCGGAACTTTCTATGGCACTAGACCATATTTTTGACATATCTTGTTGTGACAGCACTGTCTTACTTATAGGCGACTTCAATCTGCCACATATTGGATGGGTACCTTCTGAGGATGATTCTCATTTCATTCCATCCTTTGACTATGCCCAAAAAGAGCTCGCTTTACTTGACAACATTTTGTCTTTTGACTTACAGCAAACAAGCTGTATACAAAATTTCAGAAATCGAACTCTCGATCCTGTTTTCTCTTCTGACTCTGTTAGTAATGTGGTTCTGGAATCCAACTTCAGTTTAACTAGGTTAGGTTAGGTTTATGTGGCTGTCGGCTGAAGCCGACACACTTAGACCAATTTAGGTCCATTGTGATACCACGTATTTTTTTATCTACCTCAACTCTGTAGATGGGACTGGCCAACGACACGCGGTTGTTCTCAAGCGGTCCCCCATCTACGTACTAACCGCGCCCAACGTCGTTTAATTACGGTGATCTGACGAGAACCGATTAACTCGACGTGGTATGGTCGTTGGTTAAACTAACATAGATGACAATCATCCACCCTTGGATGTATTTATTGAACTAGGCGCACATTTGTACGAAAATAGTAATTCGTATGACCGTTCGCAATCTTTTGACTTTCGGAAAGCAAATTTTCAAAGGCTTTCTGAAGAAATTAATAGCCTTAATTTTAATCTTACTGCGTTATCTAATATTGAAGATGCAGTAGGTTCTTTTTATTCTTTGATGGATAACTGCATCCCTGGTACACTAAAGAGCTCAAATCGATACGAAACAGACGTAATACGGCTTGGAAGAACTATTTAAAAAGTCTCTGCCACTCAGATCTTGAACTCTATTTCACATTATTCAATGAATTCAAATCTTTATCCTGCAACTTATATATTGACTATATAAGTAAAATGGAATGCTCTTTAAAATTGAACCCCAAACTTTTCTGGGGTTTTGTCAATTCCAAGAAAAAAACGGATGGTTATCCATCGAAGCTTACTTACAATAGTTCTACAACTGCTGATTCGCTAGACGCAAGCAATATGTTTGCAGATCATTTCAGTAAGTCATTTAGGGAGACCCCTCTTCACATTGATGATCAATATTTTAGTTATCTAAATAGCTGTTCCCAAATAAGTTTTAGTAGTATCTCATTCGATTTGGAAACAATTTTAAAATGTATTTCTTCTCTGAAGAATGACTATTCATCAGGTCCTGATGGCATTGCACCGATTGTTCTTAAAAAATGCAGTCATGCAATTGCTCAATATCTTAAGTATATGTTTGAATTGTCCATTAGTACAGGTAGATTCCCTAATCTATGGAAAAGTGCTTTTATCACACCTGTATTTAAAAAAGGCGAACGTGGTGATATCACTTATTATGTGCCCATTTCAAAGCTTTCGTGTATCCCTAAGCTTTTTGAACAAATTGTTTGTGAAAAGCTAATATTTCTTTGTCGCAATATAATTTGTAATGAACAGCATGGATTTGTAAGAAACAGATCCATTGTCACTAATCTATTAAGTTTCTTGCATGATTGTTCTAATGCCTTGGAGAATAAGGGCGAAATGGATTGCATATACACTGACTTCTCTAAGGCTTTCGACCAGCTGTCCCATGAAATAATCGAATTTAAGCTTAGGGCTTTTGGCTTCCCACCATGTTTCATAAGATGGGTTAATTCATACCTTAGATCAAGGGTTTATCAAGTGAAATTTAGAGAATCGCTATCTGTATCTTTCACAGCTCAGTCTGGAGTTCCCCAAGGAAGTCACCTCGGACCAATTTTATTTATACTTGCCATTAATGATGTTAAGGCATGTATAAATCACAGTAATATCCTGATCTACGCTGATGATATGAAAATATATAAATCTATCACTAGTCAGCAAGACAGAATGTTTCTTCAATCGGACATTAATAGCTTCGCAAATTGGTGTGATAAAAATGGTTTATCCCTGAACCCAACTAAATGTCAACATATGACATTCTCTAGAAAGACTATCCCTTCCACCTTTCAATATTCTCTGTCTCAACATATTCTTTGTAATGTTGATAATTTTAAGGATCTTGGGGTTTATTTCGATCCCAAACTGTTTTTTGCCAAGCATATCAATTTTATTGTTAATAAATCTAATTCCATGCTGGGCTTCGTAAAAAGGTGGGCGAAAGAATTTAATGACCCATACGTTACTATGTCATTGTACAATTGTTTTGTCCGTGCGATTCTAGAGTATGCTTCACAAGTTTGGACGCCGTTCAACGTAAATTTATTCGATTTGCACTCAGAGGACTTCCATGGGATGATCCATTTAACCTTCCTCCCTACAGTCAACGTATCAAGCTTCTTCAAATGTTATCCCTTTCTCAACGAAGGCTTAATAGCGATATCATTTTTTTACAGCAGCTTATATCCGGTCAAATAGATGCACCTGACTTGCTGTCGTCTATTGGCTTTAATTTTCGTGGTGGTGCCCATAATTTACGCAGTGTTGAATTATTGTTTAGCCTCCATCATAGAATGAATTATGGGAGGCATGAGCCTATTAGTGGCATGAGTAGAATCTATAATCTAAATGATCATGTGATTGACTTGCATGTTAGTAAAATTAAGCTAAAAAATATTTTGCGTATTAATGCTTTAATGTCTTAAATTGTTTGCATTATTTTGTGTTTGTGTTAGTATTTTATATGTACATAATTATTGTATTTTTAATTGTTTTGTGAGTGTGAGTGCACTTTTAGTGCCGGCAATTTCTGCTCGTGATAGTTGCTTGCTTTAAGCACTCCACGACACAGAGCTGATAGTGTATTAAAAAAAAAAAAAAAAAAAAAACAGAACGAAAACCAAATTGACATTCACTAAAAAATTTGCTTCGATCTAGAAACTTGATCATTTTACTGCTTTTTCAAAAATCTTCGAAAATACCGAGAGTACAGAAATCGGTCTATAATTATTTATTAAAGATTTATCACCCTTCTTAAACAATGGTATAACTTCAGCTTGTTTTAAGTCTTCTTTGAAAACACCATTAATATTGCTCTTATTACACATAAGGCATAGGATATCACAAATGTTGAAAGCTATTTTTTTTATCAAAATTGTTTGATAGACAATCAAGCTGAATTCGAATTTTATAGAGTGCGTATGATATTACGAGTATATAGTTCAAAAGTGTTATGGGTTCAAAAAAGAAGCTTTCAGGGGATGACACGTCATTGGATAAACATTCGCATTTAGAAAGTTCAGAACAACTATCTGACAACTACCGACGGAGGCAAAATAATCATTGAATTTATCAGCTAATTCCACTGGATTCGTTATAATAACATCATCAACTTTCAAACTTTGAATTTTTATTCATTTGAATTGATTTATTTTGTAAGCATTGTGTTTTCATTCATTTTTATTTGTCACTGAACACATTCCTTTGACGAACGCCATCTGCGTTCTATAAATTGTAACCAGTTTAAGTTTAAGAAGAACTGCTACACTCACTGCAACCAACTTCAGGGAGAATCCCACCTTATTTCTGTCACTTGAATTGTAAAAACCGACAGCGACGAGTGTACGCAGAAGACGAAAAAATAAAGATAAGGAAAATTATCCAGAGTCATCGGTATTTTTTTGCGTCAAGTTTTAGGTTTAAAACTCAGATGTGTCAGAACAAAACTGGCCAACGTTTGATAAAATAATTTCTGCCACAAATAAAGAAAATAAGGTCTAATTTTCTCTTTCGAGAAAAATGTCACGTGCGACACGACAAACTAGGAAGGAAGCTGATGATGAGTTGGAGATAGACGTTGCCGCTGATGCTGTTCCTGATGCCGACAATGCCGATAGTGCCGACTACGACGATAGTGCTGAAAACGCCGTAAATGCTGAAGGTGCCGCTCTAGACGAGGAACTTAGCAACCTCCAGAAACGCGTGGAGATCCTGAAACTTCGGAAACAAATCCGTGAACTGGAGGCGAACGTGCCGTCAACCAGCCAATGCCGGACGGATTTTGGTGACATCGAACATGCGCTGCCGAAATTCACGGGGGAGGACCTAGGCTATTCTGCGCAGCACTTTCTCCGTGACTTTGAGGAGGTTATGGCCATGATCAAGGCAGACGATCCCTTTAAGCTGCTGAGCCTGCACCGTTCGCTTGTTGGGACCGCGAGAGTATTTCTCTCATCAACTGTCGCCCTTAGCTATAGCGAACTGAAGACTGCACTCACCAAAGAGTTTGATGTTGCCGTTTCTCGCCGAGATGTATATGGAATGCTGAGCCACCGACGATGGAAGAAGCAGGAGGAATCATTACATTGCTATATCCTCACCATGCAAGCAGTTGCCAAGCGTTCCGACATTAGCGAGCTCGAGACGATAGATTTCATCGTCGATGGAATGGGAGAAGTGCCGAATGTTAATTTGCTGCTGGGAGATCGTACCATCGAGGAGCTAAAGCGCCTTATAAACCGGTACCAACAACGATACCTTTGCCAGAGCGCTGTAAGTCGCAACCACAATGCCGTTGCCGGAAAACCTGCCGTTACGATGAAGCATGCCGCTACACCAAAGGTGAATGCCGAAAATAAGGAACCGTTGTGCTTTAACTCTTCACAAATGGGCCATATCAAGCCGCATTGCCCACATCCGCTGCGCCCGGACGTGTCCTGCTTTCGGTGCTGGAAAATGGGACATGACCACCGGTCGTGCCCGAACCTCAAGAAGTTGCTGTCTAGAGCTGCTGCCGTTAACGCCGAGAAACTAGTTGCTGCTGCTGCCGTACATACACCAGATGACGTTGACGAAGATGAGCAAGATGTAATTGGTGCCGTAAATTGGGTGAGTGTTGCTTTTAGGACTGGTCTCTTAAGGGGCGCTGAATTCACTGACTTTCTTTCTCTTTTTGATACGGGCAGGCCGATTAGCTTTATGAAAACGTCGTGCGTGCCGATTAATTTGCCGAGCGTGCCGAAGAAAGCCGAATCGTCATATCGCGGGATAGGCGAACATATTATAAAAGTTTTAGGCGAAATTATATGCCCTGTAAAGTTTGACAATAAAGAAAATTTAATTCGAATTGTTGTTTTGCCTGACGAGGCTATGTTAATGCCGTTAATTTTGGGACGAAACTTCTTAAAAGCTTTTAACATTCATTTGACTAGAGTAAAGTTGAAATATCGCAAAGAAAAATTGCTTGCCCTAAATAGAAACAGTGAATTTTGTGCCCTGCCAGATGAATCCTATACGGTTATCAATAGATAGAGCCCTTTGTAAAATGACCATTTACTTGCCGCTAGTAATGTACGTAAAATGACGAAATCCGCCGTGGAAGCTGGGTCAACTTGGGTTAATAATGATATATTTAATATTGATATTGCCACTTGAAATAACCGACATAAATTGTAATAATCACGTTCTTTATTTGGTAACTAAAAAAAAATGGCGGATCCCTTTACAAAAAAGCGTGTTTCTCCTTCTTTTTCCTTTTTAACAGTGAAGTCAGCCACGGCTACTTCGTTTTACATCTCAAAAAAAACATCCAGGTGGCGCAACCCGAGTTACAAAAAGGGTGCGTCCACCAAGTGTATGATAATCGTTACTTTACATTCTTACAGTTCGGCCAATCTACATAACAATCGACCTCGATACATATACACACATTTCTGCTTAAGACTAAGTTATCATATACCCAGTGTTGCTTTCAAAAACTGCTTTAAATCTCATCATCGTTTTTACTTTCAACCCATTTCCGCATTCGAGCGGCTTCAATGACGTTATTATATGGTCGCTGAGTCATTTGACAGTTCTCGACATCGCGAACAACGTATCGATCATTTCCCAACACTTTACAGACCACATACGGACCGCGATATTTAGGGATTAACTTTTTATTTGTCCCGGGGGTAACATCCACATTCCGAATAACAACAAAATCGTTCACCGCGTATTTCTTTGCCGGCGAACCCTTCTTAGCCGAATATGCCTCGTTATAGGCTTGTGATCTTTGGATAGCATGGTTTGCATCTGCACGCATAGTTTTCAAATCGCGAGCAACTGCGGGGCCAAACTCCGCCTGAAGATATTCGGAAAATTCATCAACAACCTTTCCACGCTGTGCCACCCCAAAAAGCAACTCACTCGGTAAATGTTTGGTCGAGCTATGCCTCGAGTTGTTCAAAGCAAATTCTATCGGTGGAAGCATCTGGACCCAATCGGCATGGCTAACTGGCTCGCACATTTTCCCCAACATGGCCTTTAGAGTCCTATTCACGCGTTCCACCTGACCGTTGGCCTGCGGGGACCCGACCGCGACCTTGACATGCTCGATGTTGTTCCTCTTGAGGAAATCAGCGAACTCTAAACTAGTAAAACAGGTGCCTTGGTCCGAAATAATGCGACGGGGTCTACTGTAGTATGAAAAATACTTTTCAAGACAAATCAGAACCTCCCGGGTACTAGTGGAGTTAACGGCGTAAAGCCTAGTGAATTT
The DNA here is from genome assembly GCA_949715645.1 of Portevinia maculata. Classification (NCBI taxonomy): domain Eukaryota; kingdom Metazoa; phylum Arthropoda; class Insecta; order Diptera; family Syrphidae; genus Portevinia; species Portevinia maculata. Next base: position 143,587,873 of record OX454526.1, read on the forward strand.
CGTGAAGGCATCAGTGACTAACAGAATATGTTTTCGCTTCGAATTTATGGATGGGAGTGGACCAAAATGATCTAGATGAAGTGTGTCAAATGGCTCTGGCTTCTTTTCAATACTATATAGTGTCCGCTCAGACGACCGAACAGGGGCGGCGTACAATATGCAGCGAATGCAGTTCTTAATAAAATTGCAAACTTTATCCCTCATATTCGGAAACCAGTAATGCCTACGGAGGCCATCAACCGTCTTATCAACCCCCAAATGACCTAATTTCTCGTGCATCAGCCGTATGACATTTTCCTCCATCTCACTCGCTACGTATAACAAAAGTCCGCCTCCCTCGTCTACCTTGAAGACGAGACCATCCTTCATCTCAAACCCATCCATCGGGCCATCCTCTAGCTCTTCTCGCACCTTCACGATGCGTTCATCACGGCCCTGGGTGAGCTGTACCCGGAAACAGACTTCGTTACCATCAATCGCATGGATGGTACGACAAAACATATTTGGGGACGCCTCGTCACCCCGGACGCACGAATCATTAACGGCTAACACATCATTAGAATCGTCAAGCGGACTCACGGGCCTCAAAGTTTCCTTGGGGCTAGGATGCAAACGACTCAAAGCATCTACATGCCCCATAGCGAAACCATGCCGGTGTTGCAAAGTGTAATCGTAAGCTTGCAACTCAAGTGCCCACCTAGCGATCCGGGCGTTCATCTGCTTACGCTCCAGGGTCAGTTTAAGCGAATTACAATCAGTAACGATTGTAAACTTCAATCCCTCCAAATAAACTCGATAGCGCCTAAGGGCATATATAATAGCTAACGACTCTAATTCGAAACTATGGTATCGTTGTTCCGCTGGGGACGCTGTCTTTGAAAAAAACGAGACAGGATGAAACTTCCTATCGTCCTGCCTCTGCATCAGCACTGCTCCGAAACCTAATGAACTAGCATCGCAATGGAGCTCAGTCTCCTTGGTTGGATCATAAATCGCCAGAACTGGGCTATTTATCAGCTTGTCCTTGAGCGCATCAAACGCACTTACTCGCTCTGTAGTCATTGCAAAAGGAATGCCTTCACGGGTCAATTCAGTCAGCGGCTTGACTACCCTACTGTGTCCCTCAACAAACATCCGGAAATAGCTAAACATTCCCAAAACAGAGCGCAACTCCTTCAAGTTACGGGGAGGCTGCAATCTTTTTATTGCTTCGATATGGTCATCATTCGGGCGTATGCCGTCAGAAGTGACCGAATAACCAAGGTATTCTATCTTGTTATAGGCAAACTTACACTTGGATAAACGCAGAACTAAACCCTTCTCCGTCATTCGTCTCAAAACCTTCTTCAACAATTTGACATGCTCATCTAAGGTTACCGTAGCCAGCACTATGTCGTCTATGTAAATCGAGATCTGCCCAGAGGATATTAGGTCTGAGAAAATTTCACATATGTATCGCTGAAAAATGGCAGGGGCGTTTTTCAAACCAAACGGCATTCGGATATACTCGAACTGACCATGAGGCACCACAAATGAAGTATATTGAATCGAATCAGGCGCCATCGCCACATGGAAAAATCCATCTCTCAAGTCTAAGGTGGAAAAGTATGTCTTTCCCCCGAAATACCCCAAACAATCTTCTATCAGCGGTAGCGGGTAATTATCCCTAGCTGTGACTTTATTGAGTGCCCTGAAGTCAACACACATACGGAGCTCTCCCGATTTCTTTTTAACTAGGACCACCGCCGACGCATACGGAGATTGGCTTGGCCTAATAACCTTTTGTTCCAACAATCTGTCTAAAATTTTCTGTACCTCTATCCTCTCATAGTATGAGAGACGTCTAGGAGTTGTGTGAAATGGCGTCTGATCCGTTAACCTAATTTTCATCTCAAAGTCATGCGGCTTAATCTCTATGTCGTCAGGGCCCAAATATTGTTCATAAATAGTGCGTCTAATTGCATCTACCTCTTGCTTTGTTAGTGAATCATTAATAGCTAATAACTCCTCTGCATCAGCATTATCACTCAATTCGACTGTGTGCACCTCGGGACAAACAAAAATATCTTCTTTAACCTTCACACCATCATTACTGTCAAATAACACAGACGTACCAACTTTCGCCACCGATGGCTTTTCTAAACCTTTGCCTTCTGTTGGTGGGGGTTCACCTGGGTCAAAAATGCAAAAATGCGAACTTTCGTTAAGAATATTTTTATTGGCCATATCGCTGCTTACATGAGCGAAATTTTTGTTCAACTGACATAATTTGATGTTACATTTTTCTAGAAAGTCTCTACCCAAAATGAGTGGAATATTGGTTTGTTCGTCAGGAAGTATTATTAGTTTATGCTTAAGGTACATTTTTCTAAATTTAATGATGCAGTCGATACAGCCAAATGATGAAAGAACCTGATTCCCCAAGCCTCGAAACGAAGTCTTTTGCTTCTTAGATGAAATGGGTTTGTTGATTGTAGAGTACCGGACAAAACTAACCGGACTACCGGTATCAAACAAAGAAAGAAAATTCGTAAAGTCAGACCCCAACACCCCTATATCAGCAACAGAAGCACCATCCGGTTCAGTGGTATCCACAGCAGCAGCCAGATTTCGGGGTGTCAGAAGCTTCGATGGATTCGGACAACGTCGGTGGTCATGGCCCATTTGCCAGTATTTGAAACATGCGCCTGGCGGACGTACTTCGTATGGGCATTTACTTTGATAATGCCCCATCTTACTGCAGTTAAAGCATCGAACTGGTTCGCCGGATCTCTGTTCCGGGCTAGCAGCAGTAGTAGTGGGAGCCGATCGCATCGATGGCCGAGGTCGGACTGTGGTCAGTCGTTTAATGTGATCCATGATGCGTTCCCGGTGTATCCCAACAGCGGCCTTCAGTTGTTCGATCGTAGTCGTACCACTCAGCAGCAAAACAGTGTCCTCAGGTGGCAGATGCATCCCATCCACGATTATACCCACTATCTCGTATTCGCGTAGTTGGCTATGCTTAGCCAAACCATTCATTATGAGAACGTAGTGATGCATTTCCTCAGCGTCCCGATTCCATTTGCGCCCACGCAGTCGCTTGATTAATTCGGTGTGACTCAAGACGTGGTCGAACTCTTGGGTTAGAACTGCTTTTAGGCCACGGAAATCTCGTTCATCACTCTGCTTGGCGCAGTCAGCAGCAGCGCCCGTCAACAGACTGCGTAGGCAGATGTATTTGAATGCATCGTCACATCTGTATGTTTGGCAAATTTGTTCCAGGTCGTTGATGAAATGCTTGACGTCATAGCCCGACTCGCGATCACCACTAAATTTTGGTACCACCCGCACGATATCTTCTACTCGAGCCCGGTTAACAGGTTCAGGACTCATTTGTTCTAATTGGCGTGTGAGTTGAATGATCTCTTGCTTCCTGCGCAGTATAGTTAACTGTTGCTCCAAAGCGGACAGCTCAAAATCGGCATCGCTGTGTAGCAGACGCAAACGTGTTCCAGGCAGTGGCTCCACCCATAGCCCGAGAGTCGGCAGCATCTGTGGTCGTACGGACATTCTTAGCGGTAGTGGCAGCGGAGGCGGCAGTGGCGGCGGTGGTGGAAGTAGCAGCGGTGGCCGCAGTGGTAGCAGTAGCAGCAGTGGCAGCAGTAGCAGCAGTTCCAGCAGTAGCAGCAGTGGGAGCAGTAGCAGCAGTGGCCGCAGTAGCAGCAGTGGCAGCAGTAGCAGCAGTGGCAGCAGTAGCAGCAGTGACAGCAGTAGCCTCAGTGGCAGCAGTAGCAGCAGTGGCAGCAGTAGCAGCAGTGACAGCAGTAGCCTCAGTGGCAGCAGTAGCAGCAGTATCAGTAGCGGCAGTGGCAGCAGTGGCGACCTTGGCAGCGGTGACGGCATTTGCGGACTCGACCCCAGAAGTACTCGCTGCAGCGGAATATGATGAATGGCCTATCTCCGAACAAAGCTCATCCCCAGCCTGCGCGTTATCATCTTTAGCTAACGTCGAGTCCAGCAATGCCCGTAATTGGGATACGGTGGCCGACGCAGGAAATTCGACCTCGTATTCCCGCAGTATTTCCATTAAATCGGATTTGCTTTGTTTAGGCATCTTGAATATTCGTATTTGTGAGAATACCCCACATCTGATGTTGAAATAACCGACATAAATTGTAATAATCACGTTCTTTATTTGGTAACTAAAAAAAAATGGCGGATCCCTTTACAAAAAAGCGTGTTTCTCCTTCTTTTTCCTTTTTAACAGTGAAGTCAGCCACGGCTACTTCGTTTTACATCTCAAAAAAAACATCCAGGTGGCGCAACCCGAGTTACAAAAAGGGTGCGTCCACCAAGTGTATGATAATCGTTACTTTACATTCTTACACACTAATAAAATTGAGCTGAATATTGATCTTAAGTTAGATAAATCTTGCCGTGCCAGACTAAATGATTTGATTATAGATTCTTATATTTTGCCGAAAAACGTGAAGATAGAGCCGTTAAATTATGAAATGAAAATTCATTTAGTAGACGATATCCCGTTTCACTGTGGTCCTCGACGACTCTTTCATTTTGAGCGTGCGAAGGTTCAGTCAATACTTGATCAGTTATAAAAAGACGGAATAGTTAGGCCAAGTAGCTCTCCTTATGCTTCCGCTATCGTGTTGGTAAAAAAGAAAAATGGAGAGACCCGAATGTGTTTCGACTATCGAGGCCTGAATAAGAAGACTGTCCGAGATAACCAGCCTTTGCCGCTTATTGAGGATTGTATAGAATGCCTTGAAGGAAAGAAATACTTTTTACTGCTAGACCTAAAGAGCGGATTTCACCAAGTTAGAGTTTCTGAGGAATCCATACCTCTCACTGCGTTTGTGACCCCTAATGGGATGTGGGAGTATTTAAGAATGCTATTTGGATTAAATAATGCACCGGCTGTATTCCAGCGGTTCATTAATGTTATTTTCCGTGACCTAATCGATTCAGGTAAAATAGTCGCCTATAGATAGATAGATAGATAGATAGATTCTTTATTTTTTCATCATAAAGTTTATAAATTGGTATACTTAAGAATAAGGACATGGCAATACTGCCGTCTGCCTGAGATGACATTTCATAATATGATTTAAAAATAAAAGAAATAATAAAAAGCAAAAATTTTAAAATATAAAGAAAAGGAAAAAAGAAAAAATGTTTAACAAAAGATATGAAGAAATATTACTATATAAAACAATGCTATCAATTTTAACGTGATTTGAAACACAAAATATTATACAATTTGGATAATTTGATTAGCTGTTTATACAAAATTTTATCAATTTTAACGTGATTTGAAACACAAAATAATACGCAATTTGGTTAGAAATAGCTGTTTATACAATATTATCAATTTTAACGTGATTTGAAACACAAAAGAGATATTATCAAATTTAGTATGATCAGCAACAAAACAATAAATAGTTAGGTATAAAATTTGGTCAAAACTGCAATAAGTGGGTAATCGACTATGTTTAATATGTGAAACTGTTACGGTAAGAGAGAGCATGTTGGCAATATTTAAAGAGGCTGAGCCAGCCCATTGCTCCATTTAAAATTTCAAAAAGTTTGTCCAAAGATATAAAACTTTCCCGAAAATGCAACCGGCGAATTTCTTGTTGAATAGGACAAGCAGCAACGAAATGGTATATATCTTCATTCACTCTTCCGTTACATAGATCACATAGCTGGGGCAAGTCTGATCGATGAGGTATAAAGTTCAAATTTAAAATTTCAACTCTTGCTCTAAAAATAATACTTATAACCGAGGCTGAAAATTCATTACTAAAGTAAGAGACTTCCGAGGGCAGTTCATGGTTTAAATGACTATAAATAGCTCTTGAAGTAGATGAAGATGCTCTGGAAAGGTTATCCAGAAACATTTTGTGATCCACCTTAGCAATCACATCAGAAAACTGAGCCTGCCAATCGGTCACATTAGTTTCTGTTAAGTTTAAACTTGTTTCGTAAGATAAAGCTAGTTCGTTCCAGTTTTTAAACGGGGAAGCATTCACTCGAAGTAATTTTCTTAAGATGATTTTGTGAAGACAAGTTTCACTTCTTTTCATCACTCTAGTAATGAAGTTCGCATTTGCCTTCAAATTTTGTATATATATAGGGACTATTCCTGACTCTACATATATGGCGTAGTTGGGTGTTGAGTTAGGCAAACGAAATATCCTCTTAAAAAAGTTCGTTTGTACAGTTTCAAAAGCTTCGAAGTGTGTGTATCCGACGGGTTGGACGCCATATGCCATGCATGCATTTACTGTCGCGTTGAAAACTTTGTACTTGGACGTTAAATCAACATTTTGGTTCGAAAAAAACTTTGGCCACATTATATTAAGAGCCAATTTAGCTTCGTTGCTTTTTTCTTTGGAGTGCTTTAGATAGCTTAAATTGTAGGTCAAGAGGACACCCAAATATTTAAACTCTTGTAAAACCTCAATGTGTGTATTGTTTAGAGACCATTTTTCTTCCGCTCGCCTTCTTGATTGTCTCTTTTCAAATATAACAATCTTAGTTTTTTGGGTATTAATTTGCAAGCCCCAAGACTCGCAAAATGAACTTAGACGGTTTATTTGCAATTGAAGCGTGAAAGGATTATCAGCAAGCATGACTAGATCGTCCGCGTACAACAGGACTTTGATTATAATGTTAGCAAAATTAACTCCACCCGGAAGAAGCTCGCAGACATCATCTATGAACAGGGCAAATAATAATGGGCTGAGGATACAACCCTGAGGAACACCTGTAATTGTATCAAATCGATTTGAAAATGTGAAACCGTCCCATACCCTTGCATTTGTTGACGAAATAAGACTTGCATACACTTCGAGAAACTTTCTTGACAAACCAATGCAAGAAAGTTTGTATATTAAAGCTTGTCTATTGACTTTATCGAATGCAGCTTTAAAATCAACAAAGCAAGTGTATAGTTTCTTTTTTCTATCTATAAATTGTTGAGCAATGCTTGAAATGGCCAAGATATGATCCATGGTTGAAAAACCTGGGCGGAAACCGGCTTGAAAGATGCTCAAAAGACTGTTATCCTCAATCCATTTTGAGAGCCTTTCATATAGGATTGCAGTGAAAGTTTTTCTTATTGAATTTAAAATTGAAATACCTCTATAATTTTCCGCAGCGTTAGCATCACCTTTTTTAAAAATGGCAAAAATTACAGATTCGTTGAAACTGTTAGGGACACATCCATCATTGTACATTTTGTTATAGAAAGACACGAGGTAATTTTTAAAATCAATAGTGCTGTTTTTATAAAACTCGACTGGTATGCCGTCTAGGCCAGGAGCCTTGCTGTTTTTCAATCTTTGGAGCGTTACTTCCAATTCGGGCAATGAGAATTCTAAATCCAGCTCGTTGACTCTAGTATCAGGTAGCGCGTAATCAAAGGTATAAAGGTCTTCATCAGCTGAGAGTAGAGTTTTAAAATGAGCTGCTAACGTCTCAGCTTCTAAAGAGAACTTCATACCCTGATTGCGCCCACCAAGATTGCGCACTGTCTCCCAAAATATCTTTGAGTTTGTGCAGTTTTCCAATTTCTTAGCCACGTTTTTTAAATAGGTGATTTTCTTAACTGAGCACATTTTTTTAAAATCATTATTAACGCGAAGATAGATGTTTTTGAAAAATTCAGAATTGGTCGTTCTAAACAGTTTTAAGTAAACGAACGAAAGTTTACGGAGATTTCTGCAATCCTTATCAAACCATAAATTTTTAGCTACAAAAGTGTGTGTACTCTTCAACGCAAAAGGGGCTGCGGTCTTTATAACCCGTTCTATACTTTCACATACCACTTCAGACGAGACTGCGGATTGTTGGGGCAGAGATAGTAAGTGCCGAGAAAGGAGGCTTCTATAGAGGGTTGCATTGTTCTCCGACCACTTCAGCTTATTAAAACTAGAAGGTGTAGCTTGCTGGTTTAACTCCTTTAGCTGAATTTTAATTACAATTGGAAAATGAGCCGAGTAGTTGACTAGTGCAACTTCAAAGTCATCGATAATGTTCAGCCAGTCCCCTGAAATCGCAGCAAAGTCAATCACGGATTGTCCCTGCCCGCTAACAAAAGTGAATTCGCCACATGCATCACTAATAGAAGACCCATTCAAAACAAATAGACCGAAAACTTCAAAAAATTCTGTTAAACTCCCCCCGTTGCGGTTATAAATTTTATCCTTAGAACATCTACTCTCGGCCAGTGCAACTCGTGCTCGTATAATATTGGCGGAAGAATTTTGATATTCACCAATCCTAGCATTTAAATCACCGACGATTAACACATGGTCAAGAGAAGTGTTATTCATAAATTCCACTAGTTCATCGAAGTCGCTAAGCCAATGATTGCAATTTAAATAAATAGGAATAATATAATAGTTTAGGTTGTTGCTAACCATATGAAAAATAATTTTAGATTCAATAATTTTAAAATTAATAAGATTACCCCATAAAGATTTTTTAATCCCATATAGAATACCCCCACTGGCTCTTCCATGCAAATTAGATCTTATCGCGGGTGTAAACATTACTTTAAAGTCTTTGAAATATTTTAGAAATTCATTTTGATTCTTTTCTTCAATAAAAGTTTCTATAAGAATTATAACATCAAATTGGTGTAAATATTTAAAAAAATCGGAATGTAAAAGCTTACTTTTGAGACCAGTTATATTATACGAGCATATATTTAATTTTTGAAAAATAGTTGAGTTATGGCAGACGACAGAATTTACCTATTGTGTTTTATCCCTAACATGGTGTGAACTCTGATTTCCAAATGGCGCTCGCTGCGGTTGGAGGCCAAAAGCGGAAGAAGAGCTTGCAATCACGGCCAACCTCGCTCCCTCGCTGCAGTCAAAGTACTCGTAACCACTGTCACCAAATAGTTCACTAATGAGTGACATGTCCGCTGCTGATTTGACCACTAAACCTCGTGAAATTTGATAAACAAAAAGTTGATTGTTGATTTGCAATTTGTTGTCTCCTTTAACGAAAATTCGGGCGTTTGGATTTATCTGCCGCAGATTGTTTTTTATTTCTATTAGTGTTTTTCTTTTTCTTCTTGATAAAAGTGATTGCTCGCGAAATATACTTATTCCGGAGCCTTTGAGCGTGTGCGCGGAGGTAATAAGTTTATCGGTGATCGCCGCTGTTGGAAGTTCGATGATGACAGTTGCTCTTTCAGTGTTGTTGTTGCGTATTTGTCTGGAGCTCTTAAATTGGATTTCTTCGTCTTCATTTAACTTCAGAAGCCCCTTGCAAGTCTGTTTAGCTAATTGGATTGCATCGGTTTCTGTGTCTAAAGGAAGGTGTACCACAATAGACTTATCGTTTGATTTTCGTGAGAGAATTTCCAATTGGGTTTCAAGCAAATCGCATCTTTCTGTCATTAAAGTGAGTTTTCTGCTGAGTTGGGTGTTAAGTGTCTTCAAAGAAAGTATCTCGTTCGAGAGCACCAACAAGTCATTTTTTGTGACTAGATCTTTAAGCTTTTCTTCGAGACTTTCATTTAAGATAGTTTTTAGATCAGCAACTGATAAATCGCCTATTCCCATATTTGCTGCTTTTAGATGAGAAATCTTTTTGTTGGTAGTGTTTTGTTCAGGAGAAATTTCACATAAGTATCGCTTGCGGTTCATCGGCAAATCGTTGTACCGCAATTTGATTTCGATGCAACACGGAGAAAACTTTTTTTTTTATTTTTTGTTTTTCTTTTTGAGCTTGTTTACTTGAGTAAATTTAACTAGCAATTTGCGGTGTTAGTTCAAAGTGATTAAATGAGTGTTTTTACGTTGTTTTTCTTAGGAAGTTACTTGGATTTATAATTTAATTTGAAAAAAAATACGGAGCTTCGAAAATTTTTGCAATTCCACTTTGACAGTTGAAACGTCACTCCCGCCTATATGGAGGACATATTGATTGCTACTTCCGATTTTGATGAACACTTGCTTTTATTACGAACTGTGCTGAGACGAGTTACGCAACGAAACCTTAAGTTAAATCTTGACAAGTGTAAGTTTTGCTATACAGTGTTAGAGTACCTAGGATATGCCGTTACGCCGCGGGGGATTGCCCCGAGTGAATCTCATATTGCCGCTATAAAAAGATATCCAGTCCCGACGAACCAGAAGCAACTGCACTCGTGTCTCGGGTTGTTTTCATACTTTAGGCGATTTGTACCCTCGTTTTCCCGAATTGCAAAGCCGTTGCAAAATTTATTAAAAAGAAATGCCGATTTTGACTTTGACGAACAATGCCGTAATGCATTTATAGAACTTAAATCGAGACTGGTTGAGGCCCCTTTGCTGGCTTTTTACAATCCTGCGAAAGAGACAGAACTACGACGCCAATTCAGTCGGGTTTGGAACTGTCCTGCTGCAAAGGCAAAACGACGGGAAGCTCCATCCGATATCATATTTTTCGAAAACTGCCTCTGATGCCGAATCTAGGTATCACAGTTTTGAGCTTGAGACGCTCGCTATCATTTATGCATTAAGACGTTTCCGAGTTTATTTAGAAGGGATACCTTTCAAGATTATAACCGACTGTAGCTCTTTGACAATGACGTTAGAAAAGAAGCAAGTTAATCCACGGATTGTCCGTTGGGCTTTAGAGCTTGAAAATTACAATTATAAGATTCAGCATCGTAGTGGTCCCTCCATGGGCCACGTAGATGCTCTGAGCCGATGTTAGATTGCTTCCGTTTGGGATGTAGACGAAGTTGATTTTCAAATCCAGGTCGCCCAAGGAGGGGACGACGTAGTTAAGGCTTTGCGGGATCGTATGGAGGTTGAAGAGATTGAAAATTTTGAGCTGACGGATGGGCTTGTGTTCAAAGTAAGGAACAACGGCCGTAAAGTCTTATATGTCCCGAATGAAATGGAGGATAATGTCATCCGGTTAATTCACGAAAAATATGGATATCAGGCAGTTGATAAGTCTTACGATAAAATTGCCAGAATTTATTGGTTCCCAAGTATGCGAAGAAAGGTCGAGAAGTTCATTCAAAATTGCTTCAAGTGCCTCATGTACGCCGCCGCTGTTCGTTCCAATGAAGGGAGTCTGTTTAATATCCCCAAGAAGCCTGTACCATTTGATACTATTCACTTGGACCATTTCGATCCGCTGCCGTCGATAAACTCAAAAAGGAAGCATATGTTGGTCATAGTAAACGCTTTTACGAAATTTGTTAAGTTGTACCCGACGAAATCCACAAGTACGAAAGAAGTGGTGGCAGCACTAGGAAAATACTTTCAATATTATAGCCGGCCTAGAAGAGTTATTACCGACAGGGGTACGTGTTTCACATCTACCGAATTTGAGGACTTTTTGCTGAATCGGAACATAGGGCATGTTAAAGTAGCAGTGGCTTCTCCCCAGGCGAATGGACAATTGGAGCGAGTCAACAGAGTGATTGAAGCTATGCTGGAAAAATTATGTGAACCTGTTAATCATGCCGATTGGTCATCTAAGCTACTTCAGGTAGAGTTTGCCGTTAATAATTCTATCCACAAGGTGACGAAAAATTCCCCTAGTATGTTGCTGTTCGACGTAGAGCAGCGAGGGGAAGTAATAGACGAAATTACAGAGCATCTAGCCGATAAATTGAGTTTAGACAATCCTCGAGATCTCCTACAAGTTAGGGCAGAAGCTTCAAAAGAAATTGATAGGTATCAGGAGTATAATTTGAGTTATTTCCTCAGGCACGGTAAGAAGTCTAACGACTATGGAGTTGGCAACTTTGTGGTTATGGCAAACGTTGATACTACCGTGGGGACAAATAAAAAGTTTTTGCCGAAATTCCGTGGACCTTATGTTGTACATAAAGTTCTAGGAAATGATCGATATGTGTTACGCGACGTCGAAAATTGCCAGTTGACTCAGCTGCCTTACGATGGGGTTGTTGAAGCAAAAAGAATGCGGAAGTGGCTTCCTAGACCTATTGACGAGGCTGTAATTGTTGAGGACCGGAGTAACACTCCAGATGTAGGTTTAAGTTGTAATCAATAACTTTGTTTAATTATTATTGTAAATTTATTTGTTTTGCTCGTGGAAGACCAAATGTCAGGTTGGCCGAGTTGTAAGCATTGTGTTTTCATTAATTTTTATTTGTCACTGAACACATTCCTTTGACGAACGTCATCTGCGTTCTATAAATTGTAACCAGTTTAAGTTTAAGAAGAACTGCTACTCTCACTGCAACCAACTTCAGTGAGAATCCCACCTTTTTTCTGTCACTTGAATTGTAAAAACCGACAGCGACGAGTGTACGCAGAAGACGAAAAAATAAAGATAATGAAAATTATCCAGAGTCATCGGTATTTTTTTGCGTTAAGTTTTAAGTTTAAAATTTAGTATTTCATTTACCAATTTCCAATCTTTTTTTGAAATACCTTTGATCTCACGAAACTTATTAACATAGAAGTTATTTTTACATAAGAAAACATCCCTTGAAATATCTTTACATAATTGCTTGTAAGCAATAGTGAAACCAGCTTTATTAGGGTATTTAGTCTTTTTTGTGTAGAGTTTGTTCTTGTATTCAATTTTTTTAAGTAAGTCAACAGTAATCCAGGGTCTTAGTTTCTTTAATTTTGACACACATTATAAGACTGTAATCTCGAAAAATTTGTTGATTGAAATTGTAATAAAACACTAGCAAGTGTTAAAATAATAATGACTTTTAATTAATGTCAACTATTACTGTATTTTTGTTCTCGATTTGTTTTTTTTTATTTGGTTTTTCTTGATGTTTTCGCCGCCTGTTCTTTTCCTCGCAATGGTTTTTTACTCCCTCCCTGTTTTTCGCTGTTGCTTAACCATCTAGCCTCGTTGTTCATAATCTACTAAAAAATACCGCTTCTAATTTGTTTCTTTTGAGGTATTCCTCTGGTGGTTGATCTAATAAGGGCATTTTAGATATGCGATGCTAGCGCCGATATTGCACTAAAGGTTTTTCGGCGGTGGCGTTCAGACAGCAACACCGGTGACTTTTGAAGTCGACGACATCCCACCCCTCGTGATTCCTAAGGGTGATTCACCATTTAATGGAAGTACAGCTAGTTTGGAAGCGGGGCGGCGGAAAGACCCCCGCTGCGTATTAACTTCGGCATTCTTAACTTGTAGATCCTTGGTTGTAAAAATCGTAACTACCTTACCTCGCTGCCATTTGCTTAAAAGAAGACTGGCATCACATATAACTACTACATTTCCACCTTTTCCAAAATCGGTCCTTTAGTTGTGGGCCTATCCTCCACTGCTCTCGACAACATATTGATAACTCATCGAGATTTGGAGTTTGTACAATCAATTAAAAAGTGGTTGGGAGTTATGGTTTCCCCCTCCTCAGACGATACTGTCAACTCTGTTAGCGGTCTTGAGTTTAGTATATTCTCCGCCAGTAGTAGTAGGCTTCGCAGTGTTCCAACTCTTGGTACTTCCTCTTTTTTTTGATTATTGATTTGATTTGATTTATTAGCTGTGTTATGCTATTTACAATATTTGCAATTCAATTTGTAATAGGCAGGAACAGGAGTGGAAAGGCAGTTTGGAATTCAAAAAGGGGTAGGATGACCGGATGAGGAAGCAAGGTAGGGAAATTTGGGATTTTGCGAGGGAATGTTGACTTCCGGAAACGTGGCACGCTGGCTCTGCACGACTGAGCTCGTCAGAATGGGGGGATTCTTGTTCCCGAAAATCAACAGCGGACGGACGGTTACCACTTTGAGAAGCGCTTAGTTGTTATGAGCGCGGCCAATACCCACCCAACCTGGAAGTTCATTGGCCTCAGAACTTCCCCATAATGTGTGTATCCTCGCAGTTAAGTCATCCGCCGATATATTTTTAACTTACCTTAGTCCACCCCCTGAAAAAGAAAACCTCACCACATCATCGTGTGATCACGTATCCTCAAAAAAAGAACGCATTTAATTTCAATAGCGTGATTTTTTTATTTAAATAACCTAACATTTAACAAAAATATATAAGTAATTAAAAACTAGAGTCACCATGACAAAAATGGTCTTTAACGAGCAAAGAAGATTGTATAGTAACCCTAGATAATATAAATCAAACAAACAAAAATTTTTATATACAAAAGAAATAAATATCAGGATATTAATCCTTTAAAAAAATGTATTTCCTTACCCAAAATAAGGAAATATAAAAAAAATAAATAAACAAAATTAAACTCTAACAAGAGTAAAGAATAATGTGGTAATTCTTAACAAAACATACCAAAATAAATAAATAACAAAATCAAAAAAAAACTAAATAAACTTTGACAAAAAAATATTGGGATGGTAACCCTTAACCAACAAAATTTTATCAAAATAAATAAATGATAGCATGGTAACTCTATATGATATCTTTACCATGAACAAAAACTCTCAAAAATAAACGATATGATGGTAACCCTTAACAACAAAAAAATCTTGAAACAAAATTTTGCAAAACTCGTAATAAAAATCTAACCAATATTTCGTTTTCGCCCTATGCAGTCCTTATCCCTCACCTTTACCGAATTCTTACCTAAATCGAGCTCGATGTAGGTTTCGAAGAGGGGCACCTTAACTCTATGAACAAAAAAAAACCAGGGAAAACTTAATTGAGGTTAGAGGAAACGTGTATAAAGTAACCAAATTGATACTCTTTGTTCCAAGATGTCCTGGTGCTAATACCAAACAGGAACTATGTGGGTATGTACCAAAAAAAATTACGCTTATTTTCTTATACTAATGCAAACAAATTTTCTTAACACTATAATCGTTGACGGTTCGCCATATAATTTATTCCATTTTAAAATTTAATGAATAATTTTCGTTCCTCAATATGCACACCAATGCAATAGGCGTTGTGACGTCAAAAACGTGATGGGTTTTCGACCCCTTGCAGCACCAACGTGCAGGAGACTTCGATGGCCGATGTACCACGTAAGTGGTCTCAAACATATATTTCGGCGTTTTCAAAATTTCACACCACAATGCACTTATATATTGCAGGCCACACAACGATTAAAATATTGGCGGTCACGACTTCCTTTTTGGGTGTCTTTTGACGGATAGTTTATGACCGCCAGGTGACCTTCACGTAGTGCTAAGATAATTTCCTAATCAAAAAAAATCTTTTTAAATTAACTATCCTAGATACAACTTAAACTAAAACTCACAGATTGGATTTTCCACTGATTTTATGCACAAAAAAAATTCTTAAACTGCCTAGTTAGGTCTTGTGAAAATTGTTTAATTACTCGTAATATCTTCTCTTTTTTTTTGTTCTTATTAATTCGTTTTATTTGTTGTGTTTTATGTATCTTCGCACTACTTTTGACTGGTGGACGTGTGATCAGTCCAGGGACTTTACTTATTATGAACAAATGTTCTCCCGACTTGAATCAGCAGACCATCATCCGTTTGGAGCTAACAACAACCACACTACCTTCCCGCTAGTGGCCAAATACCCATCATCCGATCTTGGATCCTACCAATCATAACCAGCAATTCATATTTTGAATCTCCCGCTCTCCTCATCGACCAAAAGGTTGGAGTATTAACTCGCGCCAATAATTTGCCATCGTGAATGTGCCCTATACTCCGAATTGTCACGGATGACAACTGACAACTCAAACAGCTGTTGAAAATTGCAATTCGCTCGCTGCGTGTGGCCAAACAAAAGCAGAGCTACCACTGAGCAGTGGCGTGTCGCGGCGAGCATTGTTACGAGAGAGAGGGCGAGAGCCATTATCCTGACCTTTTCTCCTTTCAAGGCTCCTGGACCTGATGGCATAAATCCCATACTCTTGCAAAAGGGTATCGAGATTTTGCTCACACTGCTAACTAGAATCTACAGAGCCAGCGTGGCTCTGCGACATATTCCTTTGGCCTGGAGAAGAGCTAGGGCGGTTTTCATTCCCAAACCGGGAAAGGCCGCCTAAGATCTTCCCAAAAGCTTCAGGACTGTTAGCCTTTCATGATTTCTGTTAAAGGGCCTTGAAAAACTGATTGACGTACGGCTTAAGAGCATTTCAGCTTCGCTGGATATTCATGATAGCCAACACGCCTATCAAAAAGGCAAGTCCACTGAGACGGCATTAACTATGCTCTTGCTGTCTTCATGGATATTGAGGGTGCCTTTGACAATCCCACCTTTTGCAGAATTGAGTCTGCCTTAACACTGAAGGGCGTCGATTCTACAACTGTGGAATGGATCCTGGAAATGCTTAGGAGCAGAGAAGTTACAGCTGCTGTTGGCGGCGCGCTGTTAAAGACTTTGCGCAGGGCGGTGTACTTTCCACTACATTGTGGAACCTGTTGGTCGACTCCTTGTTTAGAAGACTTGATGGGGAAGGTCACCCTGTTATTGGGTACGCTGATGATGTGTGCATTATTATCAGCGGCAGGTTTTTATAAACTTTTTGTAAGCGGATGGTAACAGCGCTCAATAGTGTTGGGAGTTGGTGCCGCGAGCAAGCTCTGTCAGTCAACCCCGCGAAGACTGAGATGATGCTGTTCACGAGTAGAAGGGCAATACCTCAAGTGAGGTGGCCTTACTTCCAGGGCACTCAATTAAAGCTATCAAGCAAGGTTAAGTATCTGGGTATTGTGTTAGATCCAAAGCTTAACTTTTCTGAACATTTGGTTGCTAGGATTTCGAAGGCAACTAACATTCTCTGGCAGTGCCGTAGGATGTTCAGCAGAACCTGGGGACTTAGTCCCAGGCTGGTTCACTGGATTTACACGTGCATCGTTAGGCCATACCTTATGTATGGTGCGATTGTATGGTGGGCTAGAGCTCACATCCTCAAACGTCAACTGTCGAAGCTACAGCACCTTGCGTGCTTATGCATTACAGGTGCGATGAGAGGAACTCCCACTGCTGCTATGGAAGTGTTGCTCTGTTTACCTCCCTTGCAGTTCCTTGCTGAGAGTGAGGCCAGAAAATCACTATACCGTATGTGTGTAGTACTTGGACGGCAGGTCAATCTCGGTGATGGGGCCAGAGGTGCTAGGTACAGAGCTCTCTATGACAGCCTACCTGGCCATCGGGGAGAACCACTTGACACTGTGTGCATGAAGCAAGTCTTTGAGCGCCGTTTTCAGGTCATCCTTCCTGAACGGCAGGAATGGAACTGTGAGGGGTGGAATGGCTTGAAGCCGGGTGATGTCATCGTCTATACCGATGGCTCACTCATTGACGGTATCTCCGGAGCCGGGGTCTACTCTAGAGACTGTCGGATAAATCTATCTGCAGCCTTGGGTAGACAAACAACTGTTTTTCAGGGAGAAATCTTTGCGATTGCTACTGCCGCAAATATCCTGTTAAGGAGAAGGATTAAGGGTAAAACCTTATACATCTGCTCAGATAGCCAAGCCGCTATCAAAGCCTGTTCGGCTGGTTCTCCCAAGTCAAGAATAGTTGAGGAAACCATGGTTAAGCTTAACCGTCTGGGTAGATGTAACTCGGTATCACTTGCCTGGGTTCCTGGGCACACAGGTATCGATGGAAATGAAAGAGCGGATGCTCTGGCCAGGAAGGGCTCTTCAACAGCCTTCATTGGCCCACGACCATCTATAGGATGCTGCTCATTCGCCCACAAACGTGAAATGGATTCGGCTCTACGCCAACAACATTCCGAATACTGGCATGACCTGGTCTCATGCAGGTATTCGAAGAAGCTAGTGGACGGTCCGAAAATCAGCAGAGCTAAGTTTTTGCTTGGACTAAACAGGAAAGACTTGAGACCTTTGATTGGTCTCGTCACCGGTTTCAGTCGTCTTAACGAGCACCTCAAAACCATCCACATTAGGAGCTCGGGCCTATGTGAGTGCTGCCTGGAGGCGGATGAAACGGTATCTCACTTCATCTGTGAATGTCCGGCTTTCGCCAGAACCAGGCTCACCACTATAGGCAAACAATTCGTCAACGAAGATGAGATGGGGGGCATTGAACTTGCTAATATTCTTCGCTTTGCCAAGGGTACTGGTAGGTTCTCCCTCACTGTATCTAACTAATCGTCAATAACCAGCGAGCGGGCAGCTATGCTGAAGTACAATGGACCAATAGGTCTATGTGCTTGTCATCTACTGATGACCCAACTGCACATACAATACAATACAAATAATCGGTTGTGATGCTAACGCTCATCACACCGTATGGGGCAACTCAGATATTAACAACAGAGGTGAGTCACTTTTTGAATATCTTTTAAGTACTAACCTCATTGTCTATAACCTAGGTAATGAACCCACATTCATTACCAAAAACCGACAAGAAGTCTTTGATATTACTCTTGTCTCCGATACCATCAACGACATGATAACGGGTTGGAAAGTATCGGCTGATCATTCGTTCTCTGATCACCGATATCTTTTATTCAACCTTAACGTTGATCCTCCATGCCAACCTTCCTTCCGCAATCCTCGGAAAACCAACTGGCCATTATACAGAGAAACTCTATACAAACGTGTTAACTCTGAACTCTTAAGTCCCTCCTGTAACTCCAACGAGCTCGACAATAAAGTCGATGAGCTTACTCTTGCCTTTAACGAAGCAATGTCTGCATCGTGTCCGCGCGTACAACCTAGGGGGAAAAAGAAGCCTCAGTGGTAGTCCACTGAGCTGGGACCACTTAGAAAGGAGTGCACTAGACTCTTCAATCTTGCTAAAAACTCAAAAGCTATAAACGATTGGGACTCCTACAAGGAATTCCTCAAATTATACAAAAAAGAATTAAGGAAAGCCAAAAGAACGTCATGGAGACTCTTCTGTGGAAAAATAGAAGAATCCTCTGAGGCATCTAGGCTAAGAAAAATCCTTGCTTCGAATCCTACTATGCCTAGCTGCCTTAAGAAGGCAGACGGCTCTTGGACGACATCTAGCGAAGAATCGCTCAATCTGCTACTTGATACTCACTTTCCAGGTAGCTCCAATATTACCGGCAATTATAGCCTTAACAGGTCACATGCACAGGTAACTTACCCTCACGGTCTGATAACTAGGGACAAGCTGACTTGGGCGCTACAAAGCTTCAAACCCTTCAAGTCTGCAGGACCAGATGGCATAATACCTGCCGAACTACAAATGTCAGCGGATATCATCCTGTCTGTGCTGGAGATGATCATGATAAGCTGTCTAAATCTGGTACATATCCCCCGGGCTTGGAGAGAAGTAAAAGTGGTTTTTATACCCAAGGCTGTCAAATATTCCCATATCAGTCCAAAGGACCTCGGACCTATTAGTCTATCTTCATTCCTCCTCAAAACGCTGGATTGATTGATTGATATCCACCTCCGTATGCACATAAACCCGCAATTTCTGTCTACAGCTCAGCATGCCTACTGTAAGGGAAAGTCGGTGGAAACCGCTCTTCATTCCTTAGTACGCACAATCGAATACTCCCTCCATCACAAGGAGTATACCATGGTTGCTTTCCTTGACATAGAAGGCGCCTTTAGCAACGTTAACACATCTGCAATCGCAAACGCACTGGCAGAACTGAATGTGGTTAGCTCGCTTAGTGAATTGATCAATCTACTGCTAAATAGTCGGATTATCAATTCAAAACTGGGCGTAACATCTGCTAGGAGGTCTGTCAGTCGAGGGACGCCGCAAGGCGGTGTTCTTTCTCCCCTTCTCTGGAATTTGGTGGTGAACAAACTACTGATAAACCTGGAAGGGGGGGGGGCTGCAGAGTGATAGCCTATGCGGATGATGTTGCCATTGCCGTCTCTGGGAAACACCTTAACACCATAAAGGAACTCCTGCAAAACGCTCTTAACAAGCTAACGAGATGGGCTAATCGGTGTGGACTGGGCGTTAACCCCCACAAAACCGAGTTGGTCCTCTTTTCCAGGAAATATAAAATTAGCGGTACAAGCTTAACTTTCTCTGGCGAAGCAAAATTTTTGGGTCTAATCTTCGAAAGGAAGTTAAGCTGGAAACCCAATATACAAGAAAGACTCAAGAAAGCTACAGTAGCACTTTTCTCTTGTAAAAAAGCCATTGGCAACAAGTGGGGTATACAACCCCGCATTACGCACTGGCTATATACATCGGTGGTAAGACCAATTCTTACTTACGGGGTGGTTGTCTGGTGGACTGCTCTAGAAAAAGCTATAAACCGCGACAAGCTGGGCAAAGTTCAGCGTTCAGCGTGTCTATGCATTAGCGGAGCACTCCGAACTACCCCCTCCGCTGCTCTGGACATTCTGCTACACCTGATACCCCTTGATATATTTAGCATGCAAACAGCGGCATGTTCCGCTGTCCGCTTAAAAGCTACCTCGCAGTGGACCAATAACAATATTGGCCACTCCATTATTCTAGACTACTTTAAGTCTCTACCCAGAATTATAGACTACACCATACCCCGTTTGCAGTTCGGAAAAAACTTCTAAATCACCATCTCTTCCAGATCATTCTGGGATGATGATGCATTTGCGAATGATAAAGCGATCCACTTTTACACCGATGGATCAAAAACTACCGATGGGGTAGGTGGTGGAGTCTTCTCAGAAAAGCTAAATCTTAGCCTCTCTTTCCGTCTTCCTGATTACTGTAGCGTGTTCCAGGCGGAAATTTTGGCGATAAAAGAAGCCCTGACGTGGCTGAAGAGGAATGTGATATCCTCAAAGGATATACGTATCTTCTCGGATAGTCAGGCCGCTATTAAGTCCCTGGACTCAGTCTCTTCAAATTCCATCATAGCCCAAGACTGCCGATCATCTCTTTCGGAGATGGCAGACCAGTTCAATATTCACCTCTGTTGGGTGCCGGGGCATAGGGACATTCCAGGTAACTGCAGGGCAGATGATCTCGCCAAAAAAGGAACCACATTACCTCCTTTACCTGATAAAGGTTCCCTAGGTATACCAATCGCTACTTGTAAACTCTTGTTTAAGCTATCCGCAATCGAGAGAACAAACCTTAGGTGGACGAGTAGTAATACATGTCTAGCGACTAAGCGGATCTGGCCAAAGCTGGATCTGCGACGCTCTAAATGTCTAATCTCATTAAACCGACTGCATATTAACTCCACTATAGGTGTTATCACAGGTCACTGCTTAATAGGCAGGCACGCATCCAGACTCGGTGTGTGCTCAAATGACTTCTGCAGAAGCTGCATGGACGAGGAGGAGGAGGAGACTGTACTTCACCTTCTCTGCACGTGTCCTGCGCTCTCCCATAGAAGAAATCTCCATCTAGGGGACTTCTTGTTCAATGACACAAGCGACTTAGCCAGCGCTAGAAGTCTTTCGCGCTTCATAAGAAGCTCCTACTGGTTCAACGAGCAGTGAGGGTAATCCCCAGATCTGTGTGGTACCACAATGGACCTATCATTGGTCTAAGTGTGTTGGCTTTGGCTGACAGCCACGTCTACCTAACCTAACCTAACCTAACCCTACCAAACCAACCATTTGTGTTTTTTTGGATCGTGGAAGCAGCGGTCACCCTAAATAAGGACCAGTTCGGCACGACCTTTAGATTTAAGAGCACATATATAATTATCTTTTTTTTCAGCTCTAGGTTTAAAAAGTTATTTAGTTTTCTAAGAAGGCAGGAGCTTACCGTTTTGTGAGCCGCCCTACCTTATTCATATAAGTATTTCAATAAGTACCACGCGTTCCCGGACGGAACGTTAGTCAATGACCTCCAATCAAAGGAAGTCGAACCGGACATTCACACAACCGGCTATGTCAAATCCGTCTAACGGCGGACAGCTCGACAAGTCGTGGAAACAGCCACGCCGAGTTGCAAGAGGACTGGGAAGGAAAGTCTCAGCTTCGAACCGTGCGTCAATCACGCTACGGCCCGAACATTCAGGTGCTCAGAAGATGGCGCCGCCGGATTCGTTTCGTTACAAGACGACCCTAACGGAAGCGAGGATTTCGAACAATATGTTCAACAGGTCGTAGCAGCAACCGTAGGAGCAAGGAGAGGCGATGAACTGCGTTTCATCCGCGAGGAGTTAGACCGCAGTCGAGCCGTAATGAGGCAAGACATGGCCGTGGTTCTTCGAGAAGCGGTCATGGGCCCAAATGCACTTCGCATTCGCGATCCTTACGGACCTGAACCGACTCACCCTCAGCAAATCCGTCAGCCCTCAACTTCTCCACCCCTACGTAATCCACCACCTAATACGGCAGGCGGAGACCATTCGGACAGTCGTCCGGAAGATATTCTAGGAGCAAGCACTCCTCCAAGAGCAGCTCCTAATGACAATCGGCAAGCGTACCCCGTACATATGGCCAGAGGCGCGAATGTGGACAACTTCCTGGCTCAACTGAGTCAGATGAATCTCGAGGATTCAACGCCACGTCAAGCAGTAGCGCAACCTATTTCATCGCAGGGACCCTCGCATGCGAGTTCGTTCCCGCGATATCACAATATCCCCAAGTGGGATCTCCATTTCGACAACGAGGAACTCTCAGTCGACGATTTCCTGCTACAAGTGAAGCGACAACGGGAATCGTGTAACGCGACTTGGGCAGACGTCGTCCTCAACTTTCATCATTTGGTGCGAGGACAGCCCAAGGTATGGTTTTGGGGCTGGATAAAGAAGAATCCACACGCCTCATGGAAAGCTTTACGCATAGCCCTTTTGGAACAATACCGCAGCCTCGAGTCGGATTTCGATATTTTCCGACAGTTGTCGGCTAGACTTCAAGGCGATCAAGAAACCTTTGATGCCTATTATGGGAACCTGTTAAGGCTGAATGCCAAACTAAAGTATCCCAAAGCGAATCGCGAGCTCATCGAGATCGTGAAACGGAACGTGAAACGGCAGATCGGTCAATATTTGCTTACTTTCTACACGTCGGACATGGCAGAACTTGTTTATGTCTGTCGTGTTGAGCGTTTCCTCGCGGAAGCGCAAGGTAGCCACCCGAGCAAGTCCCGATTCACGACAACCGTACCGTTTCGTCGAACTGTCAGCGAGCTCACCGATTCGGAATTGCCAGAGACCAACTCCGCGGACGCAAGCGTGGAGGCATTAGCCTTTCGCCAGCGAGACCGGCACCCTGATTTGTTGGATCTGCAGAGAACCGGGACACTCAATGTATGAGTGCCTCAAGCTTCCGCAGAAACCTTTCTGTCTTCGTTGCGGCAACGAACTTTTTTTTTTCAATCGGAATCGACCAAAACAAACCGTCGTTCAGAACCACGATGAGAGCGAGCGACTCGACTTACATCTCGTAATCGATCGCGATAGAAGTGAACAGCCGAGTATCGTTAGATTAAACCAGGGCGGGGCAGACCTATGATTATCTTTTCCTTTTTTTATTCAATGACCTTAAATCGCAGCAACATATATAGGTGGAACGTCAATGTGCGCACATCGGCTGAGAATTTAACACCACGTAAGTCCATTTGCATTACCTATATTACCTTTACTGTTGGGATTTTCCAACTACATATTATATTCTTATATTGAACGCATACATAAACTATATATAAAAGGGAAGGGGGACTAGTCTTAGGGTCACACCCGCGGGACATTCGAGTCGTTGGGAACATATTAAGTACTCTGTCGCGCGTTCCATTACAGGCGTTACCCTCCGGGCTGACTCGAGTCATCCTCGGATATGTCTCTTATTGGGAGAGTATAACAATCGGTCGTTTACCAAACGGGTGTCGCCAAAATACATTCGTTCGCGTTCGTTACTGCCCTACCATGACCTTTATGTCATTGTCGTGTCTTAGTTTACTAATTATAATTTAAGTTCGAATAAGTGGATAGCTTATAAAGATAGTATGTAAGCAGTTACCCTAGATCGCCATACGCAGTAAGAATTTTTTTTTCCCTTCTGTAACCATCGATATTGTTGGTTGACTTTTTTTTTGGACCTTCCGTCCCATAGAGCGGACATTTTTTTTTTCTTTTTATATATCTATATATATATATATTCATCCTTTTTTTCGTCTTCTATATATATATATATGTTTTTATTTATGTATCTATATATGTACATGATTATTATTACATACAGATATGCAGATACATATATATATATAGATACACATATAATATAGAGATGCATAAGTGCGTAGAAGTATTGACGTACGGACCTATGCTTAGATATATATATAGATATGCATCCCTAGCCCTATTATATATGAATATATATATATTAATAGTAATAAATAGAGGCATCTGTATGTAAATAGATACATTGGTTGTAAGCTGATTGTAACTTAGGAACCGCAACTAGTAATTTGTAAGTTAAGGTTGACGTGTAGTTAGAACACTTGTTCTGGCGATCCGCAATAGGCAATTATTCTTTATTATTTCTTGCATATTGTAATAGGAACCAGGTGGTATACCTAGCATCTGAGATTCGTTCGGTTATTATGTACCTCTGTCTGTATAATAAATATCTTTATCGCCATGAAGGCTCAGCCAGCAACCGCGTTGTTAATAATTTCCACTAGCGACGGGATGCCAACTAGCATCATGCACTAAGTAGTTAGAGGTCAGCGAAGAGAGGTCGAGGTCGACATCAGCCACCACAGTGTGGACAACATCATGGAGTAAGGCGCTCTAACCCGGTTAGGGGCCTCACTCCTTTTCAGAGCAGGGGCCATCGCGAGTGGAGCGATGCGGTGGCCAAAGGTGTCCGCAATACTTATATTTATTGCGGCGGGGTGGGCCAGTTCAGGAGAAATCTTACATCTTCTTCTTCTCCTTAATTCGGCAAAAGTCTAAAATTTCTTGTGTTCTTCTTTTATAACCCTGGTGGTCCAGGTGGTCCAGGTGGCCGCTAAAATTCTCAAGTCGCGTCTTCTTCGGGCCGGAGAGGCTATCCTTCGGGATAGTGGAGGGTGGACTAGGACTCTTTTGGTACCGGCGACGGTTCATCGTGTCGTCCGAGGTCTAGTCCACCAAAAGGAATTTCAGGCATGTAAATAACGAGATAACCCCAGTTCGAGCTCTATAGCAAGTTCCCGCTGCCGCCGACGAGCTAGCACGGGGCGGCCATGCCTGGCTATGAGTGGTCGAACAACCCCTCACTAATATTAATTCGTTGACGAAGGCGGACTCTTGGCAGTCTGTAGGCCAGAGCCGTCGACGTCCTAAGCAGTCGACAGGCATTCAGTAGAGGACCGCGGCTGTGTGTGTTTTTGTTCCCTTTTAGGTTCTTGGGTTTCCGAAGCCGACAAGTCAGAGGAGGGGAAGGAGTGTGCGGATGCGAGGTAATGCATGCGCGTCATTATAGATGGCGCTGTGTCCTTGCCGCCTAGCACCGCATTCTCTTTGTAGTTACAGATGCCGACCAACTTGGGGCACGAGTGGACACAAGCATCAGCCTAGAACACCAAGGCCCAAGAAGCTTTGTGTGGTGGTAAGAGTTTGCCCGTGTGGTCGCTTGACGTGGCTCTAACGTTACAAATTGTTGGATTAAATAAGTGAATTATTACAATAATAATCAAGAATTAAAAGACATTGAAAGAGAACTAATAAAGATTGTGAACCGCGATAAAGAAGTGCAATAGATGACAGCAGTGAAAAGTATAGAGAAAAAGTGGAAGTATTGAATAAGAGAAAAGTTATTGTTTATCTAAAGTGATTAATTGTGAAAGTGAATTGTTGGATTAAATAAGTGAATTATTAGAATAATAATTAATAAAGATTAATTAAATAGAATTACGTTTTATCGTTTTGAATCCTAGTCTGGATGTAACAGTATTATGTCAATACCTTCGCAGATCAGAGATTATAGCCGTGTTTCTTTGCACGCGGATATAGGCATGGCATTAAAAAACGACCATCGCCGCTTAAGAATTAATCAAAAAAAAACTTGGTAGCACACATGCACCGTGACACAGCTGTAAGTTGTAGTTAAGAAATTTGTATTGAAAATCCTGAAATTGAAAAATATTTACTTCCGCCAATTGAAATTGATGCCAAGCATATTCTAAAATTATGAAAAACAATTTCACATTAACAGATTTGCTAAATTCAATTACCTTTATAATGAGGTTTGAAAAAAAAATAATAATAAAATCAGGAACAAAATATTCAGCGGGATGTGTTAGTCTTCGGAGGGAAGTCAAACTTTGACATTTCCTGAAAAATTCATCGGAAGGATTCATCAGAAACGAAGAAAATGGGTTTTGGAAGCACTGTTTATCCCCGCTAACTGACTTAGCGGCGATAGCTATCCCCGCCATTGTATATAAACTCTATAGTACTATCATGAAGACCATCGACGGGGTCGCCACCTGGTGGTCCAACATGGCATGTTACCTTCCACATGCCAATGCACAAACCATTATATGGATAGCAAAACTGTATCGCATTCATATTCATCCAATTCCCCAAAAAGAATGAAGATGAATGTTTGTTTACATTTGGAAATCGTTGGATGGCTCTGGCTTTGTCGTTAGAAAAAGATGGATAATGGTAGCTTTTTATATAGCAAGAAAAACACAAGTTTCGTGTTTTGTTTTCATAAATGCATGATTGCAGGTGTGTGTGTAGTGACTGTATTGCAAATTTGTTCACCTATGCGTGTAAAAATAAAATAAAATTATGGTATTACCGATATTGGTGGGAAATTGTATCAGATATTACTTTTTCTTGTTATTTCGTTTTGCGCAGGTATATGAGAAGGAAGATGACACAGGTAACGTTGGTGGTTGACGGTAGGGCGAAAAGGCGAAGGAATAATATCGGGTAGACTTATGCCATATTATTTGTTTGCTCTGAACTCTGATTGAAGTTTGGGGTAGATTATGTTTTCTGGTATTTAATACTATTGGTATGTATGTGTATGATGATGAAATGATTTTTTGTTATAATTTATATTTGCAAGTGAAAAATGGATATATATTCATATTTAAAGGTAGGGGCGATGGTGGATAAAGAAAGGTGGGAGAATTGTCATCGAGTTGATTGATGGTATACCTATTATTTGTTGGCTTCGATGAAAGTTTGGGGTAGGTTATGGCATATTGCAATTAGACCATCACAATCACCTGTAACATGTTTCTTTGTATTCAATACAATTGGTGTCTGTGTTCACATCAGTGAAGGAGATTTGCATTTCAGCAAATACCTTTTCAATGAAGCATTGAGGAAGGTCACTTGGTGGTATTTTTTGCTTAATGGAGACTGCTTGCTTGTTTCTCTTTTGCATTAAACATGTTCTAACATTAGATATACTTCGAGTCATTAAGAACGTCATTAAAAAGATTATGCTGGCTAATTCCAGTTTTAGCTAAGCTCCAGCTGTTCAGTTTGGAACAACAGGAGAAAAAACTGTTCGCAAATTGCAACTGTCCTTGTAAAAAAAACCTCTTCTTTTAAACGTTATAAAATGTGTGTCCTTTATTTGGTAAATCACCGCTCATTTTATAGGCATAATACATTGATTTGACAATTTACTTTTGACATTTATCGATAATTTCCCTTTGGGGAAATTGTGGTGGGTGTGTTGGTTGTGTTGATTGCTCCTGCACCTTTGTTGAAGTCATCAACATTCTCCCCCACCGATGAGCGAAGGTCATCAGTTTGTCTGCTACCAGTATTGTTTTGCCTCACTGTACTTGGATCTATGTTGTTGCTTGTAAGATTCTCAGTATACCTTCCCATGCGTTTCATTACATGAAAAGAAACAAGAAATTATTATATATGTTTACATATAGACAAAACAAAGAGAAACAGTAAGCTGAACGAAATGATAATACAGCATTGGTAAGCAATGCTACACGAAAACCCGCTCTTTTGCTCTCCTTTTTTTTGACGCTGATGAATGTTTACGCTGCTTTCATTGATAATAGCAGGGCACCGTGCCGGTGGTGGGTTTGGCTTGCCCTAGTGCTGTTGTTGTGTTGCTGCAGTCGACGACGAAGACGATGACGATACGAACTAGTTTCGGTGTTTACTTTTCGGTGTCGGTTTAGCGGGAAATTATTATCGAGTGTTTTCGTTGTTTTAAAGTTTAATTTCGGTTTACTAATTTAATTAATTCCTTTGTGTGTGGTGTTGTATATAATTATACACATGATTCATGTAAGTATCTTCTTTATAAATTAAATTGAATTCATCTGGTTGTTTTCTTCGTGGTATTTTTTTTTGTTTTGTTTTGCTCGTGTGCTGCGTCCATTGATTTATGTGTGGGTGACTATTGGTGCGGTAGCAACGAGAGCGTAAGAAGTGTTGTGTGTGTGATCTGAGACTAGGTATTTTTTTTTGCTATTGATTTGAATGGGATTGGGATCTGATTTGTGTTCTCTCCAGGTTTTCAATGTGCTAGCAGAGAGTGGACTGTAGTGGGTGTGAGGTGTGTTAGAGTGAGTAAGAAGAGTTGATCTCATTGAGTTTGAGGTTTGAGTGATTTTAATGTATGTTTGTTGTGTTGGGTATGACGACAGTGGTGTTCATGAGTTTTCGTACTGTCTCATTATAAACAATGTTTGTTTTATTTTTGATGTGTTTTATGTGTAATTATTTGTGTGCTTCTTGATTTAGAAAATTGTTAGAAAATTCTTGGCATTATTTTTTATTGGATGTGCGCGAGTAATGAGGTTTTGTTTGTTTTGTATTCTCTGGTTGTTCTGTCTTGTTAATTGGAAGAGGGTAGAGTTTGGTTATTGGGCGTCGGAATTCTCCTTGTTGAGTTTTTACCTTAACAACCCGTACAATATTATCTGCCCCGGGGTATGTTTCCACAATACGGCCTGAACTCCATTTTGCTGGGAGGAGTCGTTCGTCTTTAATAAGAACCAGGTCTCCTGTCTTCACCTGGGGCTGCGGTTTTAGCCATTTTGGGCGCTGTTGTAGGCGACTTAAGTATTCTGTCTGCCACTGCTTCCAAAATACTTGCAGATGCGCCTGAATCGTCTTCCAACGATCAAGGTAGCCTTGCTTGCATATGGTTAAGTCTGGTTCCGGAACTGTGAAGAGGGTCTCCTGAAAGTCTTCTGGAACTTCGGTGAGGGGACATAGAGGTCTCGAATTTAGACACGCTTCGATTTGGCTCAGAAGCGTGGCGAGCTCTTCGTAGGTTAGTGTCCCGTTTCCAACAATCCTTTTAAGGTGGAACTTAACACTCTTCACTCCTGCTTCCCACAATCCTCCGAAGTGGGGAGAAGCCGGTGGAATGAAGTTTCACTTAGTTCCATGGGTTGCTAGAACGTCCGCGATATCTCTCCAATCCTGAATTCCACTTTTCATTAGCCGTCGTAGTTCTGCATCAGCTCCCACGAAGTTTGTGCCACAGTCGCTGTACATCTGAGCACAAACCCCACGTCGTGCCGCAAATCGTCGAAAGGCGGGGAGAAATGCTTGGGTGGTCAAGTCGGTGACCGCTTCCAGGTGCATCGCTTTGGTGGCTAGGCAAATAAAAATGGCCAAGTAACCTTTATGGCACTTAGCTCCGCGACCTTTCCATGAGCGAATACTTATTGGACCTGCGTAATCGATGCCAGTGTGAGTGAAGGGTTTCGACGCTATGACTCGAGGTGCTGGCAGCTCTCCCATTAACTGCTTAGCTGTCTGGCATCGAAATCTATAGCAGGTGGTGTAGCTGTTAATATATTTCTTCACCGTTCTCTTTAACTGAAAGATCCAATACCTATGTCTTAGTTGGGTCATCATTAGTTGGACTCATCCATGCAATGTGTGTATGTGTGAATCGCGTATGATCAGTTTTGACAAATTATGTTGTGAATCTAGTATGACAGGATGCTGTTGGTCATATGAAATGCTTGCATGTGTTAATCTTCCGCCAACTCGAATAACACCATTGCCATCTACAAAGGGGTTTAACGATCCAATACCCCGTGCCTTGGTAATGCCATCTGGAAATATTTCCGTTTGTGCACTTTTGAGCAACAGCTTCGTTGCTTGATCGAGTTCTATTGGCGTAAAAGAGTTCCTGACCTGTGTGTTCCTACTTGCATTTTTGAGCCCTCGGATGTAGCGACAAAATTTAGGGTAGTGTTGTCGAAAGTTGTTGACGAACCTGTTACAGTAAGCGACTATCCTTACCAGTTTCTGAAAATTAGAAGCCTTATTGATTAAGAGAATAATTGGATTTTCTTTTATCTCCAGTCTTTGAACTCTTCTTTGGCCTTCATCGGTTGATAAGTCCATTAGTTGGTTCGGAATTTCAAAATTCCAATAGGATTGCAGAAATGAAGGTCCATTCCACCATAGCCGATCGTTTATTAGCACTGAGGGCAGTACTCCTCGAGATGCTAAATCAGCTGGATTATGCTGAGTTGGTATGTGGTTCCAGCTGCTTGAGTCTGTCAACCGTTGAATTTCTCCAACCCGGTTTGCGACAAATGTCTCCCATCGAGATGGTGGCGACTTTATCCAGCAAAGAGTGATGGTTGAATCGGTCCAGGCATATATCTTCTTGTCAGCGAGATTGAGAAGTTTTACGACGTGATTTAGGAGCTTCGCTAACATAACTGCTCCGCACAATTCCAGTCGTGGGATGCTTACTGGATTTACTGGGGCGACTCTGGTTTTTGCGAGGAGCAGATTCATATGGATTTTTCCTCCTTCATCCAGAGCACGGATGTATACAGCAGCTCCAAATGCCTTTTCGGAAGCGTCACAGAATCCGTGAACTTCCACGTTGTCGAATCGTCCGCCAGACTGCACATATCGACGTAAACGAATGCTGCTGATAGCACCCAAATCTTGAAACAATATATTCCAATCTCTTAGAATTTCTTCGTCGACGGGTTGATCCCACTCTAACTTTTTGACCCAAAGCAATTGTAGGAAGCATTTTGCCTTGATGATGCAGGGTGAAATCCAACCTAACGGATCGAAAAGTCTGGCTATTGTGGACAAGATGGCCCTTTTTGTAGCTTGTGGATGATTTGGTGGTGTGTAGCTGTAGAGAAAACTGTCCGTATTAGGGAGCCAGTGAATTCCCAGCATCTTCAGTTGGCTCAAACCTTCGGAAGGCAGAGAAAATGTATCCTCTCGATCTTGACGAGGTATGTCTCGCAACAGATCATCTGCGTTGGAAGCCCATTTCCGTAAGCTCAGCCCCGCTGCTTCAAGTGTCGTCTTTACCTCCGTAATTTTCCTTTCAGCTTCTTCTTTTGTGTCAGCTCCAGATAACAAATCGTTAACGTACATCTCCTCCTCAATCATCTTAGCCGCTCGAGGATATTGGGAGCGAGAATTTTCGGCTAACCAATTCAGAGTCCGGATGGCTAAATATGGAGCCGATGCTGTGCCAAACGTCACTGTAATGAGTCGGTATGTTTCTAGCGCCTCACTTGTATCATTTCGCCAAAGAATTAGTTGATATATCAAGTCTCTGTCATTTATCCAGATTTGGCGGTACATTTTTTTATATCAGCTGTAAATGTGTACTTGTACAGCCTCCATCTGAGAATGATATCAATTATGTTATTTTGGAGCGTCGGGCCTATCATCAAACGGTCATTTAGTGAAGTCCCGTCGGATGTTTTGAAGTAGGCGTCAAAAACTACCCTTAATTTGGTGGAGGAACTACTCTCCTTCATAACCGCATGGTGTGGTAGGAAGTAATGGGGAGTGCTCTCCAAAACGTGTTCGTCTTCAACTTCGGTCATGTGACCTAACCGTAAGTAATCCTCGATGCATTTGGAATAATCAATTTTAAATTGTTTGTTTTTCAGTAGACGTCCTTCCAATTGTTTGAAACGGTGCTGCGCACCTTCTCTTAATTTTCCTACCAGAGGTCGTATGTTTCCTTTGAAGGGAAGGGCAACTTCACATCGTCCATCTGCTAAGCGTTTGATGTTATGTATTTAAAAAATGATCCTCACACGCAATGTTTTCAGGAGTTTCTGGGTTTAGAAATGGAGCTTCTTCTAACTCCCAAAATTTTTGCATGCTTGCCTCCAGTGTACAAGTTTGATGGAAACTCTTTACGGGTTGGGACGAAAATGGGGCACGTCCAAAGAGAATCCACCCGAGTTCGGTCTTTTGTGCCACTGGCAAATTGGAATTTTTGGGTTTAATCAAGTCCGGCAACAGAACATCGGCTAAAACATCACTTCCCAATAACAGATCAACTTTGGCTGGCTTAAAAAAGGAAGGGTCAGCTAAGCTCAAGCCATCGAGGTGCTTCTAATCAAGGACGGGAAGGGTCCGGGTCGAAATATGCCCAGACAGCGACTTATACACGAGGGCTTGTGTGTTGATTTGAAATGACGAATGGTGAGAAGCAATCGTTATGTCAACGACCTTTCTACATGGGCCGCTGCTGACCATACCTAACCCGGATACCTCGACAAACGTTGGTTTATGGTTTAGACGAAGCAATTGAACTGCTGACTCGGTGATGAATGAGGCCTCAGATCCTGAGTCTAGTAACGCCCGAAGCGAGACAACCTGTCCTGATGATCCGACTACCTTTACGATTGCTGTTGCCAACATTACTTGGGTATTCGTATGTGGCATAGAGTGATATGTCCGACGTTGAGATGAAGAAGATGGACCTGACTGTTCTATATTGGGTGGTGTAAAGCTAGGAGCATCGGGGTTTATTGTTGAGGTGAGACCATTTTTATTTTTTAAACATGGTTGTTGTGACGAGTTTTGACTACAGGTTAACATATTACAATTGTGAGACAAATGATTTGGTTGCGGAGCGCTATGTGGAATTATGCAAAAGGGAGTGGTGTGGTTGTTGACAGTAGTAGCACCTACGGGTACTTGGGCAATTTGCAGACACATGACTGTAAGCTAAGCAATTCCTACACAGACCTAGTTTACTTATACTTTGACAACGATCATTAATGCTCATTTTTAGGAAACGGTTGCAACGACGGATGGCATGTTGACCCTTATTGCAAAGCTTACATGTATACTTTGGTGTGTTAGCTTGCGCATGGAAAGAATTACGCTGGTGTACCTTTTTTGGCGGTTCTGACGACGTTTTCCCCTGCTGGTAGCTCATAGCCTCCAGTGTACGGAACCTCGATTCAAGAAACTGTTTAAATTCAGCAAAAGTCGGCAGTTCTTTTGTGTTGGGTTTGGACCCTAGTTTCTCCTCCCAAAGTTGCTGTGTTTTAACAGGTAACTTTTGTAATAAAATATAAATTAACACCACATCCCAGTGTTCGACTGGTACTTTTAAATTATCTAAGCTATGCACTATTTCGGTAGACGTATCCAACAATTCCTTTATCGGTTCAGATCGCTCCTGAGTTATTGAAGGCTGATTAAAAAGGCACTTCATCCGGGTGTTAACAAGAAACCGTTGGTGGTCATACCTATCTTGCAAAATATTCCACGCCTTTGCATAATTTCCATTGGAAATTGATGAATGCGATAAAATTTTATCTGCCTCGCCTGACACACTAGTTTTTAGATAATGCATTTTCTGTATTTCAGACAAGGATGCATTTTGATGTACAAGAGAAACAAACAAATCACGAAATCCTCGCCGGAGAAAACAGGCACTGGAATATTAGTTAATTTAACATCTGCATTATGCGACGTCGTTATGTCTTTTAAATCCGCTTTCTCGATATCACTTTGAGCTTCCTTAGCCTTAACCTTGTCGATGGCATCAAGAATAGAGGTTCTGTAGTCCAAATACAACTCTCGTAATTTATCGAACACTTCCTCTACTTCACAAATATCATCTTCATTATCCTGCCCATCTACCAACTCTTCGTATAACTTTTCAGCTGTCTGCATTGTCTCTTTCAGCATTATTAAACGGCCCGACAAGTAATTTGCTGTTCGAGTACTGAATCCCCGTTTGCCGAAATTTTCAATATCTTTTTCTAAGCGGGTAAGTGCGCGTTTTAGCTTCTTTGCATTCATAATTAAAATTCTACCTTATTTGCAGATACACAAAGAAATAATACAAGAAGTGCACGTGATGTACTTACTTGCAAATTATCCAGAGAATCACCCACGGCAAGTCACAGCAGTCACACAGTCCAACATAGAAATAGATGAGATCGGCTTGTAATGTAATGGTTCGCGGTCCAGCAAGAGTGTCTGTGGAGAGTAAG
Source organism: Portevinia maculata (assembly GCA_949715645.1). Classification (NCBI taxonomy): domain Eukaryota; kingdom Metazoa; phylum Arthropoda; class Insecta; order Diptera; family Syrphidae; genus Portevinia; species Portevinia maculata. The sequence goes on from OX454526.1 coordinate 143,621,890, forward strand.
TCCTATCTTCTTATGGAAACTGTCGATTCCCCTTCTTAGACTCGGCTATAGAGCCAACGTCTAAACTCGCCAGCAGCAGAGCTGCTAAACTAGGCAAGCGAAGTTATGGGAGTGGGATAGGATGTATTTTCTATCGCCCTTGAAGCAAACGCTCCTTCAGTGGACAAATAAAAGACACGTCTTTATCTTAGTGTGGTAACAAAAGTACAACTTTATTAATAATTTGGGTTCCCTATTTATACATAAAATTATTGTAATTGATCCACATTCGATGAATCAATGTCCTCCCTTCGATATTCGATAACCGCAGCGTCATCATATAATACGCGCGATCTACATAACTTCATAACCCTAGTATATTCCCGAGGGGCAATGTCCCCATATTCATTAAATTATTATTCGCAATTAAGCTTGGTCAGCGCACCAGTACTTTGAACTGTACTTCGCTCCTCTTTGTGTTGTACATGCATTCATGCATCCACAACATTTCAGGTCTCGGTAATGCGATCTCCAACTCATTGATAAATGCCCAGTGCACTTGAAATACACTGTTCAAGGTTGCTAACCGGCTGCATCGTGCTGGGTGCTATATGATATGCTTCCCATAGCCGTGCATGCGGGGTTGGTTTGCATAGCAAGCAGTGCATGTATTGGCAATTGTTTGTTTCTTTTTTTCTTTTGTGAGAGTTGATCGTCCGAAGCGTGGTGGCTTGCGCCAGGCTAATCGGGTTACAATGTTTTAATGGGTCATGTTATTTTAATAGGTTGTTAAACGGTTTGAAGCTATGTAGTATCGTTAATGCGGTGATCGAATATTTAGGAAGTGAACGATTAAGAATAGAATGGGAATGTGGAGTAAAACGGACACTGGCATTCCTCACACCACCCTTCTGGGGGAAAAAGGAGAATTGTCGGCTTGGCGAGAATTCTTCTTTTACCGTGTCGTTTGAACATTTTGAGGAATTAGTAATTTATCTACATACATTTTTTTTTTTTTGGGTTAACAGATATTAGTTATTATTATCTTAACCTAGTTCTTGAAGTTTACAAATTGCTTATTATTAGTACATTAAAGTTTAACAATAAAAAATTTTTTTGTTTTCTTTTATAATTTACTTACTATGTTAAAGTTACACAATACTTTACTTATTATTATTCTTACTTATTATTACATTACATAATTTATTATTACGTTAAAGCTTAACAGTACTTTATTTATTACTTATTATTATTGTTATTATTACTATAAGGTTTAACAATACTTTATTTATTACTTATTACTATGGTTACTTATTATTACTATAAAGTTTAACAATACTTTTTTTTTTTGTTACTTATTATTACTATAAAGTTTAACAATACTTTATTTGTTACTTATTATTACTATAAAGTTTAACAATACTTTATTTATTACTTATTATTACTGTTTCTTATTATTATTACTTATTATTACATTACATCAAAACAATGTTTTATTTATTCCTTATTATTTTAAGTTATTTTTATGGGTCCTTGGCCAAGTATAATAATAAAAAATTTTTTTTTTTTTTTTTTTTTATAACTTGCGGAGGTCTCTCCCCTTTTTTTTTCTTGTTTTTTTTTTTTTTTTTTTTTATAAATAACAAAAAAAACATTGGCATTGTATTTTACAATTCTTCGTTAAACGTTTCTATAAATTGTCGCAATATATATATATAAAATTTCTTCAGTCGGTTCTTATGTACTTCAGTTCTCTTTCCATCATACTTTATCCCGCAGTTCACGCCTTCTTCTGATAGTACTTCGTACGGTCCGGTGTAAATTGGGTCTAACTTTCTACGATTTTCATTTCTTAACAGGACTAAGCTACCTACTTCGAAACTAGCTGCTTTACTCCTAGCTTTAGCGTCATACGCACTCTTCCTATTGTTCTTCTTTTCGATTAACTGATCTCTAGCATCCCGATGGGCTACCTGTAATTTTTGTTTTAACTCAATTACATAGTCTACGTAGTTATACCTAGGGTCAACTTGTTTTGTTAGATTGGACGGCAGTTTGCATTGTCTTCCAAATACTAATTCAAACGGTGTATACCCTGTTTCTGAATGTATACAAGTATTATAACAGAAGACATAGTATGGTAACCAAGTGCACCAGTCTGTATGTTTTTCAGACACGTAGCACCTGAGGTACGCTCCGAGAACCTTGTGCGAATTTTCTAATGCTCCTATGCTCTCATGGTGGTAAGCTGTGGACTGTAGTTGTTCTATCTTTAAGAGTTTACACATATCTTTGAAAATCCTGTTTATAAACTCGGTTCCCTGATCTGAAGCTATTGTCTTGGGAACTCCATATTTTAGAATAAAACATTCTACTAGCCCCTTAGCTACGGTACTAGCTTCTTTGTTTACCAGAGGTATAGCCTCTGTGAATTTCGTAAGTTCATCTTGTAGGGTTAGTATATACCTGTATCCGTTTACTGATTCGTCTAGAGGACCAACTAAGTCGAGGTAAATTTTATCGAAGCTGGTTTCGGCGGTTGATGTTATTTCCATTGGCTGTTTTCTCGGTGTGATATGTTTATTCTTTTGGCATATCGGGCAATGCTTCACGAATGTCGTCACATCGTTTTGCATTCCCGTCCAGAGGTATTTCCTTCTGAGTGTTCTCAGCATGCGGTTAATTCCTGCATGTCCACTTGTAGGTAATAAGTGGTAGTCGTTGAGCAAGAGTTTCTTTTTGTGAGGATCGGTAATTTCTATATATTTATCTATTAGGTGCACCTTTATATTACTGTCTTCAAACATGTCTCCTAATTTCTTTTGTAACTCGGGAATTTTATATTCTCGACGGCCGTCTGCGAGTTTCTTTAATTCTTCTTTCGTAATATATAATTTATTAATGGCTAGAGGTCCGCAAATGCTTTGCACGTCCCTCGACAATAATTTGACAATTGATGCCGAACGGGCTGTAGTGCCATCCTTGGAGGTATCCAGCAGTCCGCAAGGTTCCTGCACGTCCCTCAACAACATTTTGACAAATGATGTCGATTGGTCTATAGTGCTTACCTTGGACTTATTTAGGAGTATTAAATTCTTCTCTGGGAGGTATGCCAACATATCGTTGGGTCCCAGGATTATGGTCGTATCCTTTATCAGATACTCATCGTCCTCTAAACTGTTGCATATTCTTAGCTCGACTATTTGCTGCCCATGTTCTGGGGGTTTTAACAGCTCCGTTATTCTGCGATTGTTCTTTGCTACTTCTTCATCCTCTGCTTCCTTTGGTTCTTCTTGTACGTTGTTGTGTGTCTTGGATTGCGACCTGGTCATGACACATATCTGTAACTGTTTTAGCTGCTCTGTATCTATCCTGATGCGACTAAGAGCGTCAGCTGTGCAATTGTCTTTTCCTGGAGTGTATTCAATGTAAAAATTGTATTCCTCTAAAAGTAGTCTGAATTTAGTGAGTCTACTAGAGGGTTCCTTGAGTGAGAAAAGGTACACTAGTGGTCTATGGTCGGTTATGATTTTGAATTTTCTTCCGAAAAGGTATGGTCTGTAATGCTTTATTGCCCATACTATGGCGAGTAGCTCTTTTTCGATCGTACTGTAATTTTTCTCCGCATTGTTTAAGGTCTTGCTCGCATAGGCAATGGGTGTATCATCGAAATTGGAGAGGACAGCACCTAAGGCGAAGCCTGAGGCGTCTGTTCGCAAAATAAATTCTTTATCGAAATTCGGGAATTGTAAAACTTGATTACTTGAAAGAATTACTGTTAGTAGTCTAAAGGATTTCTCGCAATTTTCACAGAAATTGAACTCTACATTCTTACGGAGTAATCTGTTCAATGGGATTGCAAATGCTACAAATCTTCTCACCTCATTTGCATTAGTGGGTTTTGGATAATTGCTCATTGCTTCTGCTTTCTTTGGATCTGGATGTATTCCCCTTTCAGAGATAACGTGTCCTAAATATAGCACTTCTTTTCGAAGAAAGGAACATTTTCTTGGATGGATTTTAAGATTAACCTCTCTTAGTCGTATAAACACGTCGACCAAGTTTTTGTTATGGTCTTGGAGGTTTTTGCCAAAGACGATAAGATCATCTAAATAGACAAAGCATCTTGAATAAGTCAGTCCCGACATTGCGATTGACATCATTCTAGAGAATTTGCTTGGCGAGATTTTGAGTCCCATGGGGAGTCGTTTCAGTTGATAGTGTCCTCCTTCGGTAGAAAATGCTGTTACTGGTCGGCTATTTGGGTCAAGTTCCATTTGGTAATATCCTTGACTCAAATCGATACATGAAAAATACGTTGATCCTCCTACCATGTCGTAGATGTCGCTTATATTTGTTAAAGGAAATTTGTCGTCTTCAATACGTTCATTGACATTACGGTAGTCGATTACCATACGGAATTTTTGTTCACCTGTAACGGGATCCTTTTTCTTTGGGACAATTAGGATGGGAGAATTCCATGCCGAAACGGATGGTTCTATGATATCGTTATCCAACATTTTATCGATTTCTTCCTGTATGTCTTTCTTCTGCGTATGCGGTAGTCGATAGGGCTTCGTGTATTTGGGAGCTGCTCCTTCCTTTAGTATGATATCGGCTTGACCTATGTGCGTGTAGGTGAGCTTGTCACCTTCAAGATGGAAGATATCGTGGAACTTGGTACATATGGCTTCTATTTCGCCTTTTTCCTCCGTATTTAGTGTGTCAAGGTTTAGCTCGTTTAATATTTTCTTGACTCTGGAGGCAGTGGGTTCGTTCTTTTGGTTGTAACTCAGAACATAGTGTTCGGATGCGGGCAAGGATTGTGGTTCCGCCCATCTGAGTATGACTTCTCTTTCGCGGGTGTTCAGAATCTTAAGTGGGATCTTCCCTGTGGTGGCTTGGGATATGGATCCAGCCATGAAAACACCTTTGCATAGTTCTTGGGGATGGAATACTCGTATATCTGTATGTGCCGTGTCTAGCCAATAGGTGGCTTCGCATCTGGGAGCGAGGGTAATGGTGTTCAAGCTGTGTTGGGAAAGTATAGGTAGAACAATTGCTCTGTTTTTTACCTTTAATCTCAGTTGTAGGTCCTCTAGGTCGATTATCGCTCCAAGTTCCAAAAGGAAATTGGCTCCGATAATTCCCTCAACCGGAATCGGAAACGAATCAGGTACTACATGGAATTCGCGCTCGAGATCATGTCGCCCCAAATGTAGGGTACCTATACAGGTTCCTAGTGATCGAAGTTCACCTGAGATACCTGCAATAGTGGTTCTTCTGTGGGTACGTATAGGGAGGTTGTTCGCTATAATCAGATTCTTGACTACACATATGGATGCTCCAGTATCTATCAAAAATCGAACTTGTCGGTCGTTGAAAGGTAACTGCACATAAATGCCGTTTTCTATCCCCGTAGTGCAAATGGCGTTAGGCACTTGGGAACTTAAACTTCTCCCCCCGAAAGGTCGGCAATCCCCTCGGTGGGTTGCTCGTTTCCCGACGTTATTACTCTTAGTCTTGCATTCTGTGGTCGGTACTGACTCTGGTTGTAAAAGCCCCTATTTGAATTGCTATTCCTATTTTGGGCCTGATTGGGTAAAGAATAATTATTGTGATTTTGATTGTCATAGCCCCTATTGTTTTCCCTATTTGAACTGCTATTTCTATCTTGGGACTGATTAGGGGAGGGATAACTATTGTTGCCACTTGGCTGTGGGCCATTGTTTGGCCCTCTATCTGGCGGAAAATAACCATTCTGGTTTCTGAAGTTAGGATTGTTGGAGCGGGGGTTACCTCTGGAGTAGTGGTTGAAATGGGTATTTCGATTCTGACGATAGTTTTGTTGAGGACCCTGGTTACGGGCGCCTCGAAAATTGTTGTATCCGCCCCTGTAGGGTGGTCTACTTGTTCCCTGGTTTCTCCTATCTTCTTCCCATCGTCTACTATTGTCTGTGTCCGTATAATATTTGATATGGTCTGTCTTCTCTGTTGGACTCGGGTCGATTTCCAACAAATGTTGAGCTGCGCTTCGTAGGGTAGTATGTCGTGCGCTATCCAATACTATTTTCAATCTATCGTTAACCCCTTTTTTTAGGAAGGCTAATCCTCTTCGGTCATTGGCGGCGGTAAGCGTTGCTCGCGTTGCTTCGCCATGGACCGCGATTTCTAGCTCCGTCATTTTCGTGACGAGGGATTCGATATCATTAACGAATTCCCTGGTAGGACGACTACCTTGGTGTGTGCGGCTTAGCTTGGTTTGGATACTTTCAAGCGTTTCTCTGGTTCCGCATTTTTCCAGGAGCGCTCTTTTTAAGTCGTCGAACTGTTCGGGTGCAGTAGTCCCTAGTTCGGTTAGGGCTTTGCCCTGGATTTTGCACTTCAAGATAAACTTGATAAGTGTGGCTTTAGCCGGGGTTGACAAAGTGTCGTGATAGAATTCTACGCTGTTAAGAAAGTCTCGTAAGTTTTCTGATCGTGTGCTGTCCTGCTCACACGTCAGCGTCGGAAGCTTCTGGGCAGTATTAAAACTGAATTCGTCTGTCATTTTGTTAGTGTCGGTTACGTCTGGGTCGGAGGAATTTTCTTCTCTTATACTCGCTTTGACTCTATTGAGTGATTCGGTTCGAAAATGGTCTATACGTTCGTAAATCGTTTTCAAGTCATCTACCTGCTCTAGGGTTAGGGGTTTAGTCTCTATCGTGCTAGCTACGCTACCTGCCCTTTCGGCGATTGCTTCTATTTCTTCGATCTTTCTAGTTCCTGCTTCTTTAGTACGTGTCCTGTTAGGACCGTCCTTTTTTAAATTCCTGAGAATTGACTGTAGTTTTTCTAATTCTATAAGTAGGTTGTCCATAAATGATGGATTAGGTCACTAGCATGGAACTTGCATATCATGAATCCCTAGACTGAGAGGCGTCTTTCTAGAACCTGACTTCTGCGTATCTGTTGGCGCACTTGCTTCTGAAATTTTTTCTGAATGAACTCATACGTATATTTAAGTACGAAAAGTACTACCAGAGTGGCTAGAACTACCGAAAAATCAACGCCAAAATGCGTTGTTTGGATGGAGGAATTCTGTTGAGGACCGTTGTTATTAATAATAACCTCCTCTTGTTTGGATTGGGTTTTACCCATGTTAAAGAAATTGTCTATCTATGTATTCGGCAAAAGAAAATGTAAAGACTGGGAGGCCAGTGAAATTCAAGAGAAAAATTAAAGGTGTATATAAGTATTTTTTTTTTTTTTTTTTTTTCAAAGTATAAGAATTTTTTTTTTTTTTTTTTTTGGACTATATCTATATGTTCTTATGTTAGTTAATTAATAATTAAATGTGCATATATATTATGAAATATTTTTTTTTTTTCAAACGTGTCTGCTTTGGTGGGCCAACCTTTGGGCCATCGTGTCGAAAAGTGCGTGGGACTGTTGCTCCTCCTGGCGGTTCTGTCGTTTCTTGTCGGCTTGCTCGTCTCGGATCTTCTTTTTGATGGCCTTTATTTGAGTAATGTAACGGCGTTGAGCATCGGCGTTGGTGCCAGGGATGTTCATAAGCCGGTGGAGCTCCCTGATCTCTCGCTTCCTAGCGAACCGCTTTCCTCCTCTGGTTTGCTGCTGGGGGGCTACTGGAGGCAGCGTGGTCTTGACGGCTTCTATGCGTCTGATCTGACGCCGACGGTACTCCTCGATGGTGAGGCGCTGTGGTTCGGCCGGGATGACGGTGGTCGACTGTTTGGACAATTCCGGTAAGAGTTCGCCACTGGACTTGAGCAGGGCCGAAGCCTTCTCTACGTGGACTGCGGCTAAAGCAATGATATTTGCCGCATCTACGTTTGGCACGGTTGCTGCCGCGAGGTCTTCGTTTCGTTCGGTGGGACGGGGTGTCTTACTGACATGGGCCAATCTTCTTCTGACTCCCAGTCCTGTCACGGTCGCCATGTAATGGTTCGCGGTCCAGCAAGAGTGTCTGTGGAGAGTAAGTCCTATCTTCTTATGGAAACTGTCGATTCCCCTTCTTAGACTCGGCTATAGAGCCAACGTCTAAACTCGCCAGCAGCAGAGCTGCTAAACTAGGCAAGCGAAGTTATGGGAGTGGGATAGGATGTATTTTCTATCGCCCTTGAAGCAAACGCTCCTTCAGTGGACAAATAAAAGACACGTCTTTATCTTAGTGTGGTAACAAAAGTACAACTTTATTAATAATTTGGGTTCCCTATTTATACATAAAATTATTGTAATTGATCCACATTCGATGAATCAATGTCCTCCCTTCGATATTCGATAACCGCAGCGTCATCATATAATACGCGCGATCTACATAACTTCATAACCCTAGTATATTCCCGAGGGGCAATGTCCCCATATTCATTAAATTATTATTCGCAATTAAGCTTGGTCAGCGCACCAGTACTTTGAACTGTACTTCGCTCCTCTTTGTGTTGTACATGCATTCATGCATCCACAACATTTCAGGTCTCGGTAATGCGATCTCCAACTCATTGATAAATGCCCAGTGCACTTGAAATACACTGTTCAAGGTTGCTAACCGGCTGCATCGTGCTGGGTGCTATATGATATGCTTCCCATAGCCGTGCATGCGGGGTTGGTTTGCATAGCAAGCAGTGCATGTATTGGCAATTGTTTGTTTCTTTTTTTCTTTTGTGAGAGTTGATCGTCCGAAGCGTGGTGGCTTGCGCCAGGCTAATCGGGTTACAATGTTTTAATGGGTCATGTTATTTTAATAGGTTGTTAAACGGTTTGAAGCTATGTAGTATCGTTAATGCGGTGATCGAATATTTAGGAAGTGAACGATTAAGAATAGAATGGGAATGTGGAGTAAAACGGACACTGGCATTCCTCACAGTAATGTTGATGGTGATGATGATTTCCAGCTGAGTCGCAGTAAATTTAAAGTCCAGGAATGTGTTGTAGATGATAATACATCCAATTAATTTGCACAACGAATTGATAAAAAAATATATATATGTAAAAAGAACAATGGAATCTTGCAATGCGAATATAAATGATAGGATATAATAATCCGGTTTGAAGTGACCAAATGTTCAGTTTGGAACAACAGGAGAAAAAACTGTTCGCAAATTGCAACTGTTCTTGTGAAAAAACCCTTTGAAAATTCCGTAAAATAAAAAGAAATTAAAAACATAGGGACGGGCTACAGTCCGCTTGGGCGAACTGTTGGATACCCTATTCTTATTCCTATCCCTCATAAGTGGGCGTGACAAAAGTCCAGGTATGGTTGAATTGTTAAGAACGCTCTACATATTTTGTTATATAACATTTAAAGGATTTTATCAAAAAAAAACGCTCCCTAGCTCAAACTTGGGTGTTTCAACAAAATTGTTTTATTTATTTGTGGGCGTGTCAGTAGGCGGATTTAAAAAAAAATTAACACATGAGAATAAAGGGCCCCTAGAGAGTATATATTATAAATTTCAGCTCCCTAGCTCAAACTTTGAATTTTCAAAAAAAAAAAAAAAAAAAAATTGTGGGCGTGTCAGTGGGCGGTTTTTGAAAATATTTACACATGAGCATAAAGGACCCATAGAGAGTATATATTATAAATTTCAGCTCCCTAGCTCAAACTTTGGATTTTCAAAAATTAATATACCCTTAGAATAGGGTATAAAAAAATTATTTTATTTATTTGTGGGCGTGTCAGTGGGCGGATTTTGAAAATTTTTTATCCCAAGCATTTTCGATTTTTTCCAAAATTTTGTTTTTTTGAGTTTGTGGGCGTGTCTGTGGGCGGATTTCAAAAATTCGTAAACTTGATTATTTCGGGACCCTAGAGAGTATATGGTTAAAATTTCAGCTCTCTAGGTCCAGTTTAAAGGCCTAATTTTTGCCGACAGACGAACGGACGGACATGGCTAGATCGACATTACTATCGATGCTGATCATAAATATAGTAACTTTTAGGGGTCTACGGGCAATATTAAGGTATGTTACAAACTATGCGTCAAAATTAATATACCCTTAGAATAGGGTATAACCACCGCTTCTTTTAACCGTTATAAAATTTGTGTCCTTTATTTGGAAAATCACCGCTCATTTTATAGGCATAATACATTGATTTGACAATTTACGTTTGACATTTATCGATAATTTCCCTTTGGGGAAATTGTGGTGGGTGTGTTGGTTGTGTTGATTGCTCCTGCACCTTTGTTGAAGTCATCAACACCAGCAATTGTAGAGTGTTCTATTGCGTCTCTTGGCGGTTCAAGTTGAGTATCACTTTCATTAGTATAGTCCCGGTATGGTCGTTCCGCAACTCTTTTAGAGACAGGTCGGCTAGTTAGTGAAGATCGTAAGCGGAAAAGTGTTTAATTACTGCTGATTAGCCTAGTATTTTTATTTGTGGAATTGGCTTGGTAGTCTGAGCCTCTGCCTCTGACGCCAGAAGCGTGGGTTCGATTCCCAGCAGAATTTTAATTTTTATAATTTATTAAGAAACGGTGATAGAAACATTTAATAAAAGTGCAAAAAAAAGTGTGAAAAGTTCCGTACGGTGTAGGATGGACCCCCGGAAAACGGTGGTCCCGCGTACGGGTGTGGGCGTGCCGTTGCGACATGTGGTGCAAACACGTGAGCCGGCAAAAAAATCATCGCCTGTAATAACACCAACAACATCAAGAGCATCATCAACACCAAAAACAGCAGCAACCGTAGCAGCAGCAGGAACAACAACAGCAGCAGCAGCAACAATATCAGCAGCGTGTATGCCAAATGCATCAGCTGCAAGCATATTCAAAACTGCAACAACAACACGAACAACAACAACAGCAACAACAACGGGCCGGTCGTTGCCCAGACGAGTTCTATAGCAGGCAATACCAGAACCAACAAAATCAGAAGTAGCAGCTGAAAAACCTGCTACAGAAGTAGCGAATGACGAGTTTCGTAAGGTGGAGAAGAGGCGACGGAAGGTAAATCCGAAGCCGAATCTTTCTGCCAAGAGAAGGGCGAACCTGGCAGGCCCTAGCGTAGCATCATCGGTGGCTGGTACCGATGATGATACGGATAATACCAGCTCTTCCGAAGCTGAAGGGGGAGCGGGCCGGTACGTCGGAGAGGGAAACTCCTTCAGGGACCTACCGGTCGACGACGATGGAAGCAATGCCATCCAAATGGAGGATGGAGATGTAGAGGATGAGGTAGCTGAGCTAGACAAGCTCATAAAAGAGCTCTTGGAGAAGGTGAGCAGCTGAGGCTGAAAAAAGTGCAGCAACATCAACAACAAACAGTGCTGAGGGGGCAAATCCAGCAACAATATCAACAGAAGCAACAACAACGACAACAGCAACGAAACCAACAAAAACAGCAACAACAGCAGCCAAAGCAGCAACTGCAGCCAAATCAGCAACAGCAGTCAAAGCAGCAGACGCAGAAGAAGCCAGCAAGGAAGGAAAAAATTCCCCCGATTAATGTAAGTAACTTCGATATTAGTGATAGTATTAGGTTATGTAGGTTAATTACTAAGAATTTTTATGTTAAGAGGCTTTCTGCCAGTAAACATGTAATTATGTGTGATGATATTGAGGAGTACCAGAGAGTGCGCACCGCCTTGGGAGAGGTAAAGACCGAGTACTTTACGTACACCCCAAGGGAGAAAAAGCTTAAAACCGTGGTATTAAAAGGAATCGATCCCTCAATTAAAACAGGGGAGCTCGAAAAAGAGCTTAAGAATTTTGAAAGCGACGACCTCAAGTTCGTGGGGGTCAAGCCGTTTTCCTCGGCTGTGGCAAGTGGTGGTAACCGTTACTTACCATTTTTCCTGGTCCAGCTTACTCCTGACAGCAAAATTGACAGGCTGCGAAATATCCGCTTCCTGTACTATCATGCTGTAAGATGGGAGAAATTAAAACGGTCAGATCGCATACTTTAATGTATGCGCTGCCAAAGGTGCGGGCACGCCGCAGCTAACTGTAACATGCAGTTTAGATGCGTCAAGTGCGATAAGGACCACATACATGGTGAATGCTCTCTAGGTAAGGAGAGAGTCGAAGACCGGAGTGTACTCTCCTGTGTGCTCTGCAGGAACTCTGGGCATCCCGCCAACTTCAGGGGTTGCCCAAAGTACCAATAACTGAAAAAGCGAGTCCAGGCCCGCAAACAGCAGTCTGAAGGCGATAGGCGTCAGAAGAGTCGCTCGTTCACAAATTTTGTGGCACCCAACGTGTCCTTTGCCCAAATGGCAGCTGGACCGGGTCAAGCTCAAATAACATTAAACCAGCCAAAGGTAGCCCAAAAGGCACCAGAGGTGGATCTAGACTTAAAATCGATCCTTCTGTCTCTGCACGGAAAGATCGATAAGTTCCAGAAACAGTTAAATGAACAAGCGGCCCGAATTGACTTTATCTATTCGGAGTTGTTTGTGGGGTCTGGTGTGCCATAAATCTAATGGCTACGCTGGATGAGGGAAACTTAAAGATCCTTGCTGTGAATGTTAATTCACTAGTCAGGATCGAGAAAAGAACGTCACTTGCCAATTTGTTGAAAACCGAAAACCCGGATGTGCTTTTGGTTAGCGAAACTAAGCTAAATCAGAAGCACAAATTGGGATACAAAGACTATCATGTAATAAGAAGAGACCGGCCTCACTCCACTCAAGGAGGTGGGGTTGGAATCTTAATTCGAAAAGGCCTGCGCCATAGGGTTATATATAGCGGGGACGTGCGTAGGTTCCAGTTGTTGGAGGCATGCATCATATGCATTCCTCTCCATAGCCGGAGGAGAATGTATGTGGTGTCGCTTTACGCACCTGCTGCACCTCCACCAAACCAATTTATGACAGAGCTCGAGACACTTTTTCGTGGTCTGCAGCTGAACTCGGAGGAGAATTATTACTTCTTGGCCGGAGATATTAATGCCAAACATGCGGCATGGGGAAATGTTACTGCAAATCCCAGGGGCAACCAGTTTCACGACTGGTGGCGCCTCAATATGATTGAGTACAACCTCGAGTTATACGCGACGGATATCCCTTCTTTCCCAAGAAGCGGTGCTTTCCTGGACTTGGCCTTAACGGACGCAAGACTTCAACTGACGAACATAGATCAAAACACGCGGAACTGTTTGCGTGCGTTTGAGTACGATAGTGACCACTACGGACTCGCCGCCGCAATACGGATCCCGAACGAGCAAACGCTGCTGGAGGAGTACGAAGCAGTGTGTTCATTCGATTATCGGAGGGCACAATGGTCGCGCTTCTCCAGATTTTTAAAGCGAGATATACGTTCGAGTGGGATCGACCCACCGACAAACAGTAACGTGACAAATGATGACATTGATCGGCATTTATTGCAAATGAACGACGCCATCAAACGAACTATGGAACGAACTATTCCTCGGGTAGGACGTTCCGACGACGACCAGACAGAAAAGTACAGAAACCCTACAATCGACGCACTATACCGACAGAAAAGTAGACTGCTCTCGAGGCTTAAACGGCTGTACAGGCAATTTACTGATCGCAACGACCCGGAGGTAAGGATGCTGAATTCAGAGATCCGAATCCTGAAACAGCTGATAAAAGAAAATTACAGAAAATCTGTAAGTCTGTATTGGGGCAATAAAATTCGGGCTATTAAAACCTGTAGTCCGAATATGTTCCCACAGATAAATAAGTTGTTCAGGAGGAAAGATCACAATGATATTCCTTGTGTTCGAATCTCCCAGACAGCAGAGAACAGACAGACAGTACTGACTGCTGGAATAAGTCCAGAAAGTGTCGCTTCAAACGACGATTTTTTCGTGGTCGAGGACCCACAGGAGAAAGTGAATTTGCTGGGCGCTTGTTTCGAGGCCGTGTATACGGTGAATAATCCTGTTCGCCGTAACCACGACATTGAGAATAGGGCTCTAGTGAGCCACTTCGATCTGCGCACCGAACTTGAGAATTGGCGATCTGAGAATAACGGATTCACCGTGTTCACTGATGAAAACCATGCTAATGCAGTTGTCGCCAATGGCCGAGATGCATCGCACTTGTTCGTGTCGAAGGATGATCTTCTGTGCATCTTCGAGTCACTAAAGAATAAAAAGTCGGCGGGGATGGATGGTGTCCCAAACGTCGTATTGAGACACCTGCCTTTGGAGGCTGTAGATATTTTCACCACGCTGTTTAACAATGCGCTGAATAATGCACATTATCCGGCCCATTGGAAGGTAGCTGTGGTCCACCCTATCCCGAAAAAAGGTAAAGATAGGACGAACCCTGCCAATCTCTGGTCAATTAGCTTGCTTCCGAATATTAGCAAGGTCTTTGAAAAGGTTGTCAATAGAGTCCTGTTAAAGTGGGTCGTGGACAATAACATAATTCCGGACAACCAGTTTGGTTTCTGGGCGAGGCATGACACTATTCATGCCGCGTCGAAACTGGTTTCCGACATTCAGTGGAATAAATGCAAGAACCAATGTACGGGTGCTTGTCTGGTTGATTTTGAGAAGGCTTTCGACACCGTATGGTTAGAGGGACTTTTCTACAAGTTGATCAGGCGGGGGATGAACAAACCTTTGCTATATGTAATTTATAATATGCTTATGGGAAAGAAGTTCGTTGTCAAATGTGGCAACGTGACTTCGAGCAGAGTCTTTGAAATTAAAAACGGTTTACAGCAGGGGGCGGTCAATTCTCCGATCCTGTTTAACATTTACACGAGTGATCTGGTGGGTTCACTCAGACATGCTATAGCGTATGCCGACGATTTGGTGGCATACAGGTCAGGTCCTAAAATCGAGGTCATTAACATTCTTTTGCAGCGTGACTTCGATCAAATTAAGCGATATTGCGACGACTGGAAGTTGAAAATCAACTTTCAGAAGACGGAAACAATCTTGTTCAGAACTCCATTGGCTGGGGCCTCTAGGGATACCAGAAAAAAACTGGAAAAAATTGGCCATTATTGGACAAAATGGGCAGCCATTGGCGGTGAGAAGCGCAGTTAGATATCTAGGTATCTGGCTTGACCAGTATCTATATTTCGATAGACATATAGTTGCTTGTCTTGCTGGGGCCAAGAAGGCTTATGCTCTGACAAGGAGACTGTTTCATAGCAGTCAACTTGACTCCAGAGTGAAGGTAATTTGCTACGTGGCCCTTATAAGGCCGATAATCGCTTATGGCTGTCCATTATGGTTTAATATAGCGCCTAGCTATATGGAAAAGATTCGGGTTTTGGAGAGACAATGTCTTAGGACCTGTCTCCGGTTGTTCCGAACGCCTGAATCCAACTATATAAAATACTATCCCAACAAGGTCCTATACGATGGGGCTCAGTTGAATAGGATTGACAATTTCCTCATTAAGGTGACTCGAAGGCACGTTGCAAGGGCGATGGCCAGCGACAATAGTCTGATCTTTTGGGCTTACTACCCCAAAGGTTTTTGATGTGCTCCTGTACTCGTCTGGTGGCTATTTCCGGTGAGCAGGATGTTGCATATGAAATGGAGTCATCTGCGTATAGCTTCGTTTTTGTTCCTGGTACATTCGTAGGCTGGTCTGCGGTATAAATGTTGAAAAGCAACGGTCCAAGCTTTGATCCTTGTGGTACTCCAGCACGTATTTCTTTTATTGATGACTGATTGTTGTTAACCTGTACATAAAAAAATCTATTAGTTAGAAAATTTTTGATAATTCTTACGAGGTGGTTAGGTAGTCCAAGCTGTGTTAGTTTGAATATTAGTCCTTTTGTCCACACGCTGTCAAAAGCCTTTTCGATGTCCAGCAAGCACGCAACGGTCGTCTCTTTTTTGTTAAGTCCAACTGTAACATAGCTGTGGAGTCCAAGCAGAGGGTGAATGGTGGAGTGTCTACTCCGAAAGCCATACTGGAATTCCGGTATGACATCTCTGTTCCTGCAAAAAACGTTAAGTTTCTTTAATATTAATGCCTCCAATACTTTGCTAACACAGCAAAGAAGGGATATTTGCCGATATCCATCGACGTTTGATCGATTGGTCTTTTTTGCCACGGGAATAACTTTTGCCGTTTTCCATGCCGAAGGAAAATAGCTGTTGTTCAGACAGTTGTTGAAAATTATTGTCAGCAGGAGAAGTGCAAGATTTGGTAACTTTTTTAACACGTAGTTAGAAACTTTGTCATATCCTGCTGACTTCTTAGAGTTCCCACCCTGAATGATGTCAGTCACCTCTTCAGGGGAAGTGAAAACATCTCTCAATAGTGGATCCGTTTCCGGGTTCTCTTCGCTGAATGAGGCGACGGTGTCGGTGATTGACGAAACTTCTACAAAACGGCTTTCAACTTCTTCGATGAAATCAGGGAGGCGGGCGATCCTTGAAATTTTCCTCAAAGTGTTTGGCAAATGCTTCAGCTTTATCGGCAGGAGTTGTTGAAGATCCTTGTCCGTGAAGGATGGTCTCAGGGATGGAGTTAGTTCTTCCTACGAGAATGTTAATCTTTTTAAAGGTGTCCGGCCCTGGTTTGATGTCTTCAAGCCTCTTTCTGAATTCGATCTCTTGGTGATGCTTTACTGCCTGGTTGAGCATTGTGTTGGTGCATTGAAGTTCGGAGTGAAGTCTTCGATATTCCGTATTCTCTCTGTTGAATGTCCTGTTGAAGATCCTTTGTAGTTTCTTGCGGAGCCTTTGCCTATGAGTATATATTGCTTGGATATATTGAGGCAAGTTCGCATACCGGTCTCTGCTAGTGCGGGGAGTCTTCTGCCTATCCATAGCGTTGTTGACTGCTGATTCAAAATGGTGTATTGCGCTGTCGATTTCGCTGTTGGAGAGGTTGCTGTTTGCCGGAATTTCAGGAAGGTCATTCTCCACTTCAGCCCGAAATCTGACCCAATTGATTTTGTCAAATCTGAGATGAAGCTCAGGATCAGGACGTTCAGTCATAATCCTCTGATTTAATTGGACTCTTAGTTCAACCGCCAGATGGTCCGAGTCACTGTTGTGTGCCACACATGAGTAGTTTTGGAACTCAGGCAGGATGTTTGTAAAGTTGGACGATGTCAGGAAGAAGTCCAAGAGAGATGGAGTTCTGGGGTAGGTGAATGTTGGCTGAGAAATTACGATCAGTGAATGAAGTTCGGGGTTGTCCTGTAGCCAGTCTACAATAGCCCTTCCTTGTAGCGATTCCTCGTTGTCGAACCAAAGGGGGTGCCGAGCGTTGAAGTCCCCTCCGATGACACAGTAGGTATGTTCGCTCGCCAGTTCGTTGATGGCATGCATATCATGCAGGATGTCTCTCCTTGTTGCGTTACATTCGTTGTACACTGAGACGACCAGCATGGACTCATTTTCCGTCACCTTAATCACAACAGCTGTTGTTTCCATGCAACGAAGTCCTGAAATCCTTGCTCGCTCGCTTGTTAAGTCAGTGCTAAGAAGGATTGCTGTCCCTCTGCCACCTGATGCTTTGTCCTCTCTGTAGGATTTGTAGCCGTCTGGTTTGAAGGGGTTCCTTGCTGTGAGGTTTGTTTCCTGCAAGAAAATAATGTCAGGTTTCTTTGCCTTTAAAAATAGGGTTATCGAAATTCGTCTGGCTGTTGAGTAAATAGAATTAACGTTATATGTAATAAAAGAGAGTCTGGTTTTTATAAACATAATTCGAATATAAGTTTACCCAATATCATTGTCTTCTCACGATCGTTTAGATCACCGTAGTTGCCAGGAATAACCCTTTTTGCCTTCTGGAGAAGAGAAAACAGATCTGTTCCAAATAATCTTTCGGTGTCCTCAAAGATGTTGAAAGATGATGATGAACCCGCTCTGTTTGGCTTGTTGCAAGTTGCTGTCCTGGTTTTCGGCAATGATGCAGATTTACCTGAGGATGAAACCGATGGCTGCGATGCTGTAAATGGTTCTTTGGTAGGTTGGGGTTGTTTTTTTGTTTTAGCTCCGTTTGGTTTTAGGGCAGTTCCTGATGCTGCGGCGATGTTTGCGTAAGACACACCGGACACAATGGCTTTTGATGCTGAATTCACAGCGAACTGATGTTGTTCCCGTTTCAGAACAGATGTTTTCGGCCAACTTCTTCTTTCTTATTGGGCATCCACTGTAGCTTGCAGGGTGTCCAATTTGCTGGCAGTTAACACAGAATACTTTATCGTCACTGATTTTGTTGATAGTCCTGGGGCAGTTGCCGGGGAGGTGATCATCCTTGCATTTGACATATCTGTATTTCATTCCACAGTTGCTGGCGACATGACCGAACTTCTGGCAGTTCTTGCACTGTGAAATGCTGGTTGATTTGAATTTTTCCCAGTGAACCTTCTGGTTCATCAGAAGAGTTTTCTTGTAAACTGATGGAATGTCCGTGTTTTTTTTTAGTTCAACTACGAAGCTGTTGAATTTTCTATCTGCCCTTGTCTTGTAAGGGCTTACCTCCAGAACTTCAATTCATTCCTCAATAAGGTCCGTCTTTACATCAGCAGCATCATAGCTGTAGTGTATGTATTAAATTCTGTGCTCCCCTTCTTCAGAAAATCACGAATTTGCGGGTGTTCCTCCTTCGTTTTGGTTGTAATAGCCGATTTGGTGTTGTTAATGTTGTGGATCTTGAAGTTTACACCTTGACCCTTCAGGTGCTTGCTGATTCCTGCTACATTCAGTCTGAAGCAAACTATAGGGGGCATCAGAGCGGAACGTACTTCTGCGATTGGTGCTTTGTTGGTTGAGGTTCCAGAGGTAATCATCGCAACTGGTGTCTTGGACGCCGTGTCGTCGCTGGTCGCTGGCTTCTTGCATGCTGGAGCCTTTTTTGGTGATGTCAACGGTGATATAGAGGGTTTCCTCTTTAGCCGTTGAACTATTTGGAAGTCCGTTTGCACTATGTCCTCAGAGTGCGTCGATGTGTCCTCCGTAGAGTTCCTCTTCCGAGTAGAGTTCCTCTTCCGAGTAGAGTTCCTCTTCCGAGTAGGCATCCTTGTCATCATCTCCCACATCCATCTGGGAGATTTCGGCTGGTTGCTCATGATCTTCATCATAGAGCAAGTCGATGTCTCCGAGCTTGGCATGCATGGCTACCAGGAACTCTTTGCCATGCGTTCTGATGCCAGCCTTAATCTGGCTTTTCACTGCTTCGTAAGCCATTTTTACATCACTCTTCCTCCTCTCCGTTTTTCCCATTTTTAAAATGGGTTTTCCGGAATTTTTGTTATTTCTGAAAATCTAGTAAGTGGATTAGGATTAAATTATAGGTTAATTTTATTATATGCTGAAGGATATTCCAGTATCGGAAAACCCTTCCTGTTATTATTTTTGCTGAAGTAGGTAGCGCAGGTAAACCTTTGCTGACCCCTTTGTTTATGAGTTTTAGTAGCAGGTATTGTTGTAGCTTATATCAATTTTTCTGTTTTTCTGTGCGCACAACCGTACACTTCGAATCACTGATAGAAACTGACTGTGAATGCGACAATTCAGAAAGATACCACTTCTTATATACACTTTGTCGAAGACTTTTCTTACGGTAAATTTGTTCTCCGTGATTCTCAAACAATCGAGCATTTTAACTTTTTGAAATTGAAAGAAGCCAATCCCCCTTTGAATTGGTAATATTTTTGACAACCAATCAAAACTCATGCAAGATATATTCTCCTTACAAATGTTTACCATTTTAGGAACTTTTTTCTCTTTTATTTTGAGGAATGCTGAAATAAGCAGAATAAACAAATAAGCGCCCAATTGTGAAGATAATTACTCGCATCATTTTCGTTCTGGGTGGCCCGCTTCGCGGGATCTTAAGATTTAAACTATCTTTCCGCAGGGTTTAGCACGCTCACGCAACTTCGTTGCTCCGCTAAGGGTATATGCTTGTTGTCTGGCAGGCGCCGTAAACACAAACAAATAAGCGCCGAATTGTAAAGATAATGCCAATTTATTAGCATCATTTTGGGTCTATGTTGTCCGGTCGCGGAATCTTAGGATTTAAAATATTTTTCCACTGAAATAAGCGACCAATTTCAAATATGAACTCCATTTACTCGCATCATTTGCGGTCTGCTTTTATCAAATGTATACAATTTTTTAACCATTTTAGGAACTTTTTCACGTTTATTGGGAGGAATGCTGTTATTATTCATTGGTAAGAGCATCTATTTAACACATGTACTATCCGCACTTGGGGTATGGTTATTTCCTAAACAATTGCGTGCTAAAATTGAAGTAATGTACATTTAAAATCCATTGAATTCACACAGAAATCCATCTGTAAGATGCAAGAAATCATGAGAATCACGGAGAGGGAAGTTGTGTAAAATATATCCTGCAAGAGTTTTGATTGGTTGTCAAAAATATTATCAATTCGAAGGGGAGTGGCTTCTTTAAATTTCAAATAGTTAAAATAGTCGATTGTTTGAGAATCACGGAGGACAGATTTACCGTAAGAAATGTCTTCGACAAAGTGTATATAAGAAGTGGTATTTTTCTGAATTGTCACATTCTTCGTCGATGCCTGGAGCAGTGCGGTTGCTCCCAAAATAGTGAAAGTGAAGTGAAGTGATTTGGTGTATTGGTGGTTGTATGAACCAAAATCGTTCTTTTTAGGACGACTAAATATTCAATGAGAGATATTGACCAATTTCAATTGAGGAGGGGAAGAGGTGGATATGGTGAATAAATCCGTTCTTTTTAGGACGAGCAAAAAATTTTTAAGAGATTTTACAAGTTTTCAAAAAAAGAGGGGAAGAGGTGAGTGTGGTGAATAACTACATCCCCCTCCATATTACTGGGAACAAATATTTCTTTCAAGTGATTTGATTGGCTTTAAAAATTTTTAAATTAAAGTGATGAGGTGAATAACAAAACAATAAGCCCGCATCATATGCGGGCTAAATCTGAAAATAAATTGTGCGGGCTTATGGCATGCGGGCTTTTTCATAATTTGGCGTGCGGGCTTTTGTTACGCGGGCTTTTCATATGCGGGCTTAACGGGGTTTCCCGTTTCTTTGCACGCGGATATAGGAATGGCTTCAGAAAACGACCATCGCCGCTAAAGAATTCATCAAAAAAAAAACTTGGCAGCACACATGCACCTATGACATGCACCGTGACACAGCTGTAAGTTGTAGTTAAGAAATTTGTATTGAAAATCCTGAAATTGAAAAATATTTACTTCCGCCAATTGAAATTGATGCCAAGCATATTCTAAAATTATGAAAAACAATTTCACATTAACAGATTTGCTAAATTCAATTACCCTTAAAATGAAGTTTGAAAAAAAATAATAATAAAATCACGAACAAAACATTCGGCGGGATGTGTTAGTGGTCGGTGGGATGTCAAACTTTGACATTTCCTGTCTGTTTCTTTGCACGCGGGTATAGCGATAATTTGAAATTTGCATGTAAAATACAACAACAACTTATCCTGTGATTTTATTATTATTATTTTTCAAACCTCATTTTAAGGGTAATTGAATCTAGCAAATCTGTTAATGTGAAATTGTTTTTCATAATTTTAGAATATACTTGGCATCAATTTCAATTGGCGGAAGTAAATATTTTTCAATTTTAGGATTTTCAATACAAATTTCTTAACTACAACTTACAGCTGTGTCACGGTGCATATGTCATAGGTGCATGTGTGCTGCCAAGTTTTTTTTGATGAATTCTTAAGCGGCGATAGTCGTTTTCTGATGCCGTCCCTATATCCGCGTGCAAAGAAACACGGCTAAAGCCAGAGCCATCCAACCATTTCCAAATGTAAACAAACATTCATCTTCATTCTTTTTGGGGAATTGGATGAACATGAATGCGATACAGTTTTGCTATCCATATAATGGTTTGTGCATTGGCATGTGGAAGGTAACATGCCATGCTAGACCACCAGGTGGCGACCCCGTCGATGGCCTTCATGATAGTACTATAGAGTTTATATACAATGCCTACGCATCAATCGGTACGTTGAGGAAATATGTAAAAAGGTTATCAATTTGGCACGAGCTTGAAAAAGCTGATCAAAGACCGGAAATGGTAATGGTACTGCAGCACTTGGGTAGTCAGTGAATTATTCTGCACACACATTACATAATTTGAATCCATTTTATACGAACAATAATTGTTTTGCATTTTTAAAATTAAATTTTTTTATTTATTTTTAAAATACAAATCTCGTGATAATTTTTTATTTGGATAATAATCTGTTTAAAAAAGATCGACAATGAAGTCAGATTAAGGGTCGGAACTACCGAGTACCGACAGAGAGAAGAAGCCTGAATCATTTGGTAACCACTCTCATATTTTCCTACCCAGTGACGAGAAAGTAGAGCTGCTTAAGTGATTGGTTGGCTTTGTTGGTTTCACTTCGATATTGTAGCTATCCTGACTTATGCAATATAGTTACATATTAATATTTAGTATTGTTATGGTCACCTGGGATTAATAAAATAAAATCACATTTCCACGAGAATTACCTCTTGCTGTCACTCTGTGTTTCCCTTTTTGTATTGTCATATTACCTGTCAGGCAGCGCATTATGAATGCCCCCTATGTTAGTCCGATGGTTTGTGTCCTTGTTGTTATAATTGCTTCGGTGTGTGCTTTAATACCAGAGGCACAAACCCACGCCTTTTTGCAATTGTGAGTGCACCACTCACTAGAGATTAGCGGACTGCAAGTACATAAAACCAATCATACGATATGTATATACGATGTGGGACCCGGTACTGCGAAACGGATTTCTCGATTAATATAATTGTGAAAGTCAGCCGAGACACATCGAGGCTAAAGTGGTATAAGCACAGTAGTGCGAAGTTGTGCAGTTTTTGAATAAAATCCTTAAAACAAGTAGTGGCAGTTATTGCAAAGATATGCAAATATGTATGTAATCAAACAAAAATCCTAAAAAGGGGTAAGTGCCCAAATTAGAAATTGGTTAACGTTTGACTATATTCAGCCCTTTGTTAGGACGATACATCCCAAGGGCAATTGGTGGTCACCGACAATGCAATAGTCGTGGCCGCCGAAAATTTATTTGGACGCCCAAAAATAAAATTAAATCGGTAAAATTAAATAACAAATATGTGCAATTACTTGCCTATTACGAGTACTAAAGTGCAGTCACACTCCCACGTGAAACTCGCCCAAAAGCGGCATTGCAGGCACTCCATCATCGCATAAAGAAAGTGAATTTTATGTTTCATCTACAACTTGTTAAAATAATAACTGCCAGTAGAACAGTATAACAGCAAAAAGTACACCCTTACAAAGTAATAGTACGCTTATAAATATACAAAAAAGGGGTTATAGCTACTATAGTTATTTAAATACACCCATATGTATATAAGTGGGTATATGAATATAGGTGCAGTTTGTTAGTTTTAAGACTAGAATTTTTGTGACGAATAGATAATTAAATCGTTTCAATGATCCATTTAAGTATCCAGTTGGTTACTCCGCTATACATCGGTGGGATCGGTTACCTTTTTCTTTATCGTCGTTCTTGTTGATTGTAGTCCTATGTATCTATAAGTAGTGTTAAGTTTTTTTTTTTGTAATGATTTGTTTTTTTGTAGTTCTAAGTATTTAATATTCATTAAACTAGCTCGTAAGTTAGTTATAATTGAGTTAACCTTAAATCTTATTTCTTTTTTTTTTGTAAGAATCGAGTTTTCTCCGTCGTCCCTTGTTTTGTGTTGATTCCGCGTCGGCTTTTAAACGGTTAAGCCCCCACCACCTAAAGCGAGCTCCCTTTCTGTAGGTACGTTCTTTTGGTATTAGTGTCTAACTGCATGGTGAATACCTTCATGCGTTCGGGTAGGACGGTGGAATCGAAGATTCACAAGTTAGAGCTTGAATCCTTTTTTTTGTAAATTTAATTTGTTTTATGGTCTAATTGTCAGTTATTGATTATATATATAAATATACATAGTGATAAAAGCATAAATGAATTTTATGGTTTTTTTTGTCAGGCACATAAGCGCCTGATGTGCATGTAAGAAGATTTTTCAGGGGGGTGCGGTAGGGTGTGCTACAGACCATTCGGAGGGAATGGTCTGATCGTTGAGCAGCATCCATCATTGGGGAAATCCAATATCTGGCCACCGGATTTCCAGGTTGGGAGGGTAATGGCTACGCTGCATCGTCACCAGCAGCGTCCTTCAGTGTTGAATTTTCTATCTGCCCTTGTCTTGTAAGGGCTTACCTCCAGAACTTCAATTCATTCCTCAATAAGGTCCGTCTTTACATCAGCAGCATCATAGCTGTAGTGTATGTATTAAATTCTGTGCTCCCCTTCTTCAGAAAATCACGAATTTGCGGGTGTTCCTCCTTCGTTTTGGTTGTAATAGCCGATTTGGTGTTGTTAATGTTGTGGATCTTGAAGTTTACACCTTGACCCTTCAGGTGCTTGCTGATTCCTGCTACATTCAGTCTGAAGCAAACTATAGGGGGCATCAGAGCGGAACGTACTTCTGCGATTGGTGCTTTGTTGGTTGAGGTTCCAGAGGTAATCATCGCAACTGGTGTCTTGGACGCCGTGTCGTCGCTGGTCGCTGGCTTCTTGCATGCTGGAGCCTTTTTTGGTGATGTCAACGGTGATATAGAGGGTTTCCTCTTTAGCCGTTGAACTATTTGGAAGTCCGTTTGCACTATGTCCTCAGAGTGCGTCGATGTGTCCTCCGTAGAGTTCCTCTTCCGAGTAGAGTTCCTCTTCCGAGTAGAGTTCCTCTTCCGAGTAGGCATCCTTGTCATCATCTCCCACATCCATCTGGGAGATTTCGGCTGGTTGCTCATGATCTTCATCATAGAGCAAGTCGATGTCTCCGAGCTTGGCATGCATGGCTACCAGGAACTCTTTGCCATGCGTTCTGATGCCAGCCTTAATCTGGCTTTTCACTGCTTCGTAAGCCATTTTTACATCACTCTTCCTCCTCTCCGTTTTTCCCATTTTTAAAATGGGTTTTCCGGAATTTTTGTTATTTCTGAAAATCTAGTAAGTGGATTAGGATTAAATTATAGGTTAATTTTATTATATGCTGAAGGATATTCCAGTATCGGAAAACCCTTCCTGTTATTATTTTTGCTGAAGTAGGTAGCGCAGGTAAACCTTTGCTGACCCCTTTGTTTATGAGTTTTAGTAGCAGGTATTGTTGTAGCTTATATCAATTTTTCTGTTTTTCTGTGCGCACAACCGTACACTTCGAATCACTGATAGAAACTGACTGTGAATGCGACAATTCAGAAAGATACCACTTCTTATATACACTTTGTCGAAGACTTTTCTTACGGTAAATTTGTTCTCCGTGATTCTCAAACAATCGAGCATTTTAACTTTTTGAAATTGAAAGAAGCCAATCCCCCTTTGAATTGGTAATATTTTTGACAACCAATCAAAACTCATGCAAGATATATTCTCCTTACAAATGTTTACCATTTTAGGAACTTTTTTCTCTTTTATTTTGAGGAATGCTGAAATAAGCAGAATAAACAAATAAGCGCCCAATTGTGAAGATAATTACTCGCATCATTTTCGTTCTGGGTGGCCCGCTTCGCGGGATCTTAAGATTTAAACTATCTTTCCGCAGGGTTTAGCACGCTCACGCAACTTCGTTGCTCCGCTAAGGGTATATGCTTGTTGTCTGGCAGGCGCCGTAAACACAAACAAATAAGCGCCGAATTGTAAAGATAATGCCAATTTATTAGCATCATTTTGGGTCTATGTTGTCCGGTCGCGGAATCTTAGGATTTAAACTATTTTTCCACTGAAATAAGCGACCAATTTCAAATATGAACTCCATTTACTCGCATCATTTGCGGTCTGCTTTTATCAAATGTATACAATTTTTTAACCATTTTAGGAACTTTTTCACGTTTATTGGGAGGAATGCTGTTATTATTCATTGGTAAGAGCATCTATTTAACACATGTACTATCCGCACTTGGGGTATGGTTATTTCCTAAACAATTGCGTGCTAAAATTGAAGTAATGTACATTTAAAATCCATTGAATTCACACAGAAATCCATCTGTAAGATGCAAGAAATCATGAGAATCACGGAGAGGGAAGTTGTGTAAAATATATCCTGCAAGAGTTTTGATTGGTTGTCAAAAATATTATCAATTCGAAGGGGAGTGGCTTCTTTAAATTTCAAATAGTTAAAATAGTCGATTGTTTGAGAATCACGGAGGACAGATTTACCGTAAGAAATGTCTTCGACAAAGTGTATATAAGAAGTGGTATTTTTCTGAATTGTCACATTCTTCGTCGATGCCTGGAGCAGTGCGGTTGCTCCCAAAATAGTGAAAGTGAAGTGAAGTGATTTGGTGTATTGGTGGTTGTATGAACCAAAATCGTTCTTTTTAGGACGACTAAATATTCAATGAGAGATATTGACCAATTTCAATTGAGGAGGGGAAGAGGTGGATATGGTGAATAAATCCGTTCTTTTTAGGACGAGCAAAAAATTTTTAAGAGATTTTACAAGTTTTCAAAAAAAGAGGGGAAGAGGTGAGTGTGGTGAATAACTACATCCCCCTCCATATTACTGGGAACAAATATTTCTTTCAAGTGATTTGATTGGCTTTAAAAATTTTTAAATTAAAGTGATGAGGTGAATAACAAAACAATAAGCCCGCATCATATGCGGGCTAAATCTGAAAATAAATTGTGCGGGCTTATGGCATGCGGGCTTTTTCATAATTTGGCGTGCGGGCTTTTGTTACGCGGGCTTTTCATATGCGGGCTTAACGGGGTTTCCCGTTTCTTTGCACGCGGATATAGGAATGGCTTCAGAAAACGACCATCGCCGCTAAAGAATTCATCAAAAAAAAAACTTGGCAGCACACATGCACCTATGACATGCACCGTGACACAGCTGTAAGTTGTAGTTAAGAAATTTGTATTGAAAATCCTGAAATTGAAAAATATTTACTTCCGCCAATTGAAATTGATGCCAAGCATATTCTAAAATTATGAAAAACAATTTCACATTAACAGATTTGCTAAATTCAATTACCCTTAAAATGAAGTTTGAAAAAAAATAATAATAAAATCACGAACAAAACATTCGGCGGGATGTGTTAGTGGTCGGTGGGATGTCAAACTTTGACATTTCCTGTCTGTTTCTTTGCACGCGGGTATAGCGATAATTTGAAATTTGCATGTAAAATACAACAACAACTTATCCTATATACGCTAACTTTAGCGGGAATAGCTTTCGCCGCTAAGTCCTTTAGCGGGGATAAACAGTGCTTCCAAAATCCATTTTCTTCGTTTCTGATGAATCCTTCCGATGAATTTTTCAGGAAATGTCAAAGTTTATTCGTGATTTTATTATTATTATTTTTCAAACCTCATTTTAAGGGTAATTGAATCTAGCAAATCTGTTAATGTGAAATTGTTTTTCATAATTTTAGAATATACTTGGCATCAATTTCAATTGGCGGAAGTAAATATTTTTCAATTTTAGGATTTTCAATACAAATTTCTTAACTACAACTTACAGCTGTGTCACGGTGCATATGTCATAGGTGCATGTGTGCTGCCAAGTTTTTTTTGATGAATTCTTAAGCGGCGATAGTCGTTTTCTGATGCCGTCCCTATATCCGCGTGCAAAGAAACACGGCTAAAGCCAGAGCCATCCAACCATTTCCAAATGTAAACAAACATTCATCTTCATTCTTTTTGGGGAATTGGATGAACATGAATGCGATACAGTTTTGCTATCCATATAATGGTTTGTGCATTGGCATGTGGAAGGTAACATGCCATGCTAGACCACCAGGTGGCGACCCCGTCGATGGCCTTCATGATAGTACTATAGAGTTTATATACAATGCCTACGCATCAATCGGTACGTTGAGGAAATATGTAAAAAGGTTATCAATTTGGCACGAGCTTGAAAAAGCTGATCAAAGACCGGAAATGGTAATGGTACTGCAGCACTTGGGTAGTCAGTGAATTATTCTGCACACACATTACATAATTTGAATCCATTTTATACGAACAATAATTGTTTTGCATTTTTAAAATTAAATTTTTTTATTTATTTTTAAAATACAAATCTCGTGATAATTTTTTATTTGGATAATAATCTGTTTAAAAAAGATCGACAATGAAGTCAGATTAAGGGTCGGAACTACCGAGTACCGACAGAGAGAAGAAGCCTGAATCATTTGGTAACCACTCTCATATTTTCCTACCCAGTGACGAGAAAGTAGAGCTGCTTAAGTGATTGGTTGGCTTTGTTGGTTTCACTTCGATATTGTAGCTATCCTGACTTATGCAATATAGTTACATATTAATATTTAGTATTGTTATGGTCACCTGGGATTAATAAAATAAAATCACATTTCCACGAGAATTACCTCTTGCTGTCACTCTGTGTTTCCCTTTTTGTATTGTCATATTACCTGTCAGGCAGCGCATTATGAATGCCCCCTATGTTAGTCCGATGGTTTGTGTCCTTGTTGTTATAATTGCTTCGGTGTGTGCTTTAATACCAGAGGCACAAACCCACGCCTTTTTGCAATTGTGAGTGCACCACTCACTAGAGATTAGCGGACTGCAAGTACATAAAACCAATCATACGATATGTATATACGATGTGGGACCCGGTACTGCGAAACGGATTTCTCGATTAATATAATTGTGAAAGTCAGCCGAGACACATCGAGGCTAAAGTGGTATAAGCACAGTAGTGCGAAGTTGTGCAGTTTTTGAATAAAATCCTTAAAACAAGTAGTGGCAGTTATTGCAAAGATATGCAAATATGTATGTAATCAAACAAAAATCCTAAAAAGGGGTAAGTGCCCAAATTAGAAATTGGTTAACGTTTGACTATATTCAGCCCTTTGTTAGGACGATACATCCCAAGGGCAATTGGTGGTCACCGACAATGCAATAGTCGTGGCCGCCGAAAATTTATTTGGACGCCCAAAAATAAAATTAAATCGGTAAAATTAAATAACAAATATGTGCAATTACTTGCCTATTACGAGTACTAAAGTGCAGTCACACTCCCACGTGAAACTCGCCCAAAAGCGGCATTGCAGGCACTCCATCATCGCATAAAGAAAGTGAATTTTATGTTTCATCTACAACTTGTTAAAATAATAACTGCCAGTAGAACAGTATAACAGCAAAAAGTACACCCTTACAAAGTAATAGTACGCTTATAAATATACAAAAAAGGGGTTATAGCTACTATAGTTATTTAAATACACCCATATGTATATAAGTGGGTATATGAATATAGGTGCAGTTTGTTAGTTTTAAGACTAGAATTTTTGTGACGAATAGATAATTAAATCGTTTCAATGATCCATTTAAGTATCCAGTTGGTTACTCCGCTATACATCGGTGGGATCGGTTACCTTTTTCTTTATCGTCGTTCTTGTTGATTGTAGTCCTATGTATCTATAAGTAGTGTTAAGTTTTTTTTTTTGTAATGATTTGTTTTTTTGTAGTTCTAAGTATTTAATATTCATTAAACTAGCTCGTAAGTTAGTTATAATTGAGTTAACCTTAAATCTTATTTCTTTTTTTTTTGTAAGAATCGAGTTTTCTCCGTCGTCCCTTGTTTTGTGTTGATTCCGCGTCGGCTTTTAAACGGTTAAGCCCCCACCACCTAAAGCGAGCTCCCTTTCTGTAGGTACGTTCTTTTGGTATTAGTGTCTAACTGCATGGTGAATACCTTCATGCGTTCGGGTAGGACGGTGGAATCGAAGATTCACAAGTTAGAGCTTGAATCCTTTTTTTTGTAAATTTAATTTGTTTTATGGTCTAATTGTCAGTTATTGATTATATATATAAATATACATAGTGATAAAAGCATAAATGAATTTTATGGTTTTTTTTGTCAGGCACATAAGCGCCTGATGTGCATGTAAGAAGATTTTTCAGGGGGGTGCGGTAGGGTGTGCTACAGACCATTCGGAGGGAATGGTCTGATCGTTGAGCAGCATCCATCATTGGGGAAATCCAATATCTGGCCACCGGATTTCCAGGTTGGGAGGGTAATGGCTACGCTGCATCGTCACCAGCAGCGTCCTTCAGTGTGGTGGACGTCCGTCCGATTTTTGGTGAAAAAGTAAGTACCTTTCTGGCATGATATGTGTTTTGTGGTAGGTTTGGTTGAGTGTCAGTCGAGCATCGCAAGCATGCCGCGTCCCTTTCACTCAACTACTCAATGTTCCCTTCTTGTCCCATTCCCATCCTAAGGTCCCATCCACATCCTAGTTTCCATACCCTTACCAAATCCTAACTCCCTCTACATACCCCAATATAGACCTATTACAAATGGCGCCCAACGTCTGTTTGTGCATGTCCTTCGTCCTTAATAGTGCCGTCCACAATTGTTCTTGATGCCAGCACCAAAGAGCTCGTAAGTCTTCAATTGGAAAGTTTTTCGAAATTGCCAATTTTGAATTGCGACGAGATCTCTGGTGATGACATCAGAAACAATTGGAACCTGTCAAGTATTTGTCCTTTTTCCCATCCCGTCCTATCCTTCTACTTGTTCATTTCAATTTTCTATCCCAAATTTCAATTTTCCATTCTATACCCCTTGTATTGTTTTTTTTTTACAACACGGATCTAGTGTCCTTGTCTGGCGTATGAAGTCCATTCATGTTGCACTAGTCCATATCTTCTTTAAATGTGATGCTGACCTAAACGCTTCAAGTCTTCCATCAAAGACCTTCAATGTCAGAATGAAATTGCGGAAGCGTGAGGAGATGTAACGTCGTATGTCCATGTATCTATATGTTATTATTCTGCCACACTGAGGGATCATTAATTCGTCCGTCTGTTGTCGTAATATTACTTGTTGCTCAAGATCAGACCAGATGCTAACGCCAACAACTAAGCCCCGATGACAGCCGCCCGAAACACCCCCACCTTAATAAGTTATTTATATAAATAATCGTTTTGTGAGCAAGAAATACACATTAGATTTATTGAGATTTTTTTTTGATAGTATTCTATGTATGTATCTTAAAATTAATATATATTCCTGTCTTATGTATTCTTATGTATATACTATCTATATTATTTAATTTATTTATTAATATTCTGGCTTACGCGTTATTAGCTTTGTTTTTTTTTTGTAGTTCTGCGTTGATGCATGTGTGAGTGTTGTTCTTCTTGAGATGAGCAAAACTGCAAAAGAAGTTTCTAATAAAACATTAAAAACAAAAACAAATTTTCATCCTTACCCAATAGTTACCCGTTCTCAAACCAGGTCTACGTGCAGTGAAAGCGAAGAGAGCGAAATGGCGAATCTTCCTCGTACCCCGCCAGGAAGTGCGAAGTGGCCACCGGCTCCCGGGTCCACTTATAATTTCCCGGAAGGTATCACTGAACACATTCCGGGAGTAGTCGCTACTGCATGTAACAAGCCCAGCTCACAAGCATTAAATGTGTCGTGGCCCTCGAGTAGGTTGACCAGCTCGGCGGAATCCATTGCTGCCCCGAGTTATAGCACGTTGAGTGGTGCTGCATCTCAATCAGCCCAAAATGACAGCGTGCAAACTATTATTGACCTAGAACGAAATCACGTTAAAAATAATAAGAATGTACCAACAACAAATGTAGGGAACAACTTACCGTCTGAATTGAAGAGCTATATAAATTTAGCTGTGATCGGAGCCTTTTCCACTTATAGCGATTCACTCAGGCAGGACATTTCGAGTAGCCTGAAAGTAGAAATGAGGAATAACTTTCTTGATTTCATGAAAGAAATAAACGCGGTCACACACTCTGGTTCACCAACAGAGGAGCTTAACCATGCCACCAAACCCTTAGTAACACGAGATCCACAACCACCACTGCAGCCAAGTCAAGGTTGGAGAATGAATCTCGGCAGAGAGGCTTTTGAAGAAACTGGATTTAGAAATTTAAATGAATCGGCCAATAACAATAATTGCCAAAATAATGAGGGTCATCGCGGGCAATCTTTTCAACAACAGCGACGGGTACAAAACCATAGAAGTTCTCACAACCGGCAGCAGTACATTCCTCATATGAGAACTAATTCGCCGTCCGAAATTCGTGGGCAAATCAGGATTGACAAGTGGGGATTGGTTTTCGAGGGAAAACCGGATGTGCTGACTGTCGAGGACTTCGTTTTCCGACTAGAGACACTCCAGAGCCAGTATCGGTGTAACTGGGCTGAGGTTTTGCGAGATTTCCATCTGCTACTCTCAGGAGCCGCCTACGAGTGTTTTCCAAGTACAGGGGGGTTTATCTAGCCAAGATAGAACAATTGAACTATCTGTCCATAGCCAAAGTTCAGGTTCACCAATAGTTAATTCCGTAAGGACACTTTTCAGTAATTTAGACAAAAGCACAGCACCACACAGTTCCAGTCGGGGCAAGGAAATTTGCTTTACCGGTGTTACTTTACTTTTTGCACGCAGGAGATGTGAAGCCCAACTATCTGAGCTTTTCCGGATGCGCAAATATTTATTTATTTATTAGTTATAATAAGAATCGCTGTACATAAAGTGCAGAGCACTTATAAATAGTACAGGTACAAGTATTAAATATATTAAAAACAATTTTTAAATGTATTTAGAAATTAGAAGAAAGAAAGAGACTTGAAAGAAAAGAAAGATGAAGATTCATAAGAAATATACAGAAGAGATTAAATATACACCAAGAACTAAGATAACGAAAATAAGTGGAGTGATTTCAGTTTGGACAAAGTGAGAATAACACGCCGATATTCGATTTTATTCCTCACCTGGTGAGGCAGCTAGTTCCAAAGTCGAACAGCACGAACAAAAAACTGTCTGCGAGATGTCAAGCAGGTATGAGTAGATGGTTTAATAGTTAAACAGCGGTTAGACCGGGAGAAGGAAAGTTTGTTGAACAAATACTCTGGTTGTTGTCTGTGAATAATCTTGAAGAGCAATATAAAGCAGCAGTGTACGACCTTTCAGAGGCATCGCAAAACCCATGTACCTGAATGGAACACTCGGGTGCGTACTGAGCCCAACGAGCCACCTGAATTTCTTGAGTATCAGGCAAGGCAGAAAAAAAGGTTTTCCAGCGATGACACGTTAGGGGCACGAGAGGCATGTCCCACGACGATCCTACCAGATTTGCTGCAAGATGATTTTCGCGACGACCATCGATAATCGATAATACCGTTCGCTTTGTAAATTCACTGCCTCGATTTTCAATTTTTAAGGAAAAATGAAACGAATCCGATTTAGCGTTCTTAAGGTTTTAGCAAGACTTTTTCCTTCTAATTTCAGAAAATCCTCATCGTAAAGAAAAGGCTTAGGAAGGTTTCCTAGAAAATCGGTACTGTTAGACGTCCATTTTCTTAAATTAAACCCGGCTGAGGCTAAGGCAGACAAGAGCTTTGTATATAGACTTTATAGTATTATCATAACAGCGAGTTTTTTTATTTTGGCCTCACGTTGGTAGATGGCGTTTGGAAGGATTGTGTCTTCAATTCTGCTCACACCATTTTTTTTGCTCACAAATAAACTGCTTTATCTCTCTTTATCGAACCTTTCATAATTACATTCCCATGTATGTTGTATTTTTTTTCTTTGTAAGAAGGAGCATAGGCATTTTTGTTGTTTAGCAGCACAGATAGCACACATTTGTATGGATAATGGATCTCTCATTATCGATTCTCTGGTCATGCCATATGATTTTCAATTGTATGGAAGTGTAAGTATAAGTATGTATTTATTTTTCTGTGTAATTGATGATTTGCAATGTTGCCTTCGCTTCGGCAAGTAGTATGTTTGATGTGAGGAAGAAGATGGAAAAATAATAAATCTGACTTCTTCGTCTGCGAGTAGGGGGAGTACTTTCACCCCTTTTGTGGTCATTGCTCATCGATGACCTGCTACACAAGATGGGCAATTTGGGCTACACTACAATTGGGTACGCCGATGATATTGTCATCATAGTCAGGGGCAAAGACTCAATTGGAGTCACATCAAAAATGAAAAATGCTCTAAAGACAGCCATAGACTGGTGCATCAAGGAAAATCTTTCCATAAATTCCAGTAGAGCCGTCATCGTTCCTTTCACTAAAAGGAGGAAATTAGACCTAGGCCTAATCACAATAAACGACACGGTCGTAGAGTACTCCGACGAAGTCAAGCATCTTGGAGTAATCCTAGACAAGAGACTTAACTGGAACTCTCACATAAATAACAAAATCACTGAAGCTAATAGAGCTTTATGGGCCTGTCGTCGCACATATGGCAGAACCTGGGGAACATCTCCAAAGATCGTCCACTGGATCTACACAGTGATGATAAGACCCATTATAACATACGCCTCCATAGTATGGTGGACAAAATCCACACAAAAGGTCGCAATAGAGAAGCTCAAAAAGGTACAACGGCTTGCGTGCCTTGGTATCTCCGGAGCCATGCGAACCTGTCCAACAGCTGCCATAGAGGCAATAACAGGAATCACACCTCTCCACATATACATTCAAAAAGTGGCGATCCGCAGTGCAATAAGTCTAATACAGTTAAACGAGATAAGTCTTAATGATCACCCGGAACTAAAGACCCTTCTCGATTAACTGCCAGAACTTAACATGAACTGCGCGGTCACAGACCGCATTCAAAAAACACTATGCTTCAACAAACGGTTCTCCACGGAGATCCCCAAGAGAGAAGCATGGGTTAGTAATAACCCACCAAACAGCCACAACGGCATAAAGTGGTATACGGTTGGTTCTAAAATGGAAACGGGGGTAGGAGCGGGAATATACGGACCACACAAACGCTTTACGATACCCATGGGAAAAAGTC
Source organism: Portevinia maculata (assembly GCA_949715645.1). Classification (NCBI taxonomy): domain Eukaryota; kingdom Metazoa; phylum Arthropoda; class Insecta; order Diptera; family Syrphidae; genus Portevinia; species Portevinia maculata. The sequence continues at coordinate 143,656,596 of OX454526.1, forward strand.
CCAGCGTATTTCAAGCAGAGCTCCACGCCATTCAAGAATGCGCCAGCCATATTATTTTATCTGGCATAAAAGGTGCAACCATCCATATTTTCACGGATAGTCAAGCAGCTATAAACGCCCTTAGCTCGTATACCATTGACTCCAAATCAGTCATGTACTGCTTCAATACCCTACAAACACTCGGAATAAGAAACAAGACCAAATTATGGTGGGTTCCGGGTCATGTCGGGGTAGAAGGTAACGAAAAGGCCGACGAACTGGCCAGAAAAGGTCCAGAAACACCTTTCATAGGTCCCGAACCTTTCTGCTGCACTCCTAGATCAGCAGCAACGGCAGCAATTAAAAGCTGGGAACATAGAAAATGTATCTATCTTTGGGAAAGCATCCCAGGTCTAAGACAGGCCAAACGAGCTATTCGGCCCTTCAATAAAAATGCCAGCAAATGTCTAAACCTAAGCAGGCACGATATCAAAAACCTAGTAGGTTACCTTACTGGTCACCATAGTTTAAAATATCATCTACACAAAATGAGAATATCAGACTCTCCTGAGTGCCGACTCTGCTTTGAAGAGGACGAGTCAGCTGAACACATTTTATGTGAATGTCCAGCCCTTAATGGAATTAGAAAGAAGATCTTTTTCAGGGAGCAAATGAGCCCCGAGGACATAAAGAAATCTTCTACTGGTAAAATTGTCCGCTGTACACGGAAAGTGGAAATTCTACTAGTTTAAATTTGTTTGGCCCATACGGTACAAAAGATCTTTTAGGTCGAAGATTCGTATAGAAGAGGCGATTCGTTTGAAAGGAAAAATTGAATAAAATTTGATTTCGGTATTTTTCAGCAAATGAGGTATTATGAGTTTGTCGCATTTTGGACTCTGACTGTTTCGGCTATATTTTGTCGCAAAACATACCGATTTCTATAATTTTTTTTGTAATTGATTTAGAAATATTTGATCTAATTTATAAAGCAATGACATAATTTTTTTTTGTCAGTATTGTGCCATGCCGCACCACCACTTCTTGTTCAATAGGTACCTATAAGATGAATATTTATATGGATAGTAAGAATTTTCGTTGTTTTGCGTGGAGCTAGATTACTAAATTCGATGAACGACATATTTCATAGGAGTATTGCGTAAGTTTATTTATCTTTAACCAACATGTGGAAATGCTGGTGCCTATATATTTTAAAGTCCATGTACCTTTTCAATGAAGCATTGAGGAAGGTCACTTGTTGCTATTTTTTGTTTAATGGAGGTTGCTCGATTGTTTCTCTTCTGCATTAAACATGTTCTAACATTAGATATACTTCGAGGCATTAAGAACGTCACTACAAAGATTATGCTGGCTAACTCTAGAGCTAAGCTGCATCAATTGAAGAGTGTTGTATTGCGTCTCTTGGCGGTTCAAGTTGAGTATGGCTTTCATTAGTATAGTCCCGGTATATTCATAGTTTTAATTGTAATCCGCGTTGGGACTATTGAATATCAGATAGAGTTGAAATGTTTTGTGTATTCATATTGGTCTAATTTTATTCGTGAAAGGATAAGTTGTGAATATGAAGATTTTTATAATATATAAATCCCAGTTCTTTTATAGTATAGTCCATTGTCTGGTAGTTCTTACATTGAACTATGTTGCTACTATGTTACCTATAGTTGCTAATTATATACAGTCTTGTTCGTATTGTGTGCATTGACTTGCACAGTCCGTCTGTTTACCAAGATATATATCTTGCTATTAAGCATATTGTGTCTAATCTTATCTAATTTAATATCGAATTTAGCACCGACCGCGCTGACCCCAAATTATGCATGTATTAATTTTTTTGTAACACAGATTAATTAAAAGATATTGGAAGCTAAAAACTTTTAAGTTTTATTTAACCCTATTACTGCCATGTCATTTGACTAACGTTAGCTGCCAGGGAGTGAGTTGGAGACACTAATACAAAATACATAGAGAATTCATTTATTTTATTGGAAAAAAGGAAATTAAATACAAATAGTTTAGGGATCTATTATTTAACTTATTTAACTATTTATTTTGACATGTAAGGCAAACAAAAGTTTTCTGTGAATGCTCCTTACACACGGGTTTCTGACAAATACCAGAGCATTGTTTAGAAGATCGTCCTTTTCATAAGGACAGCAGTAACAGTAAAATGGACTTCCGATTCCAAAATTCTTCATAGGACGTGCCACCTTGCCTGCGTAATCCAGCATCGATCAATATTCCTATGAAAGCTCGAATTTCCACCATATCGGTCATCTTTTATTTGTTGCTTACTGTGTTCATTCCGACTAAGTTAGTGTACTTTACAATAAGTTCTACTACGTCAGTAAAAAACAGCGTAAATGCATCCACAGGATGATCAATGTGCTTTAAAGGGAGTAACACAACTTCATTTACTTTGCCTCGGATGATTTTACGAGCTGAAGGTCGGCCTTGCTAGTTTGGTGGTATTGAAGTTCCATCTTGTCCTATGAATAATTCAGCAGTTTTGTTACCACTTTCACGACCTTCACGTTCTTCTTACAGTAAATATTCTATTTTGCAAGAGATCAAGTTCTTACATGAATAAACAATATACAGTTCCATTTATTTAGCTGTAAACGAACTATAAATTTAAAGTCGTTGAAGTGTCTTAGAGTCACTACGTAGCAGTTTATGTTATTTTTAAATATTTTATGTAATACGTAAAAAAAAACTAAAATTGTATATAACAGTAACGTTGTGACCAATAATAAAATACATTACACTGATTTTGCGTTAAAAAATTTAAAAAAAATGTATATTAGTTTAAAATAAAATAGTGACTTACAGTCACAGCGTGGAAGGAATAGGGTTAAAAGTCCGAAATTTCCTATTATGGATAATAGAGTTCCACATACACGTTCTAGAGGAAGACCAAGTAATTTGAGAAATTTGTCCACTTTTGGAAATATAACTCCCCGTTCAGTAGCAATGGAATCCAGGCCAATAGTTAGTCGTACTGCACCTGGAGCTAGTGTAGGCTTAAGCCAGGATAAGATTTTACCACAACTGGTAGATAACCCCCTTGCAGCAATGCAATCCGGTCAGGCAAGTAACCATAATAGTGATGACAATAATGGGCGACGAGATATTAATGAACATCCTCCACCTGTTCACGAATACTCGAGACAAACCAACGAGTTTTTATTTGTGAAATGCAGTCTATTAGAGATACCTTAGTTGGAAGATTGGACAATTTGAATTTAAATACTCCCAATGTGAATCCTACGAGACCTTCGAACGCTCGTTTAGTCTTCGAACATTTTTTAAATAACGCTTCGTTTTCGACCCAACGCAGACAAGCACTACCAATAAGTCAACAAACTTCTTCAGTAAGTTCAGTTTGTAAAATTGAAAAGTGGCAAATTGCATTTGACGCGTCCCAAAATATCCACGATTTTCTTTTTAAAATGGAAACCCTTAAGGATCGTTCGCAATGTAGCTGGGAATACACTATAACTCGTCTTATCTTTTTTTCTCTGCCTCAATTAATATTTTTTCACATGCAAATATGGTTTATAAGCCATTTGGGAATCCTCATTGCTGAAATTGCGAATCTCCTTCACCAATGTGAACACAGACACCAATTGTATTGAATACAAAGAAACAAGTTACAGGTGACTGTGATGTTCTAATTGCAATATGCCATAACCTACCCCAAACATCCATCAAAGCCAACAAATAATATACCATCAATCTACTCGATGACAATTCTTCCACCTTTCCATTTTTCACTTGGAAATATGAATTATAAAGAAAATCATTTGAGAATCCTCACAGTAGCTGAAATGCGACTCTCCTTCAACGATCATACACACACATACCAATTGTATTAAATACCAGAAAACATAACCTACCCCAAAATTCCATCAGAGGAAACGGGTTGGGTCCGATTGCCCGCATATCATTTGCCCGCACCCGATTGCCCGCACCCATTTGCCCGCAACTCGTTTGCCCGAAAACCATTTGCCCGCAACCCATTTGCCCGCAGACCATTTGCCCGCAGAATCGAGGGGAAAAAGAAAAATCGGTTCTCCATGATTCTCATAATATCAGGTATCTTCCCCTCGATCTGAAAATTTTTGAAAACCAATCAAAACTCTTAAAATATATATTTTTTCGCTCTGGTGTAGTAATTCACCACATTCACCACTTCCCCTCTTTTTTTTTTGAAACCAGACAAAATCTCTTACAAATTTTTTGCTAGTCCTAAAAAGAACAGTTTTTTCACCTCTTCCCCTCCATGATTAAAAAACCTAAAATCTCTTAATGATTTTTTGTTCGTCCTTAAAAGAACGTTTTGCCTGGTCCTTTCAAGACCATTTAACCACTTTTCACACTCACAAACACTTCCGGAGAGCAACCGCACTGCTCGAGGCATTGACGAAGAATGCGAAAATTCATACATACATAATATTTTTTATTTAACTTTAAAATTTTATACAATTGGCTTAAAACTAGTTACTAAAGGTTGACAAATTATTAATAATATATAGCTTGTTGGCTCAACAATAGGGGCCCAACGGTTTACAATGTATTTTTTTTTTATGTAGATTATAAATGTATTACATTAATAGTGGCTTGATTTATATTAATATTACAAAATTGGCTTTGCGGTTCTCGTGCTGTTTGGACACGGTTGTCAATGATTTCGGATGGTTGTGTGTTGTAGGGTGTCACCGGTGATTTATCCTCGGTGGTGGTTGGTGTCGACTGTGTCGTAAAAGGGATAGCTGATCCAGTTGTTGTCTATCGGGAACATGCCTTCGTTTCGCAGCGCCATGACGCCAAGATATCGATGTTCTGGTATGAGTTGGCTCTCGCTTAATCTTCTTACCAATGGATTTGGATGGGTTGATATACTTTCTAGCAGCTTTTGGAATAATTCCACCATGTATCTTTCCAAGGGCTTAATATTGGCTTCTTCGTAAAGACGGCTGCTACGCACATGTCTTCTTCGGATTGGGTCAAATTGGTGTCCAGTGCAAATCCTCAGCATTTTTCTCTCGAAGATGGCAAGTTTCTGCATAAATGTCTTTGAAATAGTGTACCAAATTGGGAAGGCGTATGTTATAACTGGCCTTATCAGTTGCTTGTATAACAGTAGTTTTGTACTTTTGCTGAGACCATTTTGTTTCCTCATCAATGGGTAGATTCGATGGAATGCGAATGTGGCCTTCTTCAGCACTGCCTTTGAGTGAGGGTTAAATCGGAACCTCTCGTTCAGATGGACTCCAAGGTACTTCACATCGTTTTTGGTGGATAGCGTCGTGTCATCTGGTAATCTGATGACAACGTTGCGACAGTTAGAGACTGACCGGTCTCGGGTTCTTCCAGTGATTGGTCTTCGTATGCATAACAGTTCGGATTTGTTGGTGTTTATCCGAATTCCCCATTTTCGGTAGTAGGAAAAGATGCTTCTGACGTGGTCTTCGACTCTTGATGCGGCTATTGCTGGGGACAAGGAACTGCTGTATGTGACGGAGTCATCTGCGAATAAGCAGCTTTGTGTGGTTCCCTGGAGACGGGGTTGGTCGGACGTATAAATGTTGAAGAGCAGTGGTCCTAGCTTAGAGCCTTGAGCTACACCGGCTCTGATAGGTCTCGTCCTTGACCGGCTATTGCCGACTTGGACAAAGAATGACCTAGAGTGGAGAAAGCTGTAAATAATTTTAATAATGTTAGTAGGGAAATTAAGCTGGGTAAGTTTATGAATAAGCCCTTGTATCCAGACGGAGTCAAATGCCTTCTCCACATCCAGGAAGCATGCGACAGTAACTTGGTGGTTGTTGAGGGCCCTTGTAACATCATGGTGGAGTTTCATCAAAGGGTGCAAGGTTGAGTGCTTCTCGCGAAATCCGAACTGTATATCTGGTAGGATGTTCAGTGCATTAGTGACTGACTTCAATCTCCGCAGTATGAGTTCCTCCAAGATTTTACTCACACTACTGAGAAGTGAAATTGGTCTATATCCCATGACGCTGTTGTGATCGCCCTTCTTAGGAATGGCTATTATCCTTGCAGTTTTCCATTTTGCGGGGAAGTAGCAGCTACTGATGCAATTATTTAGCAGTATGGATAGTAGAATCATGACGGCGTGGGGCATCTTCTTCAGCACAAAATTTGAAATTTGATCAGGGCCTGATGATTTCTTGGAATGACTGCCATGGATGATTTCCGCGATTTCTTCAGGTGTGGACAAGATCTCATTCTCCGTTGGGTCATCGGCTGGATTTGTTTCGCTAAACCTTGGTGTTTGACTGGACCATCGCTCAATATTTTCTATTGTTGAATCGATTTCTGCTTTAAACTCTGCGTCATATGGGGGAGAAGGAGTGAAGTTCCTTTCAAAGTAATCTGCTAGTGCATTGGCTTTATCCACTGAGGTTGTTGCTGAGCCCTGGTTGGTGATCAGTGTCTCCGGCATCTTGGTGCCTTTTCCGATGATTCGATTTATTTGTTTAAATGTGTCCGGACCGGGTTTGATATTTTGCAGCCGAGTTTGCATTTGGATGTTATTGAAGTGTTGTACTGCATTTCTGAACATGATGTCAGTGCATTTTAGTTCGCTCAGGACCATCTGGTAGCTGCTGTTAACGGTGTTCCATTCACGATCTCTTATTCTTTGTAGTCGTTTTCGGAGACGCTGCCTATGGTGGTACAAGTTTTGGATGTGGGGTGGGAGATGGCTGTACCTATCTTTAGATGTCCTGGGTTTCTTTTGTTGGTTGAGTGCACTGCTAACTGTTGCTTCAAAGTTTTCGATCGCTGCTTCTACTTCTTCATTAGAGAGGTTTCTGTTGGACGGTGGCATTATTAGCCTTTCTTCCACGTCTCTTTGCAGTCGCTCGATATCAAGTTGATTGTAATCAATGTATTCACCTTCTGGCCGTGTGTTGGTGAAGATGGGCCGGTTCAGCTTGATGGTGAGTTGCACCGCATCATGGTCAGAGTCGCTGATGAGGGTTTTGCACTGGTAATTCCGGATTTCTGGAAGGATGTTCACCAGGTTGGAGGATACCAGGAAAAAGTCTAGCCAGGAAGGTGTCCTTGGGTACGTTGGTTTGCCTTGTGAGATTACTACAAGGTTATGCTGGTCGAAGTTATCTTCTATCCATTCCATTATTGTTGTGCCTTCCTCATTTATTATTGTATCCCCCCATACTTGGTGTCTAGCGTTGAAATCGTCGCCAATAATTCCATATGTGTGCTGATTTACAAGACCGTTTAGTACTCCTAGGTCGTGTTTGGTGTCGACTGATCTTGCTTTACATTTGTTGTAGCTGCTGATCACCATTAGTGTTTCCGTTGGGGTTGTTTGGATTACTACTCCTGTTGCTTCAAACGTCGTTAGTCCAGCGATTCTTGATTTTCTGGCGGTGATATTTTTTCGTACGAGAATTGCTGTGCCTCGTTTTCCTTCTATCTTATCTGTTCTAAAGATGTTGTAGTTCTTGAGGTCTATTCTATTTCGGCTGGTGAGCATTGTTTCGCTAATGAGCGCGATGTCTGGCTGGTTGGTCTTCATAAAGAGGTGGAAGGCTGTTCGTCTATGGATGCTGTATAACGAATTAACGTTATACGCTATCACACGCAGTTTTCTTATGTACTGCATAACTGGAACAAAAAGGTCGCTAGCGCCACTGATTTTTTTTCTTCGCTCAATCCAGAGTAGTTCGTGGGAACAGCATTACGGGCCTTCTTCATTATGCTGACTAGATCTGTTCCGAAGACTCGGTGGACTTCGTTATTGAGGTCGACTCTTCTGGTTGGATTAGCACGAGCTGCTTGTTGTTGTCTTTGTTTTGCCGCAATGGTAGGGCATTGTTGCTGTGGGATCGGTCTTGTTTGCGGCTTGTCGTTTAGTCTACGTGCACTCATTTTAGCTATTGAAGCAAAGCTGATTCCGGGCTGTGTGAGGACGCAGGCGGATTTTTCTGCAAACTCCTGCTGCTTCTTTTTCTGTGTGGCGGCTTTCTCAGTTTCAGCAACTTTTCTTTTGTAGAATGGGCAGCCCTTGTAGTTTGCTGGGTGTCCATTAATTTTGCAGTTGGCGCAGTATACATCCAGGTCTGTGGTGTCCTTCCTTTTGCATTCTCCTGGTTGGTGGTTGTGGCTGCACTTCACGCACACATAAGCCATGCCGCAGTTTGAAGCGACATGACCGAAGCGCTGGCAGTTCTTGCACTGGACGATATCTTTATTTTGGAGACGTTCCCAGTGCACTCGTTGGTTAAGAAGGAGAGTCTTCTTATAGATATCGTTGACTACACAAGATTTGTCGATCTCTATGACAAAGCTGTTGAATGCCTTTCCGTTAGCTCTTGGTGATTTAAAGGATGAAACCTTCAGCGCTGGGATTCCTTCATTTTTGAGCTCCTCTTCAATTTCAGATATGCTGTAGGAGTAGTGGATACCTTTTAGTAGCATGACGATCTTCCTGTCTTCTCGAGGTGTGAAGGTGTGGTGCTGAATTTTTCTTTGTTTGAGGAAATCTCTAATAGACTCAAATCCATCTCGTGTAGATGCGTTGATGACCGTCTTGATTGTATTGATGTTTCTTAGGGTAAACACGATGTTTGCTCCCTTGGCGAAACGGCTTATTTCAGCAATGTTCCCCGAAAAACAAATGATTGGCGGCATTCCTACTTTCTTCGTTGGGGATGACGTTCCTGGTTGGGAGTTTGGTGTAATCGGTAATGGTGGCTTGGCATTGGTTGTTTGGGCTGCTACTTTTTGTGCAGTTGCTGCTGTCTTCGTTGTTGTATTTAATAAGGCTGTCTCTGGTGGGCTGCTGGTCTTTTCCGTTTTGGTTTTTTTTGTACATGTAGTCTTTGGTTTTTTTGCCCTTTTCCTTCCTGGTAATGGCAATGAGCAGGAGCTTTCGTCTTCGTCTGTAGCGGTTGCGTCCGTGGCAATTTCGATATTTGACGACGTTGACGAAGATTCGCTAACATCACTTGTCATTGAGACGTTGTTGTCCTCATCCTCAGAAGATTCTTCAGGTTCCGCTTTGGTTACCCTTGTCATGATTTTATTGACCTCTTTACTAAATGTAGCTCCGAGGTCGTTTTTAATTCTGCGAAGTAACTGCTCGAGTGCCGCAAGGGCGGATTCTGGGGAGAATCGCTCGGGCATTTTACCTCACTTTTATTGTTTTTTGGTTTAATCCCTTTTGATTTTGTGTGTTTGTGTGGGTTTTATTGCTATAGGTTTTTAGCGCAGGTAGATCCTTCGCAGGTATCGCTGGCTGCTTGTTTTTATTATTTTTAACTTCACTTGCACTTGATTTACTAGCACGAAATTATGTCCGCACAGGTTGACTGAATGACAGTGAGTTTTGAGAATGAATGAATGAATGCGACAATTCAGAAAAATATCACTTCTTTTATACACTTTGTCGAAGACTTTTCTTACGGTAACTCTGTTCTCCGTGATTCTCAAACAATCGAGTATTTTAACTTTTTGAAATTGAAAGAAGCCTCTCCCCTTCGATTTGATAATATTTTTGACAACCAATCAAAACAAGAAATATGTTGTCGCATTGACAAGGACATGATGTTATTTTATTCATTACATCCACTTAATTTGTTTTCTTACTTTGAAACCAAGTAAAATCTCTTAGAATATTATTTTTTCCTCCTAAGAAGAATGATTTTTAATTATTATGTTGAAATTCTCATATTTCATTAAATATTATTGAAGTTCTCATATCTCTCAACGAATTTTTAGTCGTCCTAAAAAGGACGGTTTTAGTTCACAGAACCACTATTCACAGAATCATTTTCGTTCTGGGTGGTCCGCTTCGCGCTATCTTAGCATTTAAACTATCTTTCCGCAGGGTTTAGCACGCTCACGCAACTTCGTTGCTCCGCTAAGGGTATATGCTGGTTGTCTGGCAGGCGCCATAAACACAAACAAATAAGCGTCCAATTTCATAGATAATGCCATTTAACTTGCATCATTTTCGTTCTGGATTAATACTATCTTTCCGCACTAAAGCTAACAGAGCTTTATGGGCCTGTCGACGCACATATGGCAGAACCTGGAGAATTTCTCCAAAGATTGGATCTACACAGTGATGATAAGACCCATTATAACATACGCCTCCATTGTATGGTGGACAAAATCCACACAAAAGGTCGCAATAGAGAAGCTCAAAAAGATACAATGGCTTGCGTGCCTTGGTATCTCCGGAGCCATGCGAACCTGTCCAACGGCTGCCATAGAGGCAATAACAGGTATTACACCTCTCCACATATACATTCAAAAAGTGGCGATCCGCAGTGCAATAAGTCAAATACAGTTAAACGAGATAAGTCTTAACGATAATCCGGAACTTAAGACCCTTCTTGATGAACTGCCAGAACTCAACATGAACTGCGAGGTCACAGACCGCATTCATAAAATACTATGCTTCAACAAGCGGTTCTCCACGGAGATCCCCAAGAGAGAAGCATGTTAGTAATAACCCACCTAACAGCCACAACGGCATAAAGTGTTATACGGATGGTTCTAAAATGGAAGCGGGAGTAGGAGCGGGAATATACGGACCAAACAAACGCTTTACGATACCCATGGGGAAAAGTTCCACGGTATTTCAAGCAGAGCTCCACGCCATTCAAGAATGCGCTAGCCACATAAATCTATCTGGTATAAAAGGTGCAACCATCCATATATTCACGGATAGTCAAGCAGCTATAAACGCCCTATTGACTCCAAATCAGTCATGTACTACTTCAACACCCTACAGGCACTCGGAACAAGTAACAAGACCAAGCTATGGTGGGTTCCGGGTCATGTCGGGGTGGAAGGTAACGAAAAGGCCGACGAACTGGCCAGAAAAGGTTCGGAAACACCCTTCATAGGTCCCGAACCCTACTGCTGCACTCCTAGATCAGTAGCAACGGCAGCAATAAAAAGCTGGGAATACAGAAAATGTATCCATCTTTGGGAAAGCATCCCAGGTTTAAGACAGACCAAACAAGCCATTCGGCCTTTCAATAAAAATGCCAGCAAATGCCTAAACCTAAGCAGGCATGATATCAAAAACTTAGTAGGTTACCTTAGTGGTCACCATGGTTTAAGATATCATCTACACAAAATGAAAATAGTAGACTCTCCTGAGTGCCGACTCTGTCTTGAAGAGGACGAGTCAGCTGAACACATTTTATGTGAATGTCCGGCCCTAAACGGAATTAGAAAGAAGATCTTTTTCAGGGAACAAATGTGCCCCGAGGACATAAAGAATTATTCTACTAGTAGAATTGTCCGCTTTACACGGAAAGTGGAAGCTCTACTAGTCTAAATTTTTCTGGCCCACACGGCACAAATGATCTTTTTAGGTCGAAGTGCCCCATATTTAATCGCCTCGGTGAGCCAGAATTAAAAAAAAAAAAACAAAAAAAAAATCTTTCCGCGGGGTTTAGCACGCTCATGCAACTTCGTTGCTCCGCTAAGGGTATATGCTTGTTGTCTGGCAGGCGCCATAAACACAAGCATATAAGAGCCTAATTGAAAAGATAATTCTGTTTTTCCACTAAATAAGCGACCAATTACAAATATGGAATCCATTTACTCGCATCATTTGCGGTCTGCTTTAATCAAATGTTTACAAATGTTTTCCATTTTATGAACTTATTTCTCTTTTATTGGGAGGAATGCTGTTATTTTTCTATGGTAAGAGCATCTATTCAACACATGTACTATCCGCACTTGGGCTATGGTTATTTCCTAAACAATTGCGTGTTAAAATAGAAGTAATGTACATTTAAAATCCATTGAATTAACACAGAAATCCATCTGTAAGATGCAAGAAATCATGAGAATCACGGAGAGGGAAGTTGTGTAAAATAAATCCTGCAAGAGTTTTGATTGGTTGTCAAAAATATTTTCAATTCGAAATGTCTTCGACAAAGTGTATATAAGAAGTGGTATTTTTCTGAATTATCGCATTCTTCGTCGATGCCTGGAGCAGTGCGGTTGCTCCCAATCCAGTGAAAGTGAAGTGATTTTGTGTATTGGTGGTTCTATGAACCAAAATCGTTCTTTTTAGGACGACTAAATATTCAATGAGAGATATTGACCAATTTCAATTTAGGAGGGGAAATGAGGGGTAGAGGTGGATATGGTGAAAAAATCCGTTCTTTTTAGGACGACCAAAAAATGTTTAAGAGAATTTGCTTGGTTTCAAAAAAAAGAGGGGAAGAGGTGAATGTGGTGAATATAGACTTGACATGGTTCTTTTCAGGAGGAACAATGGTTTCTATCGGAGATTTTTTATATTTCGATAGAGGGGAAGCGCTAAAATAAAAGGTGAAAAAAAAGCAACTGCCCGCAGATTTTGCGGGCAGTTTCCACTGCGGGCAAATGAACTGCGGGCAATATCATAAATTGGCCTGCGGGCAAATGGACTGCGGGCTAATATTTTCCGGGCAAATGGAGTCCTCCCGAGGAAACAAATAATATGGCATAAGTCTACCCGATAATAATTCCTTCACCTTTCCGCCCTACCAAGAACCACCAACGCTACCTGTGTCGTCTTCCTTCTCATATGCCTAGTCACGAGCATGAAGGAGAACAACAATCAGCTGTTTGCGCAAAATCAAATAAAAATATTCTGCTGATACTTCCATCAGAGCCAACAAATAAAATAAAATAAAATACGATAAATCTACCCGATGAGAATGTCCGCTACGTCAAACATCAGCCACCATCGGCATCGGTAGTCGCTACCTGAATGGTCTTCATTCTCAGCTACCCATTCAGGAGATTGGACGAAAACAAAAATAAACCCACATAATGTGCATAAACTTTCACCATTTGTTTTGGCCCGGAGGGCACAGATGGCGTATCGTCGTATACACGAAGTGAGAATAATATAGAGTCTGTATACAATGATAAGAGTTCCTTTTGTGCTTGAACGGCTAGACTCAAACTATGCGATCCTGAAAGCACGCCATCAACATAGAAATCAGTTTTCAAAATAGAGGAAGCGATGAGATACGTTTCTTTTACGTCTTCAGCTAGCTGTTTGAGAGTCCGTATGGCCAAATATGGAGCACAGTTTACACCAAAAGTGACTGTTTTCAATTCGTAGTCTTGACAATTTTTGCGTATGTGAATCTCGAAATACAATCCTTTGGTACGGAGTGTCTTCCGGATGTACCCATATTTGGCGATACATTTTCTCAATATCTGCGCTGAAAACGTATCTATAAAGTCGCTATCTTAAAATGAGAAGCAGTATGTCGGATTATAATATGGGACCAGTATGAAGCAGATCGTTCAGCCTTTTTCCGTTGCCCGATGGGCTCGAGGCATTAAACACAACCCGAATTCGGGTGGTTGTGCTTTCCGGCTTAACGACTGCATGATGAAGCAGGTAATACGAAGCTGTTTTGTTATCTCGTATGTTCTCGAGTGGCGGAACAATCTTCATGTGGCTGAGAAAAGAGTATTTTTCGAGTACTTTGAAATAGGTTGAATGCAACTCTGGAGTCTTAAGTAAAGTTCTCTCACAGCGCAAAAATTGCTTGAGAGCAATGTATCTAGGTGGCTACACATAACAAATTACACACATCTATGTAAAAAACAAGTGTTCCTTGTGCCTAAAGCAACGGTGGCTCCAAGAAGCTGTATTTACCGCTTTGTGTTTTAAAGCGTATTTTATCAGCAACAAAAAAAGTTTCATTGTTCAAGCCAACGGGATTTGAAAAAGCGGTGACCGTTTTGTATTCTGTTTGATATATACAGCTTTGGGGTGAGTCATTTTTCTTTGATTTAAACCCTCTGGGTTCTCAGTATCCATTGGTGTACTTTTTCCTTTAAACTTTACTACCCTTTTCGGCCATTATATACTGACATTGAAAAAAAAATATATATATTAACAAAATGATCGGGTGAGACGATTTTGTTATTGCAACCGATCAATTGAGCGATTTTCGGGAAAGGTTGCAAGTTATTCCCTCTGTAGATCAAACACAATTTCATTAAATGCTTCCAAAAATGAGGTGAAGGATCCAATGAAGCAATAAACCCAGATGATTTAGAGGTCATTAAGTAAGTAAAGTTAAGAGTCAAGCTTTACATTAAACAACATTTACAAAAAGATTACAATTAATTTTCTATAAAGATGTAGTCGCAGATGAGTTTGTCGCAGGTAAATCAACCACAGATGCAATCCAAAGTATAAGGATCATGATGGATCGTGATTTCTTAAGGGATTCGCATATGGTTGGATGATTTTGAAAAGACGTTTGATAGCCAACCGAGGAGTTCGCAATCTAAGTCGGTGTACACCAGCGAGGTGCCTTAAGCCCTTGATATTTTTTACAGTCCTTGATTATAAATCAGTTATTCTTTGCTGACGTTTTAGCCATCATTAGCGAGGATCAAACGTCCCTGCAACGAGCACTTCGCGTTGTTGTTGCAAAAAAAAAAAATTCTGTTTGGAAACATATTAAGTTGGGCAATTTTCTAAACATACTGTTACATCCCGGCTAGGATTCGAAAAGATAAAAAGTGTTTCTATTTAAATAATCTTTATTATTTCTTTTTCAATGACTTGTAACTCACGATGACCTCCAATAGTACTTCGTAGGCGCCTTACGCACACTCGTGTTTGAGGCCGCCCCTGACGATGCCCTTGAAATGTGCACAGCAGAAGTAGCGGGCGATCGTATTAGCGGACTATGTACATTATGTAACAAACGCACCATCTGACTGTCATGTGAGATCGACTGTTGCGATGATATAAAAGAGGGGATATTTAGGAAAACGGGGCAGTTACGTACGAGCGGATTATTAAGAATAAGAAAGAATTGAAATAAAGCGATATAGAGGATTATCTATCCGAATGACGTGTTGTTTCTTTTCGGTTTGGTTTCTTGCTTCTTTTTTTTTGTCTGGCGGATTACAACTAGCGGGTTGGCAGATTATTATTCTAATAATTCACTTATTTAATCCAACAATTCACTTTCACAATTAATCACTTTAAATAAACAATGACTTTTCTCTTATTCAATACTTTCACTTTTTCTCTATACTTTTCAATACTGTCATCTATCGCACCTCTTTATCGCGGTTCAAAAACTAGAATATCTTGGGTGCTCCTGCGACACATATTTATATCTCCTAGTGACACTTATCATAATTTTCCGATTCGTTGAGTTCAGAAAGTTCGAGACCAACAGATGTACTAATTTTTCCATAGGTAGCTATTCAAACTGCATTTCAAATGCTGCCAAATTTCGATTATCTTATATGGTTATAGGGCTCTCGACTAGATGGCGCTGCAAGATGACTAATTGATGCTGAGTGTCACAGATTGAGCAAACATGCAACAATACATTTTATATACTAAATACAAACGAAGAAAAAAAATTGATGACAACATTTTACAAAAAAAGTGAAAATGCCGTAAATTGCTGCATCAAGAGTTTTGTTTCTGCTTTAACATACTTTCTCAGGTTTTTTTGTCTATAAATTGGTAGTTGTTACTCTTCAATAGCTTTTGATTTCACTTTAATATACACTTTATTAACAATCACAATGATTTTTCCATACGATTTCCGCAATAAAGAGGGACTTCAGTATGTCACAGCCTTAATTACGCTCGACCGTTGATCCGTTGAAATGGCGAAAATTTATGGGCGATTTTCAGCAAGAAATTCTGCCTACAATGAAAGGAAATTAAGCAATAGGCGTGTTTTTTGCAAACCTATATAGACTTAGATGAAACACAAAAAAAAAAACGCCTAACTAACTTGGCAGCACTATCGTAGTTGACATATTACATTTGACATCGGGAAATTGTCAATGTCAAATGAACACAAATACAAGAGGGGTATTTACAGGAAAATATGGACACAATTAATCCTGTGCAAGAGCAATCTCACAAATCAGTTGGTAAAGAAATGGTTAACAAATATAAACAGATATTAACTCAACACTAAAATAGCTCGTGTCTGTTCTAAGCATTTTATTTCAGGTATGTTTGTGCATTTAAAATAAAATTAAACCACAGCGGTTGCAAAATATCTACTGTTTATGAAAAAGTGCGAATCTCTGTGATCATTTGAACCCGGAGTGGGTTCCTAGTTTGCTCCAACACTTGCAGCTAGTCGATTTAATCGGCACCGTCAACGTGTGACTGAAAGAGCGCTAAGAGAAATACAAATGTACTCTATGGAACCTAATGGCACGTACACACACATATTTATCTATTTTACTTACCCATAACAATAAAAATACACTTGTTACATATTTACTTAGAATAAAAGAGGTTGTAAGCACCCTGCAAGCTGAAGAAGATTTAACTGAACCGAATTTTCGGAAGAGGAGTATTTACAGGAAGATATACTTACTTACTTAGGATGGCGCTACAGTCCGGGGTGGACCTGGGCCTCAACCAACACGCGTCTCCAGCCAGCACGATCTTTGGCCAGCTGTCATCAGTTTCGCACGCTAAGTTGGTTAAGGTCCCCTTCCACTTGCGTGCGCCACCTGAGTCGCGGTCTTGCTCTACTGCGCCGTCCCTCATGTGTGGATTCGAAGATCTTCCGGGCCGGAGCATTCACGTCCATTCGCTCTACATGACCCAGCCACCTCAGTCGTTGGACCTTCACTCTTTTGGCTAAGTCGATGTCGGTGAATCTCGTCGTTGAATCTCCTCCTCCATTCACCGTCTATGCAGACGGGACCAAAAATTACCCGAAGAATTTTCCTCTCAAAACGACCAAGAGTGACCTCATCCGCTTTTGCTAGAGTCCATGCCTCTGCACCATAGAGAAGGACTGGGATTATTAAGGCCTTATAAAGGGTCACTTTAGTTGTTCGAGAGAGGGCTTTGCTACTCAATTGCTTTCTTAGCCCAAACAAACAGCGATTGGCAAGAGTTATTCTTCGTTTAATCTCAGCGCTGGTATCATTGCCTGAGTTCATTGCGGAGCCTAGGTAGACAAAGTCCTGAACCACCTCAAAGGTATATCTGTCTATAGTGACATTCTGTCCGAGACGTCGGTGTTGGGTGTCCTTTCTTGATGACAGCATATACTTTGTCTTGCCCTCATTGGTCGCCAAACCCATCTTCGCCGCCTCCGTCTCAATACTCACGAACGCGCCAGTGACATCCCGCTGTGTTCTGCCGATTATGTCGATGTCGTCGGCGTAGGCGAGTAGATGGACGAAGTTTTGAAATATTGTGCCTCTGGTGTTAGCATTTGAGTTTTGCAATATTCTTTCAAGAACGATGTTAAAGAGGTCACATGACAGCGCATCGCCTTGTCTAAATCCTTTTTTGACATCGAAGGTCTCGGTGAGTTCTTTACCGACCTTGATGGAGCAGCGTGCATTCTCCATCGTCATTCTGCACAAACGGACGGGTTTGGCAGGGATGCCAAAACTAGACATTGCTCTATATAGCTCGTCTCTATAAATGCTGTCATAGGCGGCCTTAAAATCGATGAAAAGGTGGTGGGTATCGATTTGGACTTCCTGGGTTTTCTCCAAGATCTGCCGCAGTGGGAATATTTAGTCGATGGTAGACTTTCCTGGCCTGAAGCCGCACTGATAGGGACCTATCAGGTTGTTCACGAAAGGCTTCAGGCGTTCACACAGCACGGCAGATAAGATCTTATAGGCGATGTTAAGAAGACTAATACCTCTGTAGTTAGCCCAGTTCAGAGGATCTCCTTTCTTGAGGATTGGGCAAACAATGCTGAGGTTCCACTCATCGGGCATTCTTTCCTCCGACCATATCTTACAGATGAGTTGGTGCATGCTCCTAACCAAGTCATCGCCTGCCGCCTTGAATAGCTCGGCGGTTAGACCATCCGCTCCCGCGGCTTTGTTGGACTTCGTCCAGGTCGGGTGGACGGAATTGGTGGTCTTCATCGTCCAGGTTGAATGGTGCATTCTGCCTGACAGCGGGATTTAGTTCGTCATCGCCGCTAAACAGTCTGCAGAAGTAGTTCTTCCATATCCTCAGCATCGACTGCGATTCTACTATGATGTTCCCTTGTTCGTCCTTGCAGGCTTCGGTTCGGGATCTGTAACCTTGGTAGGTTCTTTTTACCCTTTGGTAAAACTTCCGAACCTCATTCCTGCTGTAACATCTCTCTATTTCCTCGATCGCGCGCTTCTCGTGCTCTTTCTTTTTTCTCCTGAGAAGCCGGTGTTCGTCTCTTCTTTTCTGCTCGTAGAGCTCACGAGCAGCCCTTGTCCTTTTCTGCAGCGCCGCTTTGTATGCCTCTTGTTTAGCTGCATGTGCTTGCCGGCACTCTTCGTCAAACCAGGGGTTTCGTTGTGTTGGCCGAGTAAAACCAAGCACATAAGAGGCGGCGTCTCTGATGGCTTTTTGGCAATGTTGCCACTGGTCTTCGATACTTGATGCTTGCTGCATGGAACCTCTTGAGAGATTGAGGGAGACTCGATCGAAGAAGGATCTGGTGACCTTTTGCGATTTTAGCCGTCCGACGTCAAACCTCCTCACAGTATTTGCTTGTCTTGGCGCTGTTCGGGATATCCGAAGGCGTACCTTGGCTAAAACAAGGTAGTGGTCCGAGTCAATATTGGCCCCTCGGAACGTTCGGACATCAATAATACTGGAGGAGTGCCTTGTGTCGATCGCAATGTGGTCAATCTGATTGACGGTTGATAGATCGGGAGCTCTCCATGTGCCTTTATGAATATCGAGATGCGGGAACCGCGTACTTGCTATGACAACATTTCGCCCCGCCGCGAAGTCGATCAGCCTAAATCCGTTATCGGAGGTGGTGTCGTGTAGGCTGTGCCTTCCGATAGTACTACCAAAGATGCCCTCTCTTCCTATCTTTGCATTAAAATCACCTAGGACAATTTTAATGTCGTAGTTAGGGCACTGCTCATATGTCTGGTCCAAGAGCTCGTAGAACCTCGTCGTCTTTCTCCTCCGTGGGGGCATGCGCGCATATTAGGCTTATGTTGGCGAATTTAGCCTTGATACGGATTGTCGTGAGGCGCTCGTTCACACAGCTGAAACTTAAGACTTCTTGCCTAAGTCTGCCGCCAACGACGAATCCACACCCAAATAAGCGCTGTTTTTGTTTCCGATAGCAGTCGCCATAATAAATATCGCAGTTTTTCATCCTCTTTTTGCCCGGTCCATCCCATCGCACTTCTTGCATGGCTATAAGATCTGCTTTATAGCAGTTCAGGGCCTCCGCTAGCTGTTCGGCTGCACGCGGTCTGTTAAGGGACCTAACATTTCACGTACAGATCCTAAATTCGTTGTCATTTTTTTCGTTTGCCAGGTTCGTCAACAGTAAAATCATCTGTTTCCGAGGCTTGTTGTTGCTTCGTAACTATACATGTTTTACGCAGTCAGGCAGTTACCCCGGCGTACAACCACCAACCTGGAGGGCCAGGGCCATGTTCTGTAACTTAGGCGGTAAGTTTTCGCATCGTTATAAATTGGAACAATTTGTTTCGCTTTTATCGCGTCTGGAAAAAGTAGGGTTTCTGTAAGACGATGCGATAAAAAATATTTTGTTCTCAATTTGACTGGAACTTCCATTGGAAGGCGATAAATTGAAGTGTCAGCCAGCGAAAAATAAAATTGAAAGAAAGAATCTTGAAATTATTTTTGAAAATTAATCTCGATTAAAAATTTAAATTTCATAGAAAGATAGGTATTAATTCCAAAAAAAATGTTTCCTATTGTGGCATTGTCGGAGATGAACGAGCAACGCAACAAAATGCGAGTCCAACGCCGCAGACTTAGGGACAATACCAACCCTTTTGAAATGCCTGAGGAACGATTCCGGGAGCTTTACCGTCTAAGCCGAGATGCAGCACATATCTAAATTGAAGAAAAGCATCCAAACATGAAGCAGGGACAACGGAAAACGATCATAGCTATCCCAATTCGTGTGTGTGCCACATTGCACTTTTTTGCCTCTGGCTCTTACCAAAGAGACATTGGGCAGGACTTTTCGGAGGCGATGAATCGCACAGTCGTGTCGATAGTTGTAGCTGAAGTCTGTTTGGTACTACAGAACAAGTTGGCAGGGAAATCGATAAAATTTCCAACAAAGGAGGAGTATCCTGCTATTAAACAAATGTACATTTGTCTTTATTTTTTTTCTTTTTTCAATACAAAAATTCTAATATTTTTTTATTAAAACTAGCTTTTTTGAAGCAACAGGGTTTCCTGGGGTGATTGGGGCGATCGATTGTACCCATGTGCGGATCGCAAAGCCCAAAATTGAAGTTGAGGCTTGCTATCTCAACAGAAAGGGATACCATTCCAAAAATGTTCAATTGGTGTGATTATACATTTTTTTTTTAAATAACCAATTTATAAAATTTAACTTCCAGATAAGTGATTTCGCCTTCGAATATTTGGCGTGTATGCCAGGTTTGGCGGTGCGAATCATGATGCATACGTATGGGAATGTTCCCAAACCAAAGCACTGTTAGAAGGAGACTCTGGGTACCCACTGCGTCAGGCTCGTCGGAGTCCTCAAAGCAGTTTATCGTTTTTAAATTAGGGCTTTCTTCCTCCCCTCAAGTTTCAAGAAGCTTAATAAATGCGTGCTGTGTTCTTCACAATTTTCGTGTAAAACACAGACTCCTTGACGATGTTCCAGAAGACCCGGAGAGTGAAGAAGAAGATAATGATATTTATCATGAGCAGAATTCAGTCTACCATCGAGCAGCATTGGTGATTCGAGACCGCCTCAAAAGGAATTTTGCATCAATTTCATAAAACTGTGACAAAACAAGGCTCTGTGATTCTATACGCCACTAACTGAAACAAGAAGTAAAAGACGAATCTTTTTTTGTACGGTTGAACTGTAATTTCATGGCAGATTTGGTTAATTATAAAGAATTGTTTTATTATTAATATAATTATTTTTGTTGTCCAAGAGTCTGAAGGAAAATGTTATGCAGCAACTTCATTATCATCTGCTGCTGGTAAATCCAACGACTTCGTGTTGTGCAGCCCGGGTAAGTACATAGAAAAGTATTGATTAAAATAATAGTTGTGGTCACAGTGCATTATTTAACGCTTTTACAAATATAAAAATTCTTTTATTTACCCTTTTTTGTTCAGCCATCCTTTCTTTTCGCGTGCTCGTTGTAAGGCGATGAAATTTGACGTTTGAAATGAAAAACTTAACGCAGTTCGATGATACAGAACACCGATTTATCGCTTTTTCCAGTTGTTTTATTCCAATGCGATAAAATTATCGCCTGTCAAAGTTACAGAACCTCAAAATTGCTATAAAATAAGTTTTGTTTCAGTTTTGGACGTTTCGCGATAAATTATAGCGATGCGATAATTACAGAACATGGGCACTGGCCCTTTGTTGGACCCCTTGGACTAAAGGGGCCGGATTCCTCCGGTGTCAGTAACCCACTTCGGGGATGTGAGAGGACCCTGACTAGTCCTGAAAAAGTCCTCACTGGCCTCAGCTCCAAATTTGTCGAAGTAGCTCAAGTAAGGTAGCTGCCATCTTGACTGTTGACGACACCGTTGATTCAGTCTAATGAATTCATCCGCTGCACGTCGTCCTCTTTCTGAGGAGCTCATGTAAGACTTCTGAGACTCGTTCAGTCAGTCTTTCCGACAGAGCATTATAGTGTTGCTATTTTCTTCGCGTTCAACACTGGCGCTTATAAGTTCAGCAAGTCGCGCCCGGATGGGCAGATCAGTACCTGGTTGTTACCACTAGGAGGTAAAATAAGCACAATTGATGCGTATGAAAAGTTACAACAGCTGGGCACCGCCAGGTTGATGCCAATCAGTGCCTACTCGATTCACACACACCCAACCACCTTTACAGGAAGATATGGACACAATTAATCCAGTGCAAGAGACTTCTCACAAATCAATTGGTAATAAATTTTGATGCTGTCTTGATAACAATTGTGAATAATTTTGTTAAATTTATTTGCAGGAACCTAAACTGGTTTAGTTAGGAAGGTAGTCGATACTGTATTTTCACCGTTGAGGAAGAAAGAGCTAGCATTGGAAAGAAAAGAACTTGAAATTGTATGTGTATGTATGTAAAGTATTTTATTGGCTTCTCACACTGCCGAAATTATGTTACGACATTTCATTCCATTCCTAACCATTTTGTCATCAACAAAACAATCCGGTTCTTGTCTTGAAAGCGTTAAGTGAATTAAAACATTTGAATGCAACAAAAAAAAGAAGACACCGATTTGAGTAAATCCTCAGCAGAAAATTGAAAACAACTGAATTTGATTTTCAAAGCTGCTGTCAAGCCTCAAATGTCGAATTTCATTCAGGGTTTATGTCCACAGAGATGTCAGGAAATAAAAAAATATACATATATATTTGCTTGTGCAAAGTGGAAGGAACTTCCAATTTAAATCCGAATCCGGTGGGGCAAGGGAAAAAACTCTTCGATGTTAAATGGCCCCGGCGGGATTTGAAACTAAGACCTTTAGATTAGTAGTCCAACACACTTACTTCTGTGCCACTGCACACAAAAAGTCTCACTGAAATGTCCAGACTTATGTTAAGTCTACAAAAGTGCGTCTACATTAGACATATTTATGTCATAAGTTGAATCTTGACCGAAATATTGTTTCATGGAGACGCCTTGTTAGGTTATGTTATGTTAGGCAAAAGACACTGAATGCGACCGAATAATTTTTATTCTTGGTGGCCTGAATTTTTAATTTTCGTGACATGGCATCACCGATCCGTATATCTGTCAAACTTCTGTAGAAGCATCGTTAAAAACTCTGTGTTAAATTTTTATATTTCAAAGAACGCTTTTTATAAGCATTAAGTAAATCATCATCGAAATATCGCACGAATTAACTTTAAATTGAAGTAAAACCATGTCTGATGCTTTGGAGAAAACTGCACCCGAGGGGTGGGAAGTACGCACAAGTCGATCGACAGGTATTGGTCTTGCCGGCAAATGGTTTTTGATTCAGTAAACTTCTTTATTTATTGTGTTTATATTTTATTCCTGCTTCGACTTTGCGACATTTGGTTAAACATTTTAGGGATGACCTATTACTTAAATATCTACACAAAGGAGTCACAGTGGGATATGCCAACTGAGCCGGCTGCAAAACAGGTAATCATACCACATATTATTTGACGACTGGGTTTTCACAAGGGCTTAAACGCATAAAAATAATAACGGCAATGTTTTTCAACATTTCGTCGTCAATCCTCACTCATTAATTTTATTCATCATCACTCTGAGTACAGTCTTTAGATTACAGAAAACTTAAAGATTAACAGATACTTAAATCAGTAATTACGATTCATCCCAAAACAATAATTCATTCCCGGACAACTCATACCAAGGCAACCCATCTCAATGGAGAACCCTTGTAATTTCATTTTGGGTTTTCTTTCTGTTTAGTTCTTTTTAACCTGAATTTTGTTTTGTGTAATCGATCTACATTATGTAGGTATATACGTATTGGATTGGGACATACTTTTTACTTTAATTTGTAGGAATGGCGTATTGAATTTATATAAAATAATAATACATACTTACATATATAATGATAAAACATCTTTTTTTTATTTAACAACGAGGTCATGAGCTGCACTTAAAGGATCAAAACCCTCCCACTTCACTGCATCCCTACTGGCCCTCATCGCCAGGCCTCCCGATTTCGAATCACTTCATCACTTAGGCGAATGAAAAGCTGTTGTGCATTTGTGTTCCAGGAGTTTTTAGGCCTGCCTCTCTTTCGCGATTGTATAGGAACATTGATTGATTTTGCCTTTTTGGCGGGTTCTCTCCTTTGAACATGACAGTACCAGCACAGTCAGTTGCACTTCATTTTCTTTGAGATAGTTTCTTTGCCATGTTACTTATTCGATAAAGCTTTGTTACTCCTGCTGTCATCTTTATAAGCTGCCGTTAATTTGCCTTCATACTTTCTGTACGCTGTCCAACATTGTGAAACGTATGAAAGCCCCGGGCGCACAACTACGATGTAGAGCCTTCTTTGTAGATCACAGAAGATGAGTTTTCCCGTCACTTCATTCACCATAAACCTTTGCGATGATGAATGTCATAATCACATGTTGTTTCGCTGTTTATCATAGATCACAGATACTTGGAATAGTATCGGAGTGGATGAGAGAACGGGCAGGATTAGTAATCTTTTTTTTTTTTGCGTATCGTACCATTTCCCTGCAAAACATCCATTCATATCGCTCATGATAACTCCATTGACAGGAAAGAATAACTGATGTTATTTGGAGTCCGTTACTTTTTTTTCAAGCAGATTATCAACGGACTTGAGACGCTTTCCTCGTGTACACCGACTTTGATTGCAAACTGCTCGGTGACTCCAGCGTGGCATCTTACTTTCGTTCTTACTCCCTCATACATGTCCATGATCATCTCGATTATCTCAATTACTAACCGCCACCTATAACAGCTCTCTTGGTTGTCTATCAAATGCCTTTTCAAAACCAATAAAATCCGCACGGGTCGCAGATAGCCGGAAATCCATTCCAATCAGATAGAGGAAATTGTTCATTTACAAGTTTTTTTTTCATGGTGTGTATATACTAAAGTGATTTTTGTTAGTACCCTTATACTGTATAAGCTACATAGCGCGGGCGTTAAGGAAATTAGGATTAGAAGTTAGGGAGAGATGCCGATGCACGTTGGTTTTAAATGTTTGTAGATTATAATGTGAAGGTAAAATGGAGCGGGGAAGAGCATTCTACATTCGTGTTGTTTGGCTAAGGAAATATTCTTTGTATTTCACTGTACGACCGAATACAGGCTTAAGGGTGAACTGATGCGCATTCCGGGCTTGGCGGGTATTGCGGTTGAATTGTTCTTAGGGTGGAATGCAGCTGGCTATTTCGTTTGAGCACTTATGGCGGAAACATTGATAAAACCGCGATAGACAGGAGACATAGCGACGATGACTAAGAGTTAAACGTTTCCGCGATATCCCGATCGTCAATAAGTTTTATCGCGCGTTTTTATATTCTGTTGAATAGCTCCAAATATAGGATTGAAGTACCGGCCCATAAATGAGCGTTATACTCAAGTTTGGGGCGAATAAACGCCTTATAATCTGTAGCCAGATCAGATGGGGTAAAATATTTCTTGCACCGCTTAAGGAAACCTACACATTTCGCAGCGTTCTTGGCAAGATCGAATATGAGGTCATTCCAAAGAAGGTTGTCATTAACACACATACCGATAAAGGAAAGTCGTTCAGTTTTAGCGATGCAAGTGTCATTCATGGACAATGATAGGGTGTGTGGGTTTTGCTTCAATGAAAGAAGACAGCATTGCGTTTTGGAAGCATTAAATTCCACTTTATTAGTTATACCCCACTGAGTTATGCTGTCAAGATGGGAATTTAACCTACGTTGCCGTTCTAGTTCCTCACCCGAAGATGAGGGGCGTGACCCAAGAAACGAATATGAGAAGCCAAGGGTACTGTCATCAGAAAATGAGTGAATTGGTTTTGAGGTAATAGACAGGAGAACATTTATAAAAATTAGTTAAATATTGGAGACATAACAGAGCCTTGGGAGAATTCAGCACTTATTTAGTGAGTTGCGGACTTAAAACCGTCCAAAACAACTTGAATTAAACGGTCCGAAAGGTAATTTCTAATCCAAACGATGTGAATTGAAACAAATTTCACTATATCATATTTCCGTGTTCTGCAACTATGCGATGCGAAAATTATAACACATGGAACATTGTAAAATGAAACCCCTGGAAATATGTGATATATTCAGGTTCTGTAACTTTCGAGTGCGATAAATTATTCACTTGAACTGTCAAAATTTATCACATTTCAATTTGCTTGCGATAAACATTTTTGATTTTTTATTTAACAAAATATTCAGTCTGTTGATCAAGTTCAACGTTTAAAAAAATGCAAAAGAAATAAAAAGTAATTAATAAAAACATTCAGAATTAATGGAGAAGAATGTAGGTACATCTGTCGAAAGAATTTAGCAAGCACTTCAATAAGATCCATTTTGAACATTCTTGGAACTGTGTTGCTACAAAAATAAACAGCTTTTAAATAAATGCAAAATGTTAACTTCATTAAATTCATCAACATAATGTTGTCTTAAATTCATCGACATAATGTTGTCTTAAATCAGCGTTAGGATGAGATACAATTCAAAAGGTTTCGTCTAAGGCCAGCACAACCGAGCGATCATCGTAAAAATTCCACATAAACGCGTAATTTTCCGATAATCCGCTATAAACTCGTGCCACACCACTCCTATCCCAACAACATGTAAATACACACTGAATTTCCTAGCCAAACTACCATTCGATTTCCAGTATTTTGACAATCCTTTCAATTTCCCATGATATTAAAAGTTACCAAGGTATATTTTATCGCATAGAGTTATATACAGAACACCATTATTTTCCAGATGCGTTAAACGGTGGAATTTTGTGTTCCAAAGATTTCGATGCGAAGAGTTATCGCATGAGTTACAGAACATGGGCACTGGTAAAGAGATTTGTGCCTCTTTTCGGTTAAAAAAGTCATCTAACCACCTGTTGCTGCAAAAAGCGTACTGCCGGTCATTAAGAAGTTTTCGGGATTCAAGGTTTTTCATGAGCTGACGATTTATCAGCGTTTCCATCACCTTAGAAAGAAGGAACGTTAATGCAATTGGTCGGTAGGAAGAGGTTTGCGACGGGCTAGACGAAGGCGTTTTTCCATCTTTTCGGGAAGAGCCCTGAAGAAAAGGACAGATGGAAAAGCTTACGCAATGGTTTTGCCAGCGTGGAAGAACATCTATTGAGAACGATAGGGGAAATACCATATGTACCAGCGGATTTGTGAACGTCAATATCTTGAAGAGCTCTTGCGACTGTACGAGTGCGGAAGTGGATTGGTTCAATGGAGAATTATATACAGAAAGCAAAAAAAAAATGCATGGCATTAACAGGCCCATAAAGGGCCCAGAACCTAGCTTCTCCAACCACTTTCATGCGAAGTGGAGGGGACATACAGTTTTACGCCGAATCCGAACGGCAAATTTGAGAAGCTTTTTCATGACAATTTGATACTCTTGGATGTTTGTCAGACGTTTGCAAGAGGTGGGGTAGTGGAAAAAAACTCTAGATGTTACTTGGCCGCGGCGGGAATTGAACCGGGTCCTTTCCATTAGAAAGCCGACACACTAACACAGCAAGCAAGTTGGCTTTATATATAGAGCTGACAGCTGGAATGTCATTGTAAATGAGTGTCGGGATAGCAACTTTCGAATTTTGCCCAAGTGAGCCGGAGAGTGGTATCCACTATCACCGCAGCGAATATTTTGGTTTGGTCCTTTGTCAACTCACATGAAATTTGGTTTTACGCTATTCGGTCATTTACCTGGTAGTTCGCTCCTTGACGCGGGCCAATTTTTGGGTTTTTTGACTGTCTGCCTTTAAACAACGTTCCAGTGGTCCGAGAATAAAATCGGATACTCCTCCATTCTAAAAAAAAATCCTCCATAGCAACTTAGACTACACCACTCCTCAGCTCCGTTTTGACAAAAACTTCAAAGGCAACACTTGTCTAGCGACAAAATAGATTTGGCCAAAACTGGATCTGAAACGCTCTAAGTGTTTGATCTGTCCGAACAGACGTCACTTTGGTGCTACAATTGGTGTAATTGTTGTGCTCCAGTTTCGGCGCCAGTTGATCAACCTGCAAGTTGTTGCGCTGAGTAAAAACAACATTGCTGTGCACATATTCATTGCATGTTAATTGCAATAACATTGCTTCGCTTACACATCAATAACATTGCTATTAATTGCAATAACATTGCTTCGCTTACACAGCAATATTGTTTACTTTCGCAACGGCAGACCAACCAACGCGGAATCGCTGATCTAGCTTCCGAACCCACCTGAAGTCTCGACTAGAACGAAAGGTCAACGGCGAGTCGTATTTTAAAAGCGGAATAGTGCGATGGTTTTATTTTCTCCGGTTTGTTTTTTCTTTTTCTAAGGTGCATTCTTTTGTTCGCGACCTCAACATAATCACTGGACACTGTCTCATAGGCAAGCATGTAACAAGGCTTGGCGTATATACAAATGACTTCTGCAGAAGCTGCTTGGACGACGAGGAGGAGGAGACTCTTCTCCACCTTCTCTGCACATGCGCTGCTCTCTCTCTCTCAAAGACACAAACTCCATTTGATCTCAAAGGTCTTATAAACATCGACATTAAAAGTCTTTCAAGCTTTATCAAAAGCTCCAACTGGTTCAACGAGTAGGAAGAAGATAGAGCCGTGTGGTATCACAATTGACCTTTTTATTGGGCTAAGTGTGTCGGGTTCTACCGACTGCCACTAACTATAACCTAACCTAATTCCAAATAACGAAAACAACATCATGAAAAATTACTATTCTAAGGCGGAATTTTCTATCATTACGAACCGCATTCATTTTTACATTTAATGACAAATGTCAGAAACCAACCAAAATATAAAGTGAAATGGTCAAGGATTTATTACAAATTTGTGTTCAATTGCAATAACACAACAATAATTATTGTTTTAATATTGACGAAGAATTGGCCTCCCGTTGACGGATTAAATTTAACCCACTGTCCGGGTGCTATGGATATCATTAATACTAGTCCTAGTAGGAGTTTTTCAACTATTCCTGTTCCATCCAAACAACGACCATCATGGAATAAAAATATCAGAAATCTGCAAAACAAACGCTTGGTTGGAACCAATACCTCGACCGAAACATTGCCGTCATTCCGTCCTACAAAGCACCTTTTGCGCTTCTCTTCGTCAACCACTGCTGGCTCTATCAAAAATTACTGCTCTCAGAGCATTGAATAACTACAAATAGAAACGGCACCGAAGCAAACATCCGCTACGCGGTCCATACGTCGCTGTAATCGCTTGTGCGGGTTTGTGAAATGGATTGGATATAAACGAAAATGTATAATATCCCAACAAAAATATCCCTCAAGGAATGCTGGATGGGTAATTTTTTGTTATTAACCAGTTTAAGGTAGGATATTTCATACTTATCGTTGCTGTCGTTACGCTTCGATTGTTTTTATTTTGTTTTTACTTTTAGAATTTGTGTTAGAGGTTTATTGGAGTGTTTTTTTTTATTTACTACGGGGTTTACTGATAAAGATATTTTGACAAGAGTTATTTCTGATTGCACTACCATTGCGCTGCCTACGTATCCGATTTGAAAATGTTGTTTTCATGTTCATTGCGATCATAAAAATCAAATACATAGCTATCATATGATTGCAGATATGAATAATTATAGCTATATATTAGCCGCGTTTTATTATCCCAATGATCTTGATACGGATCCGATCTGATAATAAAACGATCTGGATCATCAGTGGCAAGTTGTGGCAACAGTTGTTTTTAACACATAACAGACGATACCAGGTATTTCAAGTTTCGATTGGCACTCAGCCATATTGCAAATATAGGGTACAATGTGACGTCACAATATGATCGCTTGTTGTGTCGGAGGTGTTGCCATTTGAATACAAATCAACATACATTTTGCACTCAATATTTTTTTTTCAGAAACTATGTTCAAATGTTATGTTCAAATATGCAACATATTAACAGTATTGTACTGCTAATATTTCCATTAATTTTTGTGTATTATATTACGAAGCAAAACGTCTCAAAAGTCGCAGTGGTAAATTATTCGAATATGAAAATATGCTAATTGATTTTTTGTGTTACATATTTTGGTCTGGCAATATTATTGTGTTCCTATAATTTCCTATAATTTAAATAAGCAACGCCACGAAAAAACAGGTAGTGAGTTTTGTAATTACATTTTGGATCACGATTAATGATCCCGATAAATAGCAAGATCCTGTGTTGTTTTTGTTTTACGTATTAAATTGATCCAGATCCAGATCCGCATGGATAATAAAACACAGCTATTATTTTGTTTTTCAATGTATGTAATGTAGGTCCATAGGTAAGGTAGATTTGTATGTTTATAATGTACATACCTATGTAGGTGCATGATTCATTGTGCAATTTCTTTTTACTCTGCCATTAATAATCACACAAGATCAGATAAAATTAAAATGTATAGGAAATCAATATGTACCTAGTACATACCTAGGTACGATTACCTGATTTCAAATTATTATTTTGAAGTTAAACATGGCCAAATAAATGCAAATTGAGCTGAGAACCTTTTCTGATAATTGCGCTTTAATGTTTATATAACAAAGGTACAATTTTTAATTTTATTTTGATAGGTAGGTATTTAAAAAATAAATAAAATAATAAATACACAGTTCAAATTCATTTATATAATTCTAAGAAACGCATAAAAATAAAACAAATATGTATGCACAGTACTAATATTACTGTTATATACACTGCGCGTCATCAGATTAGCCCCCCCCCCCCCCCCCCCCGCCTTTACTCTTTTCTTAATGCTAATATCTATTTTCCCGTTGCACGCAACTTCGTATTTTTGTTTTGTTTTGGAGATCCACATATGCGCTCTCTGTTACAAAAAAATAGAGCACACCAGAAGATCCGTTATATATTTTTTGCTATTATGTTTTTTGTTCGACTAAAAAGTTTGCACTTATTTCGCGTCATCAGATTAGCGCCCCCAAATGTCATTTTAGTTATCTCGCTTATTTTGGCAAGCACAGTTACCATTTTTTTTTCTTGTGTAATTGATTAGTATTCTTTAATTTAACGCTCAATATGGGAAGAGGAACAATCTTGTCAGCATACTTCGAATCTGGGCTATCGATACATAAAATTGCTAAAAAAAACGGGCAGACATAGAAAAACGATTTCCAGTTTTCTTCGAAATAAGGAAAAGTATGGAAAAAACTTCAAGGGCGGTAACAATAAACTGGTTTCCCAAGCAGACAGAAGAGCCATACTAAGAGAAGCATCAAATTCGCAAGACTCGTCTACCAAAATTAAACAAAAAACTGGTGTTAAAGCGACCGTTGATAAGGTGCAAAGAGTTATTAGAGGAGCTACACACTTACGAAGGCAAAAATTGAAAAAAAAACACCATTCAATATGGCGCGTAAAGAAATGCGGTTAAGTTTTGCTCGTACGCACATGTCGTGGTCTTCTGAGTGGCGATACGTTGTCTTTTCAGATGAGAAAAAATTTAATTTGGAAGGGCCCGATGGCTACAATTTTTATTTCCATATCCGTAAAGAGGAGCATCAATTGAACCGGCTGCACAGCCGGGTGGGAGGCGTGATGGTGTGGGGAGCCATATCTTACTATGGCACCTGCGAGTTGCAGTTCTTAACGCCAAAAATGAATGCGGAGAACTACAAAAGCGTTTTAAAAACTGCATTTCCCCACTTTCAAAATTTGTTTGGAAATCTGCAGTGGCATTTCCAGCACGATAATGCGCCAATTCACACTGCCCGAAGTGTAAAATCGTGGATTCAGAGCCAAAAAGTTGATGTTCTTGAGTGGCCACCATACTCGCCTGATCTTAATATCATCGGGAACGTGTGGGGGTGGTTAGCTAGAAAAGTGTATGAGTCCGGAAAACAATACAACACAAAAACGGAGTTAATCGAAGGCATAAAACACGCTTGGTCAACCATTTCTTTGAACTACATTGAAAAACTTTATGATTCAATTCCCAACCGAATCTACGAAGTTATTGTTAACTAAGGCGGGACCACACATTATTAATATTGCTAAAAAATATAAAGAAACACTAATGTTGCTCAAAAAATAAAAAATATTAAAATTAGCGCAGGTGGCGCTATCCTGATGACCAATTTTATTTTCTGTTTTTTTTGTATACTTCTACTTAAACATTTATTACTTTATTACAATAAATGTTACAGTAATCATTGTCGATTACTTTTAAACAGAATTGATAAGAGTTTAATGGATAAAAATTGTAAAATCCTAGTTCAAATAGTTTGGATAATATTGAACATTAAACGGGAATGTAACGGGGGGCGCTAATCTGATGACGCGCAGCTTATGATTAAGTATATCAATTTTCTTTAGTTTTCTTTTCGTGCATTTTGCCTTGGAGTTAATTACTTTTGTTTTCGCACATAAAAGACCCGCATGGTGTGCTTGATCAATTCTTGATTGTGCTCTTCAATGGAACATGGAAGCTCAAATTGGTTCCTACAAGAATTTAAAAGAGTATTGAGGACATTTTGTTCGAAGCATAAAGTGTCAAAACGTTCCTCAAAACACTATAATTCGTTCAGTTAACTCTACAAACTGTGTAGTAGGAATGACTAAACCACCATTAATAGAATCCTCATATTAACGAGCTTCAATAAGACCCTCGGCTTTTGTAGCGGACTCATTTTGACCCTCTTTGCACATAAATAATTTACATGTTCTATAATGGGTTTTCTTTAAAATGGCATGAGAAATATATCCCGAAAAATAATGTGTTGCCATATCTTGCATAGTTGGAACTGTCTCTGATATTGTTAAATCCTCTACATCAAAATCGTCAAACTCACAAGCATTGCAATCTTCATTGAATTCGGTGTCGCCATGACAGATAATAATATCAACATCACCTATGTAATATATACATTAGGTACGTAATCAAAGAAAGAAAATATATTTGGTGGTTACACAAACTAAGACACATATTAAGACAAAAACTATGACACAAACATTCTTACTTTGCAATACCGGAACTATCTTCGATGCTAGTGCATCATCTTCATATTCTACATATGTAATTATATAACTACCATCCTGATCGAAGAACTCTATAATTATATTCAATTTATAAGTACATAATACAAATAATGTCTCAGTAAACGTACTTTCAACATCCGCCATATTTAAAAGAAGTGATGAATCTGATGTTTCATATGAAGTTGTATTAGGAGCAATTGTATTATAGAAACTCATCTATTTTAAATTTTTATGTAGGCGGAATGCAGATGGATTTCTTTCATATGATCCAATGACAATCAGTATTTAAGTGGGATGTTATTAGGTACTGCTGTTGTTCCCCTTTTACATAGTCCCACAATTGCAATGTTCCATTTATCGTTTGGCAAAGACCGTTAAAACAATACACCGGACCTTTTTTGCCCCCTTTTCCAGGACGATATCCATCTAACTGAATTCTGTATGTTTGATATGATGCCCATTTGGTATTCTGATAGCACATTTATCAGGATTACTTAAAAATTTGTTATTACTATTCAAATTATCAAACATCTGATTCAGTTTAGAAAAAAATGATATTAGAAACCTCAATATAATTATTGAAGACCTATCCATAGATACCTCACTATGGGTTTGATGACAAAAAAATTTGAGTTTCAGTTCTAAGTATGGGGAACCCCCTGTATTTATTGTTTTTTTTTTCTATTTTTGTGTGAAAATCTTAATGCGGTTCACAGAATACATCTACTTACCAAGTTTCAACAGTATAGTTCTTATAGTTTCGGAAAAAAGTGGCTGTGACATGCCCAGACAGACATGACGAAATTAAAAAGGAGTGTATGATTGGCAAATGATAGTGTTCTGCCGAACTCACCCAAATCCTCAAATCCGTACACTATGTCGTCTTTCGAATTGTACTCAAGTTTCACTTTGATGCTCATTTCATCAAAAATTAAAACACACTTTTTATCACAGTCAGGCATGTCTTTTAACTTGATTTTGAGCATTTGTAGTATGTTATTGGAAATACCCTTTCCAAAAGGCAGTGTGTCGTACCAACGACCGAGGCAAAACAAATCCTTCTTTCATTAGAAAATTATAAAAAGACGGAGACTTGTAATGGAATTTAAGAAAAAGATCCATTTCATCCAAGTTCCATTTAGATTTATTTTTGTGAAATAGTTGGCTTTTTACAAACATCCCAACATTCTTACTTTTCTCAACCAACATTTTGTAAACTAAGTTTATATCAGACGCTTTGCTCAGTTCATTTGGACGAATATATTTCTTTTTTGGGGACTCAAGTTTTATTAATGTGTTATTGTTTTTAATATTCTAATAACTAATATAAATAATTCGAACAACCTGCGGATCCAGCAGGTGTTGGAAACTGTGCTTCACAAATTTCTTTGTATTTTCCCTGGATATCACTCAATATATTTATATAAGATTTGTCTGTGACACTTTTCTTTACTACCAACTCTTCACTAAATGTTTTGCACTTTGCATACCCGAATCTTTTGACGTTTGTTATACCCGAACACGTTTGCAATCACTTTTATTTTGTAAATGATTTTGTTGGAATCGCACACATTGAAAGACGTGATCGAGTACAACGTTTTAAAATTTTTCTATCAAAGTGATCAGCACAAATAAATATTTTCTCATTTGAGATGAGCTTAGGCGAGTAACTATTTCCCGAATTAAGTAGCCATATATCACGGCGATTGTCGGCTGGCAATAAAAATCTTGAAACACCGTAGCTTTTTGTTCTTGCACTCCGCGTAATCACAGAACACCATTTTTAAATAATTAACGCGTAGCACTGTGTACCTGTAAAAATCGGGCGCAGTGGCTCAATGGTTAGTGTGTCTGCCTACAGTCGTTCCGCAGATCTCATCGAAATAGGGCGGCTAGTTAGTGTTCAGCGGGAAAAAAAGGTAAGTGTATCCATAATAAAAGCGATTTAGCCAAGTGTTTTTTAAGTCCAAAGTTGGCATAGTAAGCTAGGCGTCCGACTCTGACGACGGAGACTCGAGTTCAATTCTCGGCCAGTCTTCAATTTTTTATTTTTTTTTCGCGGGAATATAGTGATAGAGACACAAAGATAAACAACGTATCAGGCGATGGACCCTGGAAAATCGGTGGTCCCGCTTACGGGTGTGGGTGTGCCGTTGCGACGTGTGGTGCGAACACGTGAGCCGGCAAAAAAATCAGCAGCAACAACAGCAGTAACAACAGCAGTAACGAAAGCAGCAACAGCAGTCACAAAAACAGCGGCAGCTTGTATGCCAAGGGCAGCTTTAAATGCCATTAAAGTGACACCAAGTCCAACAGCCAACAACGCCAACAATAAAAGCTCTCGCTACAACGCCAGAAGAAACTGTAAGGAGTATAGGACGGTGGAAAAACGGCGACGGAAGTTGAATCCGAAGCCGAACCTTTCAGCCAAAAGAAGGTTAAACTTGGCAGGCCATAGTGTGGCATCATCGGTGGCTGTATCCGATGATGACGGAGCACACTCCAGCTCTTATGAGTATGACGGAGGAGAGGGCCGGTACGTCGGAGAGGGAAACTCCTTCAAGGACTTACCGGTCGATGACGAGGAAGTCGTTCAAATGGACGAAGTAAAAGAGGATGATGAGGAGGCGCAGCTGGACAAGCTCATAAAAGAGTTGCTGGAGAAGCGCGACCAGTTGCGTAGAAAGAAGCTGCAGCAACAGCAACAACAAGCTGTGCTCAAGCAGCAAGTGCAACAACAACTGCAGGTGAAGCAGCAACAACGGCAACATCAACAACAACAGCAACAATCGAAACAGTCACGGAAGGACAAAATACCACCCATCAACGTGAGTAATTTCGACGTTGTAGATAGCATTAGGTTATATATAACTTATCACAAAAGATTTTCATGTGAAAAGGCTATCAGCCAACAAACACATAATTTTATGTGAAAAAATAGAGGAGTACCATAGGGTTCGTGCCGCCTTGGGAGAGGTTAAGACCGAGTACTTTACGTACACCCCAAGGGAGCAAAAACTTAAAACCGTTGTGTTAAAGGGAATTGATCCCTCAATAAAAACGAAGGAGCTAGAAAAAGAGCTCAAACTTCTTGAAAGTGACGACCTTAAGTTCGTGGGGGTCAAGCCTTTTTCTTCGGCTGTGGCAAGGGGTGGTAACCGTCATTTACCATTCTTCCTAGTCCAGCTAACTCCCGACAGCAAAATCGACAGGCTGCGAAATATCCGCTTCCTGTACTACCATGCTGTAAGGTGGGAGAAAATAAAGAGGTGAGATCGCTTACTTCAATGTATGCGCTGCCAAAGGTTCGGGCACGCTGCAGCTAACTGCAACATGCAGTTTAGATGCGTGAAGCGCGATAAGGACCACATACATGGTGAATGCTCTTTAGGTAAGGAGAGAGTCGAAGACCGGAGTGTACTCTCCTGTGTGCTCTGCAGGAACTCTGGGCATCCCGCCAACTTCAGGGGTTGTCCAAAGTACCAAGAATTGAAAAAGAGAGTCCAGGCCCGCAAACAGCAGTCTGAAGATGATAGGCGTCAGAAGAGTCGCTTGTTCGCAAATTTTGTGGCACCCAACGTGTCCTTTGCCCAAATGGCAGCTGGACGGGGTCAAGCCCACATGACATCAAACCAACCAAAGGTAGCCCAAAAGGTACCAGAGGTGGATCTGGAATTAAAATCGATCCTTCTGTCTCTGCACGGAAAGATCGATAAGTTCCAGAAACAATTAAATGAACAAGCGGCCCGAATTGACTTTATCTATTCGGAGCTGTTTGTGGGGTTTGGTGTGCCATAAATCAAATGGCTACGCTGGATGAGGGAAACTTAAAGATCCTTGCTGTGAATGTTAATTCACTAGTCAGGATCGAGAAAAGAACGTCACTTGCCAATTTGTTGAAAACCGAAAACCCGGATGTGCTTTTGGTTAGCGAAACTAAGCTAAATCAGAAGCACAAATTGGGATACAAAGACTATCATGTAATAAGAAGAGACCGGCCGCACTCCACTCAAGGAGGTGGGGTTGGAATCTTAATTCGAAAAGGCCTGCGCCATAGCGTTGGAAGCATGCATCATATGCATTCCTCTCCATAGCCGGAGGAGAGTGTATGTGGTGTCGCTTTACGCACCTGCAGCACCTCCACCCAACAAATTTATGACAGAGCTCGAGACACTTTTTCGTAGTCTGCAGCTGAACTCGGAGGAGAATTATTACTTCTTGGCCGGAGATATTAATGCCAAACATGCGGCATGGGGAAATGTTACTGCAAATCCCAGGGGCAACCAGTTTCACGACTGGTGGCGCCTCAATATGATTGAGTACAAACTCGAGTTGTACGCGACGGATATCCCTTCTTTCCCAAGAAGCGGTACTTTCCTGGACTTGGCCTTAACGGACGCAAGACTTCAACTGACAAACACAGACCAATACACGTGGAACTGTTTGCGTGCGTTTGAGTACGATAGTGATCACTACGGACTCGCCGCCGCAATACGGATCCCGAACGAGCAAACGCTGCTGGAGGAGTACGAAGCAGTGTGTTCATTCGATTATGGAGGGCACAATGGTCGCGCTTCTCCAGATTGCTAAAGCGAGATATACGTTCGATTGCGATCGACCCACCGACAAACAGTAACATGACAAATGATGACATTGATCGGCATTTATTGCAAATGAACGACGCCATCAAACGAACTGTGGAACGAACTATTCCTCGGGTAGGACGTTCCGACGACGACAAGACAGAAAAGTACAGAAACCCTATAATCGACGCACTATACCGACGGAAAAGTATACTACTCTCGAGGCTTAAACGGCTGTACAGGCAATTTACTGATCGCGACGACCCGGAGGTAAGGATGCTGAAGTCTGAGATCCGAATCCTGAAACAGCTGATAAAAGAAAATTACAGAAAATCTGTAAGTCTGCATTGGGGCAATAAAATTCGGGCTATTAAAACCTGTAGTCCGAATATGTTCCCACAGATAAATAAGTTGTTCAGGAGGAAAGATCACAATGATATTCCTTGTGTTCGAATCTCCCAGACAGACAGTACTGACTGCTGGAATAAGTCCAGAAAGTGTCGCTTCAAACGACGATTTTTTCGTGGTCGGGAATCCACAGGAGAAGGTTGATTTGCTGGGCGCTTGTTTCGAGGCCGTGTATACGGTGAACAATCCTGTATGTAGATAGAGATAGAGAGTACGCTCCGGTCTGGCTTTATCCAGAGGCATTTATCCATATTGATGCAAAAGGGCTGGTACAGACGAGGGATGGTATCCCGGTCTTATACCATCGCTACCGCAGCGCGAGAGATAAGCGGCTCCTCCATGACGGGGACGTCGCCAATGCTCATGAGCTCCTCCGTTTTAGTACCGCAATATCGGAGGGATAGATTCGACACGGAAAAGCAATTCGCACGGAAAAGCAATTTTGGTGGCTTGTTGAGGGGGGAGGGGTCAACATGCCCTCCCAGGACGGTGCGTTACTCTAGGTAACATCCTCTTAGCTTATAAGTTAGATTAAGTCAGCTAGGGCGTTTTTGGGAGAGGCCGGGCTCGCCAACGTGTTTGGGTGCTTCCGGGAGTTGAATGACGCTGTAAGGCTTCAGTCGGCTCACGGCGGCGCGTGTGCACGTTGAAGACTGCCAGGCGCTCGGAAAGCAATTGGGATTTTGACCACTTGTTGCGCAAGGCAACGAGTGCTCAGAATCCTTATTATAGTTAGAATACGTTAAGTAGTTTAAGTAAGTAGAATAGGTAGTTTGTAATTTGTTTTATATAGAATCTCAATAATGATACCGAGTTTTAGTAAATTTTCTCGAGGAAGATTAGTTCGTAAAATAGTTCTTAGGCCGAAAGGCAATAATTATAAGATATAGTTAAGTTTAGAGCGTTCGCATAAGGACCAATAAATAAGAATAAGTATCCTGTTAATTTTAAGTTAGGTTTAATCATTTTTGTCTAGTATGTAAGTAGATGTTTAATAATGAATAAAAAAAATTAATTTCAAAGTCAAAAATAAAGTGTGTCTGCCTACTAATCGAAAGGTCCCCGGTTCAATTCCGGGGCCAAATAACATCTTGAGTTTTTTTCCACTGCCCCACCTCTTGCGAACGTCTGACAAACATCCAATAGTATCAATTGTCATGAGAAGCTTCTCAAATTTGCCGTTCGGATTCGGGTTAAAACTGTGTACCTATCACAAGGACACTAGCAAAAATTATAAATTAAATGCCGAAGGAACCCATAACGTAAGAAAATAAACTTGGCTAGGCTGATTTTAACTGTATCTGTAATTGAATTGTTTATTTCAGAAACAACATAAATTAGATTTTTTCAATTTTTTTTTTTTACAAAATTCTCATTTTTATATGTATAGTTATTCATTTTTTCGAAAAAAAAAACTGCACATGTCAGACCCCTCAAAGTACGAAAACTGAGAGTACTATTTCAGTATTTTGAAGAGAAACAACATAAGTCATTGACTTATGCTATTTCTCCACAATTTTTTTTCACTTTGTACACATAACGTACTACATGCAAAATCTTCAAATCTAATGATCTGTACAGGAAACGTTCTACTTAAGACAACTTACTGTAAGCGTATTTTGTATACACGATCTCCGGGACAACTCCGCAACTTTTTTTGTTTACGATGAAGGGATCGCTGGAAAGGGTCCAAATGAAGTCTGCTCTTTTTTAAATCAATTTTTTGAAAGTAAAATGAAGGACGTCCAGGAGTTGCACATTTTTTCCGATGGCTGTGGTGGTCAAAATAAAAATCACACAATGATAAGGTTTTTGTCATCTTTAGTATCCTTAAAAAAGTTCAAGAATATCGAACAGTATTTTCCTATACGATACCATGTGATAGAGACTTCGAAGTCTTAAAACGTAAAATTAAAAAAAGGGATAGAATTTACACTGTTCAAGAATATGCTGATTTGATACTATCCTCTTCAGTATCAAAAAAATTAACGGTCATTTTACCAAAGACGATTGGAAGACAGGTGGCCAGAGAAAATAAGTACATATGCGTTTACTATAAGTAAATTTTCTCATTTTTCCCACTCGGAATGCTCTCATAAAACTGTTGTTGCGAGAGATTTTATTAATGATCTTACAAGTCATACATTTAACCTTGGAAACCTCCAAAGAGATGAACTCGAAGCTCTGCCGCAAACCCTTGCTTATCCCTCTGGAAAGGTGGCAATCAATATTAAGAAAATGAATGACATAAAAAAACGAAGATCGTATCTACCAGGAGACATTAACATTCAAGAATATTATGATGAAATCTTTGCTTGGCCAACTTGTGAAAAAGATTCTAATCCAAATGATACAGATCAACAGTATTTCTTTATATTTTTTTTAAATGTTTTCTTATTTAAAGCTTATAATAAATAATAAAAAAAATATAAAGAAAAGTTTCTAAAGTCTCAAAAGTTTCTAATCCAATCCAGATCAATATTATTTTCTCTATATTTTTGTAAACCTTTTTTTCTTGTTTAAACCTTATAATAAATACGAGTAATAAAATAAATAAAAACTAAAGTTTCAATAGATTCTTATCCAATCGATACAAATCAATATTATTTTCTTTATATTTTTGTAAACATTTTTTCTTGCTTAAAGCTTATTATAAATAATAAAAACAAATAAAAGCAAAAGCGAAAAAAGTTCACGGTTTTTAAGTACATCTCAAGCCAAATTATAACTCACAACTTGTAGTGTTGTGGATTGTTTTCCCATACAACAGTTTTTTGTTGCTCATGAAAAGTTAATGCTCATTGACTTATGTAGTTTCTGAAATAAACGATTCAATTGTTGTCATCACTACCTATTCACAAGAAAAATAAACATGGGAATATTTTGGGAAATTAATTTTACCTAATGCACGAATCTAGAAAAGCTGGTATATGCATACTCGTAAGTTAATACAAATTTTCGCCGCAATGAAGGTCCGTATGTCGCTTCAAAATGAGCGGTGTCCACTTCTATTTGTAGTTATTCAATGTCTCAGAGACTAAAAATTCCATCTGATCAACTGCTGTACATGCCCCTCATTACAAAAGGTGCTGTTCTCACCACTCTTAAATTCATCAACTTTAAGCTTGCTGTACCTGTCCCTTCTTTACAAAATGCTCTTAACGCTGATAATTGGCCGCTTAATCTTCATGTCAGGCTATTCAACTTCCATCCAAAAACGAGGAAGCGACGAGAATCCCAACGCGACGACATTACCATTAAATGAAGAGATTTGTGGCTCTCATTTTCATCATCAGCATAGTTATTTGTCCCACTAAACACATCGTTACATACGAATACTCCATTCCATGCCTCGCATCGTCATCACCATGTTTGTCTGTATACTATCAAAACGCCAGTGGTATACGCACAAAAACCAACCAACTTTACCTTGCTGCCTCTTCCCACGATCTTTTCTTGTCGTCAGAATTGTTTGACTCGCACTATGTAGTCTTCAGGCGTGATCGCTCTCTTTTGAAGTGGGGCTTATTGGTCTGAAGTCCTTTACGTTCGTGTGACTTGCCTTGCCAGCCTTTAGTATAAAAATAACCTTTACTTCTCTCCATGTTCTTGGTATATACCCCTGTGTGAGACTGCCAAAGTTCCTTTAATACCAGAATAATAGTGTTGACAGTCCTTTTTAACACAATGGGGATGATTTTGCTATATATGTTAAAAAATATATCAGGTCTAATTGTGTCAAGCGCTCGGACGGCACCCAGTCTGGTGATTTTTATTTTATAGATATCCTCGACGGCGAAAATAAATGCATCATTGGGACCTTTTACATGCCACCACATATCGCAAATTCTCGGGTTATTTCACCTATTGTGGAAGAAATATCCCATCTTGCACCAAAATTTATTCTTTGTGGAGATTTAAATATAAATCTTCTTCACTCCTCATCTCACTCATTTAAAACCGCAATGAATTCTCTGGGCCTTTCTTTTCTTAACCTTACTGAACCAACGCACTTTAAGCCTAACTGTGCGCCGTCTCTGTTAGATGTCTTTATATCTAGTGATAACAGTTTGGTCAAATGTTCTAGTCAGTTATCTGTCCCTGTGTTTTCGTATCATGACCTCGTGTTTGCCAGCTTTGACTTACATGTTCATTAAAACTCGTCCATCTATCCAGTATCGTGATTGGAACTCAATTTTTTATACATCTGACGTAAATGATCAAACGGAATTCCTGACCATCGCAATTGACTACCTGTTCAATAAGCATGTGCATCTTAAAACTCGTGTTATGAAATCACCCAGCTGTCCTTGGCTTTCGAATCAAATTCTTAACGCCATCAAAAGGAGAGATCTCTTATACCGTCGTTGGAAACGTTTCGGCTGTGCAGAAATGCTTAGAGTTTTCAAAGCATACCGTAATCATGTTACTATGCTTATTCGATCAGCTAAATTTGATTATTATAATAATAAATTCAGTTCTGATCGCTCTTCTAAGTTTTTGTGGAATGAAGTCCGCAATATTGGATTAAACAAGAAAATTACCTCAGCTTGTGAAGAAAATATTGACCTAGACGCATTGAACCAGAAGTTCTCCACTCCGATAAGCTCAATTACCACTCGCCTGTCGTCACAACAGCATGATAGGGAAAACGAATTTTCCTTGACTGCAGTTGATGCAAACCAAGTAGGAAACGCAGTCTTTTCTATTAAATCCAAGTCTATTGGATTAGACAACATTCATCCTGACTTCTTAAAAGTTCTCCTTCCAATTTTACATCCCTACATCACCCATATCTTCAACACTATTATAATGACATGTACTTACCCCTCCATCTGGAAAAAATCTAAAATCATTCCCATTCCTAAAAAAGGTACTAAATCTGAATTTCGACCCATCGCAATCCTTCCATTCTTATCCAAAGCTTTTGAATCCATTTTAAGCAACCAAATACTTTATACATGACAGACAACTTCAAAACTTTATACATGACAGACAACTTCAAAACCCTCTTCAGTCAGGCTTCCGTTCAGGGCATAGTTGCACATCAGCCTTATTAAAAGTTACTGACGATATACGACAGGCGATTGACGCTAATTACACAACTGTGATTACATTACTTGACTTTTCCAAAGCATTTGACTATGTTAACCCTAATATTCTCTGTGATAAACTGACAACATATTTTAATTTCTCTGACTCATATAAGAAACTTATTTATTCTTATATGACAAATCGCTTGCACGCTGTTTCATGTAATAGCAAACTGTCATCGTTTCTTCCTGTTAATTGTGGTATTCCTCAAGGATCGATTTTTGGTCCTTTAATGTTCTCTTTGTTTATTAATGACTTACCCTCTGTTTTATCTCACTGCCGCTTTCACATTTATGCTGATGATGTTCAATTGTACAAAAGTTTTCCTATTGGTATGGTTGAAGACGCAATCCAAAAAATAAACGAAGATCTGTGTTCTATAGTCGAGTGGTCC
Source organism: Portevinia maculata (assembly GCA_949715645.1). NCBI lineage: Eukaryota > Metazoa > Arthropoda > Insecta > Diptera > Syrphidae > Portevinia > Portevinia maculata. Next base: position 143,699,803 of record OX454526.1, read on the forward strand.
ACATATAATGGTCTAAAGCTTAATCCCGACAAAACTAAAGCTATTCCAATATATAAGCAACAACCTCATTTCCCTGACCTTCCACCTATCTTTTTAAACTCTCACCAAGTCGAATACGTCAGAAATGCAAAAAATCTCGGGATAATTTTTAACAATAAATTAAAGTGGGATGCTCAGATTACAAAAACAATTTTACCCACACTTGTCAAGCTAAAATTGGTCAAAGCTTTAATAATTCCCATAATCTCATATCGATATGAGTTGTTTGCTGATCCCGATTATATCACGCTTCAAAAACTAAAGGTTGCGTTTAACTCAATTGCTCGGTTCGTGTTCAATCTTCGAAGGTTTGATCATGTCTCATCTGAAGCTCGCCAACTTCTTGGATGCAACTTGGAGGCTTATCTCAAATATCGGTGTTGTGCTTTACTTTTCAAACTTATTCACAGGAAGGAACCAAACTACTTATTTGAAAAAATTAACTTCTGTTTATCCAATCGCTATATTATACTGCGACCTGCTATTTTTACCTGCTTAACATCACGCAGGCAATTTTTCGTTTATGCTGTCAAACTCTGGAATGATCTACCCATTTATGTGAGGTCTATAGTCGAACACAAAAAATTTCTTAGAGCCTGTTTTGAACATCTTTCCAGTTTGAACTGATGGAGCTTAGGTTTTTATATTATTTTTCTTTTTTTGTGTCTACTTTAAATTTGTACTTGGTTGCGCTTTTCTCTGTTAAATTAATTATTTAACGTTTTTTTTTTTTTCTCTTTTTTAACTTAAATACTGCTTTGTTTTTTATATTCTTCTTTCTTTTTTTTCTTTTCTTTTTAAATATTTTGTAACTAACTTGCCTTTTGTTTGCACACTATACGTGTAATTATATGTAATTTATATCCTGTACTAGCTATAAGTTTATCTTAATGTACAGCGTTGATTTATCAATAAATATCAAATTCCATCGAGCCCTGGAGACTTATAGGGATAGAAGGATCGGATGGTCCATTCTATTCTGTCCTCCGTAATCAAATCTCCAGGGAGGATTGTTTCCTCAGTAATATTGGTGCGTACATCGAGGCAAGGCTGCGTGGTACAGCCTGGAGCAGGACTCGGTCCTGTTTCCTTCGGGTTTCTTGAGAGATCCCATGGAACTCTTTACCCGAAGTCATAAAACGAGCATCGAGAGCCTTTGAATTCGGGATAGCTATTTTTGAATACTTTTCTCAGCAGCAGTAGATTGTCTTTTTCCTATTTTCTTCTCTTTATGCTTCTGTCTTCAACTATTTTTACTTCATCTATCCCACTATTCTATTATATTATTTCTATTGTCTGTCCTCCTTTTAATATTCATAATTTGCAAACCTTTTGCGCCCTCTATGCCCATCTTTTTCTGTTTTTTGCTACTCAAAAACTATTTCAGCTCCTGGTAATCCATAATGTAGAATTGTCTATGACAGGGTCCTAATGAAGTACGGTGCTCACATTTACTAGTAAAGCACAATAAAAGCCGAAGAGCAAGCTCCTGGAGAGAGGAAAACATCACACGTTCTAAAGAAGAAGCGCGCAGTATCATTGAAGAGTACAAGAAACAGGTAAATACCTACCGTAAATCACCTTTCTTTAGTATTAAAGCTTTTAAATCAAATTTAGATTGAATCTGGTGAAGCAACTCTTCATGAACTCGCTGAAAAGTTCTCCGATTGTAGTTCGGCTAAGCGTGGTGGTGATCTTGGCATGTTCGGAAGAGGTATAATTCTATTGTATATATCTAGACTTCACCCAAATAAAATGATTTAACACTTTTTTCTAAATTTGTAATTTTTGTTACAGGTCAAATGCAGAAACCATTTGAAGATGCTTCTTTTAGTCTGAAAGTTGGAAAGTTGTCCAAAGTTATTGAGACCGACTCCGGATTGCATTTAATCATTCGCACGCAGTAGTTTAGTTGTTCAAATTAAAGAAAAATAATAATTCTATCTCAGTATAAAAAAAAAAGAAAATATAAGACCTATGACTTAATGTTCAAGTTTATTTAACAAAAGCTTAGCACCAGCCGTTGTTTGCTTCTTTAGGTCTGCCTTATGTGCTTCTACAAGGGTTTTCAATGAACTAATTGCTTCTGCTCCATTATTTGTGATAACGTTCAGCAGGACAAAACAACCACGATTAAATGTCAGCCAATAAGTTACCTAAAAGTAGGTTGAATTAATAATCTCCAATTATTAGGAAAAAATGCATATCTTACAACTTCGTTTGTAATAATATTGCCTAAAATCGACCCGAAAGTTTCTTGGCCGTTTTTGGTTCTTTCAAGATCACGTTTTATTATTTTCTTTAGAACAATGTGCAAGCCAGCGTCCTCTATTCCAGCAATAGTTGTCAGCTAAGGAAGAAAAATTGTATACAACATGATCATCAAAGATCTATGATGACTTACCTCTTCAGTTTCCTTAGGTTTTTTCGCAACTTCTTGTTTCGCTTTGGATACTTTCTTTTCATTCGCTTTATCTTTCACGGTCACATTCCAGTCGGGATTACATATGAGAGAAGCAAGTGCTTTGGATGCACTTGTAAAATGAGTGGAACTCACTGAAAATTTAAAAATAACGATGGGATTATTTATAATAAAAACTTTTTCATCCTGCTGCACTCGTTATTTAAACGCTACCAGCTGAATTAATAAACGCAAATTAAGAAATTTTAATAACAAACGTTTAATTAATGTTGATAAACATGCAATCAGCTAATTTACCGAAGAAAATATAACTGACCGCATTTTTGACAACTCACAGCTAATCTTTGAACGAAATGAGATGTTGGATTTGGATGTGGTATCCACACCCAATTTATTATTTAAAGATTCCCAATTTGAATACCGTTTATTACTTAACGACAATTAGCTAACTCATGGAAATGATTTTAAATGAGCCGTAAATTAACTTTTAATCCACGTTGTAGTTAATTTATGAATTAGATTATTATTAACGATAAAATTTATCAATCGTTCGACATTTTGGAAATTTGAGTGTCAATTGACAAATTATACATCTATTGTGAACACTGACAAGCAAAATGCAATTATGAAGGGGTATTTCATTTGAGTTAATAAAGACGTTTTTCTGTGGTTCGTTCGTTTTTCTTCAGTAAATCAATATTTTCGACCACGATACGTTCGCGTACTAATGAGCAAACGTAAATTTATACAAACTTTCGTGCGAAACTACACAAGTTCTTAGCGACTTAGCGACCATGAGGCTCTATAAATCGATATTAAGAATACCGCAAAATGTTCGAAAACAATTAAAACCGTTCAATTAACAAAGTTTTACAAACGAACTGATACCAACATGGCAATACCATTGAGTTGGCAGAATGCTTTAGTCGTTCAAAAAAATATAACAAAACGATAATTTGGGGAATCGATTAAAAAAATTACAAAATTTGAAACCAGCAAAAATCAAACTCTACCGACGAAACTCTATGGACAAATACAGCAATCACCTGAAACAGTTATAGAGCTTAAGAAAAGTCAAAGAGCCAGCCCTGGCAAAGAACGGGCCTCGAAATTGGGACATTATAACATTGGTAAATAAAATAATCAAATATTAGACATAAATGGCTAAAAAAATATCGTTACTACCAAAAAGCAATTACAAGTTAAGAGATTGGTCGCCGCTGGAATCGATAGCCTAACCACACCTTTTCTATTGTTGTTTTGTTAAAATATAAGTCGAGTTACAGTTAAGGAAACATTTTTATTGAATACTTTTAGTTACTTCGATTTTCAATAAAATGTTTTTATTTTTAAATATTTGGATGCACAGATTTGTAAAATTAAAAAAAATAACACTCAGTTGTTTGAATTTAAGAATATCAAAAACAAATTGTTTATTGATATTGCACTGTTAATATTATTATATACTCGTACACGGCGTTAGCAAGGCAGTGCAATAATTCTTTGCATTTAAAAGCAAATCTTTGATTATTTCATTGGTTTGGTTTATTGTTGACAGTTAACGTTGCGGTTCCATATGATGAAGTATTGTTCCTTATTTGCATTAAGAATAACAACTTTTTACAAGTCGTTGTTCTCGTCATTCGTGATATGCATAGGTCATAGTGACAGCTACGGTCGAAACTTGGTTACTCTTGCTTTTTCATCCAGCACACTTGATAAACTTTCAAATGCAGTGATGAAGTTCAAAATTTCGTGTCGGTGTAAACGTAAATGTATAATTTAATTATTTTTTTTAATTTATTAGGTTAAAATTGTCTTATTGCAAATAAACTTTCGAATGTTATAGTAAAACTATGTTTTGAGTATTGCTAAACAATTATTTTCTTCAGTGGCACATCATTTCAAATTAGGCTCTAGACATTACAAAACAGAGGAATGAGATGTATGTTACCTTTGTATATATACTTTAGAGTACTATCATCATAGCAAATTGAAAAACGTCGACCTCTATAGGAATTGGACTCAAAAATCTTGACGTTATTGTATAAAAACTTAAAGTTTTTCACCGTCAAAACTATGAACATTGTATGAAATCATTGTATACAAGAAGATGCAAGTAAAGAAAAACGAAGAAAGAAAACCAAATAAACTGGTTTGTTTCTCTTTATCGAATCATTCTGATATTACGTAAGTATTTATTTTTCTTTCTAAAAAGGAGCATAGGCAAGGAGATTTTTTGACGACACGCATCGTCGCCTCGGCAAGTAGCATGTATGATGAAAGGGGGACGATGGAAGGGTCAATTATTTTTGAAAGGAAAAATTTTATAAAAACTGATTTCGGTCTTTTTCGTTGAATAAGAAATTACGAGTTTATCGCTTTTTAGGCTGTCACTATCTTTGCTATATCTTGTTCTGAATTGTATCATTTCTTTTTAATTGATTCAGATATATTCAATTTATAAAGTAATAATATGTTACTTTGTGTCAGTATTGGGCCATGCTGCACCACCACTTATTGGTCAATAGGTTCCTACCTATACGACCTATATTTATTTTATTCAAATTTTATTATTTATTTATTTTTAAAATGCCGAAAAACACTTTCAATTTTTATATGTACGTTTATGTATAGTAGTAATAGTCTTATTTGATGAATCATCTTTTTTATAAAAGTATTATAATTATGTTTTGTCAATAAGGCAGACGGCACAAAGCCAAGCTTTTAAATTGTAAACTTTTGTAACCAATCTTGTACAATGCAATATTAAATAAAAATAATCTAAAATAAAAAATAATCTAACACTTCTTAAGACAAAGGACGAACATCTGCCATTCCCAAAGAAATGGAAGATGAAATAGTTGAAAGACTAATAGCACGTGGAATGAAGAACAAGAAATGGATGTTCCTTCTGACAAAAAAGAAATGTCAGAACTAGTCGAGGGAGTACATCTGCCCGTGCAAGGATGGACTTAGAACATCACTGCAGCGCCCTCCAAACAGGGCTTGTTGTAAAAGTAGACTAAGGGGGGAAATCACATCTATGCAATTTTAACATCCAGGTGAGCCTAGCGACACATTCAACATCTTAAAGCTGTCCCGCAATTGTGCATGCAACTCACCGAGGTTTCCCCATGCGGCCTAGTCCTCGTTTCTTTCTACTATTCGTTTTTATGCCGTGTAAATGTTTTATCTGGAAAAAAACAAATCACCGAATATAACCACATGTTACATTACATGTACAACGAAATTAACTACGAGGGCGAGTCAATAAGTCCGTGACTTTTTGAATTTCTGACCTCTTTACTGAAACAGCAACACTGCTCCTGTCAACAGGCATCTGTCAGTTGACTCCTGTCAAAATTTAAACTTGCTGGGTCAGTTAGTTTGTGTTTGACAGCTATTTTAATTTTTATCAGACTACTCACTAATTTGAGGAGAAAATGGAAAAAAGTGAATTTCGTGTGCTTAGTAAGCATTATTTCTTGCGAAAAAAAACCATTACCGAGACCAAGGCTAAGCTTGAAAAATACTGTGGGGACTCTGCACCATCGATTTCAATGGTAAAAAATGGTGGTTTACTGAATTTCGTTGTGGCCGTACAAGCACTGAAGATGCCGAACGTCCTGGACGCCCAGTTGAGGTCTCTACACCCGAAACAATCGAAAAAAATCACGATATGGTGTTGGCCGACCGAAGATTGAAAATGCGAGAGATTGTGGAAGCCGTAGGGATCTCGCATGGCTCAGTGGTTTCAATTTTGAATGATCACTTGGGCATGAGAAAGCTTTCCGCAAGATGGGTGCCGCGTTTGCTCACAGTCGACCACAAACGCAATCGTGTAACAACTTCACAGGAAGGTTTGGCATTGTTTAATCGCAATATGTGTTTTTGCACCGTTTTGTAACCGTGGACGAAACATGGATCCATCACAACACACCAGAGACCAAACAACAGTCAAAACAGTGGGTTTCTAAGGGTGAATCGGCGCCAAAGAAGGCCAAGGTGGGTTTGTCAGCCAATAAAGTTATGGCGACTGTTTTTTGGGATGCACGCGGGATAATCCACATTGACTACCTTCAAAAGGGAAGAACAATCAATGGGGAATATTATGCCAACTTATTGGACCGATTCAATGACGATTTGAAAAAAAACCGACCTCATTTGGCCAAGAAAAAAGTTCTTTTCCACCAAGACAATGCAAGGGTGCACACATGTGCAGTTGCCATGGCAAAAAACCATGAATTGGGCTATGAATTGCTCCCTCATCCACCCTATTCTCCAGATTTGAAGAAATGGCTTGGTGGAAAAAGATTTGACTCCAATGATGAAGTCATCTCGCAAACAAAGGCCTATTTTGAGGACCTCGACAAATCATTTTTTTTGGAAGGGATAAAAAAAATTGGAGAAGCATTGGACAAAGTGTATAGAGCTCAAGGAAGACTACGTTGAAAAATAAAATTATTTTTTTATCAAAAAATCTGTGTTTTATTCCAAAAGTCACGGACTTATTGACCCACCCTCGTATTAACATGAGTACAACCACAAATTGAACCAAGTTAACGGCCAATGGGTCGTATGAATAAGAACTTGCAGTTCCTTGCAGTAAAAGGCTGCAGTTTAGTAAAAGCATTTACAAATTCCTTCAGTTCGGTATGAACACATTCTTTCTTTTCTAAAGTGAGTTCGGAAATTCGAAATAATCATTTACATTACTGAACGTGTACTTCTTCACTTTTTTTTATCCTTACTAAATTGGAAAAATCGAAGTTTGAGTTAGAAAGCTCTGAAATTTGCAATATATACTCTCTAGGCTCCCGGAATGCTCATGTCAAAACTAGCTGCACCCGCCCCGCTTTGCCCGTGCCCAAGAATTGCATTGCACAATAAATTCGAGTAGACTACATTGTCTTTAGCGGGTATCCGGCGTCTTTTGCTGCGCTAACAAAAAGAAATACAGTAACAGTAGTAACAAACGAAATTGCAAGGCAAAGTTGGTTAAGTGATTTTTACCAAACGTCACACAAAAGCACTGTCAGGCCAATAAGATTGCCTGGTTCAATCGGTTCGGTGGTTAAACAGACTGTACCTTTTTCTCCGCATGGCTAAGACCGCTCGCACAAAGTCGTTGCTCTGCTAATGGCAAGTGCTAGTTGTCTGGCAGGCGTCAATGTGAGTTTATTCTTTAGAATCAAACAGCAACACGAAAAAAAGGATGATCGATAGAATCACTTTCACACCAATTGTTATTATCGAAATTACCGATTCGTGGTGAGAAAAAAAACTTTCCTATGTTCGATTCGCGAAAAAATATGCAACCGCAGAGAAAACACCATGAGTAATAAGCAAACAAATGGCAGAGCTGTTGATAAGTTTACCTCGCAACGCCTTCTTAATCATCGCCTTTTCATTCTAATCATTCTCCATGCGAAATTCTCATACAAAATACTACATCGGCTTTTCTCGAATTGTCCAATCTTTTTTTTCTGTAAACAAGCGGACTCCCGTATCCGGACTATTACAAGCATTTTACTAAAAATTGAGCCAAATCGGTCCAGTCGTTCTCAACTGATGCGCTTACCAACGGACAGCATTTCATTTTTAATTAATTATAATCATTCTCAACAGAAAATGTTTTTGACCAGAAAACACTAAATACCATCTTTCAAATGCCAACAAATTTAGAAACTGTTATATGAATTAATAAGTATGCAAATTATTCATTTGAATCAATTTTTATTGAATTTAATTCAATTTAATATTGAAAAATGCTGGTACTTTATCTATCACTCTACAAGACTCCGTTCGTGGGTGCCGATGCGCAGAGGTTAGTATGTTGGACTACAGGGTCTACAGGTCTCAGGTCCAAATCCCGCCGTGGCCAAGTAATATCTAAGTTTTTTCTACTGCCCCACCTTCTGCGAACGTCTGACAAACATCCAAGAGTATCAATTGTCATAAGAAGCTTCCAATATTTGCCATTGGGATTCGGCTTAAAATTGTAGGTCCTTCCACCTCGCACAAGCAAATGATTGGTGAAGCTAGTTTTAAGGCCCTGTACACATACATACATATTAGGCCTTAACGGCCCATATAGGGAGATTTAAAATTAAACGTGCTTATAGGAAAAGTTTTAAGCTCATACATATTTCAAAAAATATCTTTGATATGGGTTTGCTTTTTAAAAATAAAATACACAGTAATAAATTTAGTGATTACTGCACAAAAAATACAAAACCCGACAGGAGTCCAGTGTATCTTTTCTTTAAATCAGATAGGGCGTACAACTAAGTTTAAGGTTTGAAACATACTCACGTTTATTAATTATATTTGCCGTTACTAATCCAACGTGACCGTCAGAAAACCAAAATTCCGGTGCATCAGCTATCGCCTTTGCAATGGGCTCCTCAATCTGTTCGAAGATTTCCTTTCGCCTAGTATCCTTATCCTTTTTACCGTATTTCAAACCTTCTTCTATGTACGTAATGAACTGTGGATGGAAACTGTTTGTGTCTGCGGGTGAAACAAACCATTCAATTACGCGCCGACCCCATTGATTAGCAGCTATAGTTTGTATTTCAGCATAAATTGGATCGAAAACGGCCTTCTTCGTTGCTTTTGTGTCATCCAACGCGTTGATTACGGCGATCGCAAATACGTAACCTTGCTCGTGAGTACATATTTTTACCAAATGTTCCTTAACAGCTTTTACGATTGCCTAACACATAGATAATATTGAATAAATAAATAATATTGAATCAGAGTTACTAAGGCGTGTTCCTTGGGCTTCAGTATCTATTGCGTAGTACTTCTGACTACACCCAACTATTTCAGCTATATGATCTGTATAGTTCAAAAGAATTGTTACAAATTCTTTTATACATAGTTAGCATGTAAATTGTTATTGGTTGATGTGACATTCGAATTTCCGAAAGGATTAAATCAATTTGTGTATATCTTACAAACAAACAAGAACAAAAACCATCAACTGGTTAGTTTTGTGACAAACCAACTTAGGAAATTGTAACCTAGTAGACAATTTAAATAAAATTTAAAAATTGTGGTCTCGAGACCATTTTGAAAACAAATACATATAAACATTAATATCCAGAGAAAAATTCAAAAATATTTAAAAATTAAATTAAATTAAAATTTTACCCTTATTACCTCTGGCACTAACGACGTTTGGCGTTTTTTGTGTCGCAATGTTTTCAAAGTGGCATTCCGTAACATCCACAACACAACATTTCAAAAGTACACATACATCCTACAAGGAATTTACTATATAGTTGATGATACTACGAGATGAATGTAAATAATAAATATTTGTTTAAAAAATTTTGGTTACTGAAAATATACAAACAATTTTGTAAAAACTAAGCAGACGAAAATTAAAAAAATAATTGGTGAAATTCGAATAAACTCGAATATTGGTTGTACATATTTCAATATTTGCAAGTTTTTTCCCTTCGTCAAATCGAACAGCTTTAATCTACACTTGTAAATCCAGTTTTGTTTGTCAATCTGAATCCACATTTGACAAATAAGTTAATTGGAGGGGAGTAAAGAAGATCGTCAAATTCGCTACAAGTCTATAGCACCTTAAAAGAGGCATTAACTGTATTTGACGCAAAAAGGAAAAAATGATAATTTTGATCGCAATTCTGTTTGCCTATTTGTTTTACTTAAGCGGCATACATAAAAATCACTATGTTCCCTTCCGGTTTCGCCCGTGCAAAACTAAGTTTCAAATCATTAGAAAAGACATAAGGAAAGGAATGTGGACTGTAACATGGAAGAATTGTTGTCATTTTCCGAACTGTTGGATACCATATTCCTATGCTCAAAAAAATGGGCGTGGCAAACAACTTACGAGTAGTATGAGCAAATTGTTAAGAAGGATACATAATTTGTTATACATAACTTTCTTACGTTTTTTTTTGTAGGGAGGAATTGCTAAAAAACGATTATCTACAAACTTCGCGAATAACTTGCAAGAACTATCGAGGCATATCCCTGCTAAATAATAACAGGCGAAATTGGTTGGTCTTGAAGTAAATCAGGACAATTCTAAATACATGCTATCAACCAACAAAAACGTGACTGTTGATACCAATAAGTTCGAGGTAGTTAAGGAGTTCACCTACCTTGGAGTAAACATCAACTAAACAAATGACACCTTAGTGGAGATCCGACGGAAAATACATTAGGAAACTGCTGCTACTTCGGCTTGGCAAAACAAATGGTTTCAAAACTCCTCAGTCGAAGAACGAAATACATGCTATATCGAACCTTAATCCTGCCAGTTCTGCTTTATGGTGCTGAGTGCTGGACGATACGTAGGAAAGGGGGAACTAATATTAATAAGAATAACCGTCGGGAGCCCGTTAAGTAAGTAAGTAAGTAGTACTTGACGAAGAATAGGGTTTTATTTTAAAAATCTTTTTACTTGAGCATTAAGGGCCTCTAGGAAGCATATATTCCAAATTTCAGTTTTGCTTTTTGCGATCACCCGTTTTTTGTTATAACAAATTTTTTACTGGCGTTGATTATAGTCTTTAGTAAGCGCAGTGGCTCAGTGGTTAGTGTATTGGACTAATAATCGAAGAGTCCCTGGTTCAAATCCTTCCGGGGCCAAGTAACACCTATCAATTATTATGAAAAGCTTCTCAAATTTGTTGGATTTTAAGATTTTAACTCAAATGGCAAATAAAAAAATAAAATAAGTCTGTTTCCGTCCGGGATCGAACCGGTACCTTCCGCGTGTTAGGCGTATGTGATAACCCTTTATACCACGGAAACACAATTTTTCGGTGTTGGTTAGTATCTGAACTTAATTTAGTTTTTTAGCCACAATGATGTGACTTTTATAAATCTCATTTAAATTTAAATACAGTGCTCTTTACTTGATTAGACGCACACATTTTTTTTTACATAAATTTAATTTTTTTTTAGTGTGTGTAACAACTATCAAAAAATTCCATTTATTAGAAAGGTTATTAAGTTCTCAACAAAAAAAACACAAACAAATGGTAGGTGAGTGGAAGTTAACGGATATTTTTTCTCCTTCTTTCCTATGCTGTAAGAAAAAGTGCATTTTTTTTGTTCACATGATTAGACGCACCCGTTAAATTAGTTAGTTGGTCGCGATCTGTTACGCAGATTTTAGTGACCTACAAAGTTTAAGAAGCAAGGAGTGTTTTCTATTAATTTTCATTCAAAATGGGGGAAAAATGTTTAAACCGCGGAAGAAAAAGGCAAAATTGACGCGTTGCATTCTGAAGGGTTTTTAATAAGAAGCATTGCCAAGAAAATAGGCCGAAGTGACCACGTTTTGAGATATTACATAAAAAACAGTGCTTCATAAGGTAAAAAGTACAAGGGAAGGACAAAAACCGCTTTAACACCTTAGGACAAAAGAAAAATCATAAGAATAGCGTCAAATTCAGCTGTCTCTACAAGCAAAATAAAGGAAAACGCTGGGATAACTGCCAGCACATCAACTGTTCGGCGAGCTATTTTGAGTGCAGAACATCTAAAATTAAAAAAACTAAAAAAAAGAACAGGGGTTGGAATTCGCACGCATTTACTTGACATGGGATACCAACTTTGGAATAGCGCTAAATTGGCGAAATGTGTTTTTTTCAGATGAAAAAATTTTTAATTTGGATGGCCCTTATGGTTACAACTACTACTTCCATGATCTTAGAAAAAAGGAAAAGTTTTTGACACGTCACCATTCGAGGCAAGGAGGAGTAATGGTTTGGGGAGCCATTTCGTAATATGGGGCATTCGATTTGGTTTTTGTTTCCAACAAAATGACGGAAGTTTCTTACAAAGCCCTTTTGCAATCAGCCTTCCCCGCTATGAAATAACTGTTCGGACCTCTACAGTGGTTATTACAACAAGACAATGCGCCAATCCACAACGCTCGTGTAGTGAAAAGCTTCCTTGCCGAAGAAAATGTGGAATTGTTGCCTTGGCCACCTTATTCACCTGACCTCAATATAATTGAAAATCTTTGGGGATGGCTCACGCGTAAATTTTACGAAGGAGGTAGGCGGTATGAGACCTGTGAAGAGCTAACTGTCGTAATAAAAGAAGCTTTTAGGACGATTCCCTTAAATTATTTGGAAAAACTGTATGATTCACTTAAAAATATAATTTTTGATGTGATTTTAAAACATGGTGGTTGTACAAAGCACTAAAAATATAAGAAAAAACAACAAAAATTAAAATAAAAGAGAAAAAAGTAAAATAAAAAGTCTATGTTTCATTTTTAAAATTTTTTTACAGGTGCATCTAATCATGTGAACAACAAAAAACTACACTTTTTCTTACAGCATAGGCAAGAAGAAGAAAAAATATCCGTTAACTTCCACTCAACTACCATTGGTTTGTTTTTTTTTTTTGTTGAGAACTTAATAACATAATAACCTTTCTAATAAATGCAATTTTTTGATAATTGACACACTAATAAAAAAATTAAATTTATGTAAAAAAAAATGAGTGCGTCTAATCAAGTGAAGAGCACTGTACGTCATGAAAACCGGACCATTTAACTAGTCGCGAGTAAAAAAATGTAATCGGGTGTAGTTAATGACGCCAATAGCTTATAGCGGATTTAGCTAAATCTGAATTATGCATTTTTTAATTAAGAATGAATAAATCGGGCATAAGACATGATGTTGAAATAAAGTATTGGCGGATAAGCGCTTAATGGGCAGCGCTAATATTCCCGAAGCGGTTTACTAACAACACTTTCAGTAGACATTTTGAAACTAGCGCTCCAGGTTATGGGTTGTGCCGTCAGGTAACCACATAAGACAGAAACTAGTTATGTTCGAGATACCAGCCTCGGATATTGACAACGTTTCGCTCCCCCACGTGTTGACTATGTCCCTACAACATCCAAATTCAGAGCTCGGCTGCCCAGAACAAAACAATTCAACATTGACTAAATATGCAATATCAAAAAGGTCATCTTATTTTTTGCAAGAACATAGAGGTATATCCATGTTAAATCTAAAGTCGTTTTGCAAGACGTTAATAGGCATGTTGCAGTGGAGCTTCCGGTCATTTTTAAAAACAAATAGTTGCTTGTAAGTAAACGATAATTATGAATGGAGAGCTAATATTTTTTTTAAAAAAAAGTATTCCACGAGAACTCTATGAGCTGTGCCAAGATGTGGATGTAGTCCAAAAAGCTAAATCACGTTGACTACATTGGCTCGGCCACATTGAGCCGAATGGACAATAATGCTAAAGCCAAATATTAGACTATTTACGCCGAAAACGCCAAAGTCGTTTATGAAATTTGCCAAGGGAAATAAGGGTGATTGTGAATGTAAGACCTGTGTGATAAAGGAAATTGTATTTTCCCGTCGGCTTTTTTGGTCATATGAATGTGTTATGAAACAGTTTATTTCATTATATTGTCCCGACGTTTCGGCAGGGATTGCTGCCTTCCTCAGGGGTTCTTTATTAAAAATATATGAAGAAATAACATAAATACAAATATGCAAGCGTACGTGTACAATGAAACTTACTTATTGGGTACAAATTAAGTGTAAAACGAAAGAATACTATTTAGTAAAATTTAAAAAAATATAATACAAGTGTTGTAAGTTAAACGCTACAGTTGAAGCTTAGTCTATTAGTGTTTCTTGGTTTGGACTATGGAGCTATATATAGCAGAAATATTTTGGATGTCCTGTTTTCTGTTCATGTTATTCCTGTTGTTCATTATGTGTAAAGTCTCGAGTGTATACCGTTTTGAGGTATGCCTCTCCGTCTGAAAGATGGTAGCGTTGTCGAAGTCTGGTTTGTGGTTAGCGGCGATGGTATGGCTGGCGAGTGCTGTTTTATTAACGCTGTTATATTTAACGTCTGAACGGTGATTAGAAATCCGTTGGGATAGGAACTGTTTGGTTGTGCCGATATAGCAAAGATTGCAGCTTTCATCATCGTTGCCCATGCAATCAATTTTGTAAACTACATCGGTACATTTGTGCTTCTCAGTTTTGGACTTTAGTCTAGAGAAGGATGAAGCAAGTGTTTTGCTGGCTTTGAAGGCTATATGGACGTCCTTCGATACATTCTTTACTGTGTGTTTGAAGTTATCAGAAAGTTTGGGAACATATACAACACTCTTGTAGACAACCGGTGTGACATCCTCTTCATTCGTGCGGGGAACTTTCTGTTTTTGCTGGCGTATGAGATTGCGTGTAAGTCCGTCAGGGAAGTTGTTCTCCTTAAGGATTTGTGTTGCTTTGCGTTCGTTGGCGGGGTGGAATTTTCGGTCACTTAACGCAAATATTTTGTGGACTAGGTTCGAAGCGGTGTTGGTGATGATGTGTTTTGCATGGTTTGACCGGAAGTTCAAGAGTCTACCTGAAGCTGTGTCTTTATGATACCAGTTGAAAGAAAGACTTTCTTTGTCCCGATGGACTTCGACGTCCAAAAATGCAATTGATCTGTTTTTTTCCCACTCTAACGTAAATTAGATTTTTTCGTGCAGACCATTGAGGCAACGTAGCATGTCATCAACTTTGCGATGGTCAATGACAGCGAATATATCATCGACATAATTTTGAGACGAACTTTGGCCTTCCTATTATTGTGAAACACTCATCGAGTAAATGGTCCATGATTAAATCTGCAATGGTGGGAGAAAGTGGGTTGCCCATTGGCATACCAAAGATTTGTTTATGGATGTCTTCCTTGTAACATGTGAAGTTGTTCTCTTTGATACAGAAATCGAGGATCTCCAGAAACTTGGCCTGGCTAAGATTAGTGTTCAAGCTTATGGACTCCCACTTACTCTTGATCACAGAAATGGCAAGTTGGACTGGAATGTTGGTAAACAGGGAAACCACGTCATATGAAACCAAAACGTCCGTTTTCTCCAGTATTATTGCTCTGGCTTTGTTTACAAAATCATGAGAATTCTTAACAGAGTAGGTTGAATTAATCGTCGTGCACTGTAAAATTCTTCCTACGTATTTCGCGAGTTGATAGCATGGGACCTTCATGGATGACGTAATGGGCCTGAGAGGTGTGTCTGGCTTATGAATTTTGGGTAACCCGTATACCGAAGGTAGCTGTGCCGTATAAGTTGTCATAATTGTCTTCTCTCTATCTGTGATGTATTTGTTGTGATGCAGCCATTTGACAATGTTATTGTTTTTATTTTGCAATGATGATAGTGGGTTGTTTCTAACTCATTCAACACTATTCAATCAGGTTCATGACGACGGGTAACATTGCCCTTGTCAGCTGGTAAGATGATGATGTCTCTGTTCATCTTTATAAACTTGACTGTTTCTTTGTGTACCTTTAGTACATATTTGGAGAAGCCATCATGTTGATGATGCCTATGGAAAGAGTACAACATATTGCAGTATTTCGCTCTCATGACTTCTTGTTCTCTTTCGTTATTAACTGTTCTTATCACTTCTTCTCCATCAGCTATCAGCTGAAACAATGGAAATTTTTCTTTGTCAACTGGTAGGGCGAATTTTTTTCCCATTGAGAGCAACCATCTGATCTCTAGAGGAAAATCTACATTGCTTTTATTGACGAACCATTTTTCGTGCATTCTAATGTTATGCGTTCGCCAAAACGTTTGTCTCAAAAGTTCTATTTTGTGCAAGTTGATTTGTTGTTTATTGTTATAAATGGTTTTAAACGTAAAGTTTTGTTTGTTAGAGAATTGCGTGTATTCTTCAGCTGTTAGGTATTCTTTAATGCGTTTGTCATAAAGTAATCTTGCGCTTGTTGTTTGTTTGATTTTATAAAAAAATCCCAGAGATCTCTAAGGAGAGAATCTTCTCGTGGAATTTCTTTTCTAGTTTTGCGTAAGAACTAAGTGATTCTTCGCTGGAGAATAGACGTTTGGTGTTAATGGTGGAGTTTTTGATATGTTTGGGTGTGAAGCCATATTCTCTGCATGTCAAAAGGAATTTTAAATTTTGTTTTTGTTGCGCCAACCTCCTTTGGATATTGCTATATTGTTTTAAGTATTGGCATACGTCGTCTCCATATTTGTATTTAATGTGGTGGTAATAATTTCTCATATTGATTTAATAGTATTCGGCAAGCCGTCCGAAGTAAGTGTAGTATGTAAAATGCTTGACCAATTTGATATATATGTGTGATAAAGGAAATTGTATTTTCCCGTCGGCTTTTTTGGTCATATGAATGTGTAATGAAACAGTTTATTTCATTATATTGTCCCGACGTTTCGGCAGGGATTGCTGCCTTCCTCAGGGGTTCTTTATTAAAAATATATGAAGAAATAACATAAATACAAATATGGAAGCGTACGTGTACAATGAAACTTACTTATTGGGTACAAATTAAGTGTAAAACGAAAGAATACTATTTAGTAAAATTTAAAAAAATATAATACAAGTGTTGTAAGTTAAACGCTACAGTTGAAGCTTAGTCTATTAGTGTTTCTTGGTTTGGACTATGGAGCTATATATAGCAGAAATATTTTGGATGTCCTGTTTTCTGTTCATGTTATTCCTGTTGTTCATTATGTGTAAAGTCTCGAGTGTATACCGTTTTGAGGTATGCCTCTCCGTCTGAAGGATGGTAGCGTTGTCGAAGTCTGGTTTGTGGTTAGCGGCGATGGTATGGCTGGCGAGTGCTGTTTTATTAACGCTGTTAGATTTAACGTCTGAACGGTGATTAGAAATCCGTTGGTATAGGAACTGTTTGGTTGTGCCGATATAGCAAAGATTGCAGCTTTCATCATCGTTGCCCATGCAATCAATTTTGTAAACTACATCGGTACATTTGTGCTTCTCAGTTTTGGACTTTAGTCTAGAGAAGGATGAAGCAAGTGTTTTGCTGGCTTTGAAGGCTATATGGACGTCCTTCGATACATTCTTTACTGTGTGTTTGAAGTTATCAGAAAGTTTGGGAACATATACAACACTCTTGTAGACAACCGGTGTGACATCCTCTTCATTCGTGCGGGGAACTTTCTGTTTTTGCTGGCGTATGAGATTGCGTGTAAGTCCGTCAGGGAAGTTGTTCTCCTTAAGGATTTGTGTTGCTTTGCGTTCGTTGGCGGGGTGGAATTTTCGGTCACTTAACGCAAATATTTTGTGGACTAGGTTCGAAGCGGTGTTGGTGATGATGTGTTTTGCATGGTTTGACCGGAAGTTCAAGAGTCTACCTGAAGCTGTGTCTTTATGATACCAGTTGAAAGAAAGACTTTCTTTGTCCCGATGGACTTCGACGTCCAAAAATGCAATTGATCTGTTTTTTCCCACTCTAACGTAAATTGGATTTTTTCGTGCAGACCATTGAGGCAAGGTAGCATGTCATCAACTTTGCGATGGTCAATGACAGCGAATATATCATCGACATAATTTTGAGACGAACTTTGGCCTTCCTATTATTGTGAAACACTCATCGAGTAAATGGTCCATGATTAAATCTGCAATGGTGGGAGAAAGTGGGTTGCCCATTGGCATACCAAAGATTTGTTTATGGATGTCTTCCTTGTAACATGTGAAGTTGTTCTCTTTGATACAGAAATCGAGGATCTCCAGAAACTTGGCCTGGCTAAGATTAGTGTTCAAGCTTATGGACTCCCACTTACTCTTGATCACAGAAATGGCAAGTTGGACTGGAATGTTGGTAAACAGGGAAACCACGTCATATGAAACCAAAACGTCCGTTTTCTCCAGTATTATTGCTCTGGCTTTGTTTACAAAATCATGAGAATTCTTAACAGAGTAGGTTGAATTAATCGTCGTGCACTGTAAAATTCTTCCTACGTATTTCGCGAGTTGATAGCATGGGACCTTCATGGATGACGTAATGGGCCTGAGAGGTGTGTCTGGCTTATGAATTTTGGGTAACCCGTATACCGAAGGTAGCTGTGCCGTATAAGTTGTCATAATTGTCTTCTCTCTATCTGTGATGTATTTGTTGTGATGCAGCCATTTGACAATGTTATTGTTTTTATTTTGCAATGATGATAGTGGGTTGTTTCTAACTCGTCTGTATACCGATCGATCGTTGAGAAGTGCACTCATTTTCTCTTCGTATTCAATCAGGTTCATGACGACGGGTAACATTGCCCTTGTCAGCCGGTAAGATGATGATGTCTCTGTTCATCTTTATAAACTTGACTGTTTCTTTGTGTACCTTTAGTACATATTTGGAGAAGCCATCATGTTGATGATGCCTATGGAAAGAGTACAACATATTGCAGTATTTCGCTCTCATGACTTCTTGTTCTCTTTCGTTATTAACTGTTCTTATCACTTCTTCTCCATCAGCTATCAGCTGAAACAATGGAAATTTTTCTTTGTCAACTGGTAGGGCGAATTTTTTTCCCATTGAGAGCAACCATCTGACCTCTAGAGGAAAATCTACATTGCTTTTATTGACGAATCATTTTTCGTGCATTCTAATGTTATGCGTTCGCCAAAACGTTTGTCTCAAAAGTTCTATTTTGTGCAAGTTGATTTGTTGTTTATTGTTATAAATGGTTTTAAACGTAAAGTTTTGTTTGTTAGAGAATTGCGTGTATTCTTCAGCTGTTAGGTGGTCTTTAATGCGTTTGTCATAAAGTAATCTTGCGCTTGTTGTTTGTTTGATTTTATAAAAAATCCCAGAGATCTCTAAGGAGAGAATCTTCTCGTGGAATTTCTTTTCTAGTTTTGCGTAAGAACTAAGTGATTCTTCGCTGGAGAATAGACGTTTGGTGTTAATGGTGGAGTTTTTGATATGTTTGGGTGTGAAGCCATATTCTCTGCATGTCAAAAGGAATTTTAAATTTTGTTTTTGTTGCGCCAACCTCCTTTGGATATTGCTATATTGTTTTAAGTATTGGCATACGTCGTCTCCATACTTGTATTTAATGTGGTGGTAATAATTTCTCATATTGATTTAATAGTATTCGGCAAGCCGTCCGAAGTAAGTGTAGTATGTAAAATGCTTGACCAATTTGATATATATGTGTGATAAAGGAAATTGTATTTTCCCGTCGGCTTTTTTGGTCATATGAATGTGTAATGAAACAGTTTATTTCATTATATTGTCCCGACGTTTCGGCAGGGATTGCTGCCTTCCTCAGGGGTTCTTTATTAAAAATATATGAAGAAATAACATAAATACAAATATGCAAGCGTACGTGTACAATGAAACTTACTTATTGGGTACAAATTAAGTGTAAAACGAAAGAATACTATTTAGTAAAATTTAAAAAAATATAATACAAGTGTTGTAAGTTAAACGCTACAGTTGAAGCTTAGTCTATTAGTGTTTCTTGGTTTGGACTATGGAGCTATATATAGCAGAAATATTTTGGATGTCCTGTTTTCTGTTCATGTTATTCCTGTTGTTCAAAACGGTATACACTCGAGACTTTACACATAATGAACAACAGGAATAACATGAACAGAAAACAGGACATCCAAAATATTTCTGCTATATATAGCTCCATAGTCCAAACCAAGAAACACTAATAGACTAAGCTTCAACTGTAGCGTTTAACTTACAACACTTGTATTATATTTTTTTTAAATTTTACTAAATAGTATTCTTTCGTTTTACACTTAATTTGTACCCAATAAGTAAGTTTCATTGTACACGTACGCTTCCATATTTGTATTTATGTTATTTTTTCATATATTTTTAATAAAGAACCCCTGAGGAAGGCAGCAATCCCTGCCGAAACGTCGGGACAATATAATGAAATAAACTGTTTCATTACACATTCATATGACCAAAAAAGCCGACGGGAAAATACAATTTCCTTTATCACGAATGTAAGACCTACATAAATTTATATCTACTGTTTGTTTTCCTCTTAATAATTAAGTAGTGATTTGATAGCGGTCAAAATATACACTGTCATAAGAATAGGTTTGATACTTTCTTAAAAAAAGAAAGTATTTTTCCTCTAAATGAATTGAAAAGAAAGCTCTTTTTTGATGCGCATTTGGAGAGAGTTTATTAGCAAACTATTTCCCAAAAAATAAACTTTGTAAATTACCGTTAATTTATTTTGCTTTTATTGGGCCCCACTAGAAGAGGTTCACTGCTTCTGGGAAGTTCATTTTTAGTAAAGTGATTAAAATTTTCTTTCATATGAATCTAAATTTTGGATGAAAAGCTTCGAATTTATCTTTTCACAAAGAAGCACGAAATCGCAAAACAAAAAAAAACAATGGTAAACACATGTAAAAAGGAAGAAAAACGTTCACTTTAGTAGCGGATGTTGGCAATGCTCTGCAGTTTGCATCCATTTCTTGGGACTCAGGGTCTGAAATCAGGTCCAACTTGGGAACAGTGCGAGCTTTTCGACTGACAGACGATTATTAAGTGTTCACATCTCGAAAAGTACCCAAAGTTTAAAAAAACGCCCATTAATCCCGAGCGGATATCTACAGTTAGAATTCGGCTTGATAGAGATGATGGCAGTTCGTAATGTTTTCTGAAGAAAGAACGTTTAATTTAGTTGTCTAATTGTCTTTTAATACTATTTCTACATTATGTATTAGAAAAGAAAAAAAAACAGTGTTTGTCAGTCTGTTAGTGATTGTTTTGCACAAAACAAACACTAACTGACATGGTATCTTTTGAGGCAGATTGCTCCTGCGAAAATTCGCTAAGGTATTGATTCGTTTGGAGAGTATCTGCATCTTCAACGTATAGATGTGGATCATGATACAAGAAGTGAGAAATGCCCAGTACTAGAAAGGAAGTTGCGATTTGAAGACAACAAATATTATACTAGCAACTAGCAATATGTAAGTGCTTATACTTAAATATAGAAGGACTAATTAACAATTTCAACGAAATTGAAAATGTATTAGCGGTAAAAAAGTATGAAGTTGTGTGTCTAACAGAAACTCATTTAACATCGATGGTTGATGATGATGAACTCATGATTGAGGGTTACAATACAGTGAGATGCGACTCAATCTCCACACACACGGGTGGTGTTGTTTTTTATGTACGTGAATACTGGCAAATTATAACGTTAGAAACTAGGCAAGGAAAGTTGGTGGTTAGCTATCAAATTGGTGTTTATGGAACATAATATATTATTAGCTGGCATGTATATGCAGATCACCAAGTTCGTCAGAAGCTAGGTTTTGTGAAATCTTTTGGACAAGTTGCCAACAAGTGTGAATAAAATCATAGTAATGGGAGATGTGAATATCGACTGGTTGAAATGTGATACGTATGCATCAAGGATTTAGCAGTTATTAAGTGATAACGCATTAAAACAAATAGTGAATGAACCAACAAGAATTACCCCTACCTCGCGAACTATTATAGATTACGTAATAACAAGAAAATGACTGGCAAAACTACAGGTTAGCTAGGAACAATTTTAAATCAGCACTTGATAGGCCAAAAAGTGAATATGTTTCACAAAAATTTCAATCAGCTAGAGATCAAAAATCGATGTGGAGAGCTATAAAAACACTTGTGTTGCATAAACAAAAAAGTACAATAAAAGGAGTTTTTTTTTGAAAATGCCTTGGTGAACGATTGTAAAACGTTGTCGAGCAAATTTAATGTTTTCTTTGTTATGTAACAGTCACCGGTACCAATAACAAAATAAGTGTGCAGCTTAAATTTGTAGTCCCTTTCACTCATATGCACAAGGAAATTCAAATGAACGGGACCACTAATTTAAGTTCCACATTAAATTTGTTATTGGTATGGCCCAGTGTGTGTGAATTAAATAATGCTATTCCCAGTATTCAATATGTGAACGTAATTCAGCCAGTGAACAAAACTTTTAAATTTAAAGAAATAACACTAAATGAGCTTAGGGTCATTTTAAAAAATATAAAAAATAAAAAAGATCCTAATATGTTAAGTGTGAAAAAGCTTAGTGATGTTATGGGCAGTGTTGGTCCGAAATTGTGCGGAATTATAAATAAGTCAATGGCAGATGGAATTTTCCCAGAAACATGGAAAGAGTCTATAGTTGTTTCAATAAAAAAGTTAAAGAATCCTAAGAAACCTGCAGACTTTCGCCCAATCAATATGCTGCTCAACGAAGCGAAAATCTTGGAGAAAATTGTGCAGCAGCAGCTTTAAAAATATATGGAGGAAAATCATCTATTCGCGGAGTGCCAATCGGGGTTTAGAGGTAGACATAGCTGTGAGTCGCTAATAAATCTCATCTTGGCGGAGTGGAAAAATGAAGTTCACTCAAAAAATAAAATCGTGGCAGTCTTTATCGATCTGAGACGAGCATTTGAGACAATTGACAGGGACATCCTAATAGATAAGCTCAATAAATATGGAATTAAAGAGAATGAATTAAGGTGGTTCGAGTCATATTTGCAAGGACGCACACAGAGGACAAGGGTAGATGATGCAGTCTCGGAGGCAATAAATTTAGCCTTGGGTGTGCCACAGGGATCGGTTCTGGAGGCGTTGCTTTTTATAATATATATTAAAGAAATGCCAAAAGTTGTCAAGTGCTCACGATTACAACTTTTCGCTGACGATGGTCTCTTATATGTTTCGTGTAATAATTTAGAAGAATGTATCGAACAGATTAACAGTGATTTAAAAGAACTGCATAAATGGTTTCAGATGAACAAATTAAGCTTAAATATAAGCAAGATGAAGTGCATGTTTATCAATTGGTGGATAGTGATCAATGACGAATCAGTTGAAATTGTTAGTGAAATAAAATATCTGGGTATTATTATTGATGAGATTTTCAATTTTAATGGTCATATTGCATACATAGCAAAGAAAATTGGTAAAAAAAATAGGGTTTTTTGGCAGAATACGAAAAAGACTCTCAATTATATGTGCAATAAATGTGTATAATACAATAATCAAGCCACATTTTGAATACTGTTCTACAATTATGTATTTAGCGAACAATACTATGTTGGATAGATTTGGATTTCCTTTTTCTTAAAAGTAAAAAAAAAAAAAAAAAAAAAAAATGTTGGATAGACTGCAAAGATTACAAAGTAGAGCGATGCGCATAATTTTAAAATGCCACTGGCTGACTCCAATTGTGAACATGTTGAATGTGCTGAAATGGTTGAGTGTGCGACAAAGGACGATTATGAATGTGTTGTTGTTTGTGTTTAAAATGAAAAATGGTTTGTTACCCAGATACCTCTGTGATAAAATAATATATGTCGGTAGTGTACATAACTATAATGTCCGTAACAGAAATAACTTTCGTCTTCCATACTTTACAACAGTAAAAGCACAGAATACAGTTTTTTATAAAGGCTTTAAAATGTTCAACGAGCTACCTAATGAATTGAAGTTAGAGAATCGACTTTTAAGTTTCAAGCAAAATGTTGTAAATTATGTTAAGACCAACAATGATTAGATTTCCTTTGTGTTTTATACTACTGGTTTAAACCTTCTTTGTATTACAATAGCTAAATATTGCTAGATAAACTAAAACTACTATTAACCATTACAAATTGAACACCAGAGCCTAGTCCCTTCTAGGGCAGGTGAAAGTATCCTACTTATGTAGAGATAGTGCGTAGTAAATCTATACAATCTATAAAGGGCAATTTTTTAAGATTAAGGAACTTTAGATGAAGTGAACACTTAATAATCGTCTGACAGTTGGAAGGCTCGCACTAACCCCAACTTTGGCTCTGATTTCAGCCGCTGAGTGATAAGTAATGAATGAAAGCTAATATCCACTACTAAAGTGAAAGTTTTTGTTGGATCTTTAGTGCCATTACGATTGCTGCTTTTATGTCTTAAAACTTGCACACCAAATCTTACGACTTCATATTTTTCTGCGATTTCGTGGTTCTTTGCTACACAGCTAAATTTGAAGCTTTTCATCCAAATTTTTAGATTCTGATTGCTCCTATTAAAAGTAAATTTAGTTGCTTTATTAAAATTCGTCGCCGATGGTACCAAAGTTCAAGCATAAAAACAAACAAAGAGCTGTGAAAATTTGTAGTGGCCTAACAAAATACAATATTTGCTGCCCCTGCAGGAGAGGAATGCAAATAAAATAAAGTAACGGTAATTTATCAATTTTATTATATACCAAATAGTTTGCCAATAACCCCTCTCTAAAGGGGCATACACAAAAAGCTTTCTTTTCAAATCGTTTAGAGAAAAAAGCCTTTCATTTTCTACAAAGTATCGAACATAGCTATTGACCGGCAGTGTATATTAAGGTTGTATTTTATCTGTTACCTTCGAGATAGCGTTTATTTCTTTCAGTAGAAAGCATGTGTTACATTCGATATCTGCCGAGAAGTACAAAAAGCCCAAAGGAATATGCCTTATATCAATTGTCAATTTACTTACGCGCCTGTTTTTAGGCGAAGATTGCCAAAAACAAATTACGGCTGCCTCACATCCTTCTTTTGTAGTCAACATTAGAGGCACTAGGCTAGAGTACATTGCAACAGTTTCCTCCATTTTGTCTTCATCACATTCTTTGAGGTATTCCAATATCACAGCGTGAACCAAGGAATTGTCCACGAGTTTCTTGTTTGCAACATGATCAAGATTTGATTTAACCGATCCGAGAATGGCAGCTTTCATGTGTGTTGTTTCTTTGTAAGTGTCTGCAAGTTCCTTCACCGATCCATCTTTCGACTAGAAAATAAATAAAAAAAAATACATAATATAATAGTTATGTTCGCCTTATTTTATGTGAAGAAAAACGAAAACTGTCTAATCTGCAAAATCTAAAAAGATTCCTCTCATTTCATAAATAGTACGCGAACGCTTTTGCAGAGAATAATGGAAAACGACAAAGTTTGGCCCAAAAATACGCAGCAGTTCTTTTTTGCTCTCAAACTCATAGGATTTCATCATTTGACAGTTTTCATTTTCTTACCAATGAAATTCTGCGTGAAGAATATCGAACGAAATTACATTTTATTTTCTTTCATCTTTTTACCACTTTCTCAGTACGTGAACGAGTTTGCGTAGTTCGCACTTGAAAGTTTATATAAACTTACGTTTGCAAATAAGTACGCGAACGAACATAAGGTACGTATGCACGTATTTAGTAAAATGGTGCGGGTATTAAACAAATGAGTATGAGGATGAAAGTTTGAAGATTGTCGTTTTCCATTGGGCAAAAAGCCAGGAAAAACACTCCCAAAATGTTCCATTGGAGCACTCGCAGTACTGTTAACAGAGTGGTTTTCGCTCACTGATTTCATTTCGGGAGACGCGAAATCCAATAACATATAATAAACTCCCATAATATTTATTTTTTTATTTATTTTTGAACATCAGTTCAAAATTAAAATTTATTACTAACAGTTAAACTTTACGCGCGATGGCAACGAAGCTTTCGTCTCCTTGTTAAATTACTTAGATCTAACTAACAGCTTAATCTTAAATCTATGTTAATAGCTAGTGTTGAAAAATAATGAAAACATAACTAATCTGTCTGTTTCTTTCTTATATTTTAACCTTGAGTTCTATATAAACTCACTACTAATGTGTTTTTTAGTCAGTGGTTTTTCTATTTTATAACGTTTAATATAATTCTTTTCGCTTTTGTAATAAATATATGCATTTAACTGGACTTGTCTCGGGTGTTTTTTTTATATTTGCTGCCGATTCCCGGGAAACGAAGTCGGTAAATTGCGATCCGCTTTTACAATATTTAAAGCATACCTAATTGAATTTGTTACTTGATCGCGACTCGTAATTAAAAATTGAATTGACTGCCCGCGCTGAATACAGAGGCCATGTTACCAAAACCGTAAGAAATGCGCTTGATTTCTTGAAAGACTGTAGTTTACAAATTGTAGACGACAATGTACAGAAGTTTTATAAAATCGAAAAAGGACTCATATCCCTCCATCAAAGGTTGACGTCTGCTAACGACAACTTAAACTCCATTAACGAAGACGTCAAGCAAACGACGCTCTTAAAAATTGTCGACTATCAAAATCAGGCTGAATCCAGTTCCACCCCCACTCGAACCAAGCCAGATTTTCGTTAACAAGCGGCCGGCAAACAACGGCGGCGGTACCCATCTGCCTAAATTAGCCCCCACCAAGTGAATAATTCTAAGGAAAACAGTTTTTAAAAGAAAATATTAAATTATTTGCTTTTCTGTGATCCTAAATTATCAATACGAGAAGCAACTAAGTTCTTACAAAAAGCACCAAGTTATCAAAAAAACCGAGTGATACGACTATGATTGTGAAAAATTTTAAAAAAAGAAGATCATTAGCACTTCTTAATTTTTTGCGAAGGTAGGATTCTTGCAGCATTAAAATAAAATACGTTGTTGTTTGCAAACAATACAAAAAAACAAGTATCAAAAAAATATATTATTATCATGAAAAACTAGCGCTCTTATTAAGCCAAAGTAGAGACATTGTTGAATTTTTGTCTTTGACAAGGAAGTGTAATAATAGCAGTGGACAATTATGAACGTACGCACTCAGCCCTATTCTAAATATTCCCGGGAATTGTTTTCTCCCGGGAGCTAAACTCCCCTATTACGAACTCCCCGGGAATCTTTTTCCCTTAAAATGCGGGAGTTTATGTAAATTTTTGACATTTTGAATGAAATTGCCGAATATATATTTATTATTATTTAAAAACGTGATTGCTAAGTTTTGAAAAGATGAATAATAAAAAAACCAAACAAAATATAAATTTACTAATTAGTTTGAAATCAGTCTTAATCGCATTGCATATTTAACAAAAAATTAAACTGAATGGGAAAGTTGTACCCAATTGCGTTCAATTTGATATATGGCTTTTTAATCCCTCAATTTCTATAAACCGACGATTTTTTTCAATGCTACTACTTCTCCCTCCACGAAGGGTCAGTCACCTTGTCGAGCGCACCTCCCTTTGTTGGTGCCGGTGTGGAGGCTTAAGGGTGCTGATACAACGGCTATGCTGTCGACGCAGAAGGGTCAACCATCGCAGACTGGCCGTTGATTCAGCATTTACTAAGAACTGCCCACAGGACACTCCGTCCTGATCCCACTCTCCCCCCCCCCCCCGCGCATCTTCTACCACTCCTCTCTTCCTTCCTCTCCCGCTTCCTATCATTCTCCTTCCATTATGCACTGGGCTGGACTTAAGGAGACCCGTGCCGATAGTCAGCCTGGCTGAGGGCCCAGTTTAAAAAATAGCTCAGTCGCGAGCGGAGTATCCGGATACCTGGCGACCTCCGGAATACCTAGCCTTATCTGTACAATGCGGATCTCTGTGCAGACGGACCTTCCCTTCTTCGCTACTCGTGGGAACTACTATGAATAAACAAAATAAAAAACAAATTTAAGGCCGGTATCCGGTAAAGCTGTCTGCCGGGAATGCTCTTATGGCAGCTGGCAGCGGAACTGTGGATACTGTTGCTATAGCCGTCATAGGTCTTTTAGCGTTTTCTTCAAAAAGATATTGTGGTCGCAGTCATAGACCGCAGCGACGCCGACGGCAGGATCTCACCTGAACGGTGGGATCTCATTATGCTTTCCCTGTTGGAAAAATTCGCGGACTTCTACAATGATATCCCCGGATCACCGCCAATAATCCATGATGGCGGCTGGCATCAAGGCTGCGTGAAACTTATCGACTGCGACGATCAGCGTTCAATGGATCCTTATAAGACCGCGATTAACAAGCTTGGTGAGCAATGGCCAGGGGCTAAGCTGGATGTTGTTGCGAGGGAGGACATCCCTTGCCGACCGAGATCGCGTGCCTGGATCCCAGTTAGCCCTTCATCCCCCGAAAGGATAATGCACCTGATAAAAATCAGCAACCCATATTTTCCGACTCACGACTGGAAGGTCGCAAAACTGGAAGAACAAAAGGGTTCCTACCGATGCGCTGTTATTATCATCAATCAGGAATCCCTTGCTCATCTGGCAGCGACCGCAGGCGTGATCACGCTCAAAGTATACAAGAAGGATGATTTGGACGCTGATAAGCGACCTCATCATCCCTCCGAAACTGTTGTTTCGGGTGCTAGCGCACCAGTCACCTTCCCCTCCTTAGAGAATGACACTTCCGAGTCCTCTAATGAAACCAACCATGTCTTCAACTCCTGTGATCGACTGTCAGTCGGTCATAGACACGGACGATATCACTGACAATGATCTTCCGAGTGAAGACGAGCTCCTGAGTTCGTCCTCTGTATTGGAAGACATGTCTAACAAGGATCCTCTGAGTGAGGATGAGGTTCACAGTTCGTCTTCTGATTTGGAGGACCTCAACAACACAGTGATGGAGGCTTCTCCACAGGATCGTAGCAACAATGCAGATCGTACAGATCAACCTCCAACACTCCATTTAGGCTTTGGCCGCCGTTATTCTCCGGTTAGCAAAAACTGGAGAAGATTTAGTCTTGGTCCAGGAGCCCTGGGTCGTCGATAACCTGGTTCGTGGACTGAAGACCCATGGATACTACATACTATATGTTTCCGACAAAGTTAAACCTAGATCGTGCATATTAGTGAAGAGTAGTCTTAATGCTTATATACTCCCTAATTTCAGCGATCGAGATACGACGGTTACCAAACTGGAGACTGCTGGTGGCACATACTGGTTGGCATCAGCGTATCTTGCCCATGACAACCTGGGACCTCTCCCTGGTGCTAACCTGGAGAGTTTTATCGCGAAAGCAGAGAGGGTTAAAGCTGCACTCATCATCGGATGCGACCCTGACGCGCATCATACCATATGGGGCAGCATCAACCGCAGAGGTGAGTCGTTTTTTGATTATATTTTAAGTACTAACCTCAGTGTGTGCAATATTGGTAATGAACCCACCTTCATCACCAAGAACCGACAAGAAGTCTTAGACATTATTCTTGTCTCCGATAACATCCACAAAGTGATATCGAGTTGGAGAGTTTCGGCTGACCATTACGTCTCAAACCACCGATATCTTACTTTCAACCTCAACGTTGACACCCCCTGCCAATCCACATACCGAAACCCTCGGAAAACTGACTGGCCCAAATAAAGAGATATTATGCGTAGACTTATAACCTCTGAACTCTTAAGTCCCCCACGCAATTCTAGCGAGCTTGACAGCAAAGTCAACCAGCTCACTATGCCTTTTAATGAAGCGATGGCTGCTTCCTGTCCCCTTGTACGACCCAGGGGGAAAAAAAGCCACATTGAACTAGGTCCAGGGAGAAATGATTGCAGGAGACTCTTCAATCGAGCTAAAAGCTCAAGATCTAATACTGACTGCGACTCCTATAAGGAATCCCTCAAATTATACAAAAAAGAACTAAGGAAGGCCAAAAGATCATCGTGGAGAATCTTCTTTGGCAAAATAGAAGAATCCTCGGAGGCATCAAGGCTAAGAAAAATCCTTGCTTCAAATCCAACTATGCAAAGCTGCCTAAACATAGTAGGTGGCTCGTGGACTACATCCATCGAGGAATCGCTCAATCTGCTACTTGACACACACTTCCCAGGTAGCTCCAACATAACCGGCCATAGCAACCTAAACAGGTCACAGGTAACAAATTCTCAAAGTCTGATTACTAGGGACAAGCTCCTTTGGGCGCTACAAAGCTTCATGCCCTTCAAGTCTGCAGGACGGCATAATACTTGCCGAACTCCAGGACTTCGGATATCATCCTACCAGCACTGAAGATGGAAATACTCCCATGTTAGTCCAAAAGACCTCAGACCCATCAGTCCATCATCATTCCTCCTCTAAACGCTGGAGCGTCTGATTGATATCCATCTTCGTATGAAAATAAACCCGCACTGCTGTCTGCGGCCCAACATGCGTACAATAAGGGTAAATCAGTGGAAACCGCCCTTCACTCCTTGGTACGCACCATTGAATACTCCCTTCATCACAAGGAATACACTATGGTTGCTTTCCTAGACATAGAAGGCGCTTTTGCAATTGCAAATGCACTAACAGAACTGAATGTGGATGGCTCACTTGGTGTATTGATCAATCTTTTGCTGTCAAGCAGGATTATCAACTCAAAACTGGGCGTTTCATCCGCTAGGAGTTCTGTCAGTAGAAGTACGCCACAAGGCGGTGTCCTCTCCCCCTTCTGTGGAACTTGGTGGTGAATAAACTACTGATATGCCTGGAAGGGGAGGGCTGCACGGTGATTGCCTATACGGATGACGTTGCTATTGCCGTCTCAGGGAAATACCTCAACACTCTAAAGGAACTCTTTCAAAATGCTCTCAACAAGCTGACGGTAAACCGTGATAAGCTGAGCAAGGTGCAACGCACAGCTTGTCTGTGCATCAGCGGAGCACTCCGAACGACCCCCTCCGCTGCACTGGACATCTTACTGCATCTGACACCCCTGGATATTTTTAGCAGGCAATTAGCTGCCTGTTCCGCTGTCCGCTTAAAAGCCACCTCATAGTGGATCAATACAAATATTGGCCACTCTATCATTTTGGACTCACTTGGGTCCCTACCAAGGATCATCAACTCCACTATACCCCAGCTACAGTCCGTGTTGGGTGTTTTCTCAGAAAGACTAAATATCAGTCTCTCTTTCCGTCATTGTAGCGTGTTCCAGGCGGAAATCATGGCGATTAAGGAAGTCTTGTCGTGGCTAAAGAGAAACGTGATATTCGCTAAGGACATGAATGATACATTTTTATAGCGTTTGAGTGGTTCTCCTTAAAGTCTCCGACTACATCCTTAACAGCCGCACACAAATCCTTTTGGACAACGACGTTACGCGTTCTTTTTCTAAAGTTTCACTCGCATCTGACACTTATTTGTCGTTTTAGACCTAAACAATTATTGCACTTTTAATTTAGTTTCAATGTGCAAAAATGAAAAACTTAAATTTGTTTATTAAACTCCCGGGCATTTAAAATCCCTACTTTTTTCCCGGAGTATTTTTTCCCATTTTCGAAGTTTGTTAAGAATAAGGCAGAAGGGAAGAGTGAACAAATTCCCCGGGAAATTTTATTTAGAGTAGGAGTAAAGGGAAAAAGAAAACAAATTCCCTGGGAATTGTTATTTAGAATCGGGCTGACTGTTTTTTTTCTGAATTTGTCACAAAAAACAAAATGGATTTTTCAACTCGGCAACAAAACGTATACCACGTTACTTCACAAAAGGTTAAACACATTGGTAAACGGGCTGGTTTTCGAAATGGTTATTCTGTGATTGACAATATGTTTGTGCTTTCATCGATATATTCGCTTTTTTTGTTAATTTTAGAGCAGCCTTCGACACGATAAATAGAAATGAAATGTTTAATAAACTCAACAACCTGGGAATATCTTGGAAGTTCGTGCGAGCATTAGAAAAGTTGTACCAAGAAACCACTGCAAACATATTTAATTGCAAGAAACAATCTGAAAAGCTGTTGATAAACCGATGAGTCAAACAATGCTGCATTCTCAGTCACCTACTTTTTACGGTTTCTGAATGACCTCGTGGAACAGCTTACATGTGGAAAAGAGTTTGGCAGTTCGAAAATTAAAGTTACACAGATGAAATAGTCATACTGGCAGAATCTCCGAGTTCACTACAGATGATGACCAACAAACGCTAAATCATTCAAAAATGAAGAAGAGATGGATAAACTCAATCATGAACCGACTCGGGTCGAAGGAATCGGTAACTGTACTCTATGTAACTTATACGAATAGTAAAAATAATAATAATATAACCAATAATAATAACCAAAGTCTTGCTTAATAAACGCTTTTTAACTCATATTGTCTTCCTTAACGAAATCTTCATTTAGGCTCAGGTAAATTTTCTTCTCAATGATTGATTTTGTACAATTTACTATATTGAATGATATCTAATCTTATCTAAATTAAATCTATTACGACTCTTAATACCGCCTCAGCGTGAACAGAGAAGCCTAATTAAGTGATTTGAACTTCGAATAAAGTTTTGCTTTTCAATTTAAAGATGAAATTGATCAAATTATTTTCCTGATATTGAGTTTAACTTTCTTTCATATGGTTAGGTTAGGTTTATGTGGCTGTCGGCAGAAGCCGACACACATAGACCAATTTAGGTCCATTGTGATACCACGCATATTATCTACCTCAACTCTGTAGATGGGACTGGCCAACGACACGCGGTTGTTCTCAAACGGTCCCCCATCTACGTACTAACCGCGCCCAACGTCGTTTAATTACGGTGATCTGACGAGAACCGATTAACTCAACGTGGTATGGTCGTTGGTTTTCATATACATTATTTAATTTAAGATTAAAATGTAAATTAAAATTTAAAACCAATACCATAAAGTTTATCTTCAC
The DNA here is from genome assembly GCA_949715645.1 of Portevinia maculata. NCBI lineage: Eukaryota > Metazoa > Arthropoda > Insecta > Diptera > Syrphidae > Portevinia > Portevinia maculata. Next base: position 143,732,495 of record OX454526.1, read on the forward strand.
AGACTTACAAATGTATAGCATGTATTAGACCAAGTAAATAAATAAAAATAATAAGCGGTACATATACGGTATACGGTATACCGTATAATCGAAAAAAGAGCTTGAGTCTGCAGTAATTCTTTTTTGTAATGGCGGATTTGTTTTCATCTGTCACCGTCGGTTCCTTTTATATTAACTGAAACTGCAACCGATAAAGGCGAAACTCCCAGGCACTTTTTTTTATAACCTACTCGCACTAAAGGGATGTTTTAATACCCTTATAAAGTAATAGCAACACAGCGCGGTCGTTAAGGAAATTAGGGTTAGAAGATAGGGAGAGATGCCGATGCACGTTGGTTTTGAATGTTTGTAGATCATAATGTTTAGGAAAAATGGAGCGGGTAATAGCATTCCACATTCGTGTTGTACGGCCAAGGAAAGATTCCTTGTATTTCCCTGTACGTCCCAATACAGGGCAGACGGTAATTTATAATCCATTGAAGAAAGGTATCACCGATTCTAAATGCACGCATTTTCGACAAGAGAGGGTGCCAAACTCTGTCGAATGCCTTTGAAATATCCAGCGCAGCGATCTTACTTTCACCACCTTGGTGAAGATATGTCATCAAATCACCAGACCTGTTGCTGCGAAAACCGAACTGCCGGTCATAAGAAGTTTTCGGGATTCAAGATATTTCATGATCTGACGGTTTATCAGCGTTTCCATGATCTTGGAAAGAAGGGACGTTATTACAATTGGTCGGTAGGAGGAAGGAGATAAAGATTCGTCTTTTTCGAGGGCGGGCTCGATAGCGCCTTAGGACAAAACTTATAGACTTTAAGTCAATAAACGATCGCCCTGCTGTGATCCTCATTTAATGAATGAATGTACTTTATTTAGATCTGACAAGCCATTTAGTTAACAGTTATACATTTTTCTAATTATATCTAGTTATACATATATACTTTTAAGCTACATTTCAAAATATTAGCCTCATTTGTGCACACGCCCCTATCGATGAGGCTGAAGATCATATCAAAGAAGAGTTGTATGACAAAAGAAAACATCTTCGGCGGATTTATAGATAAGCACAGTCTTAACGACACGACAACAGGTAACGGCTACTGAGTTATCGATTTTGCAGCAGCTAGTGCTACGGTGATAAGTACTATAAGCACTAGGTTCCTAAACCTCAGGATCCACACAGTAACCTGCCGCCCTCCTGATGGTCAAACAACCAACAAAATCGAACATGTGCTAGTCAATGCGTGGCACGCATCCAACATCTTTAACGTGTAAACTTTGAGAGGTGCAAACGTCGACTCTGACCATCTTCTTGTTGCGGCTAAATTTTGAGCTCGACTGTCCAACAAGAAAAAGCTGCGTCTCAGGCAGAGACTCAGCGATACTCTATTCTCACATAGTCTGGATTTGTAAATGTTTTTTGGTTCAATTTTGGATGGTTTTTTGCTAAGCACAGTGAGTTCACTCTCTCACAATACACATCTAGTTCCGTTTTTTTTGAATTGGATAATTGGCGCGTTCAATTTGCAAGTTAACTGCAAGTTCACTACTAATTAAATTTCTATCACTTGCCAAACGATGGTCACGTGAGTTATTTGATCAATGAGAAAAGGTAAAATAGTAGTCACTAGTAGTTGACTTGTAAATTGAACGCTACCAATACTAGTTGTAACCGAAAAATGACGTTTTGCGTTCGTAAAACAGTCCCTTCAAACGTCATCAAACTTCAAATTTGAGCTTTATAAGAATGACACCTTCTACCAAAGTCATGCTTTTCAAACAACAACCGCCAGGTCGAGTACTTTTGGGGCTACGCTCCTATGTACAAGTCTCCATCGTTTACAACAGTAAAAAATATTGGGTGGCAGAGATTAATCGAGGCCATTTGAGGTGCCAAGACCAACATCGCAGTCGTAGACCAAATGAGGAGACAACGCCAAAAATGGTGTAAAAAAATTACAAATTTTTATACATGGATTTTTGACTGAAAATTTGGACATTAGAAAACTGTGCGGAAGAACAAGCAAAGTTTCACAGCAACAAAGTCGAGTTTTTGCGTCGATTCATAACCATGGTTCAAACATTGACAATACACCAGTTTATACATCGCGATGTTAAAAACCAATCAGCTAAAGGTCAAATCGCTTCCTCATGCACGCTTTTCGCCAGCTTTAGCCCCTCGAATTATCTGAAATAAAAGGTGAAGTCTGCGTTTTAGGGCTAGGAGGAGTATTCTCCTATAGCCAGGAGACTGTAAAGAAGTAAATATATTTTTTCCTTGTTAGTTTGGGTACTTCTGGGAATTCTCTTGTAGTAATGTAGAATTAATGGGTTCCCAAAAAACTATATGACACAACAGAAGTCGCGGCACATATCACAGATCACCAAAAGTATACTCGATATTTGAATTGGTTTGAGTATCTTGACGACTTCTACCCCGCTACTCTTTTCAACAATAGTGTTTTTAGAGATGAACTTTTGAAGGGCTTAGGTTAGCCTAAGTGTTGGTCCTGATCCATTTGTGATTCTTAACAATTGCGCCATTTCTTAACATAAAACGATTGGCAACATCTTTAACCTGTCTTTAGACACTGGTGCCTTCCCAATCCGCCTGGAAAACTTCTTTTATAGTACCCATTTTTAAGTCTGGTACGAGAAACAGAATTAAGAATTATATGTAGAGTTAAATATAAGCCATCTTCTCTTCCAAAATTGTTGGACTCCCTAGTTACTGATAGATTAATTTCTATCTGCAATACTCTTATTTACAATAATAAGCATGATTTTGTAAAAAGACGGTCGATGGGAACCAATCTTAATAATATAATTTGATATATTTTAAAAAAAATTGTTATTTCAGATATCGGTAAAAGTTACCAAATTCATTTTATATACACGGACTTTAGCAAAGATTTAGATCGAGTTGACCATAATATTTTACTTTATAAACTTTCAAAACTAGGCGTTCCTATATTCTTTTTTATAGTTATAGGTACTAGAGATCTAACAACAAAAAAGCAAAACATGGTATTCACTCATTGTTTGAAAAAAGCACCGACGTTTGGCTTGTTTTTTTTTGTGGGTGCTTGAAGAAATGAGTGCACCACAATGGAGTTAAAACCTTGCCCCGAATTGAAATACAGACTTTGAAAGAGGCTCGCAAAAAGAAAGTGCGATGCCTAACCAGTGGAGGGAGTTTATTTCTTATTTTGTACAAAAGAAAATACGATGCGCGAGACTGTGTCAACTGCCATTCAATCAAGCTGATTTCCCACACCATCGTTGAGCGGGTGTTAGATAGCCGAATGCGGAAAATAAATATCCGATTTGTCATTTGTGGGCGCAGTGGCGCTGAGGTTAGTGTGTTGGACTACTAATCCGAAGGTATCAGGTTCGAACCAAGCCGAGGCCAAGTAAATCCAAGTTTTTTCCGCTCTTGCGAACGTCTGACAAACATCCAAGAGAATCACTTGTAATTCGAATTCAACTTTGATTTGTAGGTCACTTCTGCTTCGCACAAGCAAAAATGGTTGGAGAAGCTAGGCTTTGGGTCCTGTATGTGCTGTTTATGCCTAATATTTATTTATTTTTTTATACATATCCGATAACCAACGACCATACCACGTCGAGTTAATCGGTTCTCGTCAGATCACCGTAATTAAACGACGTTGGGGGCGGTTAGTACGTAGATGGGGGACCGTTTGAGAACAACCGCGTGTCGTTGGCCAGTCCCATCTACAGAGTTGAGGTAGATAATATACGTGGTATCACAATGAACCTACATTGGTCTAAGTGTATCGGCTTCTGCCGACAGCCACGTAAACCTAACCTAACCTAACCTATACATATCCGATAAAATATCTGCGACTTGTGGTGTTCCCCTAAGCAGTCATGTTGGGCTTTACCCTTTTTATCCTGTTCATACTGTTGGTAATCTCCCTGAATGCTCTTTGTAAATGTTTGCGGACGACTTTTAAATGTTCGGTAATGATCGCAACTGCGATTTATTATCTTCAGAAATTTTATCTCTGGTGCTCTAAAAACTACATTTCCTTAAATGTTCTGTCATATCAACTCTAATGTTGAAGATATTTTGTTTAATACTTATTCCAAAAGCTCTTGGTCTGATAGGGCAGAAATGTTTTCAAATTGTTTGTACAGACATAAAACACCTGTATGAGTTTATTATCAGTGGTGGAAACTTTATGATTTTCTAATAAACATAATAACCTCATTGTTAAAATAAAAGTAAAAAAAAAATAAAACTTTGCAGTATCTACGAGTATTATTTTACGCCAAATTTTCTAAACACAACCTCTTCGAATTAGCCAGCAGTACTAGATACATACAAGAATTACAGGGTTGGGTCCGATTGCCCGAACTCGTTTGCCTGCAAACCATTTGCCCGCAGAATCGAGGGGAAAAAGAAAAATCGGTTTTCCATGATTCTCATAATATCAGGTATCTTCCCCTCAATCTGAAAATTTTTGAAAACCAATCAAAACTCTTAAAATATATATTTTTTCGCTCTGGTTTAGTAATTCACCACATTCAACACTTCCCCTCTTTTTTCTCGAAGCCAGACAAAATCTCTTACAAATTTTTTGCTAGTCCTAAAAAGAACATTTTTATCCACCATTTTCACCTCTACCCCTCCATGTGGACAACAACTAAATTACTCGCATTCATTTCTCAGGCATTCTCACAGACATCAGTCGACAACCAAAGTGTGCGGTAGTTCTCTTGCAAAACGTATATATTTCCAAAACCACCAACTTTTATTACCCAATAAAAACAACAGTGTTAGGTTTTACCTACCTGTTTGAACCCGAAAAGGTGCTACCTGTGCTGACGTGATTTTTATTAAATCAGTGAAAGTGATTAAGTGCCAAAGAAAAATAAAACAAAAAACAATTGAAAAAGAGACAGTTAGTGATACCCAACACCAAATGGGGAAAAAAGAAAAGAGGAAGGATGACGTCAACGTGGCGCTGTCCAGCCTCTTAGACAAAATTAAGACAGGAGTAGCAGAGCATGGAAATGCGTTCCTCGAGAAACTTGCCATCGTTGATGACCTCTACGTCGACCAGCCCGCAGCAGAAGAAGACGAGGATGAAGAAGAACCAATGGAGGTCGCCGATCTTCCAGATGAGGATTCAAAATCTGAATCAGATTCTCCAGCAGAGTCGGAGACAGAGGTTTTTCCAGCGAGGACGAAGAAATACCCCCAATACAGGAAGAAGAATTTCGGAATGTACCCGCTAAAAAGAAAAAGAAAAATCTAGTAGCCCTCCACCAACACCCGTTCCAGCAGTAGCTGCAACAACAACAACAAAACCAACCATATTCAAACCAACAACAAAACAAACACCAACTATTTTCCCAACAACAAAACAAACACCAACTATTCTCCCAACAACACCTTCATCAGCTACACCTTCCACCTCCGCAAATGTGCAACAACAACAGCCAAAACAAACAATAATGCCGCCGATTATCTGTTACAAATTAAATGTAGCGGAGCTAAGTAAACACCTGAAGGGATTACAGGTAAATTACAAAATCCACAACATAAATATAAACAGATGAGTTAATCAACGGCGGTATACAGGTAATTGAGGTGATGCCTTATAAAACAACAAGGACTGACCGCAAATTTAATAGCTTCCTCGTCCAAGTTGGAAAAAATAGCGACATTTCTTTTATTTTCAGGAAAAAATTATTGCTAAACCAAAAAGTTTATTGGGAGAAATTCCAAACCAGTGGCATTACGCAGTGCAAAAACTGTCAGAAGTTCGGTCATGTTGCCAGCAACTGTGGTATGAAGTACAGGTGTGTCAAGTGCAAGGTCGAGCACCTACCTGAAAACTACCCAGGAACACTGTTCCTTCCGGTAAGACTTCGTCTAACATCTTTGAGGATACTGAAAGATTGTTCGGCACTGACCTTTAACCCTTCTCCAGAAGGCAAGAAAGGTTGTGCCTAGCAACTATGGCATCCTCGACGATAGGGCGAAGACAATTATACTGGGCAAACTTATTTGTGAATTATGTTCCCAATAAATTCGCTCAGTATCTTAACATATAATGTAAATTCTATCTATTCCACAGCCAAACGAAGTTCCTTAAGCTTATTTATTAACTCTAAGAAACCCGACATTCTTCTCTTACAGGAAACAAGATTGAGCCCAAACAACCCATATAAGCCGGATGGATACAAGACATATCGGGAATATAAGACAAGTGACCGAAGTGGGACAGCGATCATCGTCAGAAACACACTTAAGTGCCAGAAGACACAAATACCAGGACTGACAAGCATGGAAACAACAGCCGTTACCATCAAGTTGTCTGAGGTGGAAACTCTGCTGGTTATTTCGGTCTACAACCAATGTCAGGCGCCAAGAGGAAACATCATGTACGATTTGACTGTTATCCACTACATGTGCAGCACACACACCTATTGTGTGATTGGAGGGGATTTCAACGCCAGACACCAGCTTTGGGGAGACGACGAAATATCACCACAAGGGACGGCAATAGTGGAGTGGCTGCATGGTAATGCACATCTACGCTCCCTAGTGGTGATTTCACAACCACTAAACACCTTTCCAAGAACACCATCGATGCTGGACTTTTTCTTGGCTTCATCGAACTTCGTCAACATCCTACCGGACTTTCGGAATTACTCCTGCTTTGCGCACGTAGGTGATTCTGATCATCTGGCTGTAGAACTTCGAATTCGACTGAACCCTAGAATAATGGTGGAAAATCCTGCACCAGAGCTGCACATCAGATTTAACCGGATCAACTGCATCCAATACCAGTCGGACATCGCAGCAAATATGATGCTGCCAGCAAAGGACGAAAACCTCGGCAACAACGAGATTGACGGAGTCATCAATCACTTTGAAGCCGTAGTTACCGCAGCTGTAGACCGACAGAAGACAACCCGAACCAGCAAAGACAGATATGGGCACCTACCTCAGCACATCCAAGCAATTCATGCTCACAGACAACGGCTACGAAAAAGGCTACAGAGGATTCTCCACAGAACTTGGAACACCCACAATGACGAGTACAGAAGTGTACATTCCCAGCTGGAATGCACCAACGTCATGTTTCGTCGTGCTGTGAAACACTTCAGTGACAACGAATTCAGGCAGAGGCTGGAAGACATAAAACCAGGCCCCGACGCCTTCAAGAAAATCAACTCGCTGCTTGGAAAAACGAGGTCAATGCCTGAAACCATTGGACACGGACAAGATACTGCCACCACCGCAATTGAAAAAGCCGAAGCATTTGCCACCCACTTCGAAAGGAATTTCACGGATCGACCACCAACGCACCTTCCAGAATTCCTAGATGTAGTGGAAGCACAAGTTCACGAGGCCACAATGTCAACCGATGTCATCACGACTTTCAACACCAGGAATCCAGCAGATGACCCAATTAGCGACGAAGTCTTCACCAACACAGAAGAGGTTGGTAACATTATCTATAGCGGCAACTCAAAGAAGTCATCCGGAACTGACCAAATTTAGAACTTTTTGCTTAAAAAGTTACCAAACGTGGCCACCATAACAACAGCTATTTTCCGAAATCATGGAAAGTAGCAAAAGTTGTGCCAGTGCCCAAGAAGACAGATCGAACAAATGTCAATGGATACCGACCAATAGCTCTCCTGTGTTGCATGAGTAAAATTCTGGAGTCATTGATGCTGCGAAAGATCAACCACCTGTGTGCAGAGAGAGGCATAATCGCGACGTATCAATTTGGATTCAGAGCTAGACACTCTACGATACATCCCCTACTGAAGCTTCATAGCGAAGTCACCACGGGACTCAACAAAAAGGAGACAACTGTAGCCTGCTTGCTGGACATCGAGAAGGCCTTTGACAGCGTCTGGATTAAAGGACTGATCTTCAAACTAATGGAATATGGTTTTCCGCTCAATATGGTGAGACTTATTAATAATTTCCTAACAAATAGAATTTTCTTCGTACAGGTACAGAATGAGAAGTCGTCAGTCAGAAGCATCAACGCAGGTGTACCCCAAGGATCAAGACTCGGTCCGATCCTCTATAACATCTTCACAGCCGACCAGCCAATTAATGAAGGCCGAAGCAAAACGCTTCTGTACGCAGACAACTCAGTGACTTACGCCACCTCCCTGTCCCCAGAGATAGCTGCACGAAGAGTTGAGACCCACATCAGGAATCTTTGGGACTACTATCTTAAGTGGGGACTAAAGATAAATAGCAGCAAAACGGATCTAATCTGCTTCCGCAATCCTGTAAGAGCGACCGGAGGACGCCGAGCATTTGCAACCCGCTGCCGTAATATCAAACTGAATCTTCCAGATGATACCGTGGTTCATACTAGAACATCAACGAAATATCTGGGAATCAACTTCAGCGAAAGATTTAAATTCAACCCGCATGCTGACATTACCCTCAAAAGGGCAAACTTTGCATTGCATTTAGTGCACCCGCTTCTCAAGAAGCGCAACGGGCTTAGCAGAAAAACTCATATACAAGCAGCTCATCAGACCAGTGATAACTTATGGTTGTCCCATCTGGTTCACAATTTCACCATCAACAATGAAGAAGATCCAGCTTTTCGAAAGGAGAATACTTCGGACCTGCACAAGACTTTGGCGAAACCCGACAACTCTGAAGTACTACTCAACGAGAAGACTCTACGAGGAGGCAGGAATCGCACAGCCGATCACCAAATTTATGATGGAACTATCAGGAAGACTCATCCGAAACCTTGCAGACCACCCCAACACAGAAGTCCGGAAATTAACCCAGCAACAAATGGAACCAAGCCATCGGTATCTAAATCCTCACACCATCAAGGATGCAAGATTTGACGACATCATCCACAACGAAGATACTCCGTTCTACGAAAAATCGGTAAGACATTACAGGGGGTGACTAACTCCCTGTAATCAACGCTAATACTATATTTTCTTTGCCTCCCAACAGGAACAATTAGCTTTTAATTAATTATAAAATATCATAAATAGATTAAGACTAGTCATAAATATAGTTTTGTAAAACTTTTGTAAACCTGGCCATAAGAAATTCGTCGGGCCCCTTTTGTTGAGCCGACATTTTTAATTTTAGTTATAAGTCTAGATATAAGTCAATTTGTACATATTAGATTGAATAAAAATAATTTCCTAATCGTGAAAGAAAAAAAATCGTGAAAAAAAATTACTCGCAATAGATTGAAAAAAAAATGACTCGCATTACTCGTTGTTATGCCGACTGGTGTCGTGGTCTGCTCCAATAAATAGAGCGATTGGTATTAAAGATGATATTAATTCCTTCAAAAGCTACAGTTCCTGTAGGTGGTTTTGTTACGCGTTAAAAAAAGGGGCGAATATATTGTGAAATAAAAGCTGCGGGGAAGAGGGGAATGTGTTACATAATCTTAAAATCGTTCTCCTTAGGACGAACAAAAATTTATGTAAGAGATTTTGCTTTATTCAAAAGCAATAAAGTCAATATTGCCCGAGATATTTCCTCCAAATAGCTTGCCAAGGTAAAGTGCATTGAAGATAAGATAATCACCGCCCGCCCACTTGGCGGGATCTAAGGATTTTAGCTATCTTTCTGCAGGGTTTAGCACACTCACGCAACTACGTTGCTCCGCTAAGGGTACATGCTTGTTGTCTGGCAGGCGCCATGAACATTCAAATAAGCGCCAAATTCTAAAGATTATAACCATATATTCGCATCATGTTCATTTTGGGTGGCCCGCTTCGCGGGATTTTATGGTTTCAGCTATCTTTCTGCAGGGTTTAGCACGCTCACGCAACTTCGTTGCACCGCTAAGGGTACATGCTTGTTGTCTGGCAGGCGCCATAAACACTAAAATAAACGCCAAATTCTAAAGATTATTACCATATATTCGCATAATGTGCGTTTTGAGTGGCCCGCTTCGCGGGATCTTAGGGTTTCAGCTATCTTTCCGCAGGGTTTAGAACGCTCACGCAACTCCGTTGCTCCGCTAAGGGTATATGCTTTATGCCTGGCAGGCGCCATAAGCACTATGATATTAGCGCCCAACTCCAAAGATAATGTCCATATATTCGCATCATTTTCATCTTTTACTGTGAGGAATAGCGTCATTCTTCATTTGAATATGACAATTGCGTCTTAAAGTCGCAGAAATGTTAAGCAGGCGCCATAAACACTGAAATTAGCGCCAAATTCTAAAGATTATAACCATATATTCGCATCATGTTCGTCTCGGTGGCTCGCTTCGCGGGATCTTAGGGTTTCAGCTATCTTTCTGCAGGGTTTAGCACGCTCACGCAACTTCGTTGCTCCGCTAAGGGTACATTCTTTATGCCTGGCAGGCGCCATAAGCACTATGATATTAGCGCCCAACTCCAAAGATAATGTCCATATATTCGCATCATTTTCATCTTTTACTGTGAGGAATAGTGCCATTCTTCCTTTGAATAGACAACTATTCAATTCATGTACTTACGCATACTTGAGATCAGGTTATTTCCAAGACAATTGCGTCTTAACGTCGAAGAAATGTTAAGCAGGCGCCATAAACACTGAAATAAGCGCAAAATTCTGAAGATTATAACCATATATTCGCATCATGGTCGTTCTGGGTGGCCCGCTTCGCGGGATCTTAGCGTTTCAGCTATGTTTCTGCAGGGTTTAGCACGCTCACGCAACTTCGTTGCACCGCTAAGGGTACATGCTTGTTGTCTGGCAGGCGCCATAAAACTGAAATAAGCGCCAAATTCTATAGATTATTACCATATATTCGCATAATGTCCGTTCTGGGTTTCAGCTAACTTCCCGCAGGGTTTAGCACGCTCACGCAAGATCAGGTTATTTCCAAGACAATTGCGTCTTAACCTCGAACAAATGTTTATTCAAATTCCAATGAATTCACATAAAAATCCTTTTTTATTAATGTACATGATATCATGAGAATCACGGAGAAAAATGTCCAAAAAAGTCTTCGAAAAGTGTATATAACAAATGGTAATTCTCCGAATTTTCGCATTCTTCGTCAATGCCTCGAGCAGTGCGGTTGCTCCTCTAGTGCCTAGTAGTGTCAGTGAAATGTGAAGTGCTGGACAAAGTTGGAAAATTGTCCAGCGAAATGAGGAGAATGCCGAGGTGAAAACGTTCTTTTTAGGACGAACAAAAAATCACTAAGAGATTTTGGTCATTTTCATGGAGGGGTAGAGGGTGAATATGGTGAATAAAACTGTTCTTTTAAGTACGACCAAAAAATGTTAAGAGAATTTGCTTGGTTTCACAAAAAAAAAGAGGGGAAGAGGTGAATGTGGTGAATATGAACTCAACATGGTTCTTTTCAGGAGGAACAATGGTTTCTGTCAGAGATTTTTCTATACTTCGACAGAGGGGAAGCGCTGAAATAAAAGTTGAAAAAAAGCAACTGCCCGCAGTTTTTGCGGATAATATGAATTATGTCGATTCAAGTCAAATCAGCCGGTATTTGCTGAGTTATTTCAATTCGGCTCTCCTCGAGTACTCTCCGGATGATCATGCAATCACTCACAAATACAAGTAAAAAATGTCAAATTTTACGCGATTGAAGATGCTTTTATAGATGCTAACATTTCAAGATAAAGAAAAAAATACCATCATCGTCGAATATTACCTTTTTGTACAGATCTCCGTAGAACTCCTGACGCATGTAAGTTTTTTGTTTTTGAGTGGCTACAGTCAGGTAAACATGATCCAAAATTTTACTTGAAATGTTATGACACGCCAAGCGCACTATGTTTCCCATAAAACTGTCTACCAATTTAGTCTTAATTTCTGGACTTCCGTATTTGAACATTCTCAATACACAAAAGTGTGAATACTTAGACACGGCCATGTCAACCGCCACCGGAAGCAGTTCCTATTAAATTTGTGGATTAGTATACACTTTAGACAAGTGATATAAACATTTAACAAACCTCGGAAATAGTTTCCCGAAGAGTGGGCGACGCACATTTAATCATGCATTGAACTATCCTCGCAGTGTCGTGGGCCATTACCATTTTCTTCAACATGTTGCCTTTAAGTAGATAGTATAATTTTGACACCAAGTCACATTTTTTCTCCGTTTTTCTGCTGAAATTAGGAATAAATACGCGTAAGACTAAATCATAGATGTAACAAAATGATGTCTAGCTACCATTTCAACTGCTCATAGATCTGTTTTGCTTCAACGGACACATCATAGGAATCCTTTGCCTTTTTCCTTTTCAATTTTAAGTCCTTCTTTTCTTGTTTAAATTTACTCCAGTCAGTTTTCTCGAACTTAGCTCCCGTTTCTTTGCCCTTGCCAAAGTTACCGTCATTCGTCGTGGAAAATTGTCTGGCGCCATTGGCAGGCCCTTTGAACTTATTTATCAATTTAACTGGTTTTGTGACCGTAGAGTCTTTTTTAACGGTTTTTGGTTTGGGAGAATCAACTGCACTAACTGAAGTGACACGTTTTCTAGCTTTTATCATTCTATTGAATTAAATCGATAAAAAAAAATATTTATTTTTCAACGTAAGAGCAAACTCCGTGTACACGTGCTGCTTTTGACAGAAAGTATCAAATTAATCAAATTGGCCGCAATCAGTATGAAGACGTTCAGTATGCAACAGCCAAATAGGGATCCAGACTTTTTTGACAGAATGCCAAATCGAATGTAAACAAAAATTTGGAGGGTAAACAAACAAAATAATTATTAGCGATAGGCGGGAAAATAATAGGAACCAGCAAACAAAAGTAAGTTTTTTTATTAATAATCAATAGTTTCTCGATATGTTTTCTGGAAAATGGATACATTTAAAAATGCAGTAAATAGAAAGAACTACGGCAAAGTTCTCTTTATTTGCAAACTTTCAGGTCAGAAGCAGCTGTGGCTTCGTGGGAATACAGAGTTAAAGGCAGTCTTCTTGAAGATAAAGGTAATCCTAATACCAAAATAAAGAGAAAATTCTCATCATTTTTCAAACGGCTGGTCAATTAACTTGACAAAGACCTAAATGGACCTGATAATCATCTCGTAGATTGACATCGAACATTTGGTACTCAAGAAACTGAGAAACGACCTGGTGATATAAACGTTCATTGCACACTCGCCTTCTATATGCCATTGTATTTCAATTTGGACCCAAGTTTGGCGCGTTTGCTGGGAGTGCATACTCAGACTCGTCCAGTAATCACATCAGGCCTTCGGCAATTTATTAAGACATATAATTTATAAGATGCACACGAGCGTCAATAAATAAACTTTGACAAATATCTGGAGCAAATATTCGGTTATCCACGAATGAAGTTTGCTGATCACCGAAGCGTTTAAACCCACTGTTTCATCCCCAGATATAGTTGGGATCAATAAGTTGATTTTTCAGGACATCCCTTTTGACATCCCTCCGACCACTAACACATCCCGCCGAATATTTTGTTCGTGATTTTATTATTATTATTTTTTTCAAACTTCATTATAAAGGTAATTGAATTTAGCAAATCTGTTAATGTGAAATTGTTTTTCATAATTTTAGAATATGCTTGGCATCAATTTCAATTGGCGGAAGTAAATAGTGGTCATGGGAGATTTCAATATTGACTGGATGGTAAACGATACGTATAAACTGCGAACTGAACAGGTTATCGATGATAATTGTTGCAATCAATTGGTTAAACAGCCAACTAGAATCACGCCAACATCAAGGAAGATAATTGATTATGTAATCACAAATATGAACAAGGCGAATGTGGAAGTTATAAGTAGATTTAAAATAAGTGATCATGAAAGTTTACTACTAACAATTGAAATCGAGAAGAGAGTGAAGAAAGTGAAAATAAAAATTCAATTATTAAAATATAACAAACAAGGATTTTGCAATTATCTACAAAATGGTTTGCACTATCCAAGTATTATCCATGAGCATAGTGAAGTAAACGCTTTGGCGAAGTTTTTTACTGAAAGAATAGAAAGAGCAGTGAATAGCCTTAAATACTTTAAATTCGTTGGTAATAGCTCCGCGCAAAAGTGGTTTAATAATGATCTTAAATTAATGCGAGAAGATAAAATAAACAAATATAACTTGGCGGTGTGGTCAAACACGGAGAACGACTGGTCTCGTTATAGATGTGCGCGTAATGCGTTTTAAACCGCGATTGATAGAGCCAAAAACATTTATGTTGAACGTAAAATTCAGTCTGCAAAGGATCAGAAATCAATGTGGCGAATAATAAAATCCCTTGTGTTGAGAGAAGCAAAAAGTGCAATAAAAGGCTTTATTTTCCAAAATGTGTTAATTAAAGACAGTGTTTCTTCGGCGCATAATTTTAATGTTTTCGTTGTTGAGAGTGTAAATAGCCTGAATAGAAACATCCCTAGCTCCCCCTATGTGAACTATAATGAAGAAGTGTTGAGTACTTTTGAGTTTGGAAATGTTACTCTAAGCGAGCTGAAGAGTGTAATGAAAAATATGAAAAATAAGAAAGATGCATATCTGTTAAGTGTTACTATGTTAATTGACTCTTTCCATATTACAGGCCCGCTATTGTGTAAGATAATAAACAAATCATTGACGGAAGGTGTTTTCCCTGATTGCTGGAAGGAATCTATTATCGTGCCGATAGAAAAAATAAAGAATTCCGCCAAACCCGAGGACTTCAGGCCAGTCAACATGCTACCCAATGTTGCCAAAATTCTGGAGAGGGTTGTGCAAGGCAAACTTCAGAAGTATATGGAGGAGAACGACCTTTTTACGGATTGCCAATCAGGATTTCGAGGAAGGCACAGTTGCGAATCCCTACTAAACCTAGTTATAGCCGATTGGAAGAACGAAAAACATCTAAAAAAGACTATCGTTAGTGTTTTCATTGATTTAAGGCGAGCATTTCAAACCGTGGACAGAAACATTTTACTTGCAAAATTGGATAAGTACGGAGTCAAAGGTAGAGAGGTTAAGTGGTTCTAATCGTACCTTCTTTCACGCAAGCAGAGGACTAAAATAGGGGAAGTAATTTCGAACACAATAAACGTCAGTCTTGGGGTCCCGCAAGGATCTGTTCTTGGAGCTTTGCTATTTATAATCTATGTGAACGAGATGTCAAAGGTGGTGAAGTACGCAGTATTGAGATTGTTTGCTGACGATGGGCTGATGTATATTTCTGGTATAAATATTAATGAATGTGTAGAAAAAATTAACATTGATTTGAATAATTTATTACTTTTAAACCACTCACTTAGGTTTAAAAGTAATAAACTAAGTTTGAATATAGGAAAAACTAAATGCATGTTTATTAACGGTGAATCCGAAAACAGAATTTTAATTAATAATGAAAATGTTGAAGTAGTAGATCAAATCAAATACTTGGGAATTGTTTATTTGTTTATTTAATTTAATTTGGCTCATTGGCCATTTTGATAATGTTATTTTACAGTTTTTACAATGTTTTTTGTAGGAGTATTTAAATTTAAACTTTTGAATAAATAACATTATTTTGTTGATATTGTGATAGATAGAAACATGAACTTTAAAGAACATATGTATTAACTATATATCTAAAAAAATAAGCAAAAAAATAGGATTTTTTGCTAGAATTAGAAAAAGAATGTCAACGATTTGTGCAATTAACGTATACAATGCTATTATAAAACCGCATTTTGAGTTATGTTCGACCGTTATTTATTTGAGAAACATTTCAATGATAAATAGATTGCAGAAATTACAGAACAAAGCAATGAGAATAATTTTGAGATGCAACTGGCGTACCCCGATAATTGCTATGTTAAATGTACTGAAATGGTTAAGTGTAAACCAAAGAACCTTAATGAATGTGTTGATCTTTGTATTTAAAATGAAAAATGGGTTGTTGCCACGTTACTTATGTGATAAATTGTCTTATGTTAGGGATGTGCATGGTTATAATGTCAGAAACAGGTGCGATATAAGGCTTTCATTATTTAGAAACCAGTCTGCACAAAACAGTTTAATGTTTAACGGTTTGAAGGTATTTAATGAACTTCCCAATGAATTAAAATGTGAGAATAACCTAGTTCGATTTAAACAAAATGTTGTTAGTTATGTTAAGAATAAATATGCATAAATATTTATAGAAGCGTAAGTGTTATTTATTAATTTATATATTTTTTTTTGTTTATCTGAAATTGTTAAAATAGCTAAATATTGCTAAATAAACGTATGAAATGAAAAGAAATGAAATGAAATATTTTTCAATTTCAGGATTTTTAATACAAATTTCTTAACTAAAACTTACAGCTGTGTCACGGTGCATGTCATAGGTGCATGTGTGCTGCCAAGTTTTTTTGATGAATTCTTAAGCGGCGATGGTCTTTTTCTGATGCCATCCCTATATCCGCGTGCAAAGAAACACGGCTAATATCGTACAGCCCGGCCGAAATCAACTGACTAGAGTTGTGTAGTTCCGGACCTAAATAGTTCCAGGAACTATGTCCTCTCTCGGATACATTTCCACTCGTTCCACAAACTGAATTTAAACATGTCCATAGTTCCGACTACGTAGACATTACAACAATAACGACAGCAAACATGTCTCTATTAAGTAAATTAAACACACACACACGCATATGCTGCGAAATTCCCAGCCAAAGGCAATACCCAAGAATGAGAACGAGTTGAGTTTGCGCCACACAAAAATCCACAAACCACAACTACACTCTATACCAGGGATGGGTAAAGGCAAATTATATGTCTGTTTGTGTTGTCTTGTTGACTTTTTTGCCTGCCCAAGTGCCCAACACGCAGACGCACCGATTGGAAAGACAGTATAGAGTATAGCAGATACATACAGGAACGAAATATACGTTAATCGGTCCGACATCTCATCATGCAAATAGTTCCTCACTTAGTTCCATATCTTCTTCAAGCACATTGCCTATAACATTTCTTTGTAGTTCCAGCCGGACATGAAGGAACTACAACAAAAGTAGTTCCTTCATGTCCGGCTGATTGTAAATCGGTCCGATATCTTTATCATGTTCATAGTTCCATGTCTTCTGTTGTCATTGTATTTATTAGGATAGGAAAAAGGAAACATGTTCGATATTTTTTTAAGCAGTTTTGCTGTTTTCAGATGTGAGATTCTGATTGGGTTGTAAATGTGAATAATGATTACGGAATTGGAATTACTGAATCGTATTCAAGTGGATGATTGGTAATTTTGTTTTTTTTTTCAAATATTATATTTTCTGTTCATCTGAGTGTTGATTGGCGTGGTTTTGCTGTTGTGAATGTGAATTATTGTCATTTAATTTGCAATTTCGGAATAGTATTCAGGTGGATTATTGGTAGGTATCTAATTTATTTATTTTTTTTAACTCAGAATGGTTTCTTATGTCGTTTTCAATTGGTTTCACTACGAAGAGGAGTGAATTTTAAATCCAAATGAACATGCAAAACATCCATGTTTAGTTGTGTGTAAAGTGAAGAAAAAACATTTGAAAAAGGCAAAATAATTTGTATTATTTATTTGTTTAAAATGAAAATCCAAACGAAAAAAGTTACTTTTCTTTAAAGTCTTTAAACTCTGGCTATACCGAGATTTGTCCATAGCTCTAGGTAAGGTATGACTGATCAGGACTCCTAATCTCAAATCTTAATAGTTCCGCGGACATGGTTCCAGGAACTAGTTCCGACCGGAAAAAGAACCGTTCCATGTTCGTTCCGCCTTTGGAACTGTTTTGCACAACTCTACAACTGACGACCGCGATCATCCGACCATTCGCCTTTGACCTGTTTTGAAGATAGTTTCCTGGTTGATTTCTCAATGGCATAAACAAAAAACAAAGAAAATATCTAAAAAAGGGTAAAAGGACAAACAAGTACACAACAAAGGAAATAAAAATGCAATGAATCTGCCCAAAATGAAAATTAACAAAATGCATTTTCGGACAACACAATTCGAGAGCTTAATGGTGGATTTACACCATCACGCACGCGCATTTTTGCAACAAAACCGAAAAGAGAGATCCGTTTATCCGCAGTCAATGCTAATAAGGTGTAAGAGTGAGATCACTTACTTTAACTTGCTATAACATTATTATGGAGATTTGACAGATCACATGTAAACAAACAAATTTATTTTCATCGGTTTTGTTGTAGTAGAATTAAAAAATAAATAAAAACATGGATCTCGTAAAGGCTGCCGTATTAATAGTGTTTTCCATCTTGAGTAGGTACAATCGGCGATGTGAAGCAGAGAAATGTCAAAAATGTATTATGGCGATTAAAGCATATGATAGCAGCGCCCATTTTGTTTTATAGGAAATCGAAATTTCGTAAGCCATCGCTATAAAAATATCAACATGTATAGCTTTCCCATAATTCCTACCACGTAAACAAGATGGCCGACCTGAATTCGTGTCACGTTTTTTTGCATGTTAGGTAATGCTGTCCCTTGCAGTCACACGGATATTTAGTATTTAGCATCCCTTTAATCTTACATGTTAGGAATGTGTGACCGTGTAAATCCACCATAAAACAACAAACAACAAATACTAAGCAATGCACATAAAAATAACAACAAAACCACTAATTAACACTGAACAAAAGCACAATAAAAATGTGAATATTAAAACAATTTACGGCAATAGCCGTGTTTCTTTGTACGTGGATATAGGGATAATTTGAAATTTGCATGTAAAATACAGCAACAACTTATTCTATAGCCGTATTTCTTTGCATGCGGATATAGGGATAGTTTGAAATTTGCATGTAAAATACAACAAGAACTTATCCTATATACGCTAACTTCAGCGGGGATAGCTATCGCCGCTAAGTCCTTTAGCGGGGATAAACAGTGCTTCCAAAATCCATTTTCTTCGTTTCTGATGAATCCTTCTGATGAATTTTTCAGGAAACGTCAAAGTTTGACAACCCACCGAACACTCACACATCCCGCCGAATATTTTATTCGAGATTTTATTATTATTATTTTTCAAATTTCATTTTAAGGGTAATTGAATTTAGCAAATCTGTTAATGTGAAATTGTTTTTCATAATTTTAGAATATGCATGGCATCAATTTCAATTGGCGGAAGTAAGTATTTTTCAATTTCAGGATTTTCAATACAAATTTCTTAACTACAACTTACAGCTGTGTCACGGTGCATGTCATAGGTGCATGTGTGCTGCCAAGTTTTTTTTTTGATGAATTCCTAAGCGGCGATAGTCGTTTTCTGATGCCATCCCTATATCCGCGTGCAAAGAATTACGGCTTATATACGCTAACTTTAGCGGGGATAGCTATCGCCGCTAAGTCAGTTAGCGGGGATAAACAGTGCTTCCAAAACAAAATTTCTTCGTTTCTGATGAACCGATGCTATGAATTTTTCAGGAAATGTCAAAGTTTGACATCCCTCCGACCACTAACACACCCCGCCGAATATTTTGTTCGTGATTTTATTATTATTATTTTTTTCAAACTTCATTATAAAGGTAATTGAATTTAGCAAATCTGTTAATGTGAAATTGTTTTTCATAATTTTAGAATATGCTTTTCATCAATTTCAATTGGCGGAAGTAAATATTTTTCAATTTCAGGATTTTCAATACAAATTTCCTAACTACAACTTATAGCTGTGTCACGGTGCATGTCATAGGTGCATGTGTGCTGCCAAGTTTTTTTTTGATGAATTCTTAAGCGGCGATGGTCGTTTTTTAATGCCATGCCTATATCCGCGTGCAAAGAAACACTGCTAATGTAGTATTAACTAACTGCACGCTTGGAAAAGATAACAATTTTCAGATGACAAAAATTACAGCAATATGCCACAACCAAATATCAATAAATTGCATATGGTCGTTAGGTCATTATACTGGCATTCGTGCTTATTGTCCGATTACACTGCTTGCAATTTGGTCATTTTTACCTTTCAAAATCAGCATGGTCATTTGGTCATTAGGTCATTTGAGATATGCCGAGCGAGAACTGTCAAAAATGTTTATTAAATTCCAGCGATGAATTTTTCAGGAAATGTCAAAGTTTGACATCCCTCCGACCACTAACACATCCCGCCGAATATTTTGTTCGTAATTTTATTATTATTATTTTTCAAACTTCATTATAAAGGTAATTGAATTTAGCAAATCTGTTAATGTGAAATTGTTTTTCATAATTTTAGAATATGCTTGGCACCAATTTCAATTGGCGGAAGTAAATATTTTTTCATTTCAGGATTTTCTATACAAATTTCCTAACTACAACTTGCAGCTGTGTCACGGTGCATGTCATAGGTGCATGTGTGCTGCCAAGTTTTTTTTGATGAATTCTTAAGCGGCGATGGTCGTTTTTTAATGCCATGGCTATATCTGCGTGCAAAGAAACACGGCTAATGTTAACTTTTTAATTATCCAAAACGTGGTTTGAATACTACTTCTTAGTTCCGTACCTTTTTTTTGTTAAAATTGGCTTTGTTATAAACTTTTAGGAACTATTCGCGAAGAACTTATTTCCCGGCATGCAAATTCGCCATTGTTTTCCTTCATTTCATTCAGCTGTTTGTTTATTTTTTTTTTTCTCTTTTGACACTGCCATTGTCGTTTTTTTTCTCTTTTGACACTGACATTGTCGTGACAAGGTCTATATATCAAGCTATCTCTTTCTGAAGTGCCGCATCCCTTTCTTAAACGTCAAACGTCAAAAGCAAATTGATTGAAAACAATGTCAGTGTCAAAAGGGCAAAAAAAAACAAACAAACAGCTGAATGAAATGAATAATCATTGTGATTGTTAATAAAGTGTATATTTAAGCGAAAACAGAAGCAATTCAAGATTAAAAAGTACCAGCTTATAGAGAAAAAACGTGAGAAAGTAAATTAAAGTAAAAAGTTGCTTCGAAACAGAAATATTTTTTTGCCACAAGGCTATTGTGAAGGTTTCACTTTTATTTTTTGTACAGAATCTTAATGTATTGTTATCTTTTGAGTATTCCAAAATAGTGTTTGGATACTCCTTTTTAGTTCTGGAAATTTGTTTTTGTTATAATTCACTTTAATATAAAATTATTACGAGATCTTTGCAACAAAAACATTTTTTGCCACAACTACGATATTATCACTTTTTCACTTTTATTTTTTGAACATAATCACATTATAACGTTGGCATTTAATGACCATTTTTGACAGTTCTCGCTGTCAAAATAGGGTCATGCAGTTTAATCGGCATATCTCAAATGACCTAATGACCAAATGACCACAAATGACCATGCTGATTTTGACAGATAAAAATGACAAAAGTGCATGCAGTGTAATCGGACAATAAGCACGAATGCCAGTATAATGACCTAATCACCATAATGCAATTTATTGATATTTGGTTATGGCATTGCTGTCATTTTTGTCATCTGAAAATTGTCATCTTTTCCAAGCGTGCTGTTTATTTGGCATCATTTATCAATAATGAATTATAATTTAATAGAACTGGTAATACTGATTTATGTCAAATATGACAAATAAACATTGTCCTTCCTTTTTATACTTTAAGAGAGCAAAACGTGTTTTATTTAATTCGACTTCTTTTTCCAGAAATATCTACGGCATCCAACACGTGCAGTTATTTAATACTTCAATAATAACATTTTCGGATGATAATAATAATATTTTTGGATAACATTTGCCGTACATTTTTTTAATAATTACATTTTTATTGTGCTTTTGTTTAGTGTTAATTAGTGGTTTTCTTGTTATTTTTATGTGCATGGTTTAGTATTTGTTGTGTAATACCTAGGTATTACTTTAATGTTTCCGATTATCTGTTTTATGTATTTTGTTGAAAAATTGAGTTTCGCTTTAACATGTACGGCGTTACCACAACTCACTCTGAAAATAAAACAACAAATGCCTTTAATGACCAGCTGGGCAAAAATGTCCAAAATGGTCATTGTGGTCACGTAGTCTAATATACTACCCTGACAGCGCTGAACTTTTGGGCATTTGACAGATAATCTGGTAATTTGGCTGTGGACATTTGAATGCACAATTGGCATGCAGTCTAATCTTACCTTAAGGTTAGATTAGACTGTATGCCAAGTTGGCATTTAATGACCATTTTTGACAGTTCTCGCTCGGCATCATTGTATATAAACTCTATAGTACTATCATGGAGCCTTTTTTTGTGTTAGCAAGTCCCACCGTCTGGCGCATGCATCGATGTTACGAATTCGATTATGAATTGGGCAATGAATTTGGATTGGTTCTTGGTTTCGATATGACAGCAGTAAGAATGAATTTATTGTGTAGGAGGGAATGAAACCACAAGTATGAAAATGAAAGAAAGGATAAATTTATTTTGATTTTCTCACATTTTGAAAGAAAAATTATCCTGTGAGTGTGAAGAAGAAGCAAATATATGATTTTGCTTCTTTTAACTTATATTAAATTTAAAGTGAGATAGGTCATGCAGAATGAAGAAATTTGTTTTCCTTGTACGCCTTTTCATAATTGCATTTCCATGTTTGTATGTATTTTTTTTTTTCTTTGTAAGAAGGAGCATAGGCATTTTTGTTGTTTCGAAACACAGGTAGAATGTAGGTTTTGCAAGAAGCAGAGGTTTATGATGGAATTCAAGTAAGATAATTTGTATGCATAATGGACCGCCCATTATCGACTCTCTGGTCATGCCATATGATTTTCATTTTTATGGAAGTGTTAGTATTTATTTATTTTTCTGTGTAACAGCCGAATACTTTTGATGATTTGCAATGTTGCCTTCGCTTCGGCAAGTAGTATGTTTGATGAGAGGGAGATGATGGAAAAATAAGAAATCTGTCTTCTTCGTTTGCGAGTAGAATGTATGATTGATAAGCGATTCGTTTGAAAGAAAAAACTGAATAAAATTTTATTTCGGTATTTTTCATCAAATGAGTTAAGAGCATTTTAGACTCTCACTGTTTCGGCTATATCTTGTCGCAAAAGGTACCGATTTCTATCATTTTTTTTTGTAATTGATTTAGAAATATTCGATCTAGTTTATAAAGCAATGACATAATTTATTTTTTGTCAGTATTGTGCCATGCCGCACCACCACTTCTTGGTCAATAGGTAGGTACCTATACGATGAATATTTATATGGATAGTAAGAATTTTCGTTGTCATATTTTATAGGAGTATTGCACAATTTTATTTATCTTTAATCAACATGTGAAAATGTTGGTATAGGTACCTAAATGGACTTTAAAATATATATACCTTTTCAATGAAGCATTGAGGAAGGTCACTTGTAGGTATTTTTTGCTTAATTGAGGCTGCTAGCTTCTTTCTCTTTTGCATTAAACATGTTCTAACAATAGATATACCTACTTCGAGGCATTAAGAACGTCACTACAAAGATTATGCTGGCTAACTCTAGAGCTTTTAGCTAAGCTCCAGCAATTGTAGAGTTTCCTATTGTGTCTCTTGGCGGTTCAAGTTGAGTATGACTTTCATTAGTATAGTCCCGGTATATTCATAGTTTTAACTGTAATCCGCGTGGCGACTATTGGATATCAGAAAGAGTTGAACTGCTTGTTGTATTCGTATTGGTCTAATTTTATTCGTGAAAGGATAAGTTGTGCATATGAATATTTTTATATTATATATATCCTAATTCTTTTAGGTAGTTATTACACAACGACCATACCACGTCGAGTTAATCGGTTCTCGTCAGATCACCGCAATTAAACGACGTTGGGCGCGGTTAGTACGTAGATGGGGGACCGTTTGAGAACAACCGCGTGTCGTTGGCCAGTCCCATCTACAGAGTTGAGGTAGATAATACATACGTGGTATCACAATGGACCTAAATTGGTCTAAGTGTGTCGGTTTCTGCCGACAGCCACATAATCCATCCTATTACACTATACTATGTTGCTACTATGTTATCTATAGTTGCTAATTATATACCGTCTTGTTCGTATTGTTGCATGTTTGTTTGAACTGTGTCATTCAGCATTAATTAGTCAACTACGCCATCTAGTAGAAAGTGGCCATATTACCGATTTGGCAGCATTGGAATAGCAGTTTGAGTAGCTGTGGTATAACTTGGTATGTTGTTCTCGAACCTTCTGAACTTAACGAACCTTCTCAACGAATCTGGAAATTTCGAGAGGTGTCACTAGGAGATATAAATAGATGTCGCAGGAGCATCCAAGACATTCTAGTTGTGAACCGCGATAAAGAAGTACGATAGATGACAGTAGTGAAAAGTATAGAGAAAAAGTATAAGTATCCAGTAAGAGAAAAGTGTTTGTGTATTTAAAGTGATTAATTGTGAAAGTGAATAGTTGAATTAAATAAGTGAATTATTAGAATAATAATAAAGAAGTAAAAGACATGGATAGAGAACTAATAAAGATTAATTAAATAGAATTACGTTTTATCTTTTCGAATCCTAGCCTGGATGTAACATTGGTGTCAGAAGTGGGATAAAACGTATTCAGTGTGAAATTAAAGTGAAGTGAATTAGTGAAAAAAAAAGGAAAGCAAAAATGGGCCGCACATTGAAATTACTACAGCTCAGTATACCGCAGTTAAAAGCTGAGCTAGAAAAGCGGAATCTCTCCACAGCTGGAGGAAAAAGTGATCTGGTGCTTCGACTGCAGAAAGCTGTTGAAAACGAAGGAGAAAATCCCAAGTCCGTTTTGTTCGACGTAGCAGAAGAACAAGTAAGTACAGCCGTTGATATGACTGCTATGATGGAATTACTTCTCTCTATGGACTCTAAATTTAATGAACAGAAGAATTCTCTAGTTTCCAAATTGGAATCAATGGACTCGAAATTTGATGAACAGAAGAATTCTCTAGATTCCAAATTGGAATCAATGGACTCTAAATTTGATGAACAGAAGAATTCTCTAGATTCCAAATTGCAAGCAATGGACACTAAATTCGAAGAACAAAAGAATTCCATAGTTGCCGCCCAAAAGAGCGCTGTGGAAGATTTTAAAAATGTTCTCGAAGGAAAACTCGAAGAAATTGACCAAAAGTTCGAGAAGGTTGAAACCAAATTCGACGAAATCGATACAAACATCGAGAACTTGGCTAAAGAGCTCGAGAAAGTGAAGAAGCAGAAGGCTCGAGAAAATTCTGCGGACTGCCCGAGAAGGAAAGAGATGCAGCCTCCTGTTTTCGATGGTCAAACATCATGGCCAATTTATAAGAAACAGTTTGAAGCAGCTGCAGTGGCGAACAGCTGGGACAACGAGGAAAAGTCGATTGCGCTAACGCTCGCACTAAGAGGTACAGCTGCGGAGTTACTCCAAACCGTCTCAGAAGAGAAGCAACACAACTACGACGCCCTGGTCAAGGCTGTAGAGATGCGCTTCGGTGATGAGCATATGCAGCAAGTGTACAGGGTTCAGCTACGCAGTAGAGTCCAGAAGAGGGGAGAAACACTTCAACAGCTGCAAGCAGATAATTAACGTCTGGCACATTTGTCATATCCTAATGCTGGTGAGGTTCTCATCAATGAAATGGCTGTGGAGGCGTTTATCCAAGCCATTGAAGATAGACAACTGCAAATGGCCGTAAGAATGGCTGGAAAGAGAACTCTCGCTGAGGCCCTAGCATTTGCCTTGACAATGCAAGCTGCTGATCAGGCATCGAATGTGTTCCACCGCGTAAGGGAAATTACAGCTGTAGAATGCTCATGTCAAAGAGCAGACATCGTAGACCGGAGCAGAGATAACAGAGGTCAAATGCGCTGCTGGAACTGCAACAAAATAGGGCACCTACAGAGACAGTGCAGAGCTCCACCCAGACAAGGCAGTTGTCCACATTGCGGGCCTAGGAGGCGCAACGAAGAAGCATCTGGCAGGGATAACATCCATCCTGCAGATATAGCTTCGCATAACCAGCAGTCGGGAAACGTGTAAGGACCAGCTTCGTGGGGCAGAAGTTGGTTTCCGGAATCGACGACCCCAGGACCACAATTCAAGTCTCCCAAACCAAACGAGGAAACCAGAGTCTAACAGTGGAAGCCTATATCGGACAAAATAAGTGCGTGGCAACCATCGACACCGGTGCCACCGCTTCCACCATAAGGAGGGACATCGTCCGTCAGTCTTGGCTGCACAACACCAGCAATTACTGTCTGAAAACAGCAACAGGAGCGACAGCGAAAGTGTATGGAGAGGTCATACTAATAATAAATTTGGCAGGATTAGTATTCTCCCACGCTTTCCTAGTAGCCGATATATGTGACGAATGCATCATTGGAATCGATTTCATGAAGGCACATGATGTAGTATTGGACATTGGTATGCAAGTACTCAAGTATCGAAACGTAGAAATTCCGATGGTGTACGGGAACGAGAACGTCACATCCCTGAGGACAGTCATTAGTAAGGACGAGGTCCTACCACCTTCTTCAGAGACACTGATTTGGACAAAGCTGGAAGGTGATCCTGGGGCCCACCGATTCTTTCTAGTCGAGCCAGAAGACAACCACTGCCGAAATTGCGTGGTTGGAAAAATGCTTGTCGAGCCGAAGAACAATATGGTTCCCGTACGAGTTCTTAATGCGGAACACAAAAGCGTCAAATTGAAGCAAGGTGAGGTGGTTGGAAAGTGTGTACCGGTTACTGCCATCACGAAACTATCACAGGAAGGTGTTGCGAAGTCTCGTTCACCAATGGGAATGACTGAGGTCAAAAGAACTTTATTCAGCACTGCGATCTGAATCGGGAGCAGCAAGCCTTGGCAGGGAACCTCATCAACGAGTTTGCTGATATATTCGCTTCGCGGGACTGCGAGTATGGCCGAACACACCTTGTACAACACCGGATAGACACTGGAGACGCGAGACCGATTCGTCAGCCTCCCAGACGATTACCATTGGCTAAGCAGACGGAGGTTGCAGAGGTGGTGTCGACGATGGAGAAGGAAGGAGTGATCGAATGCTCTAAAAGCCCATGGGCATCTCCAATTTTTCTAGTCAAAAAGAAAGATGGCAGCACTCGGTTCTGTGTAGACTATCGCCAACTGAATAATGTCACCAAAAAGGATAGCTACCCTCTACCAAGGATTGACGATACGCTGGATACGCTGTCCGGAGCCCGATGGTTTTCCACTCTAGATCTGAAGAGTGGCTACTGGCAAGTGCAGATCCATCCGGAAGACCGCGAGAAAACGGCTTTCACAGCAGGAAACGGGCTCTGGCAATTCACAGTAATGCCATTTGGATTGTGTAACGCGCCGGCAACCTTTGAGCGTCTAATGGAGCGTGTTTTGTTGGGGCTAACATGGAAAACGTGTTTGGTCTACTTGGACGATGTCATCGTGGTTGGAAAAACCTTTGAAGAACATCGAGATAACTTGAAGGAAGTGTTCCAGAGACTTCGAAATGCACAATTAAAGCTTAACCCGAAAAAGTGTGATCTCTTTAGATCTGAGGTAAAATATCTAGGGCACATCATCTCGTCCGAGGGAGTAAGGACTGACCCAGAGAAGGTCGATGCGGTGAAAAATTGGCCCGCTCCCAAAGACAAACACCAGCTGAGGAGCTTCCTGGGACTTGCAACGTACTACAGACGGTTTGTGAAGGACTTTGCAAGGATCGCAAAGAGCTTGCACCAACTGACGGAAAAGGGAAAACCATTCAAATGGTCAGGTGAATGCGAAGCGAGTTTTAAGAGTCTCAAACACCAACTGTGTGATGCTTCAATTCTAGCGTACCCTACTCCAGGAAAAACATTTATTGTAGATGCCGACGCTAGAAATGTTGGGATCGGAGCCGTTCTTTCGCAGATCCATGATGGCCAAGAGAGAGTAGTTTTCTACTTCAGTAAAGTGCTATCCAAGCCGGAGAGGAACTATTGCGTAACCAGGCGGGAACTCCTGGCTTTGATCCTGGCAACAAAGCACTTCCACAAGTACTTATATGGGCAGAAATTCATCCTGCGTACAGATCATGCGCCTCTAAAATGGCTGCTGCAGTTTAAAAACCCTGAAGGACAAGTCGCGAGGTGGATTGAGCGGCTGCAGATGTATGACTACGAGATACAGCACCGAAAGGGAACTCTTCACTCCAACGCAGATGCCCTCTCCCGGCGACCCTGCAAGGCTGATTGTAAACATTGCGTACGCCAGGAGGAAAAGGATAAAGTGTCAGTAAAACGGTTGAGAGCTGAGCCCATTAGCGGCTGGAGTGCACGGGAGATCCGGAATGCTCAACAGGAAGATCCGGATATCGAGCCGATTCTCGCCTGGAAGGAACATGAGGGCAAGCCGGACTGGCAGCAGATCTCCAATAGGAGTCCGGAATTGAAGGCATACTTGGCACAATGGGACTCACTTCATGTCCAGGATGGCATTTTGAAAAGAAAATGGGAAAGTTCGGATGGAACATCAGCCGTGATGCAACTTGTGGTACCCAGATCGAAAGTCAACGAAGTACTTTGGGAACTACATGATGGAGTGTCCGGAGGTCACTTGGGAGTAAATAAGACACTCGAAAAATTGCGAGAACACTTTTACTGGATCCACGCAAGAGACGATGTCGAAAACTGGTGCCGAAAATGCGCCGCTTGCGCAGCCAGTAAAGGCCCGAGAGTAAAAATGCAAGGCAAGATGCATCAATACAACGTTGGAGCGCCATTTGAAAGGATTGCAGTTGACATCGCAGGACCGTTTCCAGAAACCAACAGTGGAAACCGCTATATCCTCGTAGTGATGGACTACTTCACTAAATGGCCTGAAGCCTTTGCTATACCTAACCAAGAAGCTAAAACCGTGGTAGAGCAGATTGTCCACAACTGGGTAAGCAGATTTGGCGTACCAATGGAATTGCACTCGGACCAAGGTCGCAACTTCGAGTCGAAGATCTTTCAAGGAGTATGCCAGCTACTAGGGATTAAGAAGACAAGAACAACCCCGCTTCATCCACAATCGGACGGAATGGTGGAACGCTTCAATAGAACCTTAAACGAACACCTTTCTAAGGTTGTTGGCGACTGCCAGCGGGACTGGGACAAGCACATCCCCATGTTCCTATTAGCTTATCGAAGCGCAGTTCATAACACAACAGGACATACTCCATCCGAAATCCTTTTTGGTCGAACCATCCGGTTACCTAGTGAATTGATGTTTGGATCTCCGACTGATGAAGCAACGAATGAAAATGATTATGTGGCGGATCTCAGAGAAATCATCAGAAACATTCATCGGAAAACTAGAGATAAGATTCGGATATCCAGCGACCGCATGAAGACGAGGTACGATACAAAAGCGACCACCACAGGATTCCAGGAAGGAGATCTGGTATGGCTATACAACCCTCATCGCCAAAAAGGTATGTCACCTAAACTACAGCAGGATTGGGAAGGACCCTATAAGATAGTGAAACGCATCAACGATGTTGTCTACCGGATCCAGCGAGGAAGATGCAAGCTGAAAGTTGTCCATGTGGATCGTCTCCATCGCTACCATGGGGAAAATATTGACGTGCTTGTTCGGGACGAACAAGTTTAAGAGGGGGATATTGTTGCATGTTTGTTTGAACTGTGTCATTCAGCATTAATTAGTCAACTACGCCATCTAGTAGAAAGTGGCCATATTAGCGATTTGGCAGCATTGGAATAGCAGTTTGAGTAGCTGTGGTATAACTTGGTATGTTGTTCTCGAACCTTCTGAACTTAACGAACCTTCTCAACGAATCTGGAAATTTCGAGAGGTGTCACTAGGAGATATAAATAGATGTCGCAGGAGCACCCAAGACATTCTAGTTGTGAACCGCGATAAAGAAGTACGATAGATGACAGTAGTGAAAAGTATAGAGAAAAGTATAAGTATCCAGTAAGAGAAAAGTGTTTGTGTATTTAAAGTGATTAATTGTGAAAGTGAATAGTTGAATTAAATAAGTGAATTATTAGAATAATAATAAAGAAGTAAAAGACATTGATAGAGAACTAATAAAGATTAATTAAATAGAATTACGTTTTATCTTTTCGAATCCTAGCCTGGATGTAACAGTATTGTGTGCATTGTTTTGCACAGTCCGTCTGTTTACCAAGATAGATATCTTGCTCTTAAGCATATTGTATCTAATCTTATCAAATTTAATATCGAATTTAGCACCGACCGCGCTGACCCCAAATTATGCATGTATTATTATTTTTTTATACAGATTTATTAAAAGATACCTATTGAAAGTTAAAAACTTTTGATCCAAAATTTCCTATTGTGGATAATAGACTTCCAAATACAGGTTCTAGAGGAAGACCAAGTAATTTGAGAAATTCGTCCACTTTTCGAAATATAACTCCCCGTTCAGGAGCAATGTGTGAACGTCTTAAACCGTTTTGCAACACACTTATCGGCACGTACCAGTGTGGCTTCCGGCCAGGCAGATCGACTATAGACCAAATTTTCACACTGAGGCAAATCCTGGAAAAGACCAACGAATTTCAAGTCGAGACACATCACCTATTCATCGACTTCAAAGCCGCGTATGATAGTATACATCGTCAGGAGCTCGATATGGCGATGGCCGTATTCGGAATCCTGGCAAAACTGATTCAGATGTGTCGCGCACTCTGGAAAACACGCGGTGCAACGTGCAGTTTGGAAATACATAGTTCCTCCGAACTATTTCAAACATGCACCGGATTTCGGCAAGGGGACGCGCTATCATGGGATTCTTCAATCTCGTACTGGAGCAGATAGTGCGCAGGGCAGGTGTCAACACGGAAGGCACTATCTTCAACAGGTCCGTTCAGCTGGTGGGTTATGCGGACGATATTGACATCATCGGTCGATCACAGCGCTCCGTGATAGAAGCTTTTACGGCGATTGAAGAGCAGGCGAAATCTGTTGGCCTTGTAGTAAATACGGACAAGACAAAATACATGCTATCAACAAACAAACAAACATCTGTCCACCGCCTAGGACAAAACGTCACTATTGATAGCAACAATTTCGAGGTAGTTAAGGAGTTCATCTATCTCGCAGTAAACATGAACTCCACGAATGACACCTTAGTCGATATCCGGCAAAAATTACCCTAGGAAACCGCTGCTACTTCGGTTTGCCAAAACAACTGGGTTCAAAACTCCTAACTCGGAGGACGAAATGTATGCTTTACAAAACCTTTATCCTGCCAGTTCTGCTTTACGGCGCCGAGTGCTGGAAGATAAGCAGGAAGGGAGAGCTGATACTGGGCTCCTTCGAAAGAAAAATTCTTTAGCGGATTTTTGGTCCTGTGTGCGAGGAGGGCGAATGGAGGAGAAGATACAACCGCGAACTCTATGAGCTGTACCAAGATGTGGATGTAGTCCAAAAAGCCACAATACGTCAACTAGACTGGCTCGGCCACATCCTGAATGAACAATAATGCCCCAGCCAAGAGGATCTTCGAATCCCAGCCCCCAGGTTCGAGAAGGCAAGGAAGACCTAACCTCCGTTTCAAAGACCAAGCCATCGCGGATGCCAGAGTGCTTGGTCTGGCCAACTGGAAGCAGCGTGCCCGGGATCGTAGAGGATGGAAGGCTGCTGTGTCTCAGGCAGAGACTCTTCACGGGTCGGGAGCTCGTTAAGTAAGTAAGTTCAGGAGCAATGGAATCCAGGCCAATAGTTTAGTCGTACTCCACCTGGGACTTGTGTAGGCTTAAGCCAGGATAAAATTTTACCAAAACTGGTAGATAACCACAATTGTGATGATAATAACATCGCCCATCTGTTCAAGAAGAAGCCACAGACTCGAGGCAAACCAACGAGTTTTCATTGAAATTTGAAATTGAAATGCAGTCTATTAGAGATACCTTAGTTGGAAGATTGTACAATTTGAATTTATATACTCCCAATGTGAACCCTACGAGGCCTTCGAACGCTCGTTTGGATTTCGAACATTTTTTAAATAACGCTTCGTTTTCGACCGAACGCCGACAAGCACCACCAAAAAAACAACAAACTTCTTCAGTAAGTTAGTTTGTAAAATTGAAAATTGGCAAATTTCAATTGACGGGTCCGAAAATATCAACGATTTTTTTTTTTAAAGTGGAAAATCTTAAGGATCGTTCGCAGTGTAGCTGGGAACATGTACTCCCAAATGTGCATGCCCTTTTACAAGGCCAATAAATAAACCAATTTCAGTTGTTCATAAATACCCGCAGCTATTATGACAAGCTGAGTATTTGCTCATACACAAACTATAACTTGTCTTATCTTATTTTATCTCTGCCTCAATTAATATTTTTTCACATGCAAATATTGTTTATAAACCATTTGGGAATCCTCATTGCTGAAATTCGAATCTCCTTCACCGATGTGAACACAGACACCAATTGTATTTAATATGTACAAAGAAACAAGTTACAGGTGATTGTGATGGTCTAATTGCAATATGCCATAACCTACCCCAAACTTTCATCGAAGCCAACAAATAATAGGTATACCATCAATCTTCTCGATGACAATTCTCCCACCTTTCTTTATCCACCATCGCCACTACCTTTAAATATGAATATATATACATATATCCATTTTTTACTTGCAAGTTGCAAATATAAATTATAACAAAAAATCATTTCATCATCATACACATACATACCAATAGTATTAAATACCAGAAAACATAACCTACCCCAAACTTCAATAAGAGTTCAGAGCAAACAAGTAATATGGCATAAGTCTATTGTCTACCCGATATTATTCCTTCACCTTTCCGCCCTACCGTCAACCACCAACGCTACTGTCATCTTTCTTCTCATATACCTGCGCAAAAACGAAATAACAAGAAAAAGTAATCTGATACAATTTCCAACCAATTTCGGTAATACCATAATTTTATTTTATTTTTACACGCATAGGTGAACAATTATTTGCAATGTAGTCACTACACACACACCTGCAACCATGTATTTATGAAAACAAAACAACGAAACTGGTGTCTTTCTTGCTATATAAAAAGCTATCATTATCCATCCTTTTCTAAGGACAAAGCCAGAGCGACCGAACCATTTCCAAATGTAAACAAACATTAATCTTCATTCTTTTTGGGGAATTGGATGGACATGAATGCGATAGAGTTTTGCAATCCATATAATGGTTTGTGCATTGGCATGTGGAAGGTAACATGCCATGTTAGACCACCAGATGGCGACTTCGTCGATAGTCTTCATGATAGTACTATAGAGTTTATATACAATGTCGTCATATCTCAAATGACCTAATGACCAAATGACCACAAATGACCATGCTGATTTTGAAAGGTAAAAATGACCAAATTGCAAGCAGTGTAATCGGACAATAAGCACGAATGCCAGTATAATGCCCTAACGACCATATGCAATTTATTGATATTTGGTTGTGGCATAAAACTTTAGCGTGGATAGCTATCGCCGCTAAGTCAGTTAGCGGGGATAAACAGTGCTTCCAAAACCCATTTTCTTCGTTTCTGATGAACCGGTGCGATGAATTTTTCCGGAAATGTCAAAGTTTGACATCCCTCCGACCACTAACACATCCCGCCGAATATTTTGTTCGTGATTTTATTGTTATTATTTTTTTCAAACTTCATTATAAAGGTAATTAAATTTAGCAAATCTGTTAAGGTGAAATTGTTTTTCATAATTTTAGAATATGCTTGGCATCAATTTCAATTGGCGGAAGTAAATATTTTTCAATTTCAGGATTTTCAATACAAATTTCTTTACTTCAACTTACAGCTTTGTCACGGTGCATGTCATAGGTGCATGTGTGCTGCCAAGTTTTTTTTGATGAATTCTTAAGCGGCGATGGTCGTTTTCTAATGCCATCCCTATATCCGCGTGCAAAGAAACACGGCTTATATCCGCGAGCAAAGAAACACGGCTATTATAATGTGATTGTTTTCAAAAAATAAAAGTGAAAAAGTGAGAATCGCGTAGTTGTGGCAAAAAATGTTTTTGTTGCGAATATCTCGTAATAATTTTATATCAATGTGAATTATATCAAAAACAAATTTCCAGAACTAAAAAGGAGTATCCAAACACTATTTTGGAATACACAAAAGATAACAATACATTAAGATTCTGTACAAAAAATAAAAGTGAAACCGTGACAATCGCCTTGTGGCAAAAATATATTTCTGTTTCGAAGCAACTTTTTACTTTAACTTACTTTCTCACATTTTTTTTCTCTATAAGCTGGAACTTTTTATACACTTAATTACCAATCACAATGATTATTCATTTCATTCAGCTGTTTGTTTGTTTTTTTTTTTTGCTCTTTTGACACTGACATTGTTTTCATTCAATTTGCTTTTGACGTTTAACGTTTAAGAAAGGGATGCGGCACTTCAGAAAGAGATAGCTTGGTGAAAAGGTCTATTGGATTGAAAATCAGCATGTAAACGTAAATGGAAAGATCGAGAGATCGAGTGAGAGTGTGTGTGCGTGCGCTCTTTGTTTTCCTTGTGATGTTCATTTCACTGGGATTTTTATCGCCACTAACACAAATCTATCCAAAATACTTATTCAGTAGGAGTTGTGGAACTGAATTCTACTTTAATTCAATCTCTCAATTCGGTGAGAGCGAAAACCCGCCTCGAAAACCAATTCAGTTTCAATTCGATCTTTCGATTCGGTCATGTAAACGTACTAAAAGTTGAAGTGCAAATCCCACCAACCTTGAGGCGATGTTTTCAGTTTTCCCAACATACAAATGTGTGGCGTTCAGCAATCCGACTGGTGAAAAGTACATAGCTAGTGATGGATGTCAAACGAAACCTGGAACTCTTTTGAATTAGAGGTACTCAATTGTTTCAACGTTCGCTTGTTGGGTTTCTTTGCTTTAAGAGCAAGAGTCGATAAACAGTCCAATCCGATAGAAGAATTTTTAGAGATTCCGGCTGTCAGGATCAACCATCTGTGTCTTACCTCATCCAAGAGATTGCACAAAAAGGGGCAGAAACAATACTCTTGGCAGCAAATAATTCACCAATCCACACCTATGGAGGAAACACTCTCACGCTATACCTCCAACTCCGGCGAGAATTAACGTGTTTTCTTTATTGCAGATGTTAAAACAGTAATAATTGGAGTAGACTTGCTCGCAAATTACGGACTCATCATTGATTTGAAAGTCAGACGTATGACATCCGACCAAATGACATCATCAATCCTAACTCGTCCCTACACGTTTTTTTTTAAATGGGTTTTATTGGCAAGATATACGAGTACCTACACTGGAACCTTAATTTCGATTTCAACGTTGCGAATTCGATGTTCCTTTGAAAATACTGAGAACTTTGCAACACCGTTATAAATTTTCCAAGTTTCGAATGTCTATAGCTTGGTGGTATTTCTCTTTATTTTGTATTTTGAAAGAATTTTCTCTCTTAGCTGTTTTCAACGTGTTGCTGTGGCTACCATAATAAGCCGTCTCAACTGACGGTAAATTCAAAGCAGAGAGCAGAAGAAAAAAAGCAAAAGTAGAGCAGGTGCCAAATTTCGTTTCATTTTCATGGAAAGCATCTCGACACCCCCCCTCTTGAGATTTAAGCATACGAGAAAGAGCGAGAACAGCATGCTTTCTCTCGCAAACTATAGAAATATAGTTGCAATAATGGTCTCCACTTGAAATAATGACAGCATGCATTATCCTATACTATCAATTTATCGCTGTCACACGCGGTTACAGCAACAAAACCATTAGAATTAATAAGAAAAAATCCAAAAGTGCATTTTTACTAAACTGTAATAGAATTATTATATTTACTACAACTTAATTAGATCGATTTGTTTTATGAACGTAGGATAACACAAAATTAATAAATATTATGCATGAACGGCCCAGACAGT
The DNA here is from genome assembly GCA_949715645.1 of Portevinia maculata. Lineage (NCBI taxonomy): Eukaryota > Metazoa > Arthropoda > Insecta > Diptera > Syrphidae > Portevinia > Portevinia maculata. Next base: position 143,768,306 of record OX454526.1, read on the forward strand.
GTGGAAGGGGAGTGAGAAGCTTCTCTTGACAATTGATACTTTTCGATGTTTGTCAGACGTTCGCAAGAGGTGGAGCAGTGAAAAAAACTCTAGATGTTACTTGGCCCCGGCGGGATTTGAATCGTCTAGCACACTAAACACTGAGCCGCTGCACCCACGTAGGATAACGAAGAAGTAATATAATTAAATAAACATCTGAAGTTGAAATTTAACAGTAAATATTGTTTTTTTACATTAAATCGAATTTCCTACAAAATTGTCCTTCTCTCCTTTTTCCACGAGACTCTTTAACACGTAGGCACTACACTACAAAGGAAAAAGGGGCGCACAACTTAATATATAGCTCGATCTTTTAATTTTCGATTACACGCTGATTGTCTGCGTTTACACGGTAACTATCATCTAAAAAGGATGTATAAGAAACCACAATTTTATACCAGTTATTTGTTAAGTTGAAATGGTATACAATTTTACATCAACCAAAATGTCTACACAAACATACCGAAAACCGCCATTGCTGTGCTTGTGGCGTCTTCATGAAATTTTCTATACTTTTACTCTCCTCTCTCCGCTTAAGAAAATTTATCGATTAGTTAAACTTGGCGGGCGGAAGTGTTTCTTTCTAAAACATAAATACCTATAAAATTTTAAACGCTTTAAACTAATAATAAGCATGGGGCGTGTGCACAAGAAAAAAATAGCACAATATAACAGGGAAAACGGCGAAGGTAAAGATGGGCTTGATAATTCGACAAATGGCGATGAAAAGTCTAGCGATCGTTCAAGGGGAGAATCTGATGCCGAGGAATCGATCGCATCGTCAAAGAAACGGACCCCGAAAAGCACCCCGGTGGTAGATGATACGATGGACGACGATGAGGAGCAAATCGATGATATTGACCGAAGTGATAAGAAAAATGATAGCGACCAAGATGAAAAACTGGATGAGGATGAGGCTGAAGTAAACAAATCCACTCCAGTTGGCAAAAAAAGTGCTCAAAAACGAAAAACAACATCGCGGTCGAAAGCTGAAGGTGAAGATGACGGTGCTGATGCGAATGGCGCGTCTCCAGCTAAAAAGAGCGCCGCAAAGAATGCCGGTAAAAAAGGCAAAGCCAAGCCAAAGTCTAAAAAACAAATGGCTGAAACTGATGAAGATGATGATGATGATGGCGATGAAGAAGAAGAAGAACAGGAATATGAGGTACATAATTGCTTTTAAATAATATTGAATTAATAAGTGTAATCAAAGAGCAATTTAGGTTGTGAAAAGTGGAGCCAAGTTTTTAGTTACAAACATTTTTCGTAAATGCTATTAACTGTATTTATTTATGCCAACATGTAACAACCTTTTTATATTGAAAGGGTAGGGTCTACTTGTATTTTATTTAAGATTTTCCTAAAATGTTCAAAACTATATATACATATGTACGCGTAAACAACTTTCACAAAATGGCAGTGCATTCCAATATGAATCTTATGTTCTGTTGAGGAATTGCAACACGACAATTTGAAATGTGCTGATAGGGGCTATACAAAATGGTGGACGGACACGAATTTCATTCGTTTTGTACTTGAAATTTGTTCTGCAGGATCAATACGAGGTCACACTGAGTCGATGACGTAAAATTCTATTTATAGGTGCCATGAAACTGCTTTAAATGCGTTACATATAAATTAAATTAAATTTAACAAGACAGTTAATTGCAATAAAAGTATTCCTAACTACAGAGTATGGTATGAACTGTTAGATAACTAATTTGTTATTTCATACGATGAAGTAGCTAAATTTTCGAAGAAGGTAGTCAATTGAAATCAAAGTTTTCAACCGACACGATTGACGTAAAAACACTTTGTTAATAACCGACGTAGCTTAAACTCAATTCCAAACTCCCTGTTGTGATGAAAAGAGCAGTGATACATTACCTATTTTTTGTTGCAAATGCTTGATCATTGTAATATATATCATTGCTAATAACCGACGTAGCTTAAACTCAATTCCAAACTCCCTGTTATGATAAAAAGAGCAGTGACACATTACCTATTTTTTGTTGCAAATGCTTGATCATTGTAATTATGAACTTTATGTTCCTGATGAAAATAGATGTCATCAACGTCATTGTAATAAAAAAAACAACAAATATCAGACTATTTTCTCTTCTTCTTCAACGGCGAGCCTATGATTTCCTTGATATGTTAAAGGTGGCATTGGTTGTTTACCATCTTCTTTATTAATGCCGGTGAGCTATTATCAGGAATAAAGGCATCATAACCCTCCCACTTAACAGCATTGTTGCTGTTTCGACCTCAGAAAATAGCGGCAGGCCTTCCATTCGTCGCTGAGGCCCAGGAGTTTTTAGGCCTGCCTCTTTAGCGGTTGTATGGAAAAGTTGATTGATATTGCTTTTTTGACAGAGTTGTTGGATCTCTCCTTTGAACATGACAGTAACAACTGAGCCGGTCACGATCCATTTTTTTCGAGATAGATTCTTTGTTGGATCTTGGAACTCTTTATTCGATCAATCTCTGTGACTGTTGCTGTCTTGCAAAGTATCTTCATCTCAACTATCCTACTTCGTGAACATTATGTGAGTGCCGGGCGCACAACTGCCGCGTAGAGAGTTCCTTTCGGCTTAGGTGACCTTTTTTCAGTCACAGAAGATGATCGAGTTTTCCCGCCACTTCATCTACCTTACACCGCGTCTCCACGAGTCTGAATTATGTCAGACCTCTTGTCCGCCCTATTTGCATTGCTTTGGTTGGGCAAATTTTGTTATGACATTTCATTTCACAAGATGTCATCAACTAAGAAACAAGTGAAGGTGGCTCTCGCTCGACCTAGAAAAATTAGAAAACCAGATGTTAGCCGAAAACAAAAGAAAGCACAGATTGTGGGTGAATCCGTTTCTTCAGTAGCGAGAGCTACACGATTTGGAAGCGCATTTGTTAAAAGATGTTTTATGGGACAACGCATCGGATTACAAAAACTTTTGCCGAATGTCAATAGACAACTTTGAATATCTTCTGGCACTAGTAAGGCTTAAATGGATCTAAGCTTACTACGCAGGAACTAAGCGGATATAAAATGGCAACCAGAATTCGCGATAACGTTAGAAAATTTTGCGTTACTGACGGGGATGTTCCCTATCAGTGGTTAAAAATAAAAAAAAGTGCTATTAACATTACATAAATATATTTTATTATAAATTACATCACATTCGTGTTTTGAATCCATTTTATAAATTTCTAGTAGGTACATATAACTTGATAAACTTCACTGAAGCCAGTTTTAATAGAGCATAAACATTATACATAATATGAAAAAAACCCAATTAAACATCGTCGCAATCAAATATTTCTGAATTGATAATTGCACAATGCAAAATATCGTTACTTTGTAACGAAATAGACGCAGAAGATGCGTACGTTTGTTGCTTTTTGTTTAAAGAGCGAATTATGTGGCGAGAAAGTGTTTGCTGTAAATCAGCCATTGCAGCAGTGGCTTCGATTGGCGATAAGTCCTTTAACTGGCTTGCGATACTTCTGCCGAAGTCTGTAAATTTATCCTGTTCATCTGTTGATAAGTGTTTTTTTTTTGTAAAGGTTTAATTGTTTATTTTTATTTATTACCTGGTTCAGGCACTTGGCTTGTGCTATTAATAATAGCATTAATTGCATCCTCATATTTTGATGTAACATTAAGTTCTCGGCTTTTGCGCTTTGCGGAAGAAGTTGATGGCAACAATAAATCCTCGTTGTCATCATATTCATCGTCCTCCCTTGCTTCAGAAGCTCGCTCCAAAGTGTCATCCTAATAATATAACTTGAATTAAAATTATTTATTTTTTTCAGATATTTCTTACCAGAACATAATTGATCTTCGTTTTTCGCAAAACAATCACATCATCCAGGAACGAAAACGCATCAAAATAGAAAAGATGCGGCTGATACACTTCATCAGTCCCAGCTCCAGACGTCTTCGATTGGTCTACTCTTTTTTTTCCGCTACATAAGCGAAGCGCAAGGACTTCACCTTATTCTTCACATCCTTCACGTCCACTCCGAATCGCCTGGAAATTTCTTCCCAAGCCTTTTTTTTAAATCGACCCTTTTATAAATCGGGCTTTTGTAATTCCACAATTGCTCACTATGTTGGTACATATTTATTAAATTTAAGGTATCACTTTGCGAAAGTCGAAAATCAGCCATAATTGTATCCGCGCACTTGTATTCCCGAGAATTACCAAAACAAAATAATTTTTTTGCTGTCAAACGCTGGTATAGACTTCAAATGTCAAATTTCAGTCAGAAGATCAGTTTGCAGAGATGGCAGGAAAAAAAGTCAGACTGATAAGTCTAGATTTCTGTCATGTCCACAAAATCGCCCATACAGGGCCTAAAACGTAGCTTCTCCAACCACTTTCTTGTGCGAAGTGGAAGGGTCCTACAATTTTAACCCGAATTCGAAGGGCAAATTTGAGAAGTTTCTCATGACAATTGATAGGTTAGGTTAGGTTATAGTTGCAGTCCGCAGAGGCCGACACACTTAGACAAATGAAAAGGTCCATCGTGATACCACACGGATATATCTTCCTACTCGTAGAACCAGTTTTGATGTGTGTGCGTGTTTGTGTGGTTCGTAAAATGAAAATAAACCTTTTTTTTCTATTGTTCAACACTTCAGTTTTATTCGACTGTCTGGTTACAGATCTTTTACTTATCTTCTTCTTAACTATCTTAATTTCTACTTCTTATAGTAAATAATCTATATCCGCTTTACCATAATCTATTTCCGCTATACCCAGGTGTTATTCTTACATTTTGTCAACTCATCATACCTCACTTGGATATGTTATGCAAGTCACCGGTGCGATGTGATGATGCATGCGTAATTGTAAGAAGAACACCTGTGTAGCGGAAATGAATGGGAACAATTAATGGGATCACATGCCAAGTATTTGGTGTATGCACAACAGTTGGTGCTTTTGATGAAGCTTGGCAGACTTTTGATGTCGATGTTAATGAGATCGTTAAGATCATTGTAAAAGAAAGATGCTAAATAAAGTTTTCGTCTTTGAGAGAGAGCAGGGCATGTGCAGAGAAGGAGAATAGTCTTCTCCTCCCCCTCGTCCATGCAGCTTCTGCAGAAGTCATTTGTATAGACGCCAAGCCTAACAATTTCAACTGATTCGTCCTTGATCACTATCCTACTATTAGACAACCCATTGATAAATATGCACTTCGTCTTGCTTATATTTAAGCTTAATTTGTTCATCTGAAACCATTTATGCAGTTCTTTTAAATCACTGTTTATCTGTTCGATACATTCTTCTAAATTATTACACGAAACATATAAGAGACTATCGTCAGCGAAAAGTTGTAATCGTGAGCACTTGACAACTTTTGGCATTTCATTAATATATATTATAAAAAGCAACGCCCCCAGAACCGATCCCAAGACTACATTTATTGTCTCCGAGACTGCATCATCTACTCTTGTCCTCTGTGTGCGTCCTTGCAAATATGACTCGAACCACCTTAATTCATTTTCTTTAATTCCATATTTATTGAGCTTATCAATTAGGATGTCCCTGTCAATTATTGTCTCAAATGCTCGTCTCAGGTCGATAAAGACTGCCGCAATTTTATTTTTTGAGTGAACTTCATTTTTCCACCCCGCCAAGATGAGATTTATTAGCGTCTCACAGCTATGTCTACCTCTAAACTCCGATTGGCACTCCGCGAATAGATGATTTTCCTCCATATATTTTTGAAGCTGCTGCTGCACAATTTTCTCCCAGATTTTCGCTTCGTTGAACAGCATATTGATTGGGCGAAAGTCTGCAGGTTTCTTAGGATTCTTTAATTTTTCTATTGGAACAACTATAGACTCTTTCCATGTTTCTGTTAAATTCCATCTGCCATTGACTTATTTATAATTCGGCACAATTTCGGACCAATACTGCCCATAACATCACTAAGCATTTTCACACTTAACATATTAGGGTCTTTTTTATTTTTCATATTTTTTACGCTCATTTATTGTTATTTCTTTAAATTTAAAAGTTTTGTTGACTGGCTGAATTACGTTCACATATTGAATACTGGGAATAGCATTATTTAATTCACACACACTGTTGACAAAGAAAACATAAAATTTGCTAGACAACGTTTTACAATCGCTTGGTGAACGACATTTTCAAAAAAAAAACGCCTTTTATTGTCCTTTTTTGTTTATGTAACACAAGTGTTTTTATAGCTCTCCACATCGATTTTTGATCTCTAGCTGATTGAATTTTTTGTGAAACATGTTCACTTTTTGCCCTATCAAGTGCTGATTTAAAATTGTTCCTAGCTAACCTGTAGTTTTGCCAGTCATTTTGGGAATTTGACCATACCGCCATTCTATATTTATGTAGTTTGTCCCTTTTCATTGACCTAAGCATGTTATTAAACCACTGATTTTAAATGTCCAGCGGTTGGCAAAAGTAATTTGTTTGATTTCTGATGTGATGTCGTTTTCAAAATTTGTAGCGGAGCCAAGGTAAACAAAGTCCCTAACTACCTCAAAGATGTTGCTGTCTATCGTGATGTTCTGTCCGATTCGTCGATGTTGTGTGTCCCTTCTTGTGACAGCATATACTTAGTTTTGCCCTCATTCACCACTAAACTCATTTTCGCTTCTGTGCTAATACTTGCAAACGCACCTGTGTTCTCCCAATGATGTCAATGTCGCCAGCGTATGCAAGTGGTAGCACAGACTTTTCTAAAATTGTGCCCCTGGTGTTGGCTGTTGAGTTTCGCACAATTGATATTGAAGGAGTCACATGACAGCGCACCACCTTCCTTTTTTGACATCAAAGGTCTCGGATTCTGAGATTGTTACCGACCTTTATGGAGCAGCGAGAGTTCTCCATCGACATTCTGCACAATCTGACAAATTTGCCGGGGATGCTAAAACTAGACATGACTCTATATAGCTCGTCTCTATAAATGCTGTCATAGGCAGCCTTAAAATCGATGAAAAGATGGTCGATTTGGATTTCTTGGGCTTTCTCCAGAATCTGCCGTAGTGTGAATATTTGATTGGTCGTGGACCAACCGGGCCTAAAACCGCACTGGTAGGGACCAATCAGTTCGTTGACGAACGGCTTCAGGCATTCACACAGTACAGCAGATAGGATCTTATATGCAACGATCAGGAGACTGATGCCTCTATAATTGGCGCAGTTTAGAGGGTCTCCTTTCTTGTGGATCGGGCAAACAATGCTGAGGCTCCATTTATACTTTCTTCTGACCAAATCTTGGAGACGAATTGGTGTATGCTCTCCACTAAGTCATCTCCCGCTGCCTTAAAAAGCTCCGCACTTAAGCCGTCCGGTCCAGCAGCCTTGTTGGACTTAAGCTTGGATATTGCTATCCTCACTTCATCATGGTCATGTGGGCGGAAGTTTTGGCTTTCATCGAATGGTTCGTTCTGCCTGACAATGGCACTTGTGTCGTTTTCGCCGTTCAACAGTCTGCAGAAATGGTTTTTTCATGTCCTCAGCATAATCACCATGCATTAAGTTTTGTTAACATTTATTTCGAGTTTATTTAACTGTAACCATGTACACAGGTTGAGCAAATCTTTATTAATGTAGCCTATCAGTTCACACATATTTACCGCTTAGGAACATCATTATCGGCAAACAGTTTTTTTTCGACGTTGTTAAAACTTTGCAGATATCATTAATGGAACTGTAAGAGGCCAAGTATAGTTCCTTGCGGTACACAAAGGCATGTATTAATCGCGTTAGATGTTGAATTATTCCCACAGGTCTTTTAGTCAATTAGTATGACGCCATAGTTTCGCAACTTATTTAGAAGCCTATTACGAATTACGATCGACTGTTTCAAATGCTATTTGAAAGTCCAAAAATTGTGCGAATATTTCTCTGCCACTATGGCTTTCTTCCTTCAGAGTCAATATCTGACAATTTAATGCAGTTTGACATAAGTCGTTATGTCGAAATCCCGATTGATTTTCTTTTAATAATAATTTACCATTACAGACATACATATTTATAAAATTGATTGTACTCGCACTTTTCAAAAATTTTTTCTAATATTCACCCATGTTCTGCATTTCTATCGAAATCGAATTCAATTCACTTTTCAATTTCACTCGGAATGAAATTTGGTGTTATGCATTTCGATCGTTTTAGTTTTTTTCGAATTCACTTTCGAACTTTCAAAATCCTAAACAAACACAATGTTTGCATTTAAGTCAACATGGATGCAATAGTTTTAGCAATTTTCAATGAAAAAATGCTAGATTCGCACTTAAACAATTCGTAATAATTCCCTACAGATTTGCTCCAATTCACAATATTCATTACGATCGGAATGTAGAACTCACTGCAAATTCACAAAAAGAGGAATGCAGAACATGGGCCATTGGCTTCCTATTAATAGGTCTAAACTTTTCACAGTCATTTGTGTCCGCCTCTTCAGGTATTGGGATAACCTTAAGGAATCCACATTGAAAATAGTCAATTATCAATTGTCGATTGACACTCGCAATAGGGGTGTCATTATCTATTTGTAATATAATTGGGCCTATTATTCTTTCGATATAATAGTATATCAAGGAAAATGTTAATATTTAGATTCAACAAATACGAGATTCAAGAGGATGTAGTTTCCAGGCTGAACGATGATTTATTCGCAATTAACCAATGGTCGTTTCGCAATTGTCTGGCCCTCACCCAGCGAAATTCCAGATCATTTTAATATCCAAGAAACTCCTCTACGTCAAACTAGTGCCGCCAATTCATCTTAAGGATACATATCTACAGTTTGCAGAGACTGTAACCAACTTGGGTTTTAAGATTAACCGCTCTCTATCCCCAGTAAGCGACATTAACTACACTGTGGGACCAATTTACGGTGGTGTACGTAAGCTTTAGTAATTCTCAAGTTTTACACCCGTAATTACTGGATGTGCGGTCTAGTAGACTTAGTAGCATAACCTCTGCGGACGATTTTGTGATTTGTTCACTCAAAGAATAGCATAATCATTTGGAGTTGCAAAAATTTAATTTTATCATTTTTTTCAACAACAACAGAATTTTTTTTGGTTAACTTTGCTTTGGTGATAAGGAATGAACGTCTTATGTACTTGGTTGCCTTTAATATGTATTTGATTGGTTTGACTTATTTAATAAAGAGTTAACAGCAGAAGAACCCATCCCACGTTTTAACTTAACATTAGCGTTAACAGCTAATTCAAACTGTTTCTGGCGACAAATTTCGCAATGAATTTTTTGACCTGTTGCCTACGGTGGAACTGCGTTGGTTTGACGGAACGGAGTGCATGTTTTCGGTCAACCACAGACTCTAGCCAGTTCGCTAGATCGATCTTTGCCGGCTATGCCCCTACGGTGGAACACTGCGTTGGTTTGACGGAATGGAGTGTATGTTTTCGGTCAACTGCAGACTCTTGCCAGTTCGCTAGATCGCTCTTTGCCGGTTATGCCGCTGCGTCTAGGGTTCTACTTTATTTTGCAAGCCCAGAGTCTTAGATCTTTAGCGACGGGTAAACTGAGATTTTATTTCAGTTGCAGATCCTGCTTCCACTTCGAAGAACATGAGACAAAATGTAGCGCGACCGGCTCAGCTGGTACTATCAGGTTGAAAGGAGACGCCTTGCCTACTTTCTCCAAAAAGGCAATATGTATTTTGTATTTGTATTTTGTATTTTATTTATAATTCATGTTAACACATAGATACAATGCAATCTTTTAAGTGTGTTACAGTATTGACATGTTTGTATCAATAAATGTTCCTATAAAATTTCTAAAGAGAGGCAGGCATTAAAACTCCTGCATTACGTAAATGCAACAACAAAACCACCTTTTTGATTGGCCTTCGCACGAAAAAAAACAAGGGCGGTACCAACAATAAATTTAATATAAAGCTTAAATTTGTAGTCCCTTTCACTCCTATGCAATGAACGGGACACTTATATAAACTCGACATTAAATTCGTTATTGGTAAACCCAAAGTGTATCATAATTAATAATGCTTCGTTTCGCGTACTCCCTGATGTCCTTGTTGATGTGCAAATAGAACTTGTAAAAAAGTTAAATATCTTGGCATCCTTCCAGGCAATAAACTAATGGTATGTGAACATATTGAGTATCTTTGTAAAAAAAAATCATAAAGTTGGTAGGAGAATAAAGCCAAATATATTACAGACCTCTGCCGTTAAAGCATATATGTAATGTGAGGAGTTCTGTAGTAGCATTTTATTTGCCTGTCCACAGTACGAAAAAATGACACTGGACGTCTTGCAAAATAAAGCAATGCGAATAGTTCTAAATTGATAGACACAACGCAATTACTTTCATGATTTCTACACTAAGCTGGTTATGTGTGAATAAACAACTCTTCTTGAGCACCATGGTTCTTATCTATAACATCAAAAACGGAACGATTCAAACCTATCATCGTGCTTTTTGTGACAGCTGTAATAAATGTCGCACTGTTGTCGTTTTTGCATACCCGACCCTATCTATCGTATCTCCTGTATCGCGGTAATATCTGCGTTATACCGCGCGAGGAAAGATTAAAATTTTTAAGCAGCACAAGGAGTGTACGTACGTTCCAGGTGCATACTCTCAGTTTATAGCCCGTTGACTTTCCGGGAAGGGAAGTTACACAAACTGGAGGGCCAGTTCCCGCATACCTTCTGGAAGAAGTGTCGGTACTCCGATTTTTGTTTAATAATTTGCTTACGCTAAAGGTTTTTTTTTGTCTGTTGTTACAGTACGCTTATAGCGCTAAGAACACAGCGTAAGCATTTTGTGTTTAGCAGCACCTGGCAATATATTCCGATTCGGAAATATGACCGCTGCCGTTGACCCATTAAGGGATAGCCATGACCAGTACACGGTGGTTACCACTTACGGGTAAAATAAGCACAATTGATGTGTAGTCTCAGTTACGGCTACTGTGTATCGCCAGAGTTTGATGCCTATCAATGCTTACCCTGATTCTACAACACCCAACCATCAGACAGTTTAGTTATTTGAATGTAATCTTATCATCATAATGGTACGATTGGCCACGAAATCTCGTAGAACACAATCTCTACTACGAAATCTCGATTACAAATTTTCCAAAACTAGATTCTCGAAAATCATCTAAAAATAATAATAAAATAAATACTTCATTTTTTTAATTACATACTTACAATTGAAGAGACCAAACCTCTTAAAAGAAATACTAATTCATCCAAGAACAATTTCGTTTACATATTTTTAAAATTGAACAGAAGAAAAATGTTTTCGTCCTTACAAGAACGATTTGATCACACGTTTTAGTTTGTGCGAAATAAAAATGGGGGTTGCGTTAAGGTTTTGCATAATATTAAAACTTTCTTTGTCGTGGAAAGGAGAAATGAATGCATAGTCTTAGGCGGTTCTATAAGGGTAAGTGTTTGTTGTCTGGCAAGCGCAATAGACACTATAAATTAAGCGCCCAATTCGAAATATGATGCCCATTTAGGAGCATCATTTTTGCTCGGTGGCCCGATTCGCAGGATCTAAAAATGTCAACTTTATTTGTGCAGGGTCTAGCCCGCTAAGGGTAAGTGCTTTGCATTTACTCGCATCATTTTGGACCTGGATGGGTCGCTTCGCTGGGTAAAACTCTGGGCATCTTTTCAGCTAATACGCCGGCCGGACTTCGGCCTCACATTCAGGTGTTCAGGGCGCCGCTTCGCATTTAGTTCTCTAATATACAATCAAGTGCAGCAATACCTCGATTTACGTCAATTCGACTTACGTCGCCAAAAAAATAAGGAAACTATCTCTCTTTATTTCGCAATTCAAACGATTAACTTTTTTTCAAATTTTTTTAACGGTCAACTCTTGTTGACACCTTTTATTTTTTTAATTACGACAGATATACAAAACCAACAAAGTTAATACTTTATACCTACTCTTCTTGTTTTACTAACACTGTTTCGATTTACATCAGGACTGATGGAACAAATAAGCAACGTGTATCGAAGTACATATTCCTGTATTCAATTTTCCATTGCAATGGTAGAAAACAAAAATATATCTTTCAGAGACTTCAATCTTATTAGGTAAAAAAAAACTTTAAATTCTCGAGATTTTAACACCATTTTTTTTTTTGAGATTTTGTTCATGGTTTCCAAACGGCGATATCATTACCTGATCATGATTGTCCATCGTATCTGTTCCGCTATCCTAATGTAGCGGTTAAACTGAAATTCTACATCAATTATAAGTTTTTCAACTTTTTAAGTATGTAGTTCTAAATTTGCGTATTCCTACAGGTTAAGGATGTAATCGATCGTAAAGTTGAAAAAGGCTTGGTTTACTATCTTATCAGATGGAAAGGCTATGGGCCAAACGATGACACTTGGGAAGAAGAACGCACACTATCATGTCAAGATCTAATTGACAAATTCAACAAAAAAGTATATTCCACACGCATTCCAAATTGCAAATCCTTTCCAAATCAGTTTTTTGTTTCCTCAGAAAAAGACTACTAATTCACCTAAAGCCAAGCCAGCATCCAAAAAAGCTTCAGCTAAAACTGCAAAGAAACATGGTGAGGATCCCGAAAAAGAATGGGAGGTTGACAAAATAATTGACTTTTCGGATGAAAAGAAAGGTCGCCTATTCCGTATTCGTTGGAAGGGGTATACTGCTAAATTCGACACGTGGGAACCCGAAGAGCATTTGAATTGCCAAGAACTTATTCAGAAATTCCTAAAGAAAGTAGACTCCCAAAAGGATATTTCATTTAAAGAGCTGCGAGAAGAACCCAAGAAGACAAAGCGATTGGTATCAGAGGGATTCCTGAAGGCAGAAAGAGGAGCTCGAAAATCCAAACGCGGAACTGGAAAACAGAGGTAAGCTAGGAAAGCCGCTTTCCAGTTATGTAATAATGTTTTTTTTTTTTTAGGATACAATATGCGGATAGCGATTGAATTGACATTTGAATTCAGGCTTTACTTAGATTTAAGTATTGCGCAAGTTTAATTAAAATGCAATGGTATCGGAGAAAATATAAAATAAATTAACACTTTCTGTAGTTTTCACAAAAATTTATGTCGTATCATTGAAACGTACAGTTATAAGAACATAAAAATTGGAACAAACTTTTGATGTTCAGAATTTGTTTTCTTTTAATTTAACAAAATCTCAACAATAAGTTCCGGAAATTATCTAGTTCAAAGTGGGTTGAAGACCAAATCCGGGACCTTTTGGCTCTTCGGTTAATGATGTAAGATTTCCTTTTGGCTCTGAAGCGAAACGTCCGTTCCTGGGGCCTGGTTTGGATATCCTTCCAGCCTTGCAATCTTCGAGGATACTCTCCATATCTTTGACTGTTAAGTCTTCCTGGAATATAAAGATGTAAATGGTCAGACAAGTATTATTAGTAATCTTTGTTGTGAACAAATATTTATTTTAATAAATTAACAAATAAATTTATACAGAAAAGAATTTCAGCAAATATGTAAAGAAACATCTTGGTTATTTCGCACAACAAGGCATTCATGCATCGTCGTAAAACCTTGGAAAACGTCGAAAGTTTATGACGTGGTAAATGAACTGTCAAAATTTGTGTGGATATTTTTTTTTTACAATAAGGTGTTAATTGTTCGACACGAATTTAGTGTGCAAATCAAGATGGTTAACAAAGGCGCGAATCCAACAGCTGATTCACCGTATTGCGAGTGTCAATTATAAATTGAGTAATTTCAATGTGTGCTATTGTGAACGGAAGATTTTCATTTATATTTTTGTCAAACGGTTTTTTTTAGTAGACTGCTGTTGACAAAAACGGAATCGTTCGTTTACAATAGCGCACATTGAAAATAGTCAATAATTGACATTCGCTATAGGGGTGACTATAATGGACCATCATTTACGCATGCAAGGGGTGTTCATGAAACGTTTGCCATAAACTTACAACGTTGCATGAATGCCCTTAATGTGATTTATAGTTTGTGCAAAATGCAAAGCATATGAAAGCGAAAATTTCTATCGTGTAACACTAACCTGGCAAAGTTTAAAACAATTTAATGTAAATGCCTACACATTTCGTTGTCAAAATAGTTTAAATTGCTGCGATTAAATAAAATAAAAATAAATACTGTAACAAAAACAGTGGAATTAAGCACCTTCTATTAGAAAGTAGCTACTTGAGAGCAGCATTTAGAACAGTTTGAATTCCATGGACAACGAAAAAGTCTTGCTTATAAATTTTTTTATGTGCCGTAGAGCACACGACGAATTACAAGCGATAATGGATAGTAGTGAAAAAAGAGAAAAGGGCGAAATACTGAATAAGAGATTTGATTGTTTAACGAAGGAAATACTAAATAAAATATTTGATTGCTTATTGCGTTGATATAAAAGTGAATTACTAGAATAATAATCGAAAACAAAGACAATTGATAGAGAACTAAAGGTACGATTACACGGTCATTTTTTCGAGTCATTTAACTGACGCTGTGACGTCAGGAAAAATGTCGCATTAAAGAGACATTCCTGCCAATCAATACACCAAAATATATGTACTATTTGGAAACTGGGCTTCCGACAATGTTTATATCGACGGTAAAACTAAATGGGGATTACATTATTAGAGTGTTACAGATGGATGAGCACAGGCTTCCAAAGAGAATCCTATAGTTTGCAGTGCAGCAAAAGACACTTCGTCAAGGATTGAAATCGGATAGCTGCGGACTGTGGCATAGCTCTCAATTTGTCGGAAGCAAATGCAGACGCTTGGAAAAAGTCCGTGTATGAAGTAATTGCTGTCACTGATGAGAACGAAGGGTATGCGTTCTTAGGAAAAGCACGTTCATCCACGGATGTGTAATCTGAATCTCAAAGAAAGAAATTATTTTAACAGTATGTAGTCACAACAGAAATATTATTAGAACTATCTTTAAAGTAAGAGAAGAACTGATGAAGCCACATCGAAGTAAGGGATCTGATATCTGCATGCTTTGCAATCTTCGAGAAAATGAAGACGTAATGCAATTAATTGGCGTTTGTCCAATACTGGTGGAGATAAGGCGGGTCTACTTCGGCAAAAATACTTTGCAATGGGAAGAGGTTGCTAACTACCTGAATGGAATGAACTGGCTTGTGCTCTATGAATACTGGAAGCTCTATCCTACAGGAGGAGAATCATCAATGAATTTAATTTTGCGATTTTGCTCAATAATTTGTCTTAACAAACTCAAGGTCTATCAAAATATTCCGATTTAACTAATCTAAAAGTCAAATAAGGTGTAACATATCCAAAAAAGAAAAAAAGATCAATTTTCGTTTTAACTAAACTAAAAGTCCACTCAATTACAAAAAAAAAAAAATGTAAAAAAAACCTGTTAATTTTTATCTTTTTCACTATATCACTATTCACTAGTTTCAAAATTATTACTAGGAAACTGTGCCAATCTCTATAATGTAATGAAGCTTTTTTACTGCAGAAATGTAAAACTAAATCTAATATAATATTAATATATCTTAAACGAATTTAAAAATGATTTTGCCACTCGGGCAGACGACAGATAATTGTCATGTCCTTTATAATAAATTATTCAAGAATTTGTAAAATTGGAAATTGTGCGTACAAATGTAAATTGAATAAAAATAATCTAATCTAAAAAAAAAATCAAGCTACGATCACACGAAATGACTATCATCGTCATTTTTGTCCCAAAATCAAATGACGTACACTGCGAGTCATTTAGAATTTTCCGTTGGGATGTCCTTAAATGAAGAGCAAAAAAATGACGATCACACGGTAATGACTTGCCTCATCAAAATGACAAATGACACCTGACCTATTGACCAATGAGAAAATGATAGCTTCTGTCATTTAGTGTTTTTTCTCTCATCTAAATAAAAGATGTCAAAAAGAACTTTTGCGAAGATGGTGGAAATTGCGGAGACGACGTATTTCGCAGCGTGTGTGCTGGAAAGCAGTGAAGTCGACCTTGAAAAGAAGTGTTTGAGCCGTCGCGACAGTGGATTTTGTGCTGGATTACTGCTCGAATAGCGCGAAGAAGAATCTAAACTATATCGCAATATCCTTCGTATGTCAGCCAATCAATTCGATTATTTGTTGAGGTTGGTGAAGCCACACATCGGAAAAACAGAACACAAATATGCGAGAGAGCGTTTCAGCGGAAGCACGACTGGTGATAACGTTCAACACAATTATACCGTGCGATTTCTAATAACAATTTGGAAAAATATCATTTTTCCAGGTTTGAAGACCTTTTTTGTTGTTGCAAGGACCTCTCAGTAAAATAACGTTTAACACATTTATACCGTGCGCTTTCTAATAACATTTTTTTAAAAATATCCTTTTTCCAGGTTTGAAGAACCTTTTTTGTTGTTGCAAGGACCTCAGTAAAATAACGTTTAACACATTTATACCGTGCGGTTTGTAATAACATTTTGGAAAAATGTCCTTTTTCCAGGTTGGAAGGACCATTTTTGTTGTTGCAAGGACCTCTCAGTAAAATAACGTTTAACACATTTATACCGTGTGGTTTCTAATAACTTTTTGGAAAAATATCTTTTCCAGGATTAAAGGACCATTTTTTTGTTGTAAGCACTTCTTAGTAAAATAACATATATACATAATACCTACATATATAAAATAGGGACTTGCAAGAATACAATATTATAAAAGACTTAAAGCAGTCGAACGACTTAAAATCAGTCAAAAGACTTAAAAGCAGTCAGTGCGTTTTCGTGTCCTTCGACAGCCAATAAACCTGGGCTGGAATCGGCTAAGGTGATAGTTGATTGTCGTTTTTTGATTGTCGTTTTTGATTATCAACTCCTCTTTGCTCTGCGTAAAGCGATCACTAAAAAATGATTGATTATTGGCAGCACTTAGAGTTTTAAACGTCACTTCCTTGCCAACGCTGTCATTCCGAGCAGCTGATGTGTGTGTGTATTTTTCATGATTTATATTTCAAATATGATTTTGTTGAATCCTTAGGCAAAAACTTTATCATAAATGGACAAAGTATTGACTGCATTTTTTTAATGACTGCAGCAGTAATTTCAGCCACCGTACTTTGACCCATTGGTGCAGCCCAGTCAGCCCCAACTCGTCTTTGATAGCCACCACCCCCAAGAAGATTTTAAGTTGCAGCCAATTGAAGGATGGGTGGAACATGCGTTGACCTTATTCCAGTTGGTAAATTAAGCAGTCCCAAAACAAACACAAACGCTTCTTTTGATAACCGAAAGTTTTTTTTTTAAATCTAAAATACACAATAATCAATCAACAATGAATATTATAATGAAGTAAAAATTGCACTTCACGAATTTTCCAATTTAACTTTTTTATTTGAATTTATTTAATATATATTCTTTTTTCACTAAAGCATTTAATTTATTTGGAGTTGAAGCCAAAGTGCATACCTATGAAAATAACAAAAATGTATGAAAGCGACACCTGAATAGCTGTCACATGAAATTAATGGCAAAAAGGTGATTGTCAATTTGATAATCAACTTACGTGGACGTAAAGGTATGATTTTGATTGTCAACTATCACCTTAGCCGATTCCACCCCTGGATGCCGAAAAAACAAAGAAAGTGGTGCTGGCGTGCACGTCGCTCCATAATTTTTTAATCACCACGAATAAAGTAATGTAAATGTGGATATTTTACATCACCTGCATCGACTGCACCTTGGCCGGACTTTGTCTTGCGCAGTTTCGTCACGAACGCCTTGAAGTTGCTGCGCATGCTATTCCACCTCTTTCTGGCTTCGGTTAAATTAACTGCGTCGGTGGCCAGCTCTAGTGCAACAATTGCCCAAGAATCGGTTTTGACATGTTGAAGTTTGTATTCTGGAACTGAGCTATATCACAGCGCCCGTTGCTTTTGGACCACCACAATCAAACTCGATTCTTCTTCGTCGCTAATTTGCTCGACTTTGTTGTACTTTGGGTATTTAAACTCATACGATAGTTAACAGAATAGTCCATATTGTCGGCACTTGACCCATACACCCATAATAATTTATACCGAAATAGCAGCCAGACACATGCAACAAACACCAAATGAAAGCACATATGTATATCATATTAAATGCTGTGTCATTTGTGATTTGCTTAGAAAAATGACACGGCATGAATTTCGTGCTTTGTCATTTTTTGGAGGCTGTCATTTAAATGACGCAACAGCCAAAAAGTGTAGTCATTTGTCCTAGGCGTCATAAAAGAGCGATCACACGGCCATTTTTTTCGGTCATTTTAATGGCACAAAATTCATGTCATTTTCTTCGCCATTTTCCTAGTTATTTAAATGACGCCTGAAATGTCGTCCCAAAAATGGCGATCACACAGAACGACATTAAAATGACGGCTTTGTTAAATTGTTAAAATGACGGCTTTGTGACGTGAAAAAACCCTATGTCCCTTTTGTTCGACGTAGCAGAAGAACAGTACAGGCGTTAACATGACTGCTATGATAGAATTAATTCTGGCTAAGCCAGAACAGAAGAATTCTCTAGAATATCAAAAACACTCCTTACGCCACAAATTCGAACGGTCGATACAAAGTTTTGATGAACAGAAAAATTCAATTGTTGATGCGGAAAAAAAATTTCTAGAAGCTAAGTTCGAGGTAAGATTTCACAAATTAGGCATGTATGAGACACAACTTGAAAATTGAAAAGATCGATATTAAATAAGAGGAACAGGTCAAGAAGGTTGAAGCTCAGAGAGGCCAAAGCCGTTGCTGGAACTGCATCAAAATTTGGCACCTAGAGAGTCCAGAGCTTCACCCAGACAAGACAGTCCACATTGCGGGCTTGGGAGGCGCAACGAAGAAGCATCTAGCGCGCATACCGTCGGGAAAACAAGGGAGGACATCGACCGCCAGTCTTGGCTGCACATTATTTTTAAAGGCCTGGATGCAACAATCTCCATGCCTGTTGCGGTGAAATATATATGCGAGAGTATTATCAAAACTTCAACGCCAGTGGATGTGCGTTCGACCATAAAGATACACGAAAAGGATGGAAAGATGTCGGTCATCGCTGAATTTGAGTCGGCCGAAATAGTCGAACAGATTTTCAGACGCTCCAAAAACTTAGCGGGCACATCCTTCATCATAGAGAGGGATCTTAATTCGTCAAGGCAGCAACGAAGCAGCAGCTATGCTGTTCCTAAGAAGGAGTATTTTATCGAAAAGCAGTCGGCACAGAGTAAGCGTTCTGAATGACAGGATGAGAATCAACGACAAGTTGTTTGTATGGAATAAAAACTACGAGTTAGTATGCGGAAAATAAAGAGGGGAAGCCGTTCAACAAAGACCTGTACAACAATGAGTTAGATTCTGTATCTTGTCATTTTTACGACATTCTTGGGCAAACTAATAACCAAAAAAACTAGGCAATGTCTGTCGACGTAAATTAAAAAAATGTATAAAACATAATACTAACTTAGATGTAAGAATAAAGAATTATATACAGAATAATGAAGAATCAGATATGTATTAGAATATTAGCCTATAATATACACGGTCTAGAAAATAAAAGTCTTTTCACACACTTTTTATACCCTATTCTAAGGGTATATTAATTTTGACGCATAGTTTGTAACATACCTTAATATTGCCCGTAGACCCCTAAACGTTACTATATTTATGATCAGCATCGATAGTAATGTCGATCTAGCCATGTCCGTCCGTCCGTCCGTCGGCAAAAATTAGGCCTTTAAACTGGGCCTAGAGAGCTAAAATTTTAACCATATACTCTCTAGGGTCCCGAAATAATCAAGTTTACGAATTTTTGAAATCCGCCCACAGACTCAAAAAAACAAAATTTTGGAAAAAATCGAATTTTGAGCTAGAAAGCTGAAATTTTGTATATATGATCTATGACTCCTAAAACGGCTCGGGATATAAAAATTTCAAAATCCGCCCACTGACACGCCCACAAATAAATTAAACAATTTTATTGAAAAACCAAAATTTGAGCTAGGGAGCTGAAATTTATAATATATACTCTCTCTCTCTCTATATATACATATATATATAAGCTCATGTGTAAATATTTTCAAAATCCGCCTACTGCGCCCACAATTTAAAAAAAAACTTTTTTTGAAAATCCAAAGTTTGAGCTAGGGAGCTGAAATTTATAATATATACTCTCTAGGGGGCCCTTTATGCTCATGTGTAAATATTTTCAAAATCCGCCCACTGACACGCCCACAATTTAAAAAAAAAACTTTTTTTGAAAATTCAAAGTTTGAGCTAGGGAGCTGAAATTTATAATACATACTCTCTAGGGGCCCTTTATGCTCATGTGTTAATTTTTTTTAAATCCGCCTACTGAAACGCCCACAATTAAATAAAACAATTTTATTGAAACACCCAAGTTTGAGCTATGGAGCGTTTTTTTTTCGATAAAATCCTTTAAATGTTATATAACAAAATATGTAGAGCGTTCTTAACAATTCGACCATACTTAGACTTTTGTCACGCCCACTTATGAAGGATAGGAATAAGAATAGGGTATCCAACAGTTCGCCCAAGCGGACTGTAGCCCGTCCCTGTTTTAAGTATGTATTGTCATGTGAAATATTTTTCCTAACAGAAACGCACATAATGAAAACAGAAAAAATAGAGCAATTCAACAAATATTTCCAAAGAGATTTTCACACATATTGGAAACCTGGATCGAGAAGTAATAATTTTGGATGAGCAATTGGTGGGTGTGTATATGGCGTTAAAAGAAATCTGGTTGATAGGGGCATTCGGCATGAATACCACGACTTTGATGGTGTATACAAATAACCACGAACGAAAAAATAGTAACCCTCCTTAATATCTAAGAGGCATGAATTGGCGAACTGAATTCAACGTTGTAAAAAACTTCCTTGTAGAAAACAGCATAATTAACCCAATTCTTATCGGAGACGTTAATGTTATACTAGGCGATCTGCAACAAGAAATAGAAGGAGTATACAAATCATATTTCCACGCGGGATTAGAAATACGACACTCGAAGGATACTATTGTGAATGCGAGAGGAAGAGATTTTCTGGAGCTTTGCGAGGATAACGGTTTAATCATTTTAAATGGAAGAACAAAAGGTGACGAGGAAGGCAACTATACATTTATAAATAGCATAGGAAACTCTGTGAACGACGTCTGTGCTATATCGCAGGAGCTGCTTATGTCTGTGGAAAGGTTCAGTGTAGAGGAAGCGATATGGTCGGACCACCTGCCCATAAAATTATCCCTGAAACATATCGGTACGTCGACGAGCACGAACTCTTTCAACCTCTTGCCAAAGTTGCAGTGTAAGGACAGTAAAAAGGCTGAGTACCAACAATTTGCAAAACCTCAAGATTCAAAAAGACCGATTAGAGCTAAAAGACTTATGCGACATAGTCAAGAATTCAGCTAAAGAACAGAATAGTAGCTTAAAGCTCTTTAAAGCAAAAAATAAATGGTACAATTTTGAGTGCGAAGCAGCCAGGAAAAAAAGTTATAGATTGCTTAATTTTTTCCGAAGAAATGGAAGCCAGGAGGCAAAAGATATTTACTCAACGGCTCAAAAGGAATACAGGACAATCTGCTGCAGAAGGAATATGACAGCTTACTACTACCAGCTTGACCTCAAAATTGCCAGGGTGAAAGATAGTAAAGAGTGGTGGAAACTGGCAAAAGAAATACGAAACCAAGACCAACAAGTGTGCCCTCAAATTTCCGCCCCTGAGTTCAGAGCATATTATCTAATTAAAGATCGTGATTTGGACAAGCAAATAACAGTAGATGAAATTAAAAGCATTCTGAAAAAAGTAAAACTGAACAAAGCACCTGGGGAAGACAGGATTACCTATGAGTTTTTCATAAACGCACCGTATGACTACCTGGAGGAACTAGCTCTTTCCTTTAGTAGGATGCTGAATGACTGCAAAATAGAGGAAGCTTTTAGCAAAACAATAATTTTTCCCATATTAATATAAATGAACTCGCAACTATAGGGGTATCTCTTTTATGAACTGTGTTGCGAAGATTATGATGGGAATACTTAACGAGACGAGAGTACGCATGGGTGGAGAGAAATGGTATCTTGACAAAATTTCAGGCGGGCTTAAGAAAAAAATATTCGACTGTGGATAACATATATAATCTAGCTTCAATCGTTCACCTGAAGCTGGCGGAAAAAAAAGAAAGTGTTCGCATTTTTTGTCGAATTGAAAGCTGCATTTGATAAAATTTCAAGAAAACTGCTTATCTTCAAACTACACGCAATGGGAGTCTCGTCCAAATTTGTCAACCTGATCGAAGCTATATATGCCAATGCTCAATCTGCGGTCTGGACAGGAAAAGAGCTCTCCGAATACTTTGAGACACTTTTTAGAGTGAAACAGGGATGCTTGCTATCGCCGTTGCTTTTCGCACTATATATAAATGACTTACATGCAGTTTTAGAAGGAGGACTCTATATCGACGGAATCAACATAAGAATTCTGCTGTACGCAGACGATATGGTAATTTTGGCGGATGATGCCAAGGTGTTACAGCAGATGATAACGCGACTTGAAACTTACTGTGTGAAATGGGGCCTAGAAGTAAACCTATCTAAATCAGAAATTATGGTGTTTAGAAATGGTGGGAGGCTATCGTGGCAGGAAAACTGGACATTATATGGACAAGGAATACGGATTGTTTCAAATTATACCTACCTAGGAGTCTCTCTGACTCCGAAGATGTCATTTTCCAAGCATGTGGAGAAGAGAAACAGTGCAGCAAAAAGCAGCATAAACTCGACGTGGAATAACTTTTTGGCAAAAAGAAATATCAGTCTCGCCGCAAAGTGGAAATTGTTCCAAGCGGTCTTTAGAGCTATCCAAACTTATGGCGCTCAGGTATTGGGTTTCGGAATGTTCGAAGAAGTTGATAGATTACAACGGTACTTTTTGAAACGAATTTTAAAGTTACCTACATTTACTCCAAACTATGCTTTATCATTAGAGACAGGAGCAGAAGACGGACATTACTATACTTGATCTTCACATGAGATATGTATATAGCAAAAACAAAGTTCGAGTATAGTGAAAGACGACTACCACACCAACTAACTAAAATTCTCTTAAGGAAAAAATTGTTTTGGGTCAAAGAACTAAACCATCTTGCGCGTAGTTTTGGTCTTCATTGGGATGAAAGAGACATTTCTCATAGCGCTTGGATACAAAAGAACTTAGATCTACTGCGGATGCTGAAATCGGAGGGTCAACAGGCAAAATTAAGGAGGGCATCGGAAAGCAGTACAAATTTAATTTCTACAAATTTCTGGATCACTCTAGAGGGGCAGCTTACATCACCGATGGGTTCGAAATTAACAAAATCACCTGGATATTTAAGTCAAGATGTGGCTTAATTCAACTCAACGGAAATAGATTTATGGAGAACGGAACATCTCTATGTACTGTGTGCACCTTAAGGGAAGAAGAGAACATCAAGCACTTCTTAGGCAGATGTCCGGGGTTAAGAGAGTTCAGGCTGCGTTGTTTTGGGAGAGCTTCGTTAACAGAAGCCGAAATTATTCTTATACTCAATGGAGAAAGGAGTACAGATTTTGATAGGCTCTTTTATTATATCACTGTAGCATTACCATATCGAAATGAACTTGTTAGAGAATTTAAACAGTAATTTCTTTCTAGATCATAAAACTTTGATTTCAAGCTAATTTATACATCCAATTATAATCCAACTACCCGACAGACGACTTTTGTCATTGTCGTAAGTCTTTTGTTTATACCCTATTCTAAGAGTATATTAATTTTGACGCATAGTTTGTAACATACCTTAATATTGCCCGTAGACCCCTAAAAGTTACTATATTTATGATCAGCATCGATAGTAATGTCGATCTAGCCATGTCCGTCCGTCCGTCGGCAAAAATTAGGCCTTTAAACTGGACCTAGAGAGCCGAAATTTTAACCATATACTCTCTAGGGTCCCGAAATAATCAAGTTTACGAATTTTTGAAATCCGCCCACAAACTCAAAAAAACAAAATTTTAGAAAAAATCGAATTTTGAGCTAGAAAGCTGAAATTTTTTATATATGATCTATGACTCCTAAAAATTTCAAAAACACGCCCACAAATAAATAAAACAATTTTTTTGAAAATCCAAAGTTTGAGCTAGGGAGCTGAAATTTATAATATATACTCTCTATGGGCCCTTTATGCTCATGTGTAAATATTTTCAAAATCCGCCCACTGACACGCCCACAATTAATTTTTTATTTTTTTTGAAAATTCAAAGTTTGAGCTAGGGAGCTGAAATTTATAATATATACTCTCTAGGGGCCCTATATGCTCACGTGTTAATTTTTTTTAAATCCGCCTACTGACACGCCCACAATTAAATAAAACAATTTTATTGAAACACCCAAGTTTGAGCTAGGGAGCGTTATTTTTGATAAAATCCTTTAAATGTTATATAACAAAATATGTAGAGCGTTCTTAACAATTCAACCACACTTAGACTTTTGTCACGCCCACTTATGAGGGATAGGAATAAGAATAGGGTATCCAACAGTTCGCCCAAGCGGACTGTAGCCCGTCCCTATGTTTTTAACTTGCATTGAAAAAAATCTAATTTAAAATAAAAATGTAAACTTTTTGATATTAAGTTGAAAATAAAAACATTTTACTACTTTTACTACTACTAGTCCTTTTTTAAAATATTTCTGCGAATCGGTGAATGATGAGTACATGAAACTTCTTGGATACACAAAAACTCGCTTTTCGGCTCTAGGTCCAGCAAACAGAGCGAATTTTGGCATATTTTTAACAGCTCAAAAAATGCCTGGCCAAAATTAAGACATTCTTCGAAGATCCATTGGCAAAAGCGTTACTTATGTTCGTAAGCGATCAAGCGACAATGTTTCAGGAAATCGTTTTGAAAATCGAAAGCGACGACGTATCAGCGGTCGAAGTAAGAGGCGCACTTAACGATTTCAGTGAAAAAATGGTAAATGGATCAGCGTTGGATTGAGGTATATCAGTACTTCAAAACAATGAATTTCCCACACAACGAGATTGAGACACTCATTTCATACATTTTTTGTCTTCCTGAAAGCGACGGTTGATCGAATTTTGTCTCTAATGAATAAAATTTGGTCACGAGAGAAAACTCAACTGGATGTTGGAACTATCGAATCTGTTCTCTACTTCGAGTTGTATCGATTTTTATAAAACACTAAAATCACATCCAGACATTCTCCCAAATATCTTCTGTGCAGAAGTATGAACGTTTGCCGATTCCGCAGTTGCTAGCCGATGATGATTCCAATTCATCGAATATGGCTGCAATGTACTCCAATTCCGATTCTGAGGAACAATAAAAGAATCAAAACCAGATAGCTCTGACGAATATTGAATGCCATTTATGTAATATAAATTCATTTTTTTTTTTTTAAAGGAAATCCAAATCCCAGAGCACTCAGACTCCTTAACGGTCCATTGTACTACCAGGCAGAAATCCTCCTTTTGGTATAGAGGCATGTGAATGGGTGGCGTATGTTGTTGTTCCCCATGGGGATTGAACCTGCACCGCAAGGGTAACAAGCCAACACACTAACCTCTACACCGTCGCCACCCTAAATTCATGTAATACGAATTAATTTTACATGAATCATTGCAGAAATAAACTGTTTTCTATTATTTTGCACTAAATATTTCAGGTCAGAATATGCTTTTGGGAAACCCGCTAAACCCGCCAAAACACGTCCGCTTTCAGCTTCAAAAAACCCGCCGCTTTTTGCCAAAAAATAAATGGTCACGTTAGGCATGCGTCTGTTCCAATAAGCCCTTCAAACGCCGTGAATTAACTAAAGTATTCAACAAAAATATTCACTTCACTCTCACTCGAACTCCATTTTATATAACGACAGCTAAAATGGTGTGGTTAGGCTAGCGATACCTGAGACCGATCTTGTAATTGATTTTTCGTGATGGCTGAGAGAGAGAGTAGTTTCCTATTTTTGCAGCCGGAGAGGAACTGTTGCGTAAACAGAGCTAGCGTGGCTCTGCGACATATTCCTTTGGCCTGGAGAAGAGCTTGGGCGGTTTTCATTCCCAAACCGGGAAAGGCCTTCTATGATATTCCCAAAAGCTTCAGGACTATTAGCCTTTCATCATTTCTGTTAAAGGGCCTTGAAAAATTGATTGACGTACGGCTTAAGAGCATTCCAGCTTCGCTGGGTATTCATGATAGCCAACACGCATATCAAAAAGGCAAGTCCACTGAGACGGCATTAACGGACCTGACGGCCAGAGTGCGCAGGGCGCTCGACCGCAAGATCTATGCTCTTGCTGTCTTCATGGATATTGAGGGTGCCTTTGACAACCCCACCTTTTGCAGAATTGAGTCTGCCTCAACACTGAAGGGCGTCGATTCTACAACTGTGGAATGGATCTTGGAAATGCTTAGGAGCAGAAAAGTTACAGCTGCTGTTAGCGGCTGCGTCAGAACTGTGCGTGCTGTTAAAGGCTTTGCACAGGGCAGTGTACTCTCCACTACATTGTGGAACCTGTTGGTCGACTCCTTGTTGAGAAGACTTGATGGGGAAGGTCACCCTGTTATTGGGTACGCTGACGATGTGTGTATCATTGTCAGCGTCAGGAGTTTACCAACTCTTTGTGAGCGGATGGAAACAGCGCTCAATAGTGTTGGGAGTTGGTGCCGCGAGCAGGCTCTGTCAGTCAACCCCACGAAGACTGAGATGATGCTGTTCACGAATAGAAGGGCAATAACTCAAGTGAGGTGGACTTACTTCCAGGGCACTCAACTAAAGCTTTCAAGTAAGGTTAAGTATCTGGGTATTGTTCTAGACCCAAAGCTCAACTTTTCTGAACATTTGGTTGCTAGAATTTCGAAGGCAACTAACATTCTCTGGCAGTGCCATAGGATGTTCAGCAGAACCTGAGGACTTAGTCCCAGACTGGTTCACTGGATTTACACGTGCATCGTTAGGCCATACCTTATGTATGGTGCGATTGTATGGTGAGCTAGAGCTCACATCCTTAAACGTCAACTGACGAA
The DNA here is from genome assembly GCA_949715645.1 of Portevinia maculata. Taxonomy (NCBI): domain Eukaryota; kingdom Metazoa; phylum Arthropoda; class Insecta; order Diptera; family Syrphidae; genus Portevinia; species Portevinia maculata. The sequence goes on from OX454526.1 coordinate 143,795,449, forward strand.
GCTACAGCACCTTGCGTGCTTATGCATTACAGGTGCGATGAGAGGAACTCCCACTGCTGCTATGGAAGTGTTGCTCTGTTTACCTCCCTTGCAGTTCCTTGCTGAGAGTGAGGCCAGAAAATCACTATACCGTATGTGTGTAGTACTTGGACGGCAGGTCAATCTCGGCGATGGGGCCAGAGGTGCTAAGTACAGAGCTCTCTATGACAGCCTACCTGACCATCGGGGAGGAACACTTGACACTGTGTGCACGAAGCAAGTCTTTGAGCGCCGTTTTCAGGTCATCCTTCCTGAACGGCAGGAATGGAACAGTGAGGGGTGGAATGGCTTTAGGCCGGGTGACGTCATTGTCTATACGGATGGCTCACTCATTGACGGTATCTCCGGAGCCGGGGTCTACTCTAGAGACTGTCGAATAAATCTATCTGCAGCCTTGGGTAGACAAACAACTGTTTTTCAGGCAGAAATCTTTGTGATTGCTACTGCCGCCAATATCCTGTTAAGGAGAAGGATTAGGGGAAAACCTTATACATCTGCTCAGATAGCCAAGCCGCTATCAAAGACTGTTCGGCTGGCTCTCTCAACTCAAAAATAGTTGAGGAAACCATGGTTAAGCTTAACCGTCTGGGAAGATGTAACTCGGTATCACTTGCCTGGGTTCCTGGGCACACATGTATCCAGGGTAATGAAAGAGCGGATGCTCTGGCCAGGAAGGGCTCTTCAACAGCCTTCATTGGCCCACAACCATCCATAGGATGCTGCTCATCCGTCCACAAACGTGAAATGGATTTGGCTCTACGCCAACAACACTCCGAATACTGGCATGACCTGGTCTCATGCAGGTATTCGAAGAAGCTAGTGGACGGTCCAAAAATCAGCAGAGCTAAGTTTTTGCTTGGACTAAACAGGAAAGACTTGAGATCCTTGATTGGTCTCGTCACTGGTTTCATTACTCTTAACGAGCACCTTAAAACCATCCACAGTAGGAGCTCGGGCCTATGTGAGTGCTGCCTAGAGGCAGATGAAACGGCATCTCACTTCATCTGTGAATGTCCTGCTTTCGCCAGAACCAGGCTCACCACTATAGGTAAACAATTCGTCAACGAAAATGAGATGGGGGGCACTAAACTTGCTAAGATTCTTCGCTTTGCCAAGGCTACTGGCAGCTTCTCCCTCACTGAATCTTACTAATCGCCAATAAGCAGCGAGCGGGTGGCTATGCTGAAGTACAATGGGCCAATAGGTCTAAGTGCTTGTCATCTACTGATGACCCCACTTCACATACAATACAATACAATACAGGGCTGCAGTGATACTTTTATTCGGTCCCTCCACGGGTAATCTCAGCTTCTGCTCTGCTGAACTAAAAAAGAAAAACCCCTCTTGACAATGATCGCTAAAATTGATTAGCTCTCATATTTTGTATTCTTTGTTTGGCAGCATTGATTAACATGCGAATGAGAAAATTCCCCAGCTATAGTACAAGCCGAAATTTTCGGCAAAAACGGCGACTCGCGTGTGATGTTGAAATTCAACAATAGGGAACATAATTTGTTTGCGAGCTCATTCAATAATGATCATTATTTGTTCAACTTATGTTTTCGTTCTTGAATGACGAGCCTTAACACGTGCTCAGAAATCGCTCGTATCACTCCGATTTCGTATTGCTCACTTCTGACTTCTAAGCACAATCTGACAACTGTTAGAATCGTAAGCAATCTGCACGAATGGGCCTTTACTTCGACTGTTCTGCAGATTCAAATCGATGAACATACCAATGATGCACCTTCCTGCTGTCGCATTGAACACAGGCTTTGGACAACCACTTAACAAAAATCCAAATCTTTTGCAAACTTAAATTATCTTTCCGATAGCTAGGCAAGGCTATGCTATTACAAGCAGTTGTAAATAACTTGCAATATTATTCTGTATATACTTACATAATAATCGTCGTTAATCGCAAGCATCGGCGCATTTACACACGCTCCCAAGCATTCAACTTCAGACAAAGTAAATTTCCTATCTTTGGTAGTTTCTCCAACTGTGATTCCAAGTTTTTTCTACGAATAAAAAAATAATATTTTAAGGAGATATATCAATAGTAACAAAATTTCCCAATATACCTTGCAAACATTCAAAATCTCATCGGAACCGCGCAACCAGCATGGAGTTGTGGTGCACACTTGTAAATGATATTGACCAGTTGGTTGTCTCATAAACATAGTGTAAAAAGTAGCCACTTCGTATACGCGCATATTAGGTAGTTCAAGAATTTCAGCAACTTTGTGCATCGCTGAAATTGGTAGCCAGCCGTGCTGACGCTGAGCCAAGTCCAGCAGAGGAATCATTGCTCCACGTTTGTGTCCCTCGGGGTAAATGCTAAGAATTGCATTGACCCGCTATAAAAGATACCACTATTATGTTAGGAAATATGTTTATGTTTATTTGCCTATGTAATTTTTAGTTTTTATATATGTCTTAAAACTACTTACAAAACAAAGACTTGTAGCTGGCCTTAAAACTAATACTTAAACCTAATTAGGTGGAGGGTGAGGGGTGTAGGAGGGCAGATTTGAGGGAGGGGGTGCAGCGATTAAAATGGTAAGGTAGAAAAGAGGAGGGAATCTTAAATTGCGAGGGTTTATGTTAAAGGCAATATAATTTAAAAGACAGGAACAATCAATGGAGCCAGTGAGAAGACGATGTATAAGCAGAATTTCAGTTACATCTCTTCTTTTTTCAAGGGTCTGAAGGTTTATTAAATTAAGGCGTTCGTGGACAAGGTAATTATTCAGCTCCATAAAGTTTTTTTGACACCAGATCGAAAAACTATTGAGGTCTTGTTGAAGAAGATCAGAATCGTGTGGAGAAGAAATGATTTTAAAGAATTTAGCGTCATCGGCATGGAGGGAGTTGGAGGAGAACTTAACGACGTTGTCAATATCAATTATTGCCAGAATAAAAATCAGAGGTTCAAGATGGCTACCTTGGGGAATACCATCCTTACCTTTAAAAGAAAGAACAGATCGAAAACAAACGCTATAAGATCGGTTCTCAAGGTAAGATGAAAACCAATTCAAAAGTAGGGGATGGAAACCAATGAAGGAGAGTTTGAAAAGAATCAAACGATGAGATATTTTGTCAAAGGCCTTACTTAACTCAGTAGCGATTAAATCCACTTCATTGCCAATTTCTAATGCAGAAAGTGTGACGGAAACAAAGTCAACCAAATTGGTGGTTGTGGATCTACCTTTGAGGAAACCATGCTGAAGGGGGGAGATAAGAGACTTGCACTTTAACGATAATGAGTCGTACATGATACTTTCAAAAACCTTGGGTAAATGGGAGAGCTTGGCAATTGGTCGATAGTTTGATACGTCATTCTTTGGTCCTTTTTTGTGAACTGGGGAAATGAAGGACGTTTTCCAGATTTAAGGAAATTTTCCAAGAGATAGAGAATGTTTAAGGAGATCAGAAATGAAAGGTGAAAGAACCGCAGAACACTTTTTAAGAAGGATGGCTGGAAGACCGTCGGGGCCGGGTGAAAATACATCATTGAGATGAAGAAGTTTGGCGCACTTCATGGAATGGTCAAAGGTGGGTAAAATGAATGGGCCGACGGTATGGTTTTTCAGACAACTGAAGTAAGAGTGATCAGGTTCTGCGCAGTTGTCAGCGAAGGACTGATTAAATAAGGTTGCAAAAGAGTTTGCGATTACAAATGGGTCCGTTGAGGACTCGCCTTTAAACAAGAGTGAGGAGGGATAACCATCAGATTTCCTTTTATAATTAACAAAATGAAAAAATGATCTTGGGTCCTTGATAAGGTTAGGTTGAGCATCAGAAAGATAGCGCTGATAGAGACAATAAAAAAGGTTAGAGAACTGTAAGTACGAACCGAGATGATTCGAATAGTCTGTTGCAGTTCTGGATAGAAGATAAATTGTCTATAGTTTGTTACATTTATTACGAAGCGAACCTATTTTACCATGGAGGGGAAGATAGTGAGGTTTTATGGCGCGAAAAAGGAACGAATAAGGAAAAACTCAAACGCATTAACTTGAATAGCTTTGAAGACCGCAGGGATGCAGCAGACATTCTCTTCATTCATCGCCTCTTCTCATGCTCTATCGATTGCCAGTCTCTTGACAACTCCATCTTTTTAAAACTTAGCCTCCTTCTCCATAAACCCTAGCTTTATTATAAGTTTTTCTCTAGATTGTAAGTATTAGTTTTAAGTCTAGCTATAAGTCTTAGTTTTAAAAGTAGTTTAAAGACATATAGCTTGTATTAAGCTGAATAAATGGGGCGAACGCCCCCACCAAATTAGAAATAAGCTAAAGTGATCCCTGTTCCAAAAAGTAGTGACTACGTAGAATTTAGTTCCATATATACGAGGGCGGGTCAATAAGTCCGTGACTTTTTGAATTTCTGACCTCTTTACTGAAACAGCAACACTGCTCCTGTCAACAGGCATCTGTCAGTTGACTCCTGTCAAAATTTAAACTTGCTGCGTCAGTTAGTTTGTGTTTGACAGCTATTTTAATTTTTATCAGACTACTCACTAATTTGAGGATAAAATGGAAAAAAGTGAATTTCGTGTGCTTATTAAGCATTATTTCTTGCGAAAAAAAAACCATTACCGAGACCAAGGCTAAGCTTGAAAAATACTATGGGGACTCTGCACCATCGATTTCAATGGTAAAAAAGTGGTTTACTGAATTTCGTTGTGGCCGTACAAGCACTGAAGATGCCGAACGTCCTGGACGCCCAATTGAGGTCTCTACACCCGAAACAATCGAAAAATTCACCATATGGTGTTGGCCGACCGAAGATTGAAAGTGCGAGAGATTGTGGAAGCCGTAGGGATCTCGAATGGCTCAGTGGTTTCAATTTTGAATGATCACTTGGGCATGAGAAAGCTTTCCGCAAGATGGGTGCCGCGTTTGCTCACAGTCGACCACAAACGCAATCGTGTAACAACTTCACAGGAAGGTTTGGCGTTGTTTAATAGCAATATGGAGGAGTTTTTGCATCGTTTTGTAACCATGGACGAAACATGGATCCATCACAACACACCAGAGACCAAACAACAGTCAAAACAGTGGGTTTCTAAGGGTGAATCGGCGCCAAAGAAGGCCAAGGTGGGTTTGTCAGCCAATAAAGTTATGGCGACTGTTTTTTGGGATGCACGCGGGATAATCCACATTGACTACCTTCAAAAGGGAAGAACAATCAATGGGGAATATTATGCCAACTTATTGGACCGATTCAATAACGATTTGAAAAAAAAACCGACCTCATTTGGCCAAGAAAAAAGTTCTTTTCCACCAAGACAATGCAAGGGTGCACACATGTGCAGTTGACATGGCAAAAAACCATGAATTGGGCTATGAATTGCTCCCTCATCCACCCTATTCTCCAGATTTGGCTCCGAGCGACTACTTTTTGTTCCCAAAACTGAAGAAATGGCTTGGTGGAAAAAGATTTGACTCCAATGATGAAGTCATCTAGCAAATAAAGGCCTATTTTGAGTACCTCGACAAATCATTTTTTTTGGAAGGGATAAAAAAATTGGAGAAGCGTTGGACAAAGTTTATAGAGCTCAAGGGAGACTACGTTGAAAAATAAAATTATTTTTTTATCAAAAAATCTGTGTTTTATTCCAAAAGTCACGGACTTATTGACCCGCCCTCGTATTTAACCTTTCTTATCTTAAGCCGTTGAATGATCAAACTAGAACATTTCTTGATGACAACAATTTGATTTACCATCAATCTGGTTAACGGCATAGTCTCACCACCGCTGTTTTAAATGTGGAAGATATTCGACAAGCTATAGACCAAAGGTATTTATCGTTCTTGTTGGCAAACTAAAAAATCAGTTTCATTTCTTAACAAAAGAGCCTCACATCATCACACGCCTAAAAGGATAGGTTAATTTTCGCTAAAACCCAAATGGTCCAAGTTTTGCTTTTTAGCATTGAGATGAATTTTAGATTTTAAGATTTACACACTTGCACTAACATATTTGTGATTATTTATTTTTGCTTCTGTTAAAAACAAAATGGTTTGATGAACTATTGTGATTTTGTTTGCTTCTTTAAAAAGTAAAATTATTCAACCATGTCGTTTAAAATTAAAGCACGCAAAGTTATGCTCAGAATTAAGGGGCCATAAGCTGATAGTCCAGTCATCGGGCATGCTTTCTTCCACCAATACTTGGTTGATGATTTGGTGACTGTGCCCTACCAAGTTAACACCTCCGTATTTGAAGGAATCCGCTGCTAAACAATAGCAGCCGGTGGCCCTTTTGTTCTTAAGCGTTTTTATAGCCAAGTCAACCTCTTCTATACTAGGTGGTTAAATCGGTTCTTCGTGACAGGGCGTGTTCTTCACTTATCACTCTTACTACATGATGCACCTTTAGCAGCTGTTGGAAATGCTGCTTAACCAAACCTTATATGTATTCCCAGCGCTTCGGTGAGTAAGTTACCGTCGCTGTTTCGGCCTTAAATCTATCAGCCAGTCTCTTCGCTTTCTTGCAAAATGTCCGGATGTTGTTTTGATCGCAAAACTGGTCGATTTCAGGATGACCGTATGCCCTCTTCTTTCTAAGCAGGATAGGATAAGCACGCTGCCCTTGTTTCGCGCTGCAGGGTTTCCAAATGTGCATCTTCTATCACTTTCTTCCGGTAAACGCATACATTATCATACTACGAGTTTTTTCTCTGACGTGGCTGGCAGCCTACTTTGGTCTCGGCTATCTCCTTGGCGCTTGTTGTGGTGAATACACAGAAAAGTCTGTCGTTTAGCCGCTCTCTGTAGAATCTAGCTACTCCTGGTATGCTAAGGCATCCAATGTCGAATTTCTTCTTTTATAAAGTTCGCAGCTTCTTCTCTTTGGACAGTCGAGCTTTGAATTTAGCCATAACGAAAAAGGTCAGAATTGATGTTTGCCTCTCGGAATGTGTACACATTTAAGATGTTGGATGCGTGCCTACAATCGGTTAGCACATGGTTGATTTGGATGTCGGATCGACTATCTGGCGAGCGCCAGGTTGCTGTGTGGAAACCTGGTGCTTACACCGTACAACGAGCTGCTGCAAAATCGACTAGACGTTGGCCGTTAGCTGTTGTCGTGTCGTAAAGGATGTCTCTTAATAGCGATATCGTTTTTTTACAGAAGCTTATATCCGTTCATAAAGATGAGCCTAGTTTGTTTTCTTGTCTTTAATTTCCGTTGTGGCGCCCATAACTTAAGTAGTTTTGATTTATTATTAAGCCCTCATTATAGAACCAATTATAGCAGGAATGAGTATAAAAGGGGCAAATTAAAAAACAACGAAAACCAAAAAGGATTTCAGTATGTAAAGTGACAGTGATGTCTGTTTTATCACTAAACACCACCAGGTGTCGCAGAACAATTTTCCCATTCTTCAATTTGACAACGCTTGATGGAACATAGTGAAAGATATTGTTTCCTTTTTTCAACCAAAACATTAGCGCTAGTTATGTTTGCACACAAGTGAATTTAGCCACACGATAACCACGTTATAACTACAATGACTTTATATTTTACATTTTCATTTGCATTCAACCAATATATACGTGGCGAAGGTTTCTGTTGGATGGGTAGATGACTGACCAAGGAGGAAAGGCCACAGCCCCTCCCCTTGAGTGAGTTGTCACAGCCCAGAAATCCCGGAGACCGGGTGCCAGCCCAACTTGGGCTGAGTAGACACCGGGCTCGGAAAGGAAACCAGAGGAACAGATGGTTCTGGCTAAGAACGCTGTTTCTAAGACCGTCATACGTGGTGAAGAACCACATCCTGCACGAGATGACACTGCTTTCGACTAAATATGGCGGATCTAGAGCGGAATAACTTGATAAAAATCCGTAATCCCGGGTAAGAACAACCGTGCCCATGGGATGTATGGCACAATGTTATGGTGTCTTTTAACGGTGGACTCTAGATACTTGGGGATCGCTAGTTTCAATTCAATTCCCCTTCTCTGTATATAGGGGGTGAGTACAGGGCGACATCTTCTTTCCCCTTACTCGTGGGTCAAAAATTTACAATAACAAACAAAGAACAAACAAAGGGACTGGTGCAAATGAATCGAGCATCATGAACTTATAAAAAAAACCGATTCTCAAACAACGACAACACCATTGACAAAAATGACGGAGGAGGAAGAAAATCTTCTACTCCAGGAACCGTCAACTAGTAGGGCAGTTTCGGCTGGGGGAAGCGTAGGAACGGCGATCTCAATCTTGAGAAACTCTTCCTTGAAGAGGATGACAAACGTTCCATCGCCAGCTCATCCAAATTTTCAATATCGTCTACTGCATCGTTGAGGAAAAAACTCCTCAACTGCAAAAACACGATCAGTAAGCTGAGAAAAAAGCATACCCTAGAGGACAGAGAGAAACGACGGCTTCAAAACGCTCTTGGCTTTCTGGAAGACCAGTCTTTGGACTGTGACAAGCCCCGTGCTGACTCGCCACCGAAGAGGCCAACTCGACGCTTGACAGTTCGCGCACGGTTGTCGATAAGCCAAACATACCTGTTACGGAGGTAAACCCGGCGATTAACAAAAAGCAGTCGGACCCAGCAAAGCAGCGCAAGAACGCGCGCCGACTGCTTAAAAGGTTCAAAAACCATGACCCTAGCTCCTTTACGGAAAGGGAAACGGTACAGCTAGCTAGGGATCGGGAGACTATAAAGTCGACCGAGGCAGCGTGGCGTAGCAGCCTAAAAGATAGGACGCAGAACCGGACATGTAAAGGGAGTCTGACTGGGCCAAGGGAGAAATGCCAGACGCCTTGAGTAGATCAGACCCCGAAAAGCCACGTGCCGATCCAGCAAAGGATACGTCCCAAACTGGAAAGGAACCTGGCGACTCCAAGAAGGTTCTGCCAAAAGGTAGGTGAGGGCCTAGCTCAACTAGGGCGCAGGCCTCTGGAGGGGTTAGCGTGGACTGACTGCAGCAAGTACGAAATGCCAAATGCCTTTCACTTCGACTGCAGCTGGTCAAAAGCGCTCGGTAGCTGCTACAGGCAAGGATTCGTCCGAACCTGAGGGGGCTCCTGGTTGCTCCAAAAGAGGTCGGCACGACATTACACTCTCCCCGGTTGTAGGCAGGCAGGCTAAAAAGCCAAAATATGCAGAAAAGGTCAAGGAAGGTCTTCGTGTGGCAATTATCGACCATGGAAATCCAGAGCGAAGGCTTACCGAAGACCAATGGAAACTGATCGAACTTCGAATCCTAGATGGTGTCAACGACGCTATTCTGAAGGCTGATGGCACAGTCCCTCTCTTTGGACAGCTAACCACCTTCAAAGGATTTAAGATCATGGAATGTGACAATAACAACACCCTAAACCGGTTGAAGAATTTCGTTGTCAACGCAGACGCACCGTGGTCAAACGCTGACCTACGCGTCGTTGACAGAAATTAAATTCTGAACATAACAAGACCAAAAGGACGCATTCTTATTCAAGGACCGTACTTGCCCGTGGAAAGAATCGAACGCAACCTGCAGTTCCTTAACCCGGAATTACAAAGCAAGGAGTGGAAAGTTCTGGAAACGGGGGCACACTGAGAATGGTATGGAAGTTACCGTACTCCTTAGCCACACATCGTTGCCGCTACTACGTAACCAACAGTTCAAGGTTCGCGTAGGCATAACGCGCTGTAAACTACGGCTAGTGGCGGCAACTCACAAGGACAGGAAAGAAGAAGTTGGCCGTCATGAAGTAGTACAAATCAATCTTCACCACAGTAAGGCGGTCAGCGCCAATCTTGTTCTCCTCATGAGAGCAAAAAGTATAGACGTCGCCCTTGTTCAAGAACCCTGGATCATCCGGGGTGAGATAAAAGGGCTGAACTATAAGGATCTGGTGGTCTACAACACCAACACACCAGATCACAGTAAGAAACGCACATGTATTGTCGCTAGAAAACAGATTAATCTATTTCTCTTATCTAGCTACAGCAATACAGATCAGACAGTAGTCATATGGGAGCGAGCAGGTAGAAGCCCGCTGATACTCGCGTCGATTTACATGCCACACGACTCTCCAGGAAGTCCACCGACCGATCTAACCAGGCTGGTGGTTGTGAAAGCTGAGCGTGAAAAATGGGATTTCATCCTAGGATGCGACGCCAACTCCCATCATGCTCAATGGGGTAGCACCGACACAAATGTGAGAGGTGAGTCCCTTTTTGAATTTATTATTGAACACAATATATTGATAGCCAATAGTGGCAATGAACCAACCTTCGTAACTAGGAATAGACGTGAGGTACTAGATGTTACACTCTGTAACAACTCACAAACTACGAATGTGCGAGAATGGAAAATTTCTACTGAAGCATCCTTTTCAGACCACAGGATTATAGAGTTCCTAACGGACGAGAAAGAAGACCCAGATTGACAAACTGGGATACATTCCTCAAAGAAGTAGAAAAGAATAGTAGGAAACTTCAACGACAAAAACTGGTCACACCAGATGAAATCGACGCAGGTACAGAATACCTAAACAAAATTCTGACAAATGCGTACGTTAAAGCCTGTCCTTTACGGACAATAAAGAACACAAAGTATCCACCATGGTGGACAAAGGACTTGTCTAAAATTAGGACACTAGAAAACTAGAGCTCTATTTAATGCGGCGAAAGCCTCCAATTCCCCAACGGACCTGGACAAGGCCAGTCACAGGAAATTCAAGAGCTCCATAGTAAGTGCTAAACGCACGGCTTGGCATACATTCTGAAGTGACATTAAGAGCACAACGCAATCTTCCAGGCTTAGGAAAATTCTGTCCAAACAACCATGTGTTCCAGGTTTTATTAAGGACAGCTGCGGAAACTGGACACAGTCCTTTTTTTATAATAAGCGCGGACTAAAGGGATTTGTTGGGACCCTTATAATGTATTAGCTACACAGCGCGGGCGTTAAGGAAATTAGGGTGAGACGAAAAGGAGAGATGCCGATGCACGTTGGTTTTGAATGCTCATAGGTTATAATGTGTAGGGAAAATGGAGCGGGGAAGAGCATTCCACATTCGTGTTGTACGGCTGAGAAAAGATTCTTTGAACTTCACTGTACATCCGAACACAGGCTTGAGGGTGAACTGATGAGCATTCCTTGCATGACAGGTATTGCGGTTGAAATGTTCAAGGGGAGGAATGCAACTGGCAATTTCGTTTGAGCACTTATGGTGGAAATAACGATAAAACAACGAAAGGCAGGAGACATTACGACGATGACTAAGAGAGTCAATCGATCTCGCGATGTCACGGTCGCCAATGAGTTTTATCGCGCGTTGTTGGATTCTGTCAAGTCCTGCACAGAAACCCTCGAGCTCTTATTACAGACTCACTTTCCAGGGTGCACCCGGAGTCTAGGTAATAACTTAGAGGCGGATATTACTCCTACAACTGTTTCAGTGGTTCCAGAAGGAGTAATAACCGAAGAAAAGCTTAACTGGCCAATTGATACACTATCTCCCTTCAAATCACCTGGTAGAGATGGGATTTTTCCTATTATGCTCCAGAAGACAAAGACCGTCATAATACCGGTTCTCAAACAACTTTTTACTCGAAGTCTGGAGTGCGGCTACATTCCTAAAGCCTGGCGGGAAGTGAAGGTGGTATTCATTCCCAAGGCAGGAAAACCTAGTCACATCTATGCCAAGGACTTCAGACCGATAAGTCTGACATCTTTCATCCTAAAAACGTTTGAAAAGCTAATGAACATCCATATTCGCAGTCGATCTATAGCGCGATCTCCACCGCCCAACACGCTTACATTAAAGGCAAAGGAGTGGAAACTGCGCTACACGACGTCGTCAGCACTATAGAAAAGTCTCTCAAGGACAAAGAATACACACTTGCAGCGTTTTTAGACATTGAAGGAGCATTCAACAATGTGGAAACGCGAGCAGTGGAAAGAGCATTGCAGAACTTCAAAGTCGATCAGTCTCTCACTAAGGTGATTATGAACACTAGGCGATAATGTATTTTTATTTATTTAGTATTTATTTATTTATTTAGCAGATTCTGCTATTCATAATTCGTTTACAAAAAAAAAAAAAAATTCACAGTATATAATATAAATTTATAAAGAAAAAAGTTCTTTTCCACCAAGACAATGCAAGGGTGCACACATGTGCAGTTGACATGGCAAAAAACCATGAATTGGGCTATGAATTGCTCCCTCATCCACCCTATTCTCCAGATTTGGCTCCGAGCGACTACTTTTTGTTCCCAAAACTGAAGAAATGGCTTGGTGGAAAAAGATTTGACTCCAATGATGAAGTCATCTAGCAAATAAAGGCCTATTTTGAGTACCTCGACAAATCATTTTTTTTGGAAGGGATAAAAAAATTGGAGAAGCGTTGGACAAAGTTTATAGAGCTCAAGGGAGACTACGTTGAAAAATAAAATTATTTTTTTATCAAAAAATCTGTGTTTTATTCCAAAAGTCACGGACTTATTGACCCGCCCTCGTATTTAACCTTTCTTATCTTAAGCCGTTGAATGATCAAACTAGAACATTTCTTGATGACAACAATTTGATTTACCATCAATCTGGTTAACGGCATAGTCTCACCACCGCTGTTTTAAATGTGGAAGATATTCGACAAGCTATAGACCAAAGGTATTTATCGTTCTTGTTGGCAAACTAAAAAATCAGTTTCATTTCTTAACAAAAGAGCCTCACATCATCACACGCCTAAAAGGATAGGTTAATTTTCGCTAAAACCCAAATGGTCCAAGTTTTGCTTTTTAGCATTGAGATGAATTTTAGATTTTAAGATTTACACACTTGCACTAACATATTTGTGATTATTTATTTTTGCTTCTGTTAAAAACAAAATGGTTTGATGAACTATTGTGATTTTGTTTGCTTCTTTAAAAAGTAAAATTATTCAACCATGTCGTTTAAAATTAAAGCACGCAAAGTTATGCTCAGAATTAAGGGGCCATAAGCTGATAGTCCAGTCATCGGGCATGCTTTCTTCCACCAATACTTGGTTGATGATTTGGTGACTGTGCCCTACCAAGTTAACACCTCCGTATTTGAAGGAATCCGCTGCTAAACAATAGCAGCCGGTGGCCCTTTTGTTCTTAAGCGTTTTTATAGCCAAGTCAACCTCTTCTATACTAGGTGGTTAAATCGGTTCTTCGTGACAGGGCGTGTTCTTCACTTATCACTCTTACTACATGATGCACCTTTAGCAGCTGTTGGAAATGCTGCTTAACCAAACCTTATATGTATTCCCAGCGCTTCGGTGAGTAAGTTACCGTCGCTGTTTCGGCCTTAAATCTATCAGCCAGTCTCTTCGCTTTCTTGCAAAATGTCCGGATGTTGTTTTGATCGCAAAACTGGTCGATTTCAGGATGACCGTATGCCCTCTTCTTTCTAAGCAGGATAGGATAAGCACGCTGCCCTTGTTTCGCGCTGCAGGGTTTCCAAATGTGCATCTTCTATCACTTTCTTCCGGTAAACGCATACATTATCATACTACGAGTTTTTTCTCTGACGTGGCTGGCAGCCTACTTTGGTCTCGGCTATCTCCTTGGCGCTTGTTGTGGTGAATACACAGAAAAGTCTGTCGTTTAGCCGCTCTCTGTAGAATCTAGCTACTCCTGGTATGCTAAGGCATCCAATGTCGAATTTCTTCTTTTATAAAGTTCGCAGCTTCTTCTCTTTGGACAGTCGAGCTTTGAATTTAGCCATAACGAAAAAGGTCAGAATTGATGTTTGCCTCTCGGAATGTGTACACATTTAAGATGTTGGATGCGTGCCTACAATCGGTTAGCACATGGTTGATTTGGATGTCGGATCGACTATCTGGCGAGCGCCAGGTTGCTGTGTGGAAACCTGGTGCTTACACCGTACAACGAGCTGCTGCAAAATCGACTAGACGTTGGCCGTTAGCTGTTGTCGTGTCGTAAAGGATGTCTCTTAATAGCGATATCGTTTTTTTACAGAAGCTTATATCCGTTCATAAAGATGAGCCTAGTTTGTTTTCTTGTCTTTAATTTCCGTTGTGGCGCCCATAACTTAAGTAGTTTTGATTTATTATTAAGCCCTCATTATAGAACCAATTATAGCAGGAATGAGTATAAAAGGGGCAAATTAAAAAACAACGAAAACCAAAAAGGATTTCAGTATGTAAAGTGACAGTGATGTCTGTTTTATCACTAAACACCACCAGGTGTCGCAGAACAATTTTCCCATTCTTCAATTTGACAACGCTTGATGGAACATAGTGAAAGATATTGTTTCCTTTTTTCAACCAAAACATTAGCGCTAGTTATGTTTGCACACAAGTGAATTTAGCCACACGATAACCACGTTATAACTACAATGACTTTATATTTTACATTTTCATTTGCATTCAACCAATATATACGTGGCGAAGGTTTCTGTTGGATGGGTAGATGACTGACCAAGGAGGAAAGGCCACAGCCCCTCCCCTTGAGTGAGTTGTCACAGCCCAGAAATCCCGGAGACCGGGTGCCAGCCCAACTTGGGCTGAGTAGACACCGGGCTCGGAAAGGAAACCAGAGGAACAGATGGTTCTGGCTAAGAACGCTGTTTCTAAGACCGTCATACGTGGTGAAGAACCACATCCTGCACGAGATGACACTGCTTTCGACTAAATATGGCGGATCTAGAGCGGAATAACTTGATAAAAATCCGTAATCCCGGGTAAGAACAACCGTGCCCATGGGATGTATGGCACAATGTTATGGTGTCTTTTAACGGTGGACTCTAGATACTTGGGGATCGCTAGTTTCAATTCAATTCCCCTTCTCTGTATATAGGGGGTGAGTACAGGGCGACATCTTCTTTCCCCTTACTCGTGGGTCAAAAATTTACAATAACAAACAAAGAACAAACAAAGGGACTGGTGCAAATGAATCGAGCATCATGAACTTATAAAAAAAACCGATTCTCAAACAACGACAACACCATTGACAAAAATGACGGAGGAGGAAGAAAATCTTCTACTCCAGGAACCGTCAACTAGTAGGGCAGTTTCGGCTGGGGGAAGCGTAGGAACGGCGATCTCAATCTTGAGAAACTCTTCCTTGAAGAGGATGACAAACGTTCCATCGCCAGCTCATCCAAATTTTCAATATCGTCTACTGCATCGTTGAGGAAAAAACTCCTCAACTGCAAAAACACGATCAGTAAGCTGAGAAAAAAGCATACCCTAGAGGACAGAGAGAAACGACGGCTTCAAAACGCTCTTGGCTTTCTGGAAGACCAGTCTTTGGACTGTGACAAGCCCCGTGCTGACTCGCCACCGAAGAGGCCAACTCGACGCTTGACAGTTCGCGCACGGTTGTCGATAAGCCAAACATACCTGTTACGGAGGTAAACCCGGCGATTAACAAAAAGCAGTCGGACCCAGCAAAGCAGCGCAAGAACGCGCGCCGACTGCTTAAAAGGTTCAAAAACCATGACCCTAGCTCCTTTACGGAAAGGGAAACGGTACAGCTAGCTAGGGATCGGGAGACTATAAAGTCGACCGAGGCAGCGTGGCGTAGCAGCCTAAAAGATAGGACGCAGAACCGGACATGTAAAGGGAGTCTGACTGGGCCAAGGGAGAAATGCCAGACGCCTTGAGTAGATCAGACCCCGAAAAGCCACGTGCCGATCCAGCAAAGGATACGTCCCAAACTGGAAAGGAACCTGGCGACTCCAAGAAGGTTCTGCCAAAAGGTAGGTGAGGGCCTAGCTCAACTAGGGCGCAGGCCTCTGGAGGGGTTAGCGTGGACTGACTGCAGCAAGTACGAAATGCCAAATGCCTTTCACTTCGACTGCAGCTGGTCAAAAGCGCTCGGTAGCTGCTACAGGCAAGGATTCGTCCGAACCTGAGGGGGCTCCTGGTTGCTCCAAAAGAGGTCGGCACGACATTACACTCTCCCCGGTTGTAGGCAGGCAGGCTAAAAAGCCAAAATATGCAGAAAAGGTCAAGGAAGGTCTTCGTGTGGCAATTATCGACCATGGAAATCCAGAGCGAAGGCTTACCGAAGACCAATGGAAACTGATCGAACTTCGAATCCTAGATGGTGTCAACGACGCTATTCTGAAGGCTGATGGCACAGTCCCTCTCTTTGGACAGCTAACCACCTTCAAAGGATTTAAGATCATGGAATGTGACAATAACAACACCCTAAACCGGTTGAAGAATTTCGTTGTCAACGCAGACGCACCGTGGTCAAACGCTGACCTACGCGTCGTTGACAGAAATTAAATTCTGAACATAACAAGACCAAAAGGACGCATTCTTATTCAAGGACCGTACTTGCCCGTGGAAAGAATCGAACGCAACCTGCAGTTCCTTAACCCGGAATTACAAAGCAAGGAGTGGAAAGTTCTGGAAACGGGGGCACACTGAGAATGGTATGGAAGTTACCGTACTCCTTAGCCACACATCGTTGCCGCTACTACGTAACCAACAGTTCAAGGTTCGCGTAGGCATAACGCGCTGTAAACTACGGCTAGTGGCGGCAACTCACAAGGACAGGAAAGAAGAAGTTGGCCGTCATGAAGTAGTACAAATCAATCTTCACCACAGTAAGGCGGTCAGCGCCAATCTTGTTCTCCTCATGAGAGCAAAAAGTATAGACGTCGCCCTTGTTCAAGAACCCTGGATCATCCGGGGTGAGATAAAAGGGCTGAACTATAAGGATCTGGTGGTCTACAACACCAACACACCAGATCACAGTAAGAAACGCACATGTATTGTCGCTAGAAAACAGATTAATCTATTTCTCTTATCTAGCTACAGCAATACAGATCAGACAGTAGTCATATGGGAGCGAGCAGGTAGAAGCCCGCTGATACTCGCGTCGATTTACATGCCACACGACTCTCCAGGAAGTCCACCGACCGATCTAACCAGGCTGGTGGTTGTGAAAGCTGAGCGTGAAAAATGGGATTTCATCCTAGGATGCGACGCCAACTCCCATCATGCTCAATGGGGTAGCACCGACACAAATGTGAGAGGTGAGTCCCTTTTTGAATTTATTATTGAACACAATATATTGATAGCCAATAGTGGCAATGAACCAACCTTCGTAACTAGGAATAGACGTGAGGTACTAGATGTTACTCTCTGTAACAACTCACAAACTACGAATGTGCGAGAATGGAAAATTTCTACTGAAGCATCCTTTTCAGACCACAGGATTATAGAGTTCCTAACGGACGAGAAAGAAGACCCAGATTGACAAACTGGGATACATTCCTCAAAGAAGTAGAAAAGAATAGTAGGAAACTTCAACGACAAAAACTGGTCACACCAGATGAAATCGACGCAGGTACAGAATACCTAAACAAAATTCTGACAAATGCGTACGTTAAAGCCTGTCCTTTACGGACAATAAAGAACACAAAGTATCCACCATGGTGGACAAAGGACTTGTCTAAAATTAGGACACTAGAAAACTAGAGCTCTATTTAATGCGGCGAAAGCCTCCAATTCCCCAACGGACCTGGACAAGGCCAGTCACAGGAAATTCAAGAGCTCCATAGTAAGTGCTAAACGCACGGCTTGGCATACATTCTGAAGTGACATTAAGAGCACAACGCAATCTTCCAGGCTTAGGAAAATTCTGTCCAAACAACCATGTGTTCCAGGTTTTATTAAGGACAGCTGCGGAAACTGGACACAGTCCTTTTTTTTATAATAAGCGCGGACTAAAGGGATTTGTTGGGACCCTTATAATGTATTAGCTACACAGCGCGGGCGTTAAGGAAATTAGGGTGAGACGAAAAGGAGAGATGCCGATGCACGTTGGTTTTGAATGCTCATAGGTTATAATGTGTAGGGAAAATGGAGCGGGGAAGAGCATTCCACATTCGTGTTGTACGGCTGAGAAAAGATTCTTTGAACTTCACTGTACATCCGAACACAGGCTAGAGGGTGAACTGATGAGCATTCCTTGCATGACAGGTATTGCGGTTGAAATGTTCAAGGGGAGGAATGCAACTGGCAATTTCGTTTGAGCACTTATGGTGGAAATAACGATAAAACAACGAAAGGCAGGAGACATTACGACGATGACTAAGAGAGTCAATCGATCTCGCGATGTCACGGTCGCCAATGAGTTTTATCGCGCGTTGTTGGATTCTGTCAAGTCCTGCACAGAAACCCTCGAGCTCTTATTACAGACTCACTTTCCAGGGTGCACCCGGAGTCTAGGTAATAACTTAGAGGCGGATATTACTCCTACAACTGTTTCAGTGGTTCCAGAAGGAGTAATAACCGAAGAAAAGCTTAACTGGCCAATTGATACACTATCTCCCTTCAAATCACCTGGTAGAGATGGGATTTTTCCTATTATGCTCCAGAAGACAAAGACCGTCATAATACCGGTTCTCAAACAACTTTTTACTCGAAGTCTGGAGTGCGGCTACATTCCTAAAGCCTGGCGGGAAGTGAAGGTGGTATTCATTCCCAAGGCAGGAAAACCTAGTCACATCTATGCCAAGGACTTCAGACCGATAAGTCTGACATCTTTCATCCTAAAAACGTTTGAAAAGCTAATGAACATCCATATTCGCAGTCGATCTATAGCGCGATCTCCACCGCCCAACACGCTTACATTAAAGGCAAAGGAGTGGAAACTGCGCTACACGACGTCGTCAGCACTATAGAAAAGTCTCTCAAGGACAAAGAATACACACTTGCAGCGTTTTTAGACATTGAAGGAGCATTCAACAATGTGGAAACGCGAGCAGTGGAAAGAGCATTGCAGAACTTCAAAGTCGATCAGTCTCTCACTAAGGTGATTATGAACACTAGGCGATAATGTATTTTTATTTATTTAGTATTTATTTATTTATTTAGCAGATTCTGCTATTCATAATTCGTTTACAAAAAAAAAAAAAAATTCACAGTATATAATATAAATTTGAAATTATAGTGGGTTGTAAGGAAATCTGTTTTTTATAAAATTCAAAATGTTTCTTTTAAATCTAATTAAGTTGTTTTCAAGTTTAATTTCATTTGGTAGTGTATTAAATAACTGACAACCTTTATAAACAATACTATTCTGATTTAAATTTACACGATAGTTTGGCAATCTGAAGTCATTTCTATTTCTTAGTTCGTATGGCTGTGTTTCGCCGACATATCTTAGGTATTTTCTTAGATAACTAGGCAACAGATCGTATTTAATTTTGAATATAAAACACAAAACATTCAATATAATTCTTTGTTTAATACTAAGCCACTTTAACGTATTTAACATTAACGCTATCGATGTAAATCTATTGCACTTTAAAATTGTTCTCATTGCTTTGTTTTGCAATCTTTGTAACTTGGACAACATAAAATCGCTACATAAAAATAACACTGTGGAACAGTACTCAAAGTGAGGCTTAATCATCACATTATAAATATTTATTGCACATAATACTGATATTCTATTTCGTATTCTCCTAAAAAAAATATACCTTTTTGGAGACTTTCTTCAAGATGTAGTTTAAATGAAAGTTAAATTTAAGCTTAGCATCTATTACAACACCCAAGTATTTAATTTTTTGAACTTGTTCAATTACAATATTATCAACACTTAGGCTAACTAAAGAATCATTTTTGAATACTATACATTTAGACTTATTTATGTTTAATTTAAGCTTGTTTGACATTAACCAGGTACTTATCCTAACCAGATCATCTTGTAATTTTTGCTCGCAGTCATCGATGTTTTTCCCGCTTATATATATGAGTGCATCGTCCGCGAATAGGGCAAGTTGAGAATTTTTTATCACAGTCTTTATATCGTTGATGTAGATGATGAAAAGCAGTGCACCCAACACTGATCCTTGCGGAACACCAAAAAACGTTTGAATACTATTCGATAATACTCCATTTACTTTTGTTTTCTGTGACCTTCCATTGAGAAACGACTGAAACCACTTTAATTCGTTATTCCTAATGCCATATTTTTGTAATTTCAGGATTAGGAAATTTCTATCGATCGTCTCAAAGGCTCTTTTCAGATCTAGAAAAACTGCGATTACGATGTTTTTGTTCGCGAGCTCTTCTTTCCAACTAATTATCACATTATTCAATGCCGATTCACATGAATGTTTTTTTCTAAAACCCGACTGGCATTCCAGAAAAAGATTATTTGCTTCGAAATACTCTTCCACTTGGATTTTTACTATTTTTTCCAGCACTTTTTCGTACACGGGGAGCGCGTTAACTGGCCTATAGTCTTCACACATGACAGATTTTTTTATTTTTTGTATGGGGGTTATCACAGACTCTTTCCATGTTTCGGGAAATATTCCACTAATTAGGGAAGTATTAACTAATTTTAGAAATAAAGGTCCGATGATATTCAAGGATTCTAATATTAATTTTGCACTGATATAATTAAAATCTTTTTTTTTGGCTTATTGATTTCAGCACATTATTTAATTCGATGGCATTTACGCATCTGAATTTAAAAGACACATTCACGTTACTAGGGCTTATATTAAAGGGGACACAAGGAATAGACACATTGATGTCAGTTATGCTTTTCACAAAAAACGAGTTAAATTGCTCAGCTATTAACTTATCTTCACTTACATTCACGCCGTTAAAACAGATACTTTTAATGCGCTGACACTTTTCATTTAACACATAACATTTAATTACCCGCCACATTGATTTTTGATCCCTCGCGTCAATAATACGCTTTTTTATGTCATTGTTCTTAGCTCTCACTAATTCTGCTTTATAACTATTTCCAATATCACAGTATTCCATCCAACTAGCCTCAGTGTTATAGAACCTGAATTGTTGATATTTTAAAGTTTTTTTTATTTGCATACGCCTCAGACTTTCATTAAACCATGTATTAACTCGATTAGTGGCCCTTTTTTGTATTACAGATGATATCGCGATTCGCACAATTTCATTTTGAAACACTTCACCGACTGTATTTGGGTCATCAATATTTCTTAAATTTAATATGGCACTATTCCTTAATTGATTTAAAAATTCGTATTTATTGTATCTAAAGCAGTTTATTATATATGCATCACTATTTAAAAGTAAGTTCTTTTTTATATAAACCTTTAGTTCAATTGTTTCATGGTCACTGATTTTTAAGCCCATGTTTACTTTTGCTGCATCCGACTCTGAGTTTGTTATCACATAATCGATTAGTGTTGAAGACAGATTCGTTACCCGAGTTGGTTCGTTTACGATTTGTCTGCACATATTCTCAACTTCTATCGATCTTTTGACATCGTTTCTGTATGTATTTACATCGTCCAACCAATCAATGTTCACATCACCTACCACGATAAATCTGTTGTTCAAATCAACTAAGTCTTCTAGCCATTCACTTAGCTTTTCACAAAATATTCGTTTAGATGATCTAGGCACCCGATACACTATCGCAATATACATTATTATTTTGCCACTATTTTTTAATTCAACTACAAGCCACCATATCTCGTTCGACACAACAATTTTCATAATTTCCTTTGCTTCTAAAACACTTTTTATATAAATACATACACCTCCAGTGTGTCTAGACGCACTGTCACAACGAAGTAGCTGATAGTCATCAATCTGTATTTCACTGTCTTTAATATTCTCGGTCAAATGCGTCTCTACCGTCGCTATGAAATCGTATTTTTTGGCAAAATTGTGTTCCATCTCGGTAAAATTTCCAGTCATACCTTGAATATTACAGTACACCCCGGATAAGCTACTTAGTGGCGTGGCTAGTATCCAGACCGCGCTTTTACTGACTCTAACATTTTTTTAAACACCGAACAGTTTGTATCACGACTATCATGAGCCGTGTTTAAGTTTAGCCTATATTTTTTGTTATACTTCACACAATTTAAGCACTTAAGCACTTCAGAAGTACAATCTTTCGTATCATGTTCTTCACCACATTTTGCACACATTGTATTATTTCTACAGTATCTAGCTTTGTGCTGGAAGCCCCAGCATTTATAGCATTTGTTCACATTAAAATGTTCAAACACTCGGCATTTCTCCCATCCAATGTTAATTTTTTGACCATCAATAATTTTTGAATGGTCGCTCTCACTCACCTCGATAATTGCATTGTATGTTTCTCTATTTCTGTTTTTAACTAATTTTACACATTTCACCGTTGCGTCAAGATTGTTTTGTTTCTTAGTTGCTTCTTCTAGCTCTTTGATGTTCCAATTCTCACTCATTTCAGTTATCATTATTTGCGGGCACCTCTTTGAAAAAATCTTCACATCGTATTTTTCTCCGAGCTTTTCTTTCACTTCACTTTCTATTTTTTTCACATAGTCCTCACCGCGGCAATTAATCACTATTGCTCCTTCTTTTCTATTCGAAACACTCTCAACTTTGAGGGAGAGAGAAGAAGGGTTAATTTTTTGTTTTATTTCTTTTTCTGTTACGGAATTCACTTGTTTTTCTTTAGGTTTAATGTAAACCGATTGCTTTACTTGCTCAGCGTAATTCAATTTTGTTTCACTTTTTTTGGTTTCACTGATTTTCTTAACCTCGTTCCTAATAAACTTAATATTTTCTTCAGTATTACTATTTTTAAATTGATCTTTGATTTCACTAACGGATGCCGAAATTAATTTTGCACTTTCTTTTAGAATATTTTCTTTTTCATTTTGATTTTCTTTCATTCTGCCTACCAGCTCTCTTTTTAACTCACACACGGCTGTAGAGATATATTCTACTCCTTCGTTCAACTTATTGTTGATCTCTTTCTGATCATTCTGTTTTCTTATTCCACTTTCAACTACAGTTTTCAAATCCATGTAATAATTTGTTAATGACTTCGAATTATTTCTTAACATGTCCATTATGTTATCAAATTGATTTTTTTGTATTTCAATCACATTGTCATATTGCTGCAGAATCTTGTTGGGCATTACTACGCATTGCACACAAAAATACCGAACATTTCGATTTGCTTGAAGCAGTTTGACCTCGTATTCTGATAACGGCCCTTCGCAGCACTTACGGTGATATAGTTTCTTGCAAAAAACACTACATGGAACTATGAATCCATCACCGCGAGTGAATTGCAATTGACATTTTCCACAGAAACCGTCCATCGTATTAATTTTCAAACACTATATATCTGTTATCACAGCATAAGTGTTCAATCTAATATAGATTTGTAATTTAAAACACAGTATTATCGAAATAATTTCGCTTTTAATCACCACTAAATTTACGCACGTCTAACTCAAATGAACAATTCAGATGACCTAAGAATCGTGGCGTCCAGAGGCATACCACAAGGTGGAGTCATATCCCCCTTACTCTGGGTCCTTGTTGTCAAGGAAATACTCGTAAAGTTCAAAAACAGAGGGGTCAAAGCAATTGCATACGCGGATGACGTAGTATTGCCTGCGACAGGAATCCACAAAAGACTGAAATAGTGTTGTTCAGTAATAAAAGAAGAATACCAGAATTCAAACACCCAGAAATTAAGGGAATATCCTTGAAGGTGGCGGAGAGAGCGAAATATCTAGGAATTATCCTCGACAGGAAGCTGAGTTGGAAGCCAAATGTGGATGACAGAGTTAGGAAAGCGGCCAACGCTTTCTACGCATGCAACCGTATCTTCGGCAAAAAATGGGGTCCAAACCCTAAAATAATTCTGTGGATGTATACAATTGTGCGACCAATACTCACATACGGCAGCTTAGTCTGGTGGCAAGCCACAAGGCAACCAATCTTAAGGTTTTGGCAAAAATACAAAGACTAGCATCATTGAATAACTACAAATAGAAGTGGACACCGCTCATTTTGAAGCGATATACGGACCTTCATTGCGGCGAAAATTTGTATTAACTTAGTGTATGCATATACCAGCTTTTCTAGATTCGTGCATTAGGTAAAATTAATTTCCCAAAATATTCCCATGTTTATTTTTCTTGTGAATAGGTAGCGATGACAACAATTGAATCGTTTATTTCAGAAACAACATAAGTCAATGAGCATTAACTTTTCAGGAGCAACAAAAAATAATATTGATTTGTATCGATTGGATAAGAATCTATTGAAACTTTAGTTTTTATTTATTTTATTATCCATATTATTATTATAAATGCGAAAGTAAATCTGTCTGTCTGTCTGTCTCGATTTAACGCCAAAACTACTGAACCGATTTAAATGAAATTTGGTACACAGATAGTCTAGTGCCTGAGAATGGACATAGGCTACTTCTTACCGCGGGAAAACTCTTCATCCGCTGTCCAGAAGCGGTGATCTAAGCTGATATCTAAGAAAAGTTGTAACTCTCGAATGCTTTCTAGCTCCTAGCTTTGGAATGACTCATCCAAATGAAATAGGATTTTTTTTAATATAAGGTTCAATTACGTACAAAGATTTTAAGATGTAAATCTTTGTAGGTTATCTTTGTAGGTTATCTTTGTAGGTTATCCTAATAATAAGCATTAAACTATACATTTTATACAACTCAAAAAAGTAAAATGTTCGATTGAAGCTAGATCGATGGATTTTCCCAGCGTTGAGTGAAGGAAAATTTGTGTGTGTGTGCGGCACAAATCTGTTTCTCTACCTGTACCTTTTGTGTAATGTGCTTTTTCTTTCTTTTTTTATTCACCTTTTGCAGTCTGTGTTGTTTTCTTATGGCGCATGGCCATGGGATTGAGAAAGATAGGGTATGAAATGTAAATTAGATTGAGAGCGAGTCACACTCAGAGTATATCCATTATATTGAGTAGGGATACTCTCGACGTTTTCTTTATTAGTTCTTATCAGCAAGTATTTTTTTTTAAATTTGAGAAGTGGCAGACTGGCGAAGCAAAGTGAGCACGGGACAGCTAGTATTTCATAATTTGTATTCTTTTGCTGGGCTTGAAACATGGCCTTAGAGTGTGAAGCCACTACATTGCATATATTTTCTAAATTTGTTACTAGTTCAGATCTATATATTTAAACTGATATAGGCTTCTTTTTTAAGACAGTATTAACTTTAATTTTGAACAAAAGACAGGACATTTCATTGAGTGGTTTATTTGTATTCAACTGAGAAAATACATTCCGCAATTAGTTAACTAAGTTTTTAAGCCACTTGAACATTGTAAATAATAAATGATCACGATTGGAGGAAAGCACATTCCTCTGGCTGGTACGCATTTGTCGTTTAGAGATATGGTGTTTTTTTTTTGTAATCCAGTTTAAACTTTGATTTTTAACAGAACACATGTAATTTTAGTAAGCAACCATTTTTTTGTGCTCAATCGAGGGAATACATTCTGCAATTAGTTATTAAGTTCTTAAACACACTTGTTTTGCGAAAACGGTCAGCAATATAGCCAATAGCGGTCTCACGTGGTCGAATATGTTGCGTGTATTTTACACAAATGAAAGTGTAATACATGTGATGTATGTTTACTAAAAGTCTACCTCGCCTACAAATCTATGGGGCTTACTGAAAGGTTAGCCCAAGCCTAGTGGAATTGGATGGCTGAAAAGCCTTAGTGTTGTTTTTTCTAAAGAGCCGACCTGAAAATTAAGATGATACATTTATTTATTTATTATTTATTGCGTCTTTCTTAACCTATTTATACAAAATTCTTATTCTAATTATTTACACATATTCACTAATACTATAAAATAAAATGCTTGTTGCAGCAGTAATTCTCAAAAACATAAGTGTTTCAAATTTGCCATCCGCCTGCACAATTTGACACCATGCACAACGCGGCTCAAGGTGAAGCGGAACCATAATCTCATCGCTTGCACCTTCGTTTGAAAATTGTGTGGATGGATAGTAATTACAATTCCATCGTCTGTGGCTGGGGGAAGCCCTTGTGTGAACTTTGAGTTGTTGTTCTAGTTACCACGATTGGCGTCCGGAATTGTAATCTATGAAGTATTGAATATAATTATAGAGTTCTTCGATCCGGATGGTAGTTATATAATTACAGATGTAGTATATGAAGATGATGCACTAGCATCGAAGATAGTTCCGGTATTGCAAAGTAAGAATGTTTGCGTCATAGTTTGTGTCTTAATATGTGTCTTAGTTTGTGTATCCATCATATTACATAGGTGATGTTAATATTATCTGTCATGGCGACACCGAATTCAATGAAGATTCTAATGCTTGCGAGTATGACGATTTTGATTGGGAGAATTTAACAATATCAGAGACAGTTCCAACTATGAAAGATATGGCAACACATTATTTTTCGGGATATATTTCTCATGCCATTTTAAAGAAAACCCATTGTAGAACATGCAAATTATTTATGTGCAAAGAGGGTCAAAATGAGTCCCCTACAAAAGCCGAGGGTCTTATTGAAGCTCGTCAATATGAGGATACTATTAATGATGGTTTAGTCATTCCTACTACACATTTTGTCGAGTTAATTGAATGAATTATAAAGTGTTTTGAGGAACGTTTTGAAATTCTATGCTTCGAACAAAATGTCCTCAATACTCTTTTAAACTTTTGTAGGAACCTATTTGAGCTTCCATGTTCCGATTAATGGTTTTTTATGTGATACCACACGATTTTTCCTGGTTTTAATTTTAATAGAATTATAGAAAACATAGAAAGAAAAAACCAGAAAGAATAACATAATATACTTACAGGAGCAAAGTTTGTCCAAGAAAATTGAAATAAAAATTGGATAAACTCGTGGCTTCAATGGCACAGTGCTCGCCTGAGAAGACGCTGGTCTAGGTTCGAATCCCAGTGGAAGAAATGGAATTTTGGGATAAAATGAAGGAAAAAGACAGACCAGCACCACAGAAGGAGTCTGATGATCGGTTGTGGCTAACCGTGAAACAGCGCTGTAACTCCAGCCGTCCACTTAACGTGGTAAGGAATGTAAGGTTATTCATTCAAAACAAAATTCCATGTTCCATTGAAGAGCACAATCAAGAATTGATCAAGCACACCATGCGGGTCTTTTATGTGCGAAAATAAATGTAATTAACTCCAAGGCAAAATGTACGAAAGAAAACTAAAACAATTTGATATAAATACTTAATCATATGTAACAGTGTTACCTATTAGAACTGTGCATACATATTTGTTAATAGTGTTGTTTTATTTTTATGCGTTTCTTCGAATTATATCAATGAATTTGAACTTTGTATTTATAGTTTTATTTATTTTTTAAATACCTACCTATCGAAATAAAATTAAAAATTGTACCTTTATTATATAAAAATAAAAGCACAATTATCAGAAAAGGTTCTCAGCTCATACATATCATACCTTACCTATGCACCTACATTACATACTTTGAAAAACAAAATAATATCTAGCTATAATTATTCATATCTGCAATCATTATGATAGCTACATATGCATATGTATTTGATTTTTATAATCGCAATGAACATGAAAACAACATTTTCAAATCTAACAAAAATTCCAAAAGTAAAAAGGAAATAAAAACAATCGAAGCGTAACGACAGCAACGATAAGTATGAAATATCCTACCTTAAACTCGTTAATAACAAAAAATTTCCCATCCGGCATCCCTTGAGGGATATTTTTGTTGGGATATTATACATTTTTATTTTTATCCAATCCATTTCACAAACCCGCACAAGCGATTACAGCGACGTATGAACCGCGTAGCGGATGTTTGCTTCGGTGCCGTTTCTATTATGTAGTTATTCAATGACTAGCATGTATAGCTTGGAAGCCATTCTCAATCTGCCACCATTGGATCTATACATGCAGGAATCGGCTGCAAAAAGTGCCTTGAGGATCAGCCAAACAAACAGCTGGAACCCGAGTCATTTTGGACATGCACTGATTCTGAACATGTACATAGGGAACAACGTCATATCTGACTACATGTCTCCTTACTTAGATTTCAAAATACAAAGACTAGCATGTATAGGGACAACCAGTGCAATGAGAACAACCCCAACCGCTGGCTTGGAAGCCATTCTCAATCTGCCACCATTGGATCTATACATGCAGGAATCGGCTGCAAAAAGTGCCTTGAGGATCAGCCAAACAAACAGCTGGAACCCGAGTCATTTTGGACATGCACTGATTCTGAACATGTACATAGGGAACAACGTCATATCTGACTACATGTCTCCTTACTTAGATTTCAAAATACAAAGACTAGCATGTATAGGGACAACCAGTGCAATGAGAACAACCCCAACCGCTGGCTTGGAAGCCATTCTCAATCTGCCACCATTGGATCTATACATGCAGGTATCGGCTGCAAAAAGTGCCTTGAGGATCAGCCAAACAAATAGCTGGAACCCGAGTCATTTTGAATATGCACTGATTCTGAACATGTACATAGGGAACAACGTCATATCTGAACACATGTCTCCTTACTTAGATTTCGAAAAACCATTCTCTTGTTCATTTCCGAGCAAGGAGGAATGGTACGCAAACACAAACAAACCCATGAAAAGGAAATCGATATCCATCTTTACAGACGGATCTAAGATGGACTGTGGAACGGGTGCTGGACTATTCTCAGAGGAACTACACATTAACAGATCGATTAGATTACCTGATCACTGTAGTGTTTTCCAATCAGAAGTATTCGCAATCACTGAAGTCACAAGCATGGTATCAATGATGGCGATACCACACAGTGATATTACCATTTTTATTGATAGTCAGGCGGCCATTAAAGCGGTGTCAGCTACCGAAATAAAGTCCTTGCTTGTTCGCCGTTGCCGCGAGGAGCTCAAAGCTCTTGGCACGAAGCACAAGACGAGTCTCTGCTGGGTCCCTGGACACAAGGACATAGCCGGTAACGAGCGAGCTGACGAACTGGCAATAAAGGGGTCTGTGATGGACCATGAACAGGCACTTCAGTCGGTTAAACCACCACTCTGTAACCTCAGAGAAAGAGTGGAATACAAAACACGAATGAAAGCCAACAACAGGTGGTTGTCACTAACCACTTGTGACATATCACGCAAGCTGTGGCCAAAATATGATAAGGGCCGAACCAACAAACTTTTACGTTACGACAGGACATCGCTGTCAAAGTTGATCGGTACTCTTACTGGCCACAACTTGCTAAGGAATCACACAATGAAACTAAATCTCAAGGATGACGACATCTGTAGAGGCTGCGGTGATGAGGAAACCCATGAGGACAATTCGATCATATTTTTGCCATTTCTCAAAAACTTAGCTAGCATGTCTTCAATAGAAGGAAGGTGATCACCAGCAACAACAGTCAACACCTAAATTCCAATCCAACTCAATCAAACGTAACAAATTTTAAAATTATACCCACAATGTGCATGGGAATGTCTGCTTTCAGCCTGGTTAGGTGTGTTTTGGTGAAAATTATATCAAGTCAACTAAAAAATTACCATCAAAACGATATCCAGCCAATCTGCTTTAAAGAATATGAATACATCAAAACAGTGCGGAATTATCGTAAGACAGTTTTGACTGGGTTTAAAAGGTAAAACAATCCCTAGTAACTTTTGTTGTAATACGCGTTAAACTACTAGAAGTGAATTGTCACCAAAACACGTATATTTACGTTAGGTATGAAAATCTGAAGCAAGAAAGTACATACCTATGTACTAACAAAATCATTTGAATCATTTTGTGAGAAGACTATGCTAACAAGGTTCAAGAAGGCAGTTAACGATTTTTCAAGGCATTTTGAGTATTTATTGTTTGAAATTAAATGATTACTTCTCTTTTCCATACTAATTATAACCTGTTAGAGCATAAATAATAATTCAACTGCTGCTAAGTTATGCAAGGAACATCAACATACTTAGAATGTATTGTTCAACTAAAGATCTCCCTGAGTTAAAAATTTGTATCATATTGGGAAGCTATACTTATAGTTATAATTAAAAATGAAAAAAAAAAACGAATAACTAATACCTTTTTGTTGTCTTCATTGAATTCGAAAACAATATCAGTATTATTTTCTGGTGTATCGCGATGAACAAACAAGTGATCACTTTTCTTCACTGCAGAAGTTGAGATTGTTCTTATTCCCAAGCGCTATGCAAAAGAAAATCTATTTGAATTACATAACTCAAAATTTTGATGAATACATTTGAAGTTAACATTTTTAGAAAGGTAGACTTACGACTATATTCAAACTTTTCGTTGCGCAGTTACTAATCATGTTAATGTCTTTTTAAAACTATTTATTTTACTTTGCTAATAACTAGAGAAAAAATCCACCCGGAATCAATTTTGATTTGGAACTGTCAGTTTGGCATTTCAAGGATGACATTTATTTCTTAGTTCAGATGATACAGTGGTGAGCAGAGCGCTTCGCGAAACTATAAGTACATGTGGCGACCTCGAAATACTGTGGCTACGCGAGGAAGCATTCCGTGGAACCACACACTAATCATAGATGTCGCAACGAACAACAACGAGAATTCAAAACAGAACCAACGGTCGGGAGAGAGAATAAAAACAATTCGTGTTTGTTCTTCGAGTTAGTCGCTTCATTATTTTTATAGTGTTTGTAATATTCAATAATTAAATATACATATATTAAATAAACTAATTGTTTTACTGTGGATAAATATCTGTGCACACACTTGTGCCTACAGTGGTGACCCCGACGTGATCCACAACAATTAAAAACTTATTTAATTGGCAACAGCCGAACCAACTACGCACTTTATCTCTTGCACTTGTACATATGTATATTTATAAGTATGCAAGGCGAACAAAACACAAGGACGAATGCAGGCGTTTCCTCAGGACCACCAACTCCATCCGATGCGGAGATCCAGGAAATCAATGCTCTCAAAAACCTGAGGATTCCTCCGTTCTGGAAAATTAATCCAGCGCTATGGTTTGTACAGGTGGAAGCGCAATCATCGCTGGACTGGACCCAGAAGTGCTGAATGAGGTATCAGACTTAGTGCAGAAACCACCGGACACAGATAAGTACATTGCTTTTAAAAAACAAGTCATATCTAGGTTCACCGAGTCTAAGGAGAGGCAACTGAACAGATTGATGACGACCCTTGAACTTGGCGACAGACGTCCATCAAGTCTCCTCAGGGAAATGCGAAGACTGGCTGGTTCAAATGTTCCAGACGACATGTTGTCCACTCTATGGATGGCACGAATGCCCAGTCATGTGCGTGGAATACTTTCTGCCAGTCACGGAATCGACCTCACTGCGTTGTCTGAAATCGCAGACAAAATCGTTGATAACACATCCGCCCACGCTGTTTTCTCCACTGATGTTCATGAAGATGACCCTATACCACAATCCACCAACGCTGAAAGTGATCTGAACAGAAGACTAAATTCCATCGAGTCCACTCTGTCAACTCTAATGACGGCTATGCAATCACTGAAAACCAGTCACAGCCATGGCAGGTCTCGACCACAGTCAAGGAATAACAGATCGCTCTCAAGAGCATCAACTCCTAACGGAATGTGTTTCTTCCATGAGAAATTCGGCAGCGATGCCCGGAAGTGTAAGAAACCATGCAGCTACAAAGCAAAAAACTAAGTGAGCTGTTGTCCTCAGAGGCGGACGGCAACAGTCAAAGATTCCACAAGGAACACCGCCTCTACATCTTCGACAAGGAGACAAACCAAAAGTTTTTGCTCGACTCTGGATCAACTATATGTGTCTTACCTCGTTCCAGGGACTGCAAAAACAACAGAGGGGAAATAACACTCCTGGCAGCGAATAACTCACCGATTCACACCTACGGCGAGAAGATCCTCACACTCAACCTTGGTCTCCGGCGAGCTATCACTTGGCCGTTCGTTATTGCAGATGTTAAAAAAGCAATAATTGGCGCAGACTTGCTCGCACACTACGGACTTGTCATTGATTTGAAAGCCAGACGTGTCATAGACAAAACAACATCATTAACGGTACAAGGCGAGATTTATACCAGTGATTTGTCAAAACTTCTGACTATCAGTGGTCCTGAACCATACATAAATCTCGTCAACGAATTCGTTCTGGCCAACAACAACGCACCTGATCCAAAATCAGGAGTCAACATCGTGCAACACTGCATCGTAACCACGGGCCAACCAGTGTCCGAACGACCACGACGACTCTCCGGCGACAAGTTGAAACAGGCCAAGGCTGAATTCGAGGATTTTCAAAAGAAGGGTTACTGCCGTCTATCCAGCAGTCCTTGGGCTAGCCCCATTCATCTTGTTGAAAAAAAGACTGGCGGTTGGAGATGCTGCGGTGACTACCGTCGTCTGAATTCCATAACACAACCAGATAGCTACCCCATTCCTCACATCATGGACTTTACTGAACAGTTGAACAACAAAAACTGCTTCTCGATACTGGATCTAGACAAGGCATACTACCAGATCCCGATGACACCTGACGACATCCAAAAAACTGCGGTGACCACGCCTTTTGGTTTGTTTGAGTTTGTAGTCATGCCATTCGGACTCAAAAACGCAACTCAGACTTTCCAAAGGCACATGGATATGGTCCTACGTGGACTAGATTTCGTTTTTTGCTACGTTGACGACATCCTCATTGCCTCCGACTCAGAGGAAGAACATCGCCAACACGTCCGTATAGTTCTACAACGTCTCCACGAACATAGACTTATCATCAACATCAGGAAGTGCATTTTTGGGAAGTCTGAGGTTACGTACCTTGGACATACAATCAACCAAGCCGGATGCAGACCACCTGAAGCCAGAGTTGAGGCCATATCGAACTATCCAAAGCCATCCAACATCATGGAACTACGTCGTTTTCTTGGAGTCGTTAACTACTACCGACGATACATCCCTAATTGTGCCCATATTCAAGCACCGTTGAATGGACTCATCAGGGACTCCAAGAAAAACGACAAACGACCCGTTCCCTGGACTCCTTTGGCGGAAGAAGCTTTCGATGTATGCAAGGACAGTATCAAGCATGCTACACTACTCAACCACATCGATCCGAAGTCTACACTTGTCCTAACAACGGATGCTTCTGATATCGCAGTTGGTGCCAAATTGGAACAAAAACAAAATAACCAATATCAACCGATCGGACTGTTTTCATGCAAACTGTCACCTGCACAAAGTCGCTACAGCACATATGATCGCGAGTTGCTGGCAATATACCTAGCTATCCGATTCTTCCAACACATCTTGGACGGTCGACACTTTGTCGTGCAAACGGATCACAAGCCGCTCATATATGCGTTCCAGCAGAATTCGGACAAGGCCCCGCAACGTCGTCTAAGGCAATTAGACTACATATCGCAGTATACTACGGACATTGTTTACCTACCCGGCGACGACAACTCAGTAGCAGATGCATTATGCCAATCCAATTTGATCTGAGAGAACTTCATTTATCTCAGCTACTCGATGTGGAACTTCAATCAATCCTGAAGCAACAAAATTCATCGCTCAAGTTAAAGAAACTCACTTTGGAACCTGAAATTAAAATTTACTGCGATGTTTCCGACAATATGATTCGACCATATCTACCAGCTTCCCTGCGACGGAAGGCCTTTGAATCCATCCATGGTCTTTCTCATCCAAGCAGAAGAACAACCAGTCGACAACTCAGAGAGAAGTACGTTTGGCCAAACATCAGGAAAGACGCATTGGAGTGGTCACGCACTTGCATCCAATGCCAACGATCCAAAGTTCATCGACATACGAGGCTTATCCCGGATTCAATTGCAGTTCCAGAGCACCGTTTCCAGCATGTCCACATAGACCTCATTGTGCTGCCACTCTGCAAAGGCAATAGGTATTGCCTAACTATGATCGATCGCTTCAGTAGATGGGTGGAAGCAGTACCTCTACAGGACATGTATGCGGACACAGTGGCCACGGCGTTTTATACGCACTGGGTTGCTCGTTTCGGTTCGCCAACAACATTAACCACCGACCAGGGAACTCAATTTGAGTCTGCACTGTTCAACGCACTGATCAACATGATTGGAACGGTGAGGATACGAACATCACCCTACCACCCAGCCTCAAATGGACTTGTTGAACGTTGGTATCGTTCACTGAAAGCCGCCCTGATGTGCCATGAAAAAACGAACTGGACTGATGCTCTTCCGACAGTGTTGTTGGGATTGCGAACGGCATACAAAGAGGACATCAAGGCCTCCGCAGCAGAGATGCTTTATGGAACATATCTCAGAGTTCCTGGTGAGTTCTTTACGAATAATAACTTTGTTCTAGATCCACAGATTTTCGTTGAGAAACACCGAGAAGCGATGCGCAAATTCCGTCCTACAGCAACTGCAAACCATGCAAAAGAAAAAATGTTTGTTTCACCAGATTTAAACAAATGTACACACGTGTTCCTACGCTGCGATGCTGTGAAGAAACCACTGCAACAACCATACACAGGTCCACATCCAATAATCCACCGAATCAGTAATCGACTCTTCACAATTAATGCAGATGGCAGAAAATTAAATGTTTCGGTAGACCGTTTGAAACCAGCTCACATCTATGTCGATTTTATCCCAGACGTTCATCCAGATGTCAACAAAAATCCAACTTCACTGAAGAATCTGAAAAACAAAAATCAATTGGATAAAAATAAAACAGCTGTGAAACAAAAAGTAACATTTGAAAGTTCATCGTAACTTCGTCACTGGAGGGGGAGTCATGTGGCGACCTCGAAATACTGTGGCTACGCGAGGAAGCATTCCGTGGAACCACACACTAATCATAGATGTCGCAACGAACAACAACGAGAATTCAAAACAGAACCAACGGTCGGGAGAGAGAATAAAAACAATTCGTGTTTGTTCTTCGAGTTAGTCGCTTCATTATTTTTATAGTGTTTGTAATATTCAATAATTAAATATACATATATTAAATAAACTAATTGTTTTACTGTGGATAAATATCTGTGCCTACATACATCTGCAGTTGTTATGAGATGATGAATTTCTTAAAACAACTTCACACAATATTAATTTATTCTGAAATTGATATATTAGCCGTGTTTTTTTGCACGCGGATATAGGATTGGCACAAAAAACGACCATCGCCGCTTAATATTTCTTTAAAAAAAACTTGACAGCACACATGCACCTATGACATGCACCGTGACACAGTTGTAAGTTGTAGTTAAGAAATTTGTATTGAAAATCCTGAAATTGAAAAATATTTACTTCCGCCAATGGGGGTTTTTCCTTTTTGACAGATGACAGTTCATCAATGTTTACATTTTGAGCTGGTGGTCAAGTCAACGAAAATTGTTGCTTTTACGCGGGAGTTGCAGATCGAGGAACAAAAGTGAGTTGTTTTATAAAATTTTATATTGTATTTAATATATTTGCAGATATATGGAGTTGTCCAAGCTGGATGCAGAAAGAAGGAAAATTTATATTGATAAATTCTCTTTGTTTGCAAATAAAGATCCGTATATTTTGAAATATTCGGACCAGTGTTTGCCAACAAATGTGGATTACTTAAAAGTAATTAACTACTTACTGCATTCAATACTTCCTCCCATACCAAATTTGAAGCAGTAAAGGCATTGAGCGGGGATAAGTTATACGAAGCTGGATGGGTGCAGACATTAATGGGTTGCAAACAAACCAATTGCTGTCTGGTTTTATCAAAGGTAAGACAAGAACTTGTTTAAATTTTAATGGGATATGGTATTAATGCAAATGTTTTTTCAGGTGCTTCACTCACAGTCCCTGAATCTACCTGCGCTTCAAGTTTGGATAGCAGTCGACCAGGATGGATTCATCAAAACTGGACACTGTACTTATGTTGCTGGACTGGGGGAGTGCTGTAGCCACATTGGGGCAACTTTATTCGCTTTGGAATCCATTGCGAGGAAATGCCAGGAGGATAAAATTGTAATATATACAATAGTAATGTATATATATCCTATAGATTGTTATCTGGTTTCTTTAAAGGTATCTGTTACGGACGTAAAGGCGTATTGGAAAGTCCCATCCTGCAAGTTCAAAAAGCAAGTGTCGTGTGAGCAGATCAAATGGAGAAACGCGGTAAGTAAACTTCTAAAGAAAGAGATTCATCCAGTAACAAAAGCGGACGTAATCACTTTTCTTAAACGTCTTCAAAGTGTTGCTTGTGAGGTTGCAGCTATGGCAACTTTTGACGACTTCAATGCTCCGAGTTCCTTGATGGCCCCACATGTCGAGTGCGAGCATTTAAGATATATGTATATGGCCAATTTATATAAGCCAAAACATGATAGGCTCGACAGTGGACAACTTAAGGAACTCGGAAGTGAAATCGTTTTTAAATTAAGTTCGGAACAGGTTAAGCTTGCCCAGAATCAAACAGTAAGGCAATCAAGCTGTGGATACTGGCATAAGCTAAGAATTGGCAGGATAACGGCATCCATATTTAAACAAGCTGCTCGGACAAAAATAGAAAACGTTTCCATGAGCCTGTTAAAGAAAATCTGTTATGGACAGGATGAAATATTTACACCAGCAATTAAATATGGATGCCGTCATGAAACCGATGGCATAGAATAAGTTCCGAAAAAAAAACCATAGCAACTTGAAGATTTTGAAGTAATTTCTTGTGATAGACCACGCCAAATCCTACTATGCTTGCTCCCCCGATGGTATTTGGAAATGTGATTGCTGTGGAGAATTTCCGGTGGAAGTTAAATGCCCATTTTGCCTTAAGGATGGTGACTTGGTTACATTTTTAAACAAGTCCGAATGCCCAATCATCCAGGAGAACGGAGAGTGGAAAATTAATAAGCGGCATCAATATTTTTTTCAAATCCAAATGCAATGTGCAATTTTAAAGTCTAGTCATTGTTACTTTTGTATTTTTTCACCTAATTTTAAGATAGTTTTAAAAGTTCAATTTGATAGAACGTTTTTTGAAGCTGAAATTAGTAAGACTGATATTTATTTTTATAATGTAGTGTTATTAGAATTGTTGGGGCGATACTACTCGAATCGTATTGCCAAGAACTAGTTTTCGTACTTACTTTTACTTACTTTTATAATAATAAATACTAACACATATGATTATTTTTACTTTTAAGTTTTATTTGTTAATTTTATGTTAATTTTATTTTGTTCTGAAACTGAATTAAACTTTATTTTTTTATTTTTGAATGCAATAAACAGTGGTTTTTTTAAATTGTTTTCCACTATAAAAAATGTTGTGTTTTATTTATCAATATTAATAACAGAAGGACTTAAATTTACTAATGCACA
This sequence comes from Portevinia maculata, assembly GCA_949715645.1. Taxonomy (NCBI): domain Eukaryota; kingdom Metazoa; phylum Arthropoda; class Insecta; order Diptera; family Syrphidae; genus Portevinia; species Portevinia maculata. The sequence goes on from OX454526.1 coordinate 143,832,637, forward strand.
ACAAGACTTAACAATGTAATCAAAATACATTTCATCGCCATTTACTTTTGATGTTGCCGTTATTGGCTGGCGATTGGTAAGTATCAAATATTTTTGACGAAGAAGTCCAATTACACGTTCCACATGGATTCTTACCTTCGTTAGGTTTCTTGTCCGCTCAATATCGCCAGGTGCTATTTGATCTCTTCCGTCCCGAAATGCAGGCATGAGAAGTTTTGCAACTCTCTCCACAATTACTTTATTCACCAACATACCTCGATCTGATAAGATGATGTCACCGCTCTCAATGTTATTGAGAAATCCGGAGGTCTCAACCACAGTCTTGTCGCTGCATCTCCCACCATATCCTTTAGACACAAATATGATTGCACCTCCTGGAGAAATAGCTATCAAGTACTTCATCGTACTATGATGCTTGTACGATGAAAATACTTCACAGCGCGCAAGAGTATCACCTTTGAAGGAGAACAATTTAGTCATTATTTCAAATTATACATAAATGCATGTATATAGTTTACCTGGGGTTTCAATAAAAATCTCGAAGCAGTCGATTATGGCTGTAAAGATATTTCCCAGAACTCTTGAAAAGAACTGTGGTGTGTTATTCCTCAAGGCATCTTTATCGGGCCAATGAACGATTGGTGACATCTTGGCATTGAACACAATAATGTTGTCGTGAAATATCCTGGATATGGTTTTAGCGACAGTATTTGTATGCTAAATACGTCAACGGTAGATCCAGTCGTAGCTTTAGCAGAGTCATCACAAAAGCATCAAATACGTTGATGTTCTTCGTAAGGCTCGACGTAATATCTTCCTTAACGAAGTCAAATAGATGACTCAGAACGGTGAAACTGGGGAGACCGGTGAAATACACAACTTTAGCATCATTATCTTTAAAGTCATCGATGCTCATTCCCTTAACGCGAAGTAGTTTAGTCTTTACTTCGACTTCAGCGCACTTCTCCTTCAGCCTTGATTCGAAATCATCAGTTACCTGCAGGAGAAACAATACATAAACATTAAAGTGAAAATAATAAAATACACAAAATTACCTCTTTTAAATTGTCCTCAAGCTGTTTAATTTTCTCCTTATACTTTTGAATGAGCTCATCCTTCAAATTTAGTTGAGCCTTGAGTTTATCTAACTCACTCAACTCTTCTGGCGCTTCCGTTTCAGCGATGATTTCGGGCAACACATTCTGAGGAGCGCTACTGCTCGTTGTCTCCTGCTTTTTAAGTTGCCGCTTTTGGGTCCTCGCAAAGCGTTTAAGCCTGGCATCTACATTTATTGGTTTTGCATATCCCATTCTTAAATGTGGAACCCAGTCCGGATGCAGCTTGTTCCTCAAATGTGCCGGGGAACCTGCAATAATATCTCATAATATTGTGCAATTATTTATTTCTAAATTGAATACATACCTGCGGCAAAGTGATTGGAGCATATTCTTGAATGAACTAGTGAGCTTTCCTTCAGATCTGCCCTCTTGATTGCATTAAGCCATGCTGCTCTTCTTTCGGTGGATAGCGCTAGCATTTGCGGGGTTCTTTTCTGCACTGCCGGAAAGCGGAAAAATCGCACATCGGTATCACGTCCACTACGCTTTGAGCAACCCACTACACAGCACATTGAAGGCATTTTTTTTATATTTTAAATTAGTTTTTTTAAGGTTTTTGAAATATTTCTTTTTTTTTACCGCGAAAATGCGAACACTGAACTATTTGTCTGACCCCCAGCTCGAATTCAGAACATAACCATAAAATTTTTGACAGTTCGTGCCGAAGGCCTATAGGGCTTGTCACGACAATGTCAGTGTCAAAAGAAAGAAAAAAAAACGACAATAGGTCCGTTCGCGAACTAATATGCAAACGTAAATTTATTTAAACTTTCGTGCAAAACTACCCAAACGCGTTCGCATACTGAGAAAATGGTGAAAAGATGAACGAAAGAAAAATGTACTTTCGTTCATTTTTCTTCACACAGAATTTCAGCTGGTAAGAAAATGAAAACTGTCAAATGATGAAATCGTATGAGTTTGCCAGCAAAAAAAAAACAGCTGTTGCTTCTTTTCAAGCCAAACTAAGAAGTTTTTACACAAAAGCGTTCGCGTACTTTTCTTAGAAATGAGAGGATTCTCTCTCGATTTTGGAGATTTGACACTTTTCATTTTCCTACACATAAAGTACGCGAACGGACCTAATGTCAGAGTCAAAAGAGAAAAAAAAAACAAACAAACAGCTGAATGAAATGAATGAAATGAATGAAAACAATGGCGAATTTGCATGTCGGGAATTTTTTTGCACATAAGTGACTAGAGGCGAATGATTCTTCAAATAAAATTCAATTCATGTGGGGTAAATTCAAGAATAAAATAAAAAAAACAAGTATATTCTTGTAAATATAATAAACAAAAACAAAGTTTACAAACATCAAATTAGATAGCTGTATTTACAAATGTTTGAACTGTAGAACTATCCATACTAAAAAGAATTTTTTTTACTTCACTGAAAAATAAAGTAGGTACTATAATCAATCTAACTTCGATTGGTAACTTATTAAAATGCCTTGGTGCTGCCGCTGTATAAAATCTTAAACAATGAGTTTTATTGGAAATTGGAATGTTAACCATTACCTTATCATTCACTCTTAGTGTATATGTATTCGAGCTTCTTAAAATAGCACTGTAGCCGCTGCGCATGAAAAAAACTTTAAGAACCTTAAAGATATAAAGATGCTTAATCGGAAGTATACGTAGGCTAGAGAACAGTGGCCAACTATGGGCCAGTCGATTTTCTTTGCAGATAATTCTTATTACGTGTTTTTGGGCAATATGCAACACATCAATGGTGTTGTTGAAAGTTCCACCCCAACTTGCAATACCATATTGAAGCTTAGAGTGTACAAGTCCGTAATAAAACATTAATAGTATTTTTTTTGAACAATGTGCTTTTAAGAGATACATTTTGCGGGTGACAGATAGCATATATTTTTTTAATTCTTCCACGTGTGCCTTCCAAGACAAGTTATTTTCTATTAAGACACCTAGATACTTATAACTCTTAACACCTTCTATTTAAAAACAATTTGAACTGCAGACTGAATCTTTGTGAAAGTTGTTGCTGTTACACGTATGAACAGATAAAGACAATTTAGTACAAGAGCTAGAGTGGAAGATAACATCACAATTAAGTGGACAAGGACCTCTCAGGTTGCATATCTAAGTTTTGTTTTATTGCTTATAAGTAGCTCATGTTTGGCGAACCACTGTTGCAGAATACTTATATCCATTTGTAGTTTTACAACTGAGTCCAAAAGACTTTTATTATTATATGTTAATGCCATATCATCAGCAAATGCTGTAATGCGACTACTGGTGTTTTGGTAAAATATTGAATTGACATAAATATTAAAAATAAGATTGGTCATAAAAATGAACCTTGCGGTACACCGATTGTGGTTTTTAACTGTCCGCTGAAGATTCCTTCCAATTTTACCCTTTGAGTTCTTTCTGATAAGTACGATGAAAACCACTCATGAATCGAACCTCTCAGTCCAGCCCTATATAATTTGTCTAAAAGCATATTGTGATTTACCATATCAAATGCTTTTGTCATATCTATGAAAAGTACTAGACTAGTGTTATTATTATTAAAACTTTCATAAATTTCACTACACAACTTAAGAATAGCATCTTCAGTAGATCTACCTTCGCGAAAGCCAAATTGTTCGTTTCTAAAAAACTTGTTTTTATTTAGAAACGATACTATACGTGTTTTTATCAGTTTTTCAAATAATTTACAAAAAGTTGGGAGTACAGAGATGGGCCTATATTGGGTCATTGAACTTCGATTTCCCTTTTTAAACAGTGGAATGACTTCAGCACATTTTAAAGACGCAGGGAAAGTACCACAATGAACACTTAAGTTGAACAAGTGACTTAACACATCAACAATAAACAAAGAAATACGTTTTAAAAGACAGTTAGTTATGCCATCGGATGTGCAAGAATTTTTGTTATCAAGGGACATTATACATTTGTGGATTTCAAATGGTTTGAAAGGTTGAAAAACAAAACTGTTTTCTTGGGAAATATCTTCTACTATATCTGCATACATATTACAATTGCAATTGTATTGCGGAGCATATGGTTTCGATTCTGTTGCGATAGTAGCAAAAAATTTATTAAATTGATTAGCGATATCTATTGGGTTTGATATTTCCAAACCACCAACATTAATATTAAGAATTTTGTTTTTTTCATTCCCTTTATTAAGGATATTATTAACTAATCTCCACTCATATTTCACATTGCCTTTACAGTTTTGAAGTTTATTTGCGTAATACTTATCCCTACTTAATTCGACTTGCTTCTTTACCTCTCCGCTTAGTTTAAGATAATATTTTTTTAAATTTTGGTTACAAGGATGGCGATTGCATTTCTTCCTTAATTTGTTTTTCTTGTTTATTTTTTTAAGCAACCCTCTATCAATCCATGGCCTAAGACGTTTCAAATGTGAATTTTTCACCCTTTCAATATTGGTGCAACTTTCAATATGAGATTTAAGAGTGCTCAAAAAATATATCGTAAGCCACTGATGGATTACTTTCCTCATAAACAGACTCCCAGAATTCAAACATTAAACACTCCACTAATTTATTATAATCAATCCTGCGGTTTTCCTTAAAAGGAACATATTTACTACTTCTTGATTGAACGGTTTCTATGTTTAAATTATTCATGCAATGATCTGTAATTTTGTAGTCAAGTACTTCACCAGATAACTTATGTGCAAATTGAGAATCTAATCTTACAAAAATATGATCAATGCACGTTTGTGTTTTTTTCATGATTCGTGTGGGTTCCCTAATAAGGCATTTTAAGCCAAATGATGATATTAAAAGCAGATAATTGTCCGAGTCGTTGCTACTTTTTAATATATCTATATTTATATCTCCTACAACCAATAAGTTTCGTGTCTTTACATCTCTAAGTAAGTTACTTAATTGTTCAATGAAAACGTTTTTACTTAGGTTATTATCATGCAGACGGTAGACACACAGAATAGTAAAATTTTCGTTAACAATACGACAGTTAATTTTTAAAATATCAGCGCTCATCAGACTAATTTTTACCACTTTACAATCGCTTTCGTACTCTTTTTTTATGTATACTACGACACCACCGGCGCTATATGAATTATTGCAATTGGCATAGGGTTCATAACCGGGAATACTGTAGTTGGATAGTTCATAGTCGTACAACCAAATCTCAGAAAGTATAATAAAAACTGCATTAAAATTATAAGCATCTAAATGAGCTAAAACTAAATTAAATTTTTTTCTCATACTACGTATATTTTGATGAATAAGTAGTGTAGACATTGGTATTCTTCGCGAATAGTTACTAAAAGTTTATAACAAAGCCAATTTTAACAAAAAAAAAATTACAGAACTAAGAAGTAGTATCCCCACCACGTTTTGAATAATTAAAAAGTTAACATTATAATGTGATTGTGTTCAAAAAATAAAAGTGAGAATATCGTAGTTGTGGCAAAAAATGTTTTTGTTGCAAAGATCTCGTAATAGTTTTATATTAAAGTGAATTATAACAAAAACAAATTTTCAGAACTAAAAAGGAGTATCCAAACACTATTTTGGAATACTCAAAAGATAACAATACATTAAGATTCTGTACAAAAAATAAAAGTGAAACAGAGACAATAGCCTTGTGGCAAAAAAATATTTCTGTTTCGAAGCTCCTTTTTACTTTAATTTACTTTCTCACGTTTTTTCTCTAAAAGCTGGTACTTTTTAATCTTCAATTTCTTCTGTTTTCACTTAAATATACACTTTATTAACAATCACAATGATTATTCATTTCATTCAGGTGTTTGTTTGTTTTTTTTGCTCTTTTGACACTGACATTGTTTTTATTCAATTTGCTTTTGACGTTTGACGTTTAAGAAAGGGATGCGGCACTTCAGAAAGAGATAGCTTGGTGAAAAGCCCTATTGAAATTGATGCCAACATATTATAAAAATATAAAAAACAATTTCACATTAACAGATTTGCTAAATTCAATTACCCTTATAATGAAGTTTGAAAAATAAAAATAATAAAATCACGAATAAAATAATCGGTGGGATGTGTCAGTGGTCGACGGGACTTTTCCTGAAAAAATCATCGCAAAAATTCATCAGAAACGAAGAAAATGGATTTTGGAAGCACTGTTTATCCCCGCTAAAGGACTTAGCGGCGATAGCTATCCCCGCTAAAGTTAGCGTATATAGGATAAGTTGTTGTTGTATTTTACATGCAAATTTCTAATTATGCCTATATCCGCGTTCAAAGAAACACGGTTATTGATATAAATTGAACATGAATAACCTGTGGACTCTCCTTTTCATACAATCTCTGGAGTACTTTGTGTCCCAACATAACCAGTGGCGCTTATGTTTTCAGTGGCAAATAAGGTGCAACATAGACGTAAGAATTGGCGGGACGCATTACTCCAGTTAAACTTACGGATCCGTAAGTGAAATAAGATATCTCAGATAAGGAACCGGAGATTTTTTTCAATTTACTGATACGAACATTTTAGGATTCGTCTCCTCTCGCTTTTTTCGATTACATTTTATGCTTATAATTATATGAGGAAACGCGTGTCGAATGCTTTTTAGTATATGGGAGGCAGAGAAAGCGAAGACGTTTTTGTTTTGAGGCAGAATGAGAATAGATGTGTAGGAAAATCTCCTTGGGTACCCGCGGTACTTATTAATATATTGTTACATCCAGGCTAGGATTCGAAAAGATAAAACGTAATTCTATTTAATTAATCTTTATTAGTTCTCTTTCAATGTCTTTTACTTCTTGATTATTATTCTAATAATTCACTTATTTAATTCAACAATTCACTTTCACAATTAATCACTTTAAATAAACAATCACTTCTCTTATTCAATATTCTCTATACTTTTCACTACTGTCATCTATCGCCCTTCTTTATCGCGGTTCACAACTCGAATGTCTTGGGTGCTCCTGCGACATCTATTTATATCTCCTAGTGACACCTCTCGAAATTTCCAGATTCGTTGAGAAGGTTCGTTAAGTTCAGAAGGTTCGAGAACAACATACCAAGTTATACCACAGCTACTCAAACTGCTATTCCAATGCTGCCAAAATCGGTAATATGGCCACTTTCTACTAGATGGCGTAGTTGACTAATTAATGACACAGTTCAAGCAAACATGCAACAATATCCCCCTCTTAAACTTGTTCGTCCCGAACAAGCACGTCAATATTTTCCCCATGGTAGCGATGGAGACGATCCACATGGACAACTTTTAGCTTGCCTCTTCCTCGCTGGATCCGGTAGACAACATCGTTGATGCGCTTCACTATCTTATAGGGTCCTTCCCAATCCTGCTGTAGTTTAGGTGACATACCTTTTCGGCGATGAGGGTTGTATAGCCATACCAGATCTCCTTCCTGGAATCCTGTGGTGGTCGCTTTTGTATCGTACCTCGTCTTCATGCGGTCGCTGGATATCTGAATCTTATCTCTAGTTTTCCGATGAATGTTTCTGATGATTTCTCTGAGATCCGCCACATAATCATCTTCATTCGTTGCTTCATCAGTCGGAGATCCAAACATCAATTCACTAGGTAACCGGATGGTTCGACCAAAAAGGATTTCGGATGGAGTATGTCCTGTTGTGTTATGAACTGCGCTTCGATAAGCTAATAGGAACATGGGGATGTGCTTGTCCCAGTCCCGCTGGCAGTCGCCAACAACCTTAGAAAGGTGTTCGTTTAAGGTTCTATTGAAGCGTTCCACCATTCCGTCCGATTGTGGATGAAGCGGGGTTGTTCTTGTCTTCTTATTCCCTAGTAGCTGGCATACTCCTTGAAAGATCTTCGACTCGAAGTTGCGACCTTGGTCCGAGTGCAATTCCATTGGTACGCCAAATCTGCTTACCCAGTTGTGGACAATCTGCTCTACCACGGTTTTAGCTTCTTGGTTAGGTATAGCAAAGGCTTCAGGCCATTTAGTGAAGTAGTCCATCACTACGAGGATATAGCGGTTTCCACTGTTGGTTTCTGGAAACGGTCCTGCGATGTCAACTGCAATCCTTTCAAAGGGCGCTCCAACGTTGTATTGATGCATCTTGCCTTGCATTTTTACTCTCGGGCCTTTACTGGCTGCGCAAGCGGCGCATTTTCGGCACCAGGTTTCGACATCGTCTCTTGCGTAGATCCAGTAAAAGTGTTCTCGCACTTTTTCGAGTGTCTTATTTACTCCCAAGTGACCTCCGGACACTCCATCATGTAGTTCCCTAAGTACTTCGTTGACTTTCGATCTGGGTACCACAAGTTGCATCACGGCTGATGTTCCATCCGAACTTTCCCATTTTCTTTTCAAAATGCCATCCTGGACATGAAGTGAGTCCCATTGTGCTAAGTATGCCTTCAATTCCGGACTCCTATTGGAGATCTGCTGCCAGTCCGGCTTGCCCTCATGTTCCTTCCAGGCGAGAATCGGCTCGATATCCGGATCTTCCTGTTGAGCATTCCGAATCTCCCGTGCACTCCAGCCGCTAATGGGCTCAGCTCTCAACCGTTTTACTGACACTTTATCCTTTTCCTCCTGGCGTACGCAATGTTTACAATCAGCCTTGCAGGGTCGCCGGGAGAGGGCATCTGCGTTGGAGTGAAGAGTTCCCTTTCGGTGCTGTATCTCGTAGTCATACATCTGCAGCCGCTCAATCCACCTCGCGACTTGTCCTTCAGGGTTCTTAAACTGCAGCAGCCACTTTAGAGACGCATGATCTGTACGCAGGATGAATTTCTGCCCATATAAGTACTTGTGGAAGTGCTTTGTTGCCAGGATCAAAGCCAGGAGTTCCCGCCTGGTTACGCAATAGTTCCTCTCCGGCTTGGATAGCACTTTACTGAAGTAGGAAACTACTCTCTCTTGGCCATCATGGATCTGCCAAAGAACGGCTCCGATCCCAACATTACTAGCGTCGGCATCTACAATAAATGTCTTTCCTGGAGTAGGGTACGCTAGAATTGAAGCATCACACAGTTGGTGTTTGAGACTCTTGAAACTCGCTTCGCATTCACCTGACCATTTAAATGGTTTCCCCTTTTCCGTCAGTTGATGCAAGCTCTTTGCGATCCTTGCGAAGTCCTTCACAAACCGTCTGTAGTAAGTTGCAAGTCCCAGGAAGCTTCTCAGTTGGTGTTTGTCTTTGGGAACGGGCCAATTTTCACCGCATCGACCTTCTCTGGGTCAGTCCTTACTCCTTCGGACGAGATGATGTGCCCCAGATATTTTACCTCAGATCTAAAGAGATCACGCTTTTTCGGGTTAAGCTTTAATTGTGCACTTCGTAGTCTCTGGAACACTTCCTTCAAGTTATCTCGATGTTCTTCAAACGTTTTTCCAACCACGATGACATCGTCCAAGTAGACCAAACACCTTTTCCATGTTAGCCCCAACAAAACACGCTCCATTAGTCGCTCAAAGGTTGCCGGCGCGTTACACAGTCCAAATGGCATTACTGTGAATTGCCAGAGCCCGTTTCCTGCTGTGAAAGCTGTTTTCTCCCGGTCTTCCGGATGTATCTGCACTTGCCAGTAGCCACTCTTCAGATCTAGAGTGGAAAACCATCGAGCTCCGGACAGTGTATCCAGCGTATCGTCAATCCTTGGTAGAGGGTAGCTATCCTTTTTGGTGACATTATTCAGTTGGCGATAGTCTACACAGAACCGAGTGCTGCCATCTTTCTTTTTGACTAGGACAATTGGAGATGCCCATGGGCTTTTAGAGCATTCGATTACTCCTTCCTTCTCCATCGTCGACACCATCTCTGCAACCTCCGTCTGCTTAGCCAATGGTAGTCGTCTGGGAGGCTGACGAATCGGTCTCGCATCTCCAGTGTCTATCCGGTGTTGTACAAGGTGTGTTCGGCCATACTCGCAGTCCCGCGAAGCGAATATATCAGCAAACTCGTTGATGAGGTTCCCTGCCATGGCTTGCTGCTCCCGATTCAGATCGCAGTGCTGGAATAAAGTTCTTTTGACCTCAGTCATTCCCATTAGTGAACGAGGCTTCGCAATACCTTCCTGTGAAAGTTTCGTGATGGCAGTAACCGGTACACACTTTCCAACCACCTCACCTTGCTTCAATTTGACGCTTTTGTGTTCCGCATTAAGAACTCGTACGGGAACCATATTGTTCTTCGGCTCGACAAGCATTTTTCCAACCACGCAATTTCGGCAGTGGTTGTCTTCTGGCTCGACTAGAAAGAATCGGTGGGCCCCAGGATCACCTTCCAGCTTTGTCCAAATCAGTGTCTCTGAAGAAGGTGGTAGGACCTCGTCCTTACTAATGACTGTCCTCAGGGATGCGACGTTCTCGTTCCCGTACACCATCGGAATTTCTACGTTTCGATACTTGAGTACTTGCATACCAATGTCCAATACTACATCATGCGCCTTCATGAAATCGATTCCAATGATGCATTCGTCACATATATCGGCTACTAGGAAAGCGTGGGAGAATACTAATCCTGCCAAATTTATTGTTAGTATGACCTCTCCATACACTTTCGCTGTCGCTCCTGTTGCTGTTTTCAGACAGTAATTGCTGGTGTTGTGCAGCCAAGACTGACGGACGATGTCCCTCCTTATGATGGAAGCGGTGGCACCGGTGTCGATGGTTGCCACGCACTTATTTTGTCCGATATAGGCTTCCACTGTTAGACTCTGGTTTCCTCGTTTGGTTTGGGAGACTTGAATTGTGGTCCTGGGGTCGTCGATTCCGGAAACCAACTTCTGCCCCACGAAGCTGGTCCTTACACGTTTCCCGACTGCTGGTTATGCGAAGCTATATCTGCAGGATGGTTGTTATCCCTGCCAGATGCTTCTTCGTTGCCCCTCCTAGGCCCGCAATGCGGACAACTGCCTCGTCTGGGTGGAGCTCTGCACTGTCTCTGTAGGTGCCCTATTTTGTTGCAGTTCCAGCAGCGCATTTGACCTCTGTTATCTCTGCTCCGGTCTACGATGTCTGCTCTTTGACATGAACATTCAACGGCTGTCATTTCCCTTACGCGGTGGAACACATGCGATGCCTGATCAGCAGCTTGCATTGTCAAGGCAAATGCTAGGGCCTCAGCGAGAGTTCTCTTTCCAGCCATTCTTACGGCCATTTGCAGTTGTCTATCTTCAATGGCTTGGATAAACGCCTCCACAGCCATTTCATTGATGAGAACCTCACCAGCATTAGGATATGACAAATGTGCCAGACGTTCGATATCTGCTTGCAGCTGTTGAAGTGTTTCCCCCCGCTTCTGGACTCTACTGCGTAGCTGGACCCTGTACACTTGCTGCATATGCTCATCACCGAAGCGCATCTCTAAAGCCTTGACCAGGGCGTCGTAGTCGTGTTGCTTCTCTTCTGAGACGGTTTGGAGTAACTCCGCAGCTGTACCTCTTAGTGCGAGCGTTAGCGCAATCGACTTTTCCTCGTTGTCCCAGCTGTTCGCCATTGCAGCTGCTTCAAACTGTTTCTTATAAATTGGCCATGATGTTTGACCGTCGAAAACAGGAGGCTGCATCTCTTTCCTTCTCGGGCAGTCCGCAGAATTTTCTCGAGCCTTCTGCTTCTTCACTTTCTCGAGCTCTCTAGCCAAGTTCTCGAAGTTTGTTTCATGCTTGCAAAACGTCTGATGGATTTCGTCGAATTTGGTTTCAACCTTCTCGAACTTTTGGTCAATTTCTTCGAGTTTTCTTTCAAGAACATTTTTAAAATCTTCCACAGCGCTCTTTTGGGCGGCAACTATGGAATTCTTTTGTTCTTCCAATTTGGAATCTAGAGAATTCTTCTGTTCATCAAATTTAGAGTCCATTGATTGCAATTTGGAATCTAGAGAATTCTTCTGTTCATCAAATTTAGAGTCCATTGATTGCAATTTGGAATCTAGAGAATTCTTCTGTTCATCAAATTTAGAGTCCATTGATTGCAATTTGGAATCTAGAGAATTCTTCTGTTCATCAAATTTGGAATCTAGAGAATTCTTCTGTTCATTGAACTGAGAGTCCATAGAATTCTTCTGTTCATCTAACTTGGCCAGAAGTAATTCCATCATAGCAGTCATATCAACGCTTGTACTTACTTGTTCTTCTGCTACGTCGAACAAAACGGACTTGGGGTTTTCTCCTTCGTTTTCAACAGATTCCTGCAGTCGAAGCACAAGATCACTTTTTCCTCCAGCTGTGGAGAGATTCCGCTTTTCCAATTCAGCTTTTAACTGCGGTATACTGAGCGGTATACTGAGCTGTAGTTCGTTAAGTTCAGAAGGTTCGAGAACAACATACCAAGTTATACCACAGCTACTCAAACTGCTATTCCAATGCTGCCAAAATCGGTAATATGGCCACTTTCTACTAGATGGCGTAGTTGACTAATTAATGACACAGTTCAAGCAAACATGCAACAATATTAAAGTATATATGTATTATCCCACAAATTTGATTCTTCTTATCGAAAATTTAGGGTCTTGTGGAAATTGATGAGCACGATAAACACGACGGAATTTTAAATTAAATTAAATTGTAAGCCCAAATTATGTGAGAAAAAAAATCCCCAAAATCCTCAAATCCCGGAACACTGTTCAATACTGTTTTCTTAAAAAAGAGTATCTCGGAGAACTTTTTTTGGTATGCAAAGCCGAAAAAATTGCTCTTGTAGCAAAGGAACAAATATTTTCTTCAATGAAAAACAAACAAACAAAATTTCTTATTCAGTATTTCCTCGATTTCCTCCGCACGATTAAAATCGTATGTAGTAAAGAAAAAAAAATTATATTATATATCACTAGTTTGTCTGCGACACCTAATTTATATTTTGATTCTTTTTAACGGTGGCTCTTAGCAAAAAAAGTATTTAGACATTTTCTTTTAGATAATTATCTGATCTACAGTTTTTGTCTGGGCTAATTTTATGATAAAACTTACCGTTTTGCTGAAAATCGCTAAAAACCCCGTTTTCGTGACCTTTGACCCTGAGTTTATTTTTTTCCAGGTGTCTGATTGATGAAGACTTTTAAGATTTCATTTATGATGGTGTTTTGAAATTTCCTACCAATTTTCAGCTGGGTGCGAATTTTTGTACACTCGGATGTCTAAACTGATCGGACTAATTATACGCTTTCTTAATTCTTTCCCTTATGTTGGGATTCCAATTTAATTTTCTATCTAGAATTACGCCCAGATACTTAGCACTGTCTGTAAGGGACAGTTCCACTCCGTCAAGTTTCAGGAGATTGAAGTGCGGTATTTTGTGCCTTCTCGTAAACAGGACTCAAGCTACGATTACACGGCCATTTTTTCGCGTCATTTAAATGACGCTTTGACGTAAAAATCGCGTCACAAAACTGTAATTTTAATGTCGTTCTGTGTGATCGCCATATTTGGGATAACATTTCGGGCGTCATTTAAATGACTGGGAAAATGGCATAGAAAATTACATGAATTTTGTGCCATTAATGACGGAAGAAAATGGCCGTGTGATCGTTCTTTAATGACGCCTAGGATAAAAGACTATCGCATTTCAATCATTTTCATTTGCATAATTTTTCAATTCTTTCGATTGTTTATTTTTGTAGATTAGTGCCACCAAGGATCAGTCTTTTGTGGACGAATTGTCATAATCTTTTCAACTTTCATCGCCGAATCCAATTCCGCAAATGGTGGGCCAGCATAGAAAACGACCAGCATCAGCAGCATCCAGTAAAACGACAATGTCTTCATTGTCGCCCCACCATCGCCTTCTGGAAGCTTGAAAGCAGCTGCATTTGAATTGTTGCAGAATTTGAACACAAGAGCGTAATCAGTCGCAAGCTACCGGTGATCAGCGTACGGCGATTTGGTTGCCGCGCATATGCGTCGACTGACTGCAGACCAAGCTGACGAACTGGAAATAATATTGTCACGAACAATTCATTCGTATTTAAAGTCTGTTCGTTAATCAGCAACACCACTACAACTGAGGGAAATGGACATTATCCAACCCTAATATAGTGCTAAGCCCACCGCCGAATGAGAAATCTGCACTAGCAACACCCTTTTCAAACGTAGTTTGTCCAAGACCGATTCGAGCGATTTGGACAGGCCTACGACAACCGCAGTCAAGTCAATCTACGGAAACAGCCTTGGTAGTTTAAGACAAATTCGTAAATTTATTATACATGTTTTGTTTGCTTCTTTTTTTTTGTTTTTCATAGGCCGCACAAAATATAACACAGATAGCGCACAATTCAGGCACCATCGAACATCGACCCGGAAGCAGATACAGGACAAACGATAGTAGAATTATGTTCGACGACGATTGATGAAGTGCACTAAGCCGGCGATTAATTTTTTTGAATATTGCAATGCCATGTAAAATAAACAATTCATTTCAATTTTTCGTTTTGCGATTAAATAAGCAACCAAGTTCTATCTTAATGAGTGAACTTTGTTCACTTTGATTCAAAAGGCAATTCCAAAACAAAATCAGGTTCAAGCGTGCTGGTATTGCCTCGCCAGTAAAATAATACATAAATTCTTCTTGGATTTTCTTCACGTCGTTCGATCTAAATCGCACGGGTTCCAGTGGATACATCGATGAACTGATTCTTCGGAACGCCACTCACCACTTACCAAATTACCCTCGTCGTCGTAACTGTCGAATAAGGTCGGTGGTGCGTACATTACTTTATTCTTGGTGATTAACAAATTATGGAGCAACGTGCACGCCAGCACCACTTTCTTTGTTTTTTCGGCATCCAGGTTGATTGGCTGTCGAAGGACACGAAAACGCGCCGACATGATGCCGAACACATTCTCCATTATTCAACGTGCACGACTAAGGCGATAATTGTATACTCTCTGCGGTACCGTCAAGTTGCAACAATTTGTAGTCAGCATCAGCTTTACCCATCAAAACGATGCTGTGTGTAGGTACCTAAAGCAAATAATACAATTTTATTCGAATACAAATGATTATCTCTAGATTAGAGTCGAATCATATTTACTTTTATAGTTGTAAAAAACGCTGCCTGCATTGGGCGGTGCGGCCATTACTACGTGCTTACCATCAACTCCGCCGATGCAATTTGGGAATTGCCAGACGTCATTGAACCGCTTCGCTGCGACAAAATGATACATAAATAATTTTTCGCAATTCAATCTTCACTAGCAAATAGCACAAAGCACACACCTTAATGAACTCACCGACAATAACCTGTAAATAGCGTCGAGAACTTCCAGAGTGATGCATGTTATTGTTGGCTGTAAGCAACGACCATACCACGTCGAGTTAATCGGTTCTCGTCAGATCACCGCAATTAAACGACGTTGGGCACGGTTAGTACGTAAATGGGGGACCGTTTGAGAACAACGGCGTGCACTTGGCCAGTCGCATCTACGAGTTGAGGTAGATAAAACATAGGTACCACAATGGACCTAAATTGGGCTAAGTGTTTCTGCCGACAGCCACCTAACCTAACCTTTTGTTGGCTGTGATGCGTGGAAAATGAATCGCAGCGATCAAAAATTCTCACCAGTGGCCAGGTAGCGCAGCGTGATTACCAGTCGTGCTTCCGCCAAAACGCTCTCTCGCATATTTGTGTTCTGTTTTTCGATGTGTGGCTTCACCAACCTCAACAACTAATCGAATTTATTGGCTGACATACGAAGGACATTGCGATATAGTTCAGGTTCTTCTTCGCGCAATTTGAGCAGTAATCCAGAACAAAATCCACTCTTCTTGCGGCGGCTCAACCACTTCTTTTGCCAAATACTCCGCTTTCGTAGCGTTGGCTCATAATCAAGATAGTCTTCACTGCTTTCCAGCACACACGCTGCTATGATGATGTCTGCACAATTTCCACCATCATCGCAAAAGTTCTATTTGACATTTTTTATTTAGATGAGAGAAAAACACTAAATGACAGTAGCTATATTTTCCTCATTGGTCATTACGAAATCGAAATAATACGAAAGGTGACATTTGTCCTTTTGATGTGGCAAGTCATTACCATGTGATCGTCATTTTTTTGCTCGTCATTTAATTGCATCCCAACGGATAATTGGGGACTAAAATGACGATGATAGTCATTTCGTTTGATCGCCAAAATTTCGCAAATGACCAATGCCGAATCGTAGCTTGAATGTCTCTCGAATGTGACGTTTTTTCCTGACGTCACAGCATCATTTAAATGACTCGAAAAAATTGCCGTGTAATCGTAGCTTAACTCTGTTTTCGAGGGGTTGACATTTAGTCCGCAGCCCAATTAGTTATTTTCTTTAAGGCTCTGTGACCTCACTAAAGGTATTTAAATATTGTCCCTGCACTACTATAACCACGTCGTCCGCATACGCTGTGGCGCTTATACCCATTGACTTTATTTCCTTTAAAACGTTACCAATGACCAGTACCCACAACAGTGGCGATATGACTCCCCACTGTGGGGTTCCTCTGGAGCTTTGACCAAGGGAGCAGTTTATGTTCCTGTTGGCAAACATGTTGCATACCCAGTTTATGTTGCCCTGTTTAATGTTAGCGGTTGTTAAAGCGCTTTTTATAGCTCTACACTCAACGTTATTGAAATCTCATTCTATATCTAGAAAAGAGGCCAGAGCAAATTCGCCACAGTGTAGACTACTTTCAATTTTACCCACTACGTTGTGTAGAGCAGTTTCTACTGATTAACCCTTTAAATATGCTGTGACTCGCATAAATTTAACTTTCTTTGCGATGTGGAAGGGACCTACAATGGCCGAATTCGAACGGCAAATTTGAGAAGCTTCTCATGACAATTGATACTCTTGGATGTTTGTCAGACGTTCGCAAGAGGTGGGGCAGTGGAAAAAAACTCATGATATTACTTGGCCCCGGCGGGAATTGAACCGGGGACCTTTCGATTAGTAGTCCGACACACTAACCATTGAGCCAGTGCGCCCGACTGTCTGTTAAGTTTCACTAAAGTAGTTGTATATAATAATAAAATCATAAACTCACCCCTTAAATTTGTGTCTCCACTTACCCATTGCATATGATTGGCGTTTGCATCGCAGCCCAGTACGTGCATCCAGTTCTGACCAGCCAAGTCCTTTAAATTTTCCGTTATTACGACTGCGGAGTGGTAGGGAAGTTAGGCCGAGGTCAGACATAGAGCTTTTCCATCTTCTCTTTCGCAGATGACCGCCGTCAAGTAGCCAGACCTTTAATTATTCTAAAAAAATGCCTTTATGTGGTTTTTAATAAGAATACAAGTATTGAGTTTACCTTCCGCCTTGTAGAACAACGTGTAGTTCTTTTGCCGGAGCCCCATGCCTAATGACGTATACTCCATCAGAGAGGCCGTCGCCGCACTACTGTGGTGCAGATTTAGCACCTCATCTCTGCCCTTGGTCGATGTTTTGACCATCAACCTCTACGAGAGTATTTCCTATAAATACCTCCAACATACATTACATATACCAATACGTATTCCCTTTACATCTATAATATTATAACACTTAAGTTATTCGTACTACTGCGCGTACGACTTTACTCTAGTCTTGTACCAACCAGCCAGCGAACCAGCCAAGTGTGCCAGGCAATTAAACTTGGGGTTTTTTTCTGAGCGAAGCTCTTTTTTCCCCAAATAAAATTGTTTGCGTTTGCAACAACTTTGCGTCCGCCTTCCCAATCAGCGCCATCAAATTGAAGCTCCCCGTTTCCTGCGGCGGATAGTTCCTTCCACATGGCGTCTCGGAACCTCTCACCGACGTTTTTCCACTGGTCGATTGTGAGTCGACCTCAAGGCTCCAGCTCGTTTACCACAGCAACGAGATGCTCATCCTTCGGGTCGCTGTGTCCGCGACGCATTACAGGTGTGGTCACAGCCTTCACTTTTTCGCTGCGTTGGACTCAGCAGCACCGTCAGACCTGCCTCTCTTGCTGCTGAAACTCGGCTTCTTTCCAGAGACATTTACCCCTTCTCTAGCTTTTGCTGCATATGAAGTGGAGAGTACCATCAGTTCAACCTCCACCTCCTCCTTGGAAGGCTTTTTCCCCTCCTTGGCCTTTTGCAGGTCGGCCAGAAAAGTCTTGGCCCTCTCGAACGCTGCCTTTTCCAGTAACTGAGGGTGCTGAGTTCACAGCTCCCATACTTGGCTACCTTGCGATTTGCATTTCGTAGCAAAGCCTTAGCCCTCTTTTATGCATTTTGTTTCGCACTTTTTGTTGCTGTTTTAGAGGAAGCGGCAGGGACAGTGGCTGAGCCAGCTGTGTCCACTTTTTCCTCTACTTTCCCTGCCTTTGTTGAGGATACTTCCAAGATAGTCCCAGGAACAGCAGATGCTCCTGCTGTCGCGGGTATCTCCTCAGCCGACTCCTTGCCCTCTATGTCTGTGTCACCGATGAGAGTTCCAGCCTGCTCACCGGTGACTTCGCTATCGCTTGTGAGGGTTTTGACCGACTCCTCACTATCGCTAGCTAAAAGCTCTGTTTCGTCCAATTCCCGTGCTAGAAGATAAATGGATGAAGATGATAACTCATCCTCACTCAACTCCTTCTCCCCTTGATAGGAATTGCATTTTGTGTTTTTATTATTTTTTTTTGTTTTGTTTATTCTTTTTAAGTTTTAATCTTAGTTCCCACGAGCAAGGCCGGAAAAAACAATGTCAGCCTAGGCAGCGCCGCCATGCCTGGGTAAGGCTATATGCAACAGGCCCCCACCAAGGCGCATGAGGGAGCTCGTGCGCGGTTGGTTTAACCCCCCAACCTTTCATCCTTGGGCATGGTTTACTGTCCGCTCACGCCACAACTGGAGTTAGGTTTGGATAACCGTTGAATCTTTGCGCCGTGAGCCTCCGAACCGGCACTATCGAAAGCAATGATGGTAGATTGATATAACCGTTATTTACCATGCAGTAAATGATCACCGAGTTACCTTGGCCACCAAAAAAGGTAATATGACCTTCGGAGTCACCTTACATCCATTCAAAACAATGCTGTCACACATTTGAAGCATTTCTTTAACTCTCGTTTCATTTTGATTGCAGATATAGTCCTTGGGTGTTCTATTCAAGTTATTAAATAATGTTACGTTTGATATTTCCATTAGGGTTGAAACTTGGCATAAGCTTATTCTGGATTGAGGTAAGTGATCAACATAACGGCGGTTTTGCTTGATAGGTAAAACATTAGATTGCCCAGTATTTCAAAATCGTCGGTCCATTTGTTATAGTTTACATAAAAAGTAATAATAAACGTATGTCTTCGGTATATAAGGCAGACATTAACAACAGATACATTAGGGAACCAGTAAAAGATTCTAGTGTATCATTTGCGAGATTTGATGTCAGTTCTATAGATATCTATAAGCATATCTGCTAAGTCAACACACACATATGTGTGTGTTGTATACTGCAACAACAGAATACCTACCTACTTCTTCTTGCCCCTTTTGTCTGTTGTTCCAGCGCTTACACGTACACGTATCTGTTGGCTCTATGCAGGAAAATGTAGAAATCAACATCACCCCCTTACAATCAAACCAGCATATTTTGCAGCTTCCTTTTTGATTTTGGCAAATTGTGCCAGCGCGCAATATTTTGCTTTCCAAAAGCGCAGGTCAAGGTTTTATTGACGAAAACTAGTTATCAAAGAAGACCTTATAGTTTTTTCCGTTAGGCAAAGATGAAGTGAGTTCCAGGACGATATCAGGACTGAAGTCAAGTCCTCTTTTTTGCACGTATCAGCGGCAATATACAATGCAAAATCGTGCATGATTCCGAATACACCAGCCAAAGTAAAAACTTTGAAGCCACAGTGGTTCGGATTAATTTTGATATACTGCTTAAAGTTTGATCTTTGTTTAAAGGAACTGATTTGTTCATCTACTGAATTAAGTTCTTCTGATTTCTGAAGAATTTCCTAAATTCAAAGTTGAAGTGCAAATCGAATCAACCTTGCGATGTTTTCAGTTTTCCCAAATGCAAATGCTTTTATTTTGAGCGACTTTTCTCTCTTGTTTGTATTTTTACATAATTTTCTCTTTTGTTTGCAACCATTTTTTGGTTCGCTCTCAAAGTTGCATTTTTCAATGTGTTTCACTCGACTTCAAACGCTATTTCTCCCTCTTGTCAAAGCCGAAGTCACAGATTATTGAATTAACTAGATAGGTACCAAACCTTTACCTCCTTTGCCCCGCGACACCCATTTGATTAGGTTTTTTTTTATGTAAAAATCGACTTCCAGTCTGTGAATCGACTTCCTCTCTGTGAATAGGTACATGTGAGTCAAAACAAACGCATTCAGCAGTAAGAATTTGTTCGCAAAGTTTGCGTACAAATTCACGCCTTTATCATCGGTGGTGAGTATTATTGTATTTTGACATTTCATTGACAGTATTGGAACAAAGTGTACCTACAGTTATTTTTGTTTCGTTTTAAAACAAATTCCGGCAAATTCCAATTTAATCTGAGTAGTATCGTGGAATTTAACTTGCAGGTTCAGTGTGCAGTTTAAAGGGTGGCGACGGTGTAGAGGTTAGTGTGTTGGCTTGTTACCCATGCGGTGCAGGTTCAATCCCCATGGGGAACAACAACATACGCCACCCATTCACATGCCTCTATACCAAAAGGAGGATTTCTGCCTGGTAGTACAATGGATCGTTACTGAGTCTGCGTGCTCTGGGATTTGGATTTCCTTTTTTTATTAAAAAAAAAAAAAAAAAAAAAAATAATAATTTCAGCAGATATTATTAATCGAATGTAATATCGTTTTTCATTGGACCACTCGGAGTACTTTTTTTGTCTTATGCATATAGTTTTGGAATGTTTTGCTTTCCGACAAAATGAGTACTCCCTTTGGTCCAACGGAAACCGATATTACATTCGATTAATAATATCTGCTGAACGGTTCCTACTTTCCAGTGGAAAAGCTATTTCCGCTAGCGACATTTTCCAGTTTAAATCCTCAAAAGTGTTGCTTACTTTTAGATGTTAATTTTTTTGCGTGCCTTTTACAATAGAGCATTGCACAGTCGATTGCTTAGACAATACCAATCGGGCGATCCAATCGACACAGTCGACAAATGTCGTTCGATTGGTAATCGACAATCGCAATAGGGGCCTATGGCTTCGATGCTATATCCGGCATTTTGGTTAGCGATCTTGAGTCAGGTCGGCGTGGCTGCTAGGGCAAAGGTACTAAGGTAGTCAATTCGCCCCTGGTCTGAGACAGTCCAAACGCTTGATTAAGCCCTAATCCTATAAGGAAATCCTTACACTAAATAAGGAAAACATTAGAAAGCTGGTTGGCTTTCTCACTGGCCACTGCGGTCTGAGATATTATCTCAACAAAATAAATCTTAGAATGTAGATTCTGCATGGAGGACGACGAAACCTCAGAACACATACTCTGTGAATGCCCGGCTCTGCATTGGTTGAGACGACGCCTTCTCCACAGAGAGCTGTTATCACTGGTGGAGCTTCGCAACTCTACCACCAAAGACGTGCTGAGTTTAATTAGGGAAGTCAGTCGCCTTTTGGTGTAAGTCAACCTTGTGACACAAAAGATCTTTTAGGTCGCAGTGTCGGCCCTTGGGCAAGGGTTAAAAAAAAGGTAGTGAATTGATGAGCAAAAGCTGGTGAATTGATAAAGTCAACTGATTGAAATGTGATAATGTGCGTCCTTGGCCAATTTTATAGAAACTTAGTTTGTAGACAAAGCGTTTTCGAGCGAGGTTAAGGTGTTGATCTGTTTCTACCATTAAGTAGTGACAATATTTCATATATCTTATCTTTTGTCAACCTGGCAGACGGCAATGCCATGTCAAATCATTTTTTTTTGATTTACCTATGTGAAAATATTGTTGCATGTTTGCTCAAACTGTGTCATTGAGCATCAATTAGTCAAGTTGCGCCATCTACTAGAAAGTAGTCATATTACCGATTTTGGCAGCATTTGAATATCAGTTTGAGTAGCTGTGGAATAACTAGTACATACATAGTTATGTTGTTCTCGAACCTTCTAAACTCAACGAATCTGAAAATTTCGAAAGGTGTCACTAAGAGATATAAATAGATGGCGCAGGAGCACCCAAGACATTCGAGTTGTGAACCGCGATAAAGAAGTGCGATAGATGACAATAGTGAAAAGTAGAGAGAAAAAGTATAAGTATTGAGTAAGAGAAAAGTGATTGTGTATTTAAAGTGATTAATTGTGAAAGTGAATTGTTGAATTAAATGAGGGAATTATTAGAATTATAATCAAGAATTACATTGAAAGAGAACTAATAAAGATTAATTAAATAGAATTACGTTTTATCTTAGCCGATTCTCGCCTGGAAGGAACATGAAGGCAAGCCGGACTGGCAGCAGATCTCCAATAAGAGTCCGGAACTGAAGGCATACTTGGCACAATGGGACTCACTTCATGTTCAGGATGGCATTTTGAAAAGAAAATGGGAAAGTTCGGATGGAACATCAGCAGTGATGCAACTTGTGGTACCCAGAGCAAAAGTCAACGAAGTGCTTAGGGAACTGCATGATGGAGTGTCCGGAGGTCACTTGGGAGTAAATAAGACACTCGATAAAGTGCGAGAACACTTTTACTGGATCCACACAAGAGACGATGTCGAAAACTGGTGCCGAAAATGCGCCACTTGGGCAGCCAGTAAAGGCCCGAGAGTAAAAATGCAAGGCAAGATGCATCAATACAACGTTGGAGCGCCCTTTGAAAGGGTTGCAGTTGACATCGCAGGACCGTTTCCAGAAACCAACAGTGGAAACCGCTATATCCTCGTAGTGATGGACTACTTCACTAAATGGCCCGAAGCATTTGCTATACCTAACCAAGAAGCTAAAACCGTGGTAGAGCAGATTGTCCACAACTGGGTAAGCAGATTTGGCGTACCAATGGAATTGCACTCGGACCAAGGTCGCAACTTCGAATCGAAGATCTTTCAAAGAGTATGCCGGCTACTAGGGATTAAGAAGACAAGAACAACCCCGCTTCATCCACAATCGGACGAAATGGTGGAACGCTTCAATAGAACCTTAAACGAAAACCTTTCTAAGGTTGTTGGCGACTGCCAGCGGGACTGGGACAAGCAGATCCCCATGTTCCTATTAGCTTATCGAAGCGCAGTTCATAACACAACATGACATACTCCATCCGAAATCCTTTTTGGTCGAACCATCCGGTTACTTAGTGAATTGATGTTTGGATCTCCGACTGATGAAGCAACGAATGAAGATGATTATGTTGCGGATCTCAGAGAAATCATCAGAAACATTCATCGAAAAACTAGAGATAAGATTCGGATATCCAGCGACCGCATAAAGACGAGGTACGATACAAAAGCAACCACCACAGGATTCCAGGAAGGAGATCTGATATGGCGATACAATCCTCATCGCCGAAAAGGCATGTCACCTAAACTACAGCAGGATTGGGAAGGTCCCTATAAGATAGTGAAGCGCATCAACGATGTTGTCTACCGGATCCAGCGAGGAAGAGGCAAGCTGAAAGTTGTCCATGTGGATCGTCTCCATCGCTACCATGGCGAAAATATTGACGTGCTTGTTCGGGACGAACAAGTTTAAGAGGGGGATATTGTTGCATGTTTGCTCAAACTGTGTCATTGAGCATCAATTAGTCATGTTGCGCCATCTAGTAGAAAGTAGCCATAATACCGATTTTGGCAGCATTTGAATATCAGTTTGAGTAGCTGTGGAATAACTAGTACATACATAGTTATGTTGTTCTCGAACCTTCTAAACTCAACGAATCTGGAAATTTCGAAAGGTGTCACTAAGAGATATAAATAGATGTCGCAGGAGCACCCAAGACATTCGAGTTGTGAACCGCGATAAAGAAGTGCGATAGATGACAGTAGTGAAAAGTAGAGAGAAAAAGTATAAGTATTGAGTAAGAGAAAAGTGATTGTGTATTTAAAGTGATTAAAGCCTGAACTACATCAAAACAAAAGTGAAGAAAAGTACAAAAAAGTGAAAACATCGAAACTCATCGGAAACACACGCATATTTATACGACATCTATTATTAAAATCTGAACTAAAAAAGCTCAGAAGCTTTTCGTTGGATATTATAAAATTTCCATTTGGAATCGTATTCTCCATCGTTTATTAATTGTCGCTTGCTTGTCAGAAGCGCTTTTCCTTGCGAAACTGACAGGAATTATGTGATGGAAGCGTCATCTAGCGAAAAATTCGGTAAGGTATTCTTTGATTGTGTGTGTTTTTAGAACTTTGCGCAAAGTGAAAGCTGGAACATGTTCGAGCTTTGAACCATAGTAAAATTTTAAAATGAGAAGAAATATACAGAGCGCACTATGCGATGAAGCAGTATATCCGATTTTTTCCACTTTTTTGTACTTTTTCCCACTTTTGTTTGGATGTAGTTCAGGCTTAATTGTGAAAGTGAATTGTTGAATTAAATGAGGGAATTATTAGAATAATAATCAAGAATTACATTGAAAGAGAACTAATAAAGATTATTTAAATAGAATTACGTTTTATCTTTTCGAATCCTAGCCTGAATGTAACAATATTATGAATTGAATAAAATCGTTTTCTTTTCTTTTTCATACAAATGGGGAAGAAGATACAACGACGAACTCTATGAGGTGTATCAAGATGTGGATGTATTATAAAAACCGGAATACCGTCGACTCATTGGCTCCCCACTCGAGCGAATGGACAATAATGCTCCTGCTTAGAGGATCTTTAACTCCCAGCCCCAAGGATCGAGATGGCAAGGAAGATCGAAACTCCTATATAAATACCAAGTCATCGCATATGCCGGAGCTTTGGAAGCAGAGTGCCCGGAATCGCAGAGGATGGAAGGCTGCGATGTCTCGGGCAGAGACTTCACTGGTCGGGAGTCCGTTAAGTTAGTAATGCAAAAAGATTATCAGCCCTATCAAGGCATCCGTTCGGAAGAATGAAATGCAAATCCGAATGAGGTATCCGTTTCAGAACAAGATAAATTAAGCATACTAACGCGTTCATTTGCCAGAGATTCAGATTTGTTTTGTAATCTATTGCACTGAGAAAAACTGCGATTAATTTAAGACAATTTCAAAGTAAAGGCTAATGCGCCTCGTGTTGACCGCTTGTCGCTATTTTTTTTTCTAAAATACAAAATACTAAATTAAACAACAATTTACACATTTTAATCTTATTCATTTCAATTTTTAACGCTTCCATTTTACTTAAAAGAATACGCAGTACTTTGTTGTCGGAGAGCTTCAAAAGAAATTTCCCGTGTATCTGTCAAAAATTGTTTTGTTTAACGCGTCATGTTGTATGCGGAAATGTGCGTTGCATTTGATCGGAGAATGAATCGGAACGGATGTCTCGAATGAAATTTTTCCAATTTCGCCAAATCTTAGAAAATTTTCGTTCGAATGCTTGCCATGATAGGAGTGTGATTTTTAAAAAACGGGTGGATTTGTTTGATTGGTATTTCGCCACTGCAATCAGTAGATAACGTCGGTCGATAGATAGGAAGATGTTGATCATCGATCAAATTCATCCCGGATCAGAGTTTTTTTATGATCAGGATTAAGGTGATCATGACTCTCCCACTTTTCTTCATCCGGGAATACAAGGGAACAATTCCGTCGACATGGTAATTGCTTAATTGGAAGAGTTCCCCGGAAAAATGTATTCGCGATAGGCCTTCATATTTTATACATGATGCTCATATTTCTTAGTATCTCAGTCATTTTAGGCATTTTAAACCCCAATGTGAGCTGAATTTTTGTATACACCTTTATTACGGCGTTGTAATGAGGTAATATAGAGGTCAAAAGGTCACGAAAATCAGATTTTCACAAATATCTCGCGATCTATTGCTTGGAGGTCAATAGAGGTCATTATAAAATTTGTTTGTCGTGAAATTATCTACAAAAATTGTCTCTTGCATTTTTCTGTAAAATTAACCGTTTTTGGAGTAGAGCGCTGAGAAAGGGACTACATACTACATTATGACGATGCACTCGTTTCCTCACCACCTGCTAAGGGTAGAATGCAAGGCGCGTTTTTTTTACGTGGTTTCCCTCGTAGGCATAATCCATGATATGTAATATGAGGTTTTTAATGTGTAAACATTTTTGCTCTCGTTGATGTATAAATATATTTTTTCTCGGTAGGGGCTAGTTGGAAATATCTAGCGTCACCATCATCATCAGATTTCGTCATCGTCAGATTTTCCCGTTAATTTTCATTACCACGTGAGTTAATCGCTGCTCGATAGATCACCGCAATTAAACGACGTTTGGCGCGGTTAGTACGTAGATGGGTGAACGTTTGTGAACAACCGCGTGTCGTTGTTTTTTTTTATTAATTATGTATGTTCAATTTTTTTAACTACGTTAGTTAATTAGTTACGGCGTTAGCTAGATAAAAAATGACGGGCAACTGTGCCTACATGTTTACACATCGACTATACCGTGAGTGCAACGTGGCTCACACCTTTTTTTATACCCTATTCTAAGGGTATATTAATTTTGACGCATAGTTTGTAACATACCTTAATATTGCCCGTAGACCCCTAAAAGTTACTATATTTATGATCAGCATCGATAGTAATGTCGATCTAGCCATGTCCGTCCGTCCGTCCGTCTGTCGGCAAAAATTAGGCCTTTAAACTGGACCTAGAGAGCTGAAATTTTAACCATATACTCTCTAGGGTCCCGAAATAATCAAGTTTACGAATTTTTGAAATCCGCCCACAGACACGCCCACAAACTAAAAAAACAAAATTTTGGAAAAAATCGAATTTTGAGCTAGAAAGCTGAAATTTTTATATATGATCTATGACTCCTAAAACTGCTCGGGATAAAAAATTTTCAAAATCCGCCCACTGACACGCCCACAAATAAATAAAACAATTTTTTTGAAAATCCAAAGTTTGAGCTAGGGAGCTGAAATTTATAATATATACTCTCTATGGGCCCTTTATGCTCATGTGTAAATATTTTTTAAATCCGCCTACTGACACGCCCACAATTAAATAAAACAATTTTATTGAAACACCCAAGTTTGAGCTAGGGAGCGTTTTTTTTTGATAAAATACTTTAAATGTTATATAACAAAATATGTAGAGCGTTCTTAACAATTCAACCACACTTAGACTGTTGTCACGCCCACTTATGAGGGATAGGAATAAGAATAGCGTATCCAACATTTCGCCCAAGCGGACTGTAGCCCGTCCCTATGTTTTATGTACGACTGAGTTAGACTCATTTAGGAAATTCTACTTTAGCGTATTTGAGAACGGTTGGTGGGATATCACCGAATGGCTAGTCCCAAAGTTATTTAAATTTACTTTATTTTTCTTATTTCGCGGCTATTGGCGTTAAACTATCCCGATTTAGATAATATGCTGCTAGGGTTGAGTATAGGCGGTTAAAAGGGAAAGGAAAAGGGGTCGTTATTCGTTTTCTAACTATAGCTATTACATAATCAAATCGTTTGGCTTCAATCTCTTAAGCCCTCTTAATGTATTATGATTTTCTTCCACCATGTGCTGTACAGCTGTATTCACATGTTCGAGGATTACGTCATACGTCATTACGTCTTCTGCATTGTCCCCAATTGCCATTATTGCTGTGTCATCAGCAAAAGTGGCAAGGCTAGCCTCTTCTTGTTTAGGCAAATCTCTTGTATACAAAAGGTACAAGATTGGCCCCAGGACACTGCCCTGTGGTACACCTGCCGTTATCGTCTTCAGGTCCGAGTATTCGTTTTCATATCTTACACGGAAATACCTGTCTGAAATATATGATTTAAGAATGCAACAGAACTCATCAGGAAGATCCGCAATTTACATTCTAATCCTTGATGCCAAACTTTATCAAATGCTTGGGCTACATCTAAAATATGTCCGAATAAACTTTTTTGGTTTCCGGTGCCTTTTCTATAATACTCGCAATTCTATGCACTTGTTGAATAGTAGTGTTTCTCTCTAAGCCCAAATTGGTGGACTGGGACTAAATGCATGTCCTCTATTATTGGTTTGAGTATCTTTAGGAATAATTTTTCAAATAGCTTTGAAATTATTGGTAATAAAGAAATCGGTCTGTATTTCGATTTCTTTTCATTTGGTGATTTTTCTGGTTTCAGAGTCATTATCACTTCTGCTACCTTCCATTGACTAGGGACATACTTAAGTGTATGTAATAGTTTTCGCATAGCTTTTTCCGATAATTCTTTTAATATTTGCCCTGTTATCAAGTCATAACCTGGTGATTTTTTTTGCATTTAAGTTGTGCTTGATTTCGTTCTGTAACTCTTGCAGTGTTATCTTTTCTATGGTTTTGTGATCGTTTTTCTCAACCACAGTCAAATCTTCTTTTGTAGTTTGTCTAGGAAATTGTTGGAATGTTTCTTCAAGATGATCAGCAAAAAGATTTTTCGCATCTTCATTACAACGCCGTAATAACGGTGTATACAAAAATTCAGCTTACTAGGAATTTTTCCGCAGATAAACCTAAAATGACTGGGCTATAGGTTTTTGCTTCTTTTCTTTGGTTTTAAATAAATTTGACTGCCAAATTTGGCAAATAAAATGAAAGGTCTGAGTTAGAATTATTTATTATTATATTTTCTCAACATTTTTTTTTACAATAGACACCTACTTATAAAATTCGTGTTCTTGTTCGTCCTTTTTAATGTTATTCTTGTAACCTTTCTCAAAATCTTTTGACAGAACTATGTATCTATTCTCACGCACAGCGTGCATACCGGCTTCCTGACAAATTGCATTTATATCAGCACCAGAGATCTTATCTGGACGCGCAACAAACTCTTCTAGGTCGACATCTTCGCTTAAGTTCATTTTTGATGTAATTGTTGAGAATACTAAACGCTTTTGCCTGCGATCGGGCAGCGGGAATTCAATCTTCCTATCTAAACGTCCAGGTCGCAGAAGAGCCGGGTCAAGAGTATCGGCACGATTCGTAGCCATAATAACTTTAACATTAGTTGTCTGATCAAAACCATCCATTTGATTGAGAAGCTCTAAAAGAATACGTTGAACTTCACGATCGGCACCAGTTTGAGCATCGAAACGTTTTGTAGCAATCGCATCAATTTCATCAATGAAAATAATAGCTGGAGCATTTTCTTTTGCAAGACGGAAAACGTCACGTACCATACGTGGACCTTCGCCAAGATATTTCTGTACGAATTCGGAACCAACGACACGAATAAATGCAGCTGTAGTGTGATGAGCAACAGCTTTTGCAAGCATAGTTTTTCCACAACCGGGTGGTCCGTACATAAGAACTCCACGAGGAGGATCAATACCTGAAAAAATAAATAAAAGTTTTAATTTATTTCTCACATACATACTCAATGCAACTTAAGAAGAACATCAACTTCAACACTTCATTGAGATCATGTTTTTCATCGAAATACGTAGCAAATATTTCCACTATGATAAAATCTGTAACAGGTTCTTTTAGAGTTCGAAGCAAAATTACGAATAGGAAGGATTCTGTAAGATCTTACCTTTTTTTTTCTTGGGGTGCGAGACTTTCTACACTGGAGCACTCAGACTCAATACTGGTCCATTGTACTACCAGGAGAAACACCATATTTGAATGTGAGAATTTACTTGTTTTTCCAAGAAAAACGAGAAGGAGCTTCATTGATAAGGAGCTTAGGTTTACAGCACTCACCATATCAGCACCAAATACCTGCCACCTGATACGAGCAAAAGCAGGACAATCACACAGAAAATGTTCCGCAGTGTCACAGTTGGTGGTAAGGTGTTTTGCAAAAGCGTTGTGGCCCGTAAGAAGGCCAGTAGTCTGTCTGCAGCCTTTTCTATTGAGAGACAAAAAGAACACTGCGGATTTCCTACGGATGTCGGGGAGAATTTGCTTAGTCTATCTGCACCCTTTCATGTTCATATGAAACCCAACCGTCAATGGAAGCCCTGACCGAGGACGCAGGCAGACAAATCGCTGGGTCAGGTCCTGAGAAGTCCCCCTCTGAGCCCTGTCTATCAAGTTCACCAGAGATCTCATTTCCCGTGATCCCGTTATGGACTCTTCTCTTCACCGATCGCTCGAAAAATGAATATTCTACAACTTCCGCCGTAGTAGACGAAGGCTGCAACGCCATAGTAAAAGTCAACAGTCCTCAATTTTCGTCAGCTCTGTCTGCAGAAGCGAATGCAATCCGTTGGACCACCAAATTGTACACACGAAATAAAATATTAGTATGTACAGACAGCCTCTCTACTATAAACGCTATAAAGAACATAAATAACCCAACTTCTGTAATCCAATACATCAGAGAAAATCTTATCACAAATAGAACACGGCTGAAACTTGTTTGGTTACCAGGACACGTCGAACTAAGATGCAATGAGCTTGCTGGTTGTGCATGAAAAATAAATAAAAATATTAGGCATTAACGGCCCATAGAGGGCCTAAAACCTAGCTTCTCCAACCACTTTCTTTGCGAAGTGCAAGGGACCTACAATTCTACGCCGAATCGGAACGGAAAATTGAGAAGCTTCTTATGACAATTGATACTCTTGGATGTTTGTAAGAGGTGTGGCAGTCGAAAAAAAACTCAAGATGTTACTTGGCACCGGCGGGAATTTAGCCGGGGACCTTTCGATTAGTAGTCCGACACACTAACCATTGAGCTACGCCCGACAATTGTGCAGAAAAGCTGCAGCAAAAGAAGCACTGCTTACATTTTACATACCTAACAACAAAGATACGCTGAAAAAACTCTAAAACCTATGCTCCAACCACATCCAAGATTGTTGGAAACAGTACACCCATCACAAGTATGCCCTCAACCCAGAAGGATTAAAAGCAATCTATCCATCCTGCTGCTTCAACTACAAGATCTGATACTTTATTTGCCTTAGATTGGGACACACCAACATCGCACATAGCAATAAAATTACCAAAACCGACCAACCCCATATGTTCCATGTGCAACAAAGAAAACATCGACATATCCCACATTTTCAATAACTGCAACAATATGTAGTACACAAGCTTTCCAGTAACAAAACCTTAACAGAAATACTCATGTACCCTAACGTAAAACACATCGAGCTAACAATTAAAATACTAAAAAACATTAAATTAGATGGGTCTCAGTGCCATTGCACCTTTTTTTTGTTTTTTTTTTATAATAAGCACGCACTAAAGGGATTTGTTAGGAGCCTTATAATGTAGTAGCTACACAGCGCGGGCGTTAAGGAAATTAGGGTGAGAAGAAAATGAGAGATACCGATGCACGTTGGTTTTGAATGTTCGTAGGTTATAATGTGAAAGGGGTAGTGATGCGATTACATGAGAACACAAGCATTCTCACTCTACCCTCTCACTATGAACTCCTACTCTCACCTCCACGTTGGTGACTGCCGGGCGCCTAGTACCTCGACTGGAGATGGGGTAACCAACCTCTGTGGATGGTCGTTGGTGGCGGCAGACGAGAAAAGGAGGGGAGGAGATTGTCTTCTCACTTAGGCACTTCCTCTTGTCCAGGCGGCAGCGGATGAATTCTCTAGATGGAATCGATGGTTGGGTCTACAGTTCCAGTCAGGTCGAACTACTAAGTGTAATCCCTTTATGAGCTGCTTCGACATATTTGGATTCCAGGTTTATAGGGATCTCCAATACTGAGGTGTTGGAAAAGAGTTGGTGGCGGATGAGCCCTTAATGGGTCAACGGCAGCGATCATATCCCAGAATGGGTTACTGACATCGGAATATCCGGCCCGCTGTCCTAGGGTCAAAACAAGGGCCTGGCCCTCCAGGTTGGGGGTTGTGCCGTCGGGGTACCTTCCCGACCATGGAAAAACAGTTAGTTATGAAAGCGACGCATCTAGCCTCGGAAAATTGAACTCCTCAAATGGCAACCAGACCCGGAACGTCAATGGACTACGAAATGAGAGTATGTACCTGGAATGTATGAACGCTCTACACCCCAGGTGCTACTCAAAAACCTGAGTCTGGCAGATATTACCGCGATCCAGGAGACGCGATGGATAGGATCAGGTATGATAAAAAGAACAAATTGCGACATTTATTACAGCTGACATAAAATATTGCATGTATTAGGATGCGGATTCGTCGTGGGAAATCGGCTTAGGACAAAAGTTATTGACTTCAAGCCGATAAATGATCGCCTGGCTGTGATCCGCATCAAAGCTACCTTCCAAAACATAATCCATATATGTGCACACGCCCCTACCGACGAGGCTGAAGATCCCATCTAGGAGGAGTTTTATGACCTGCTGGATGGAGCCTACGGAGCCTGTCCGGAGTATGATGTAAAAGTTGTACTCGGGGACTTCAATGCTAAAGTCGGAAAGGAAAACATCTTTGGCGGGTTAGTTGGTAAGCACAGAATACACGAAACGACAACAGACAACGGCTACCGACTAATCGATTTTGCAGCAACTCGTAATACGGTTATAAGTAGCACTAGGTTTCCAAGGCTAAGGATCCACAAAGCAACCTGGCGCTCTCCAGACGGTCCATGTGCTAATCGATGCGAGGCACGCATCCAACATCCTCGACGTGCACACATTCCGAGGGGCAAACGTCGACTCTGATCATTTTCTTGTTGCGGCTAAATTCAGAGCTCGACTGTCCAACGAGAAGAAGCTGCGAACCGCCCAAAAGAAGAAATTCGACGTTGGACGCCTTAGCACACCTGGAGTAGCCAGAACCTACAGGGAGCGCCTGAGTATTAAACTCCCCACTGTGCATTCATCTACCACAGACGCCAACAATCAGTGGTGCCAGTATCGCGACATCATCAAGGAGGTAGACGAAACCACTGTAGGGTACCAGCCACCCCAGAGAAAGAGCCCGTGATATGATGATGAATGCGTGTATAGGAAAAAGGTGAACGAGAGAGAAAGTTCGAGAGAGAAAGACGTGTTTGTAAAAGATCAGAATTGGAATTGGAAAAAAAAAGAAAAAAAAACTATTAATTCGTGCAATTTAATTCATTTACTTATCAGCAAAACACTACTACGCGATTGGAAGACAAGCGGGGATTAAAGTTTGCTGTTAAAAATGGATAATGCTTGTAGAAAGTGTAGGAAAATAATTCGTGGAGAAACGGGTGTAAGATGTGCAGGCGTATGCGGTAAAATCTTCCATGTTTCGGTGAACTGTAGTGGACTTGATTCTTATAGTTCTGGCGTATTGGAAACATGTGAAAACATAAGATTTATTTGCACGGACTGCATTATGTATATTCACATATGGCAAATAATAATAAATCAGTCCTAGAAAGTGTAAATGAGATGAAGGTAGACATTGTGAAAGAGATAAAGAAAAATGAAAATAAGAAAGGGACATATGCGGACCAGTTTAAGAAACCAGCTGTCGCGAGTGCACCAGTTATTTTAAGGCCAAAAGGAAAGCATGATAGCCACAAGACGAAAAGAGAAATAAAGGAGAAGATCAAACCGTCGGCGCTTAATGTGGGAGTGAGTGGTATAATAAATAGGCAAGATGGTGCGGTTGCCATTCGATGTGAAAATAATGAAGCGCGATCAATCTCGGCTGGTGAACTCAAAGAAAAATTGAGTGAGGAATACGATATACATCTGCCGAAAATGCGACTGCCAAAAATTTTAATGACAGGAATGAGTGAAATGATGGAGGGAGACAAAATTATCCAAGCAATAAAAAATCAAAACAATTTGGAGTGGAATGAAATAAGGTGTTTAAGTCTTTAAATCATTTAAAAATCCTCGCGTATATAATGCATTATTTGAAATAGATGGCAAAGCTTTTGAAAATATACTTAGTTTAAAAATAAATAAATATTGAATGGGACAGATGTCCAGTATACGAAAGTTTGAACTTACTAAGGTGTTTCAAATGTTGAGGGTTTAACCACACATCTATTCATTGTAAAAAAAGTGTCCAAATATGCGCGAAATGCGGTGAAGAAGGGAATTCATTCAAAGATTGTCAAAGCGAAGTAAGGAGGTGCATCAACTGCAAGAAAGCTAAAGAAAAACTTAAGTTAAGTGATATCGACGTTGATCACGACTGCAAGGACAACTGCTGTCGCACTCTACAACGAAAATTGAAAATGGAAAATGAACTAATAAGTTATTAGCAACTAACTTCCTCAATTAAGTGTTTATGTTTAAATATTGGTGGAATAAGAGCAAATTTAACACAATTGGAAGTGATTGGTTTGGAACACGATTTTGATTTCATATGTGCGACTGAAACACATTTAACAGCAAATGTAGAGGACTGTGAAATAAAACTAGAAAATTATAAAATAATAAGGTGCAATAGTATTTCAAATCATACGGGTGAGTACTTTTCTTCGTTAAGTCAAAATGGCAAGTTAGCGTTATTTGTTCGATAGCAGTCGGGAAGATGATTTGGTGGTTAGTGATAAAAGTTTTTTTAAATGGGAAGAGCCTTATTCTGGTTGCAGTATACAGATCCCCGTATAGACAAAATTCCCTAGAACATGCATTCTGTGATTTTTTTAAAAACAAAATAGAAGATCTCTGTTCCGAGTGTGTAGATATTGTTATAATGGGCGATTTTAACATTGACTGGCTTACGGACGGAACGTACAAAAAACGAATATATGAAAGTGTAATAGATATGTCTTTTAAACAAATAGATAAAGAATAAACGCGGATTACCCAAACCTCATCAACATTAATTGATTATGTTATAACGAACTCCAAACATATAGAGGCAAAAGTCAACAACAAATGCAAAATCAGTGACCATGAATCAGTAGAAATAAAAATTGAAACCCTCTGTGATAGGAAAGAACACAAAAAAAAAAGTTATAAGGTCGTTGACCTTTAATGAAAGCGCATTTCGTAGGGAGTTGCTAAGCAATGAAGGACTAATTTCAAGTTGCAATGGTAATATACATGATTCTTCAATGCGTTTAAACATTATATTTAAGTCTGCTATAGATAAAATGATGATCTTTAAAACAATCAGTGGGACGGGTGAAAATAACAATTGGTTTAACCAGTATTTATATAAGATGAAACAAAAGAAAATCCGGCTACACCAGGTTGCAGTGTGGACGAATGATATAAGTGATTGGAACGCATACAGATTATGTAGAAATAAGTATGCTAGTGAATTGGATACAGCTAAAAATAACTATATTGCCAGAAAAATCGATCAATCCAAAGATCAAAAATCTATGTGGAGGACAATAAAATCTCTAGTACTAAAGGAAGAGAGGAGTGAAATAAGTGAAATAATATGTGATAATGAGACAGTAAAAAATAGGACTGATATAGCCAATAAACTTAATAGTTTTTTTATAAGGAGTGCTGAAGAAATAAATGATAAAATAACTTCTGTTAAATACAGGAACCTTGTGGAAAATAATAGCATAACGAAATTTAAATGTCAACTATTAAATATGAGTGATTTAAAGAGCATAATGAAGTATGAATACTAAGAGGTATGCAAGCGGCCTGTCGGTTAAAATGATGTTGTGTGCGTTAGACATAATAGGACACGGTTACCTGAAGTTAATAAATGAATCGCTTCAAAAAGGTATTTTTCCGGAGTGTTGGAAGGAATCAATAGTAGTCCCGATTAAGAAGGTAAAGCGAACGGTAAAGCCTTCGGAGTTTAGACCGGTCAACATGCTCATGACGGAGAGTAAGATTCTGGAGAAGGTGGTGCAGAAACAATTCCAGAAGTACATGGAAAGTAAACATTTTTTGGCGGAATACCAATCGGGATTTAGGCGACAACACAGCTGTGAATCATTACTCAATCTTGTAGTTACTCAATGGAAAAAGGAAATGCATGACAAGAAAGTTATAGTTGCTGTTTTCTTGGATCTACAAAGGGCGTTTGAAACAATAGACAGAACCATACTTGTCCAAAAACTCGAGAAATACGGGTTGGAAGGAGTTGAACTGGAATGGTTCAGAAGTTATTTGTCGAACAGAGTGCAAAGAACCAGAATCTCAGATGAGTTTTCCGAAAAGTTACCAGTTAGGCTGGGTGTACCTCAAGGAGCTGTATTGGGAACTCTTCTATTTATCATTTACATAAATGACTTGGACAAAGTGCTAACCTATGCTAAGGCTAGAATGTTTGCGGATGATACGCTATTATATGTTACTGGAGATTCAGCAGATGACTGCATCAATCAACTAAATGCAGACTTAAAAAAGGTGGAGGTGTACTTAAAGATGAATAAGCTGAAGTTAAACACAAGTAAAACAAAAGCTTTGTTGATTAAGGATGACTCGAATAAAAATATTATTATTAATGGAGAGAACAAAAATCTATGTTTTGAAACACATTTAAATAATATTTGCAACAAAATAGCAAAGAAAATTGTTTTTTTTACTAGAATTAGGCGTATATTATCAATGGCATGTGCAATAAAAATATACAATGTAATGATTAAACCGCACTTTGAATATTGTTCAACAATTTTGTTTTTAGGGCCTAATACAATGTTAGATAGACTGCAAAAATTGCAAAATAGAGGGATGAGATGCATTTTGTTGTGTAATAGATTAACGCCTATACGATTAATGTTAGACGTATTGCAATGGCTTACAATCAACCACAGAATTTATATGAATGTACTTCTTTTTATATTTAAAATAAAAAATAATATGCTTCCAAAGTATTTATTTGATCAAATTGTTTATGTTGGCAATGTACAGCCGTATAATCTTAGAAACAGAGAAGATTTCCGGCTTCATTTATTTTCAACAAGTAGGTCTCAAAATGTTTTAGTTCACAAAGGTTTTAAATTATTTAACAGTCTGCCTAACTCTTTAAAGAACGAAAGTAGTGTGAATGTTTTAAAAAAAAAAAATTTATAATTGATAAGAGCATGATAAATTAGTTTTAAGAAATTAATGTAATACAAATAGCTAAAGCTAAATAAAGTACCAAATCAAATCAAATCAAAATCAGAAGATGCACACAGGAAAACGCTGCAGCGCAAGGGCAGCGAGGGAAGAGTATCGAGCCAGGAGAAGGGAGAAAAAACATAGGGACGGGCTACAGTCCGCTTGGGCGAACTGTTGGATACCCTATTCGTATTCCTATCCCTCATAAGTGGGCCTGACAAAAGTCTAAGTATGGTTCAATTGTTAAGAACGCTCTACATATTTTGTTATATAACATTTAAAGGATTTTATCAAAAAAAAAAAACGCTCCCTAGCTCAATCTTGGGTGTTTCAATAAAATTGTTTTATTTAATTGTGGGCGTGTCAGTAGGCGGATTTAAAAAAAATTAACACATGAGCATAAAGGGCCCCTAGAGAGTATATTTATAAATTTCAGCTCCCTAGCTCAAACTTTGAATTTTCAAAAAAAAAAAAATGTAATTGTGGGCGTGCCGGGCTGATTTTGAAAATATTTACACATGAGCATAAAGGGCCCATAGAGAGTATATATTATAAATTTCAGCTCCCTAGCTCAAACTTTGGATTTTCAAAAAAATTGTTTTATTTATTTGTGGGCGTGTCAGTGGGCGGATTTTGAAAATTTTATATCCCGAGCAGTTTTAGGAGTCATAGATCATGTATAAAAAATTAATTTTGTTTTTTTGAGTTTGTGGGCGTGTCTGTGGGCGGATTTCAAAAATTCGTAAACTTGATTATTTCGGTACCCTAGAGAGTATATGGTTAAAATTTCAGCTCTCTAGGTCGAGTTTAAAGGCCTAATTTTTGCCGACGGACGGACGGACGGACGGACATGGCTAGATCGACATTACTATCGATGCTGATCGTAAATATAGTAACTTTTAGGGGGCTACGGGCAATATTAAATTATGTTACAAACTATGCGTCAAAATTAATATACCCTTAGAATAGGGTATAAAAAGATCCTGCGTAGAAAGAAGAGGGCCTACGCAGTATCCCAGCTCAAGGACATCGAAGAGTCTCGCGATCGTAACAACATCCGGAAGTTCTATAAGAAAGCAAAGCAACTGGCTGCTGGCTTCAAAACCGGAACGTAGGCTCTTCGAGACAGCGAAGGAAACCTAGTCACCGAAGCGTAGGGAATAGTAGATGTGTTTAAGCAGCATTTCCAGCAGCTGCTTAATGGGCATCATGTAGAGAGAGGGCAAGATAGGGCAAGAAGAAAGCCCACTGTCAATGAAGAACCAGTTCCACCACCCAGTATAGAAGAAGTTGGCTTAGCAATAAAAAAGCTTAAGAACAACAAAGCCGCAGGCTCTGATTTTTTTTTTATAATAAGCGCGCACTAAAGGGATTTGTTAGGACCCTTATAATGTATTAGCTACACAACGCGGGCGTTAAGGAAATTAGGGTGAGAAGAAAAGGAGAGATGCCGATGCACGTTTGTTTTGAATGTTTGTAGGTTATAATATGCAGGAAAAATGGAGCGGGGAAGAGCATTCCACATTGGTGTTGTACGGCTGAGGAAAGATTCTTTGAACTTCACTGTACGTCCGAATACAGGCTTGAGGGTGAACTGATGAGCATTCCTCATCATCCTGTCTAGTAGCTCCAAATAAGTTATTGGTGCACCGGACCAGACTCGAGTTTCGGGCGAATAAACACCTTATAAATTGTAGCCAGATCAGAAGGGGTGAAATATTTCTTACAACGCTTAAGGAAGCCTAGACATTTCCCGGCATTCTTGGCGACATCGAATATGTGGTCATTCCAACAAAGGTTATCATTAACACACATACCGAGAATAGAAAGTCTTTCGGTTTCAGCGATGCAAGTGCCATTCATAGATAATGGCAGTGTGTGTGGGTTTTGCTTTAATGACAGGAGACAGCATTGTGTTTTGGAAGCATTAAATTCCACTCTACTGGTTTTACCCCACTGAATTATGCTGTTAAGATCGGAATTTAATGAGCTTAACATACGTTGCCGTTCCAGTTCCACACCCGAAGTTGAGGGGCGTGACCCAAGAAACGAATATGAGAAGCTGAGGGTACTGTCATCAGCAAAGGAACGGATTGGATTAGAAGTAATAGACAGATCATTTATAAAAATGAGAAAGAGAGTCGGGGACAGAACAGAGCCTTGGGGGACACCAGCATTTATATGGTGAATTGCAGACTTGAAACCGTCCAAAACAACTTGAATTGAACGGTCCGAAAGGTAATTTCTAATCCAATGAAGAATCATCGATTCCAAATGCACGCATTTTCGACAAGAGAGCTTGATGCCAAACTCTGTCAAATGCCTTTGAAATATCAAGCGCAACAATCTTACTTTCACCACCTTGATGAATAGATTGGTTCCACTTTTCGGTTAGATATGTCATCAAATCACTAGTGGACCTGTTGCTGCGAAAACCATACTGCCGATCATTAAGAAGTTTTCGCGATTCAAGATATTTCATTAGCTGACGGTTTATCAGCGTTTCCATGACCTTCGAAAGAAGGGACGTAAGTGCAATTGGTCGGTAGGAGGAGGGAGAAGAAGATTCGCCTTTTTTTGGTGCAGGCTGGACAAATGCTGTTTTCCATCTTTCCGGAAAGAGTCCTGAAGAATAGGACAAATGGAAAAGATTACGCAATGAGTTACCAGCGGAGCTCTTCAAATACTGTGGTGATGTTTTGGTAGGGCGCATGCACCAAATCATCAGCCAAGTATGGGTGGAAGAAAACATGCCCGATGACTGGACTATCAGCTCCATATGCCCCATCTACAAAAAGGAGATCCTATGTCTTGCAACAACTATCGAGGTATATCCCTTCTTGATGTCGCATATAATATATATAGTTATTCATTCATTCATTCATCTCAGCAGGGAGCTGGGACATACCTATCCCTGTAAACCAAGGGATTAGGCTCTGTTGGAGCATAGACCTTGTTCTAGCCCTTATGATATGCTGAATAATAATAACATTAGTATTAGTTCAATGAACTTTACACACACAACGTTCAAACTCCTTGTATTTATATATAAGGTTATACATTGAAACATAAAAATATAGTACATATCTATTTATAAACAAAATACACGCACAATTAGGAAACATAAGATGTAGTGACACAAATGACTTAGGAATTGCTTTTAATCAAATCCGTGAGTTTAAGTTTAAACACCATAAAGCTTGATTCATCCTTTGTTGGTAAACTATTAAAATATGTTAAGCCCGTGTACATCAGGGAACTATTCGTTCGACTGAGGTTACATCTGCTCGGCCTGAAATTATTTGAGTTTCTCAGATTATACGGCTGCACATCACCAACATTTACCAAATTGGCCCGCAAGTATTCTGGGACCATTTTGTTTTTCATTTTATAAATAAACACCATCGCACTAAATATTAATCTTTGCTCCACAATCATCCATTCTAATGTGCTGAGCATCACTCGAATTGGGGTATA
This sequence comes from Portevinia maculata, assembly GCA_949715645.1. Lineage (NCBI taxonomy): Eukaryota > Metazoa > Arthropoda > Insecta > Diptera > Syrphidae > Portevinia > Portevinia maculata. The sequence goes on from OX454526.1 coordinate 143,873,076, forward strand.
TACACTACACTTCAAAATTGCCCGCATAGCTTTGTTCTGCAAGAATTGGAGTCTAGTTTTTATTTCTTGTTGACTATCGTACAAAAGAGTGGCACAGTAGTTAAAATGTTGCAATATAGGAGCATTGTAAATTAAAATTGAACTCTCATATGTAAGTTCCTTTCTCACTCTTTTTAGGAACCCAATTTTTCTTGCGATTTTTCCACAAATGTAGTCAACATGGTCCTTGAAATTTAGTCTGGAGTCTAACATGACGCCAAGATATTTACTTTTATCCACACATTCAATAACGTCCCCATCCATGCGCAAAATAATAGGATCATTCAATTTAAATTTCATGCATTTTGACTTTTTCGCATTCAGCTTTAATTTGTTCATTTTTAACCAATTATTTATATTCTCTAAGTCAACATTCAATCTTTCACACATTAGGTCAACATTCGTTCCACTTATGTAAATAAGCGTATCATCAGCAAACAGCACAATCTTACAAAACTTTATGCAACTCTTGATATCATTAATGTAGAGTAAAAAAAGGTATGCTCCCAACACCGAACCTTGGGGAACACCGAGACGCACATTCACTGATTCTGAAAACACATCATTCACTTTGGTCCTTTGCGATCTTCCCGATAAATATGAATCAAACCACTTAAGCTCTTTATCTCTTATACCATACATTTCCAGTTTTTTTTATCAAGATACCTCTATCAAGGGTATATATCCTATCCAACGTACTGTGTGAACGTCTTAAACCGTTTTGCAACACACTTATTGGCACGTACCAGTGTGGCTTCCGGCCAGGCAGATCGACTATATCGAAAAAGACCAACGAATTTCAAGTCGAGACACACCACCTATTCATCGACTTCAAAGCCGCGTATGATACAATACATCGTCAGGAGCTCTATATGGCGATGGCCGAATTCAGAATCCCGGCAAAACTGATTCAGATGTGTCGCGTGACTCTGGAAAACACGCGGTGCAACGTGCAGTTGGGAAATAGTTCCTCCGAACTATTTCAAACATCCATGCGCAAAATAATAGGATCATTCAATTTAAATTTCATGCATTTTGACTTTTTCACATTCAGCTTTAATTTGTTCATTTTTAACCAATTATTTATATTCTCTAAGTCAACATTCAATCTTTCACACATTAGGTCAACATTCGTTCCACTTATGTAAATAAGCGTATCATCAGCAAACAGCACAATCTTACAAAACTTTATGCAGCTCTTGATATCATTAATGTAGAGTAAAAAAAGGTATACTCCCAACACCGAACCTTGGGGAACACCGAGACGCACATTCACTGATTCTGAAAACACATCATTCACTTTGGTCCTTTGCGATCTTCCCGATAAATATGAATCAAACCACTTAAGCTCTTTATCTCTTATACCATACATTTCCAGTTTTTTTTATCAAGATACCTCTCTCAAGGGTATATATCCTATCCAACGTACTGTGTGAACGTCTTAAACCGTTTTGCAACACACTTATTGGCACGTACCAGTGTGGCTTCCGGCCAGGCAGATCGACTATATCGAAAAAGACCAACGAATTTCAAGTCGAGACACACCACCTATTCATCGACTTCAAAGCCGCGTATGATACAATACATCGTCAGGAGCTCTATATGGCGATGGCCGAATTCAGAATCCCGGCAAAACTGATTCAGATGTGTCGCGTGACTCTGGAAAACACGCGGTGCAACGTGCAGTTGGGAAATAGTTCCTCCGAACTATTTCAAATATGCACTGGATTTCGGCAAGGGGACGCGCTATCATGCGATTTCTTCAATCTCGAAATAGAGCAGATAGTGCACAGGGCAGGTTTCAACAAGGAAGGCACTATCTTCAACAGGTCCGTTCAGCTGCTGGGTTATGCGGACGATATTGACATCATCGGCCGATCACAGCGCTCTGTGATAGAAGCTTTCACGGCGATAGATGCTACTTCGGTTTGGCGAAACAACTGGGTTCAAAACTCCTAACTCGGAGGACGAAATGTATGCTTTACAAAACCCTTATCCTGTTAGTTCTGCTTTATATAAATACGTCGACTACATTGGCTCGGCCACATCGAGCGAATGGACAATAATGCTCCAGCTAAGCGGATCTTCGAATCCCAGCCCCCAGGTTCGAGAAGGCAAGGAAGACCGAACCTCCGTTTCAAAGACCAAGCCATCGCGGATGCCAGAGCGCTTGGGCTGGACAACTGGAAGCAGAGTGCCCGGGATCGTAGAGGATGGTAGGCTGCTGTGTCTCAGGCAGAGACTCTTCACGGATCGGGAGCCCGTTAAGTAAAGCAAGTAGTTATAATGTGAAGGAAAAACAGTGCGTGGAAGAGTATTTCACATTCGTGTTGTACAGCTGATGAAAGATTATTTGAACTTCACTGTACGTCTGAACACAGGCTTGAGGGTGAACTGATGAGCATTCCTTGCATGGCGGTTATTGCGGTTGAAATGTTCAAGGGGAGGAATGCAACTGGCTATTTCGTTTGAGCACTTATGGTGGAAATAACTTTAAAATAACGAAAGGCAGGAGACATTACGACAATGACTAAGAGAGTCAATCGATCTCGCGATGTCTCGGTCGCCAAAGAGTTTTATCGCGCGTTTTTGGATCCGGTCAAGTAGTTCGAAATAAGTTATTGGTGCACCAGACCAGATATGAGCATTGTACTCGAGTTTCGGGCGAATAAACGCCTTATAAATTGTAGCCAGATCAAAAGGGGTAAAATATTTCTTACAACGATTAAGGGAGCCTAGACATTTCGCGGCGTTCGTGGCGACATCGAATAAGTGGTCATTCCAACGAAGGTTGTCATTAACACACATACCGAGAATGGAGTTTTTCGGTTTCAGCGATGCAAGTGCCATTCATGGATAATTTCAGTGTGTATGGGTTTTGCTTTAATGATAGGAGACAGCATTGTGTTTTGGAAACATTAAATCCCACTCTATTGGTTTTACCCCACTGAGTTATGCTGTTAAGATCGGAATTTAATGAGCTTAACATACGTTGCGGTTCCAGTTCCACACCCGAAGATGAGTGGCGTGACCCAAGAAACGAATATGAGAAGCTGAGGGTACTGTCATTAGCAAAGGAACGGATTGGATTAGAAGTAACAGACAGAAGATCGTTTATAAAAATGAGAAAGAGTCGGGGACAGAACAGATTATTTTGTGACTTGTAGACTTGAAACCGTCCAAAACAACTTGAAGTGAACGGTCCGCGAAAACGGTCAAACGTACGGCGAATAGTGGTCTTGGATGGTAGAATATGTCAGGTGTTATATGTTACAACTGCTCTATAAGTTTGGCGCACAGAACCATAAATTCAAAATTGGCAACGTTGTTGAAGCGTCATTATTGCAGACTATTTAGTAGTCTGAACTCAGTATCTGTCTGTATTTCGTACTGGATTGAAAAAAACAATTCTTTCCTAAATAAATAAAAAGTGGAGTGAAAAATAAAAACTTTGTGCATGTTTTTGAATTCACCCTAAATCACACCAAAAACAGAAACGTATAAAATAGCACTGTTCTCCTATGTATGTAGTATGATTAGTGAGGTCTTAGAAAGTAGATTGCATTACCCACTACCCTTTGTATTTATCCTAAGAACTACAACAAAGCTACATTTTTAAAATAAAGGTTTTTTAGAGGCTGAGTAAGAGAATTGAGGCAGGACCACGCCTGCTGAGTTCGTTCCTTTGAATTATTGTCACGCATAAACCATTTTGACGATTCTTCAATAACCACTGTTAAAAGGGAAGTGAATCAAAATAAAAAAAATCACTCTTTGTGGGCACGCAATTTAGGACAATACATTTTGAAAATTTGTTATGTACATTCACCGTTAAGGTACGGGCAAAGAATTGCTGCAGCGCAGACTGGTCGATTTAGTACTCAACAGCTAGTTAATCTATAGAGCACTACACAACTACCAACTTGCAATAACAAATTTGTTGTTGTAAAACCCTACTTATATTTAACTTTTTGGGGGTTAGGAATAGGGCATCAAACAGTTGGATCAAAAGTACTATAGCATTTCCTTTGAAGTGATTTCGAAAAATGTTTTCATAAATGAAATCGGTCGACATTCATGTGAAACGCTGAAATTAAATTCATTCGAATTTTGATTTAGATTTTTGCATTATTTCTGGAACGTAGCTGATATTCTATTGACCAAAAGGAGGATTTCTGCCTGGTAGTACAATGGAACGTTACCGAGTCTGAGTGCTATGGGATTTGGATTTCCTTTCTTTACAAAAACAAAAAAGAAAAAAAGAAGAAAGAAAGAATAGAACATCAAAACCAAAATTGTTTCTTTGAATGAGCAAACCCACATACGTAGAGCAATTCACTTGATTTCCAATGAATTATGAACGCTTACTTTGTATTGGACAATGTTTTATAAAGTAATGCATATCATATCATTCAATCTATTTGCTCCTGTGTGTGTAGAGGGCGAATGGAGAAGATAAAACCGCGAACTCAATGAGCTGTATCAAGATGTGGATATAGTCTAAAAAGCTAGATCACGTCACCTACATTGAGCGAATGGATAAACAAATAATGGCCCAGGTTCAAGAAGGTGAAGATGAATCATCGCGGAAACAGCGTGCCCAGGATCGCAGAGGATGGAAAACTGCTGTGTCTCAGGCAGATATTCTTCACGGGTCGGGAACCGTTAAGTTAGTAAAAGTAGTATATAATATCTATAATACACACCAATTTGCTTGTACAGCTCAAAATGTGTTAATGGCAGCTCAACAGCCTCTCTAATCTCCTGCTTCTGCATATCCATGCCACCAATATCAGCATAGCCCACATCAGGCTTCTCGTCAGGTTGTAACATCGAAATGGAACTATCAGCTTCCGGTGGCAAAACGTCAACCAACGCATTACTATGCTTATGTAAAGCGACCGATGCAGATGGTTTGAGAAGCTCCCGATCGATTGTTGAAAGAATTCGCACATAATAATTAGAACCAGTTGTAGAACCCACGATGCCAGTATTCTGATCAACAGCTTCCAAAAACTGTCCAATTACAAGTGGTACAGATTGAATCCGCTTTACTTCCTCCTGAGCGTGTAGATATTCTTTCTTCAAATTCCGTTGTTCATCTTTTATGTATTCTTCCTGAACTTCGAGAAACTCGAGTGTCTTTTGCAATTTCTGAAAAATATTAAATGTTTTTGTGAAAATAAAACAAAGAACAATGATGAGTAAACACCTTATAGCGAACGTATAGATCATCAATGTCGAGTTCGTCCAAGGAGCTGTGGGCATCCTTTGACTTGAAATCCACTATTTCTTCCTAATAATATTTGCAGACAATGTATATTTAAAATTAGAATTAATAAATTTTTGTATTTTTCTTACTTTCTCCGGCAAAAGAACTTCTACTTCCACCATTTTTCCAAATTGAATGACTTTGTATAAAATTCCGGCTGTGGTTTTACTGAATTTACGAGACTCGATATGAATTGACCTAAATGGACGCATTCAGTGAGGGCATTAAGGGCGATTTTTGACAATAGCGTTAGGGAGCTTGAACAAGAAATTGCGCGAGTTCAAGTTGCAAAAGCAACACCAGTTACCTACAAGTTAACTTACAAATAGTTAGTTCCTTCAAAAAACTCTGTTTTACGTCTGCAAACGGAGCCAATAACATATGAACGACTTCGTATACGGTTCCGCAAAACGACTCGGACTCACATGTGTATGTATTGTGAGAGTGAGTTCGCTCTTCCCCTTCTTAATGTAAAGAAGTAATCTTCGCCACATGTGGTGTCGCACAATGACTCCTGTCCACCACCACCACTACAACAGTAGAATGCAGCCAGACTCATGACAGCTTAATCCATTCAACAAGTGTGGATCAGAAGCTCTCTGGCGGAAACTAAGGGCTCAAGTATTAAGAGCGGACAGTGGGGACATACTGTACGCAGCTTATTGCGGGTACTCGCCCCTCCTTGAACGTTGTTTAGTAGAAGGGAGTTTGGTAGTGTAGTGTAGCTGAAAGGCCGACGACCACAACTACAGCCACAAGCAACGGAGACAACGATATCAGCAGCAGAGACAACGGCAACATAGACAAAAATACAATACAAGCATCAGAGACCACATAGCAACAGGACAACATCAACAGCAGCAGGGACAACAACAGCAGCAAAGACAAAAACTGCAGATACCACACAGCCACAGAAGCAGCACCACCACAGAGACACCAAAGCGATAGGGACAACTCACCTGTGAGGTGCCAATATAAAGTGGCAGCACCTATAATACGGGGAGGAAACCCCTGTAGCCTAGCCACGCCGCATTGACGACAAGAAGAATAGAGAGTATTATAATAAGTAAATAACATTTGAAGTCACACTTAAAACTAAAATTTGCCAAGTGTTCCATTTGTCGTAAAATTCCTTGGTGATTTATTCGCGGGTCGACTTTTCCCCTACTCTTTCTATTTCCAGGACCCAGGCATTCCCACTTAACATACCCCCCGCTGAGAAACATACGTTATAGTACGAACCCTGTCAAAAAGGCATTATCAATCAACGTTCCAATACAAACGCGAAAGACAGGCAGGCCTTAAGACTCCTGGATCACACAAATGCAGCAACACCAACATAGGGTGCCTGGCGTTATTTTCTGAGATCGAACCGGTGAACCCGACAGGCTGACCAGTAGGGACGCAGTTAGGTGCGAGGGTTATGATTCCTCTAACCCTGATCTTGGCCTCACGGCCATTTAAGGAAGAAGAAGAGTATGTTTATACATTTGTTCAGTGTTAAAAAATGTTTATGTCATTTTGCTATTATGTATATTTAACAATGCATTTATTCAATTCATCAAGCGAAAGCAAAAAAACATTCGCATTTGTAGCAGTCTTCAGTACAAGTTCGCTGGACTTTTTCTTATTTTGAAATATTCTTCTCCTATAACAGGTTTTGTGAAACTCAAAAGCTGTTGTGGCCATCTTGGAAAATTAAAACAACCATTATTATCACGAGAATAGTTACCTCTTGTTGTCACTCTGTGCTTTTTCTTTTGATGCACCCCGAATTGTCCACATATGTGGGCCCGCTGGTTTGTGTCCTGGTTGTTCTAATAGGGATCCACACTTTTTTGACAGATGTCAAATCGATGCCAAATCGAAAAACAACAACAGTGTGGGTAAACAAACAAAATAATTATCAGCGATAGGCGGGAAAATAATAGGAATCAGCAAACAAAAGTAAGTTTTTTTTATTAATAATCAATAGTTTCTCGATATATTTTTAGGAAAATGGATTCATTAAAATATGCAAAGAAGTTGGAAGCAGTAAAGGAAAAGAACTGATCTGCAAAGTTGTCTTTATTTGCCAACTTTCAGGTGATGGCGAAGACGGAGCTGTGGTTTCGTGTGAATAAAGTGTTAAAGGCAGTCTTCTTGAAGATAAATTTAATCCAAATACCAAAACAGAGAGAAAATTCTCATCATTTTTCAAACGGCTGGTCAATGAACTTGACAAAGACCTATATGGACCCGATAATCATCTCGTAGATTGACATCGAACGTATTTTACTCAAGAAACTGATGCCGTCCAAGTGAAACAACCTGGTGAAATAAACGTTCATTGTACAATTCGCTTTCTATATGCCATTGCATTGCATACTCAGACTCGTCCAGTAATCACATCAGACCTTCGGCAATTTATTAAGACACATAAATTACAAGATGCACACGAATTGATGAACATTTCGCGTGAAATGTTAAATTTAGCTGAAATGACAAATTTCGTGTCGGTGTAAAACTACTATAGGGCTTTTCACCAAGCTATCTCTTTCTAAAGTGCCGCATCCCTTTCTTAAACGTCAAACGTCAAAAGCAAATTGAATGAAAACAATGTCAGTGTCAAAAGAGCAAAAAAAAAAAACAAACAAACAGCTGAATGAAATGAATAATCATTGTGATTGTTAATAAAGTGTATATTTAAGTGAAAACAGAAGCAATTCAAGATTAAAAAGTACCAGCTTATAGAGAAAAAACGTGAGAAAGTAAATTAAAGTAAAAAGTTGCTTCGAAACAGAAATATTTTTTTGCCACAAGGCTATTGTCACGGTTTCACTTTTATTTTTTGTACAGAATCTTAATGTATTGTTATCTTTTGAGTATTCCAAAATAGTGTTTGGATACTCCTTTTTAGTTCTGGAAATTTGTTTTTGTTATAATTCACTTTAATATAAAATTATTATGAGATCTTTGCAACAAAAACATTTTTTGCCACAACTACGATATTCTCACTTTTTCACTTTTATTTTTTGAACACAATCACATTATAATGTTAACTTTTTAATTATCCAAAACATGGTGGGGATACTACTTAGTTCCGTAATTTTTTTTTTGTTAAAATTGGCTTTGTTATAAACTTTTAGTAACTATTCGCGAAGAACTTATTTCCCGCCATGCAAATTCGCCATTGTTTTCATTCATTTCATTCAGCTGTTTGTTTTTTTTTTTTTTGTCTTTTGACACTGACATTGTCGTTTTTTTTTCTCTCTTTTGACACTGACATTGTCGTGACAAGCCCTATTAGGCAGACCGAGAGACTGGATAACTTCTCGGAATACACTTTTTTCATACATATGCAACTTGTTTCGATACCCGATGGCGTAAGTATGACGTATGTCGGCCGCTACTTGGACTATAATGTTTGTTTAATTCCTGTGTAGCATTTTGGCCAAAAAAATATGATTAAATATTTTATCACATAGCCCGCCCTGATTATCACAATGGACCTTTTATTGGTGTGTGTGCCAGTTCAACCCGCCCTTATGTTTATGAGTATAATAATCTAATCGTACCTTAACTCGTTTACCAAAAAAAAATTGGAGTCGCTTTTTGCGAGCACTAATTTCCCAAGGGGACATTTTTTCTTCTATTTAATGATGATCTGTGGCAATCATAGTATCGCTATCGATTTTTGTTTACATGAATACAGAAAATATTAAAGTGCTTAAATAGGAGTAGTTTTTGTTGCTGCTGTTGATTCTTAAATATCAATTTGAAATTAAATTAAAAATGACTGAAGTTGGACAAATAAACAATTCAACCGACAAAATGGTTTATTTGATAAAAGAAGCAGAGACTCTTAAATCAAAATTAGAGGAGGAACGACAGAAATTAAACGATGTAAATTGTGAGTTCTGATACGGGTATCCACATTTGTATTTAAATATTAGACTACATTGATCGCTCGACAATATGTCATAGTTACTTATTTTAAAATCGTTTGCAAACATAAAATATAGCTAGCTAAATATACCCCGCTTACATCACCGATTCGAATGTCAACCAGGGGTCGAATCGGGTCCTCGGTGCACGAAAGACCTTATGTACGTACAGAAATTACGCGACAAGTCATATTGCGATCGCGTCCTACGAATCCAACGGACAACGGTACGTGATTTTTTATTTCACTTAGTGATTCATGCTTATTTTGAGATTCGAATGAAACATGAATTCATCCGAATGTTTGTTCGTTCGAATAAAATCGGTTCTCGATTAAATTTTCTATTCTATCGAATCTCAAAGTACAGATCTTCGAATTAAATAAACTTTCGATCTAAGTCCAGTGTTAAAATAAGCGAGATTGACTATTTTTTAATTCAAATACAAGTCATTTGAAAGTTGAAGCTGGGTTAATAAAATAAATGTTTATCAAAATAATCATCTCGATTACCGTTGTCGTTCCGACTCCAAAATAAACGATTTTTCCAAATCACCATTATGCTTGTTACACGACGTAGGTCAGATAAAAATGTCGAATGTCTTTTTGTACTAGTCTACAAAGTCAACACCGCTAATGGCCTAAGAAACAACATTTTTTTTGTCCTCTGCAATTGCTCCCGCCAGGTAGAGTGGTTTAATTGGACTGTATTTGTACTTTTGTAATATTTTTTTCAATGCAGAGAATAAATTTCTTTTGAATGGAAATGTACGCACACAACCACACGCGTTCGTTTCTCGATTTGTTTGTTCTTCAAATATTCAGTCCGTTGATCAAGTATTAGGCATAACGACCCATACAGGGACTTAATCCTAGCTTCTCCAACCACTTGCTTCGGCGGGTCGTCTGCGTTAGGTAATGATAATGACTAATGAGGATTGAAAACCGACACGACTCCGGAAACGACAAAAGATTTTTTCGACAAATGACAACGGTAATCGAGGTGAATGGATATATCACTAGGCAACTAAGAGATAGCAGCAATCATCTGTCCTTACCAATTAAAGCTTAAGAAAACAAATTAAGAAGCTTTTGAAATTTATATCAACATTTTTTGTTTGAAGAGTTGTTAAAAAATTTCGCTTGAATAAGGAGGTATTTTAATATGTTTTCTCTAAACTCAATTTTGATGCCACATTATCTAGAGCAGTACCTCGTGTGTTGCAATTGGAAAGAGGATGATATCAACACTCTGTTGGTAGCGACTACGTAATAGGTATGTGCCAAAGCACGGTTTCAAAATGCACAAGAAAAAGAAAACAAAATATGTCTGCGTACATATCGTTCTCGCAGGCGCAAACGTCCATAAGCAAGGAATTAATTTGTCTGGAAAGTTCAAAATTCTCTTCGATGATGAACATGTACATTATGTAATCTGATCAAGCTATCAAACATTTAAATGGCAGTAGCGTTTTCTTGTTCGGTATTGGGTAATCAATTGTTTGCGTTATAGTACGTTTACACAGAACCGAAATTCCACATTTCGCGACGGAATTTCGAAATTTCATTTCGCCGCTTGCAAAGAACGGAGAACAAAGTTAAAAGTGGTTTCACCAAAATATTTAATTTTCCAATAAAATTAACTTGGGTTAGGTAAGTTAAATGGATTGACGAGGCAGTAGTAGAAACCTGCAGTTGTAGAGGAGAAACTTGCAGTGTAGATGGGTTTTTTTTTTATAATTTACGCGCAACTAAAGGGATTTTTTAGTACCCTTATCATGTAGTTGTTACACAGCATGGGCTGCAGGTTGATTTTAAATGTTGGTAGGTTATAATGTGAAGGAAAAATAGAGCGTGGAAGAGTATTCTATATTCGTGTTGTACGGCTGAGGAAAGATTCTTTGAACTGCACTGTATGTCCGAATACAGGCTTGAGGGTGAACTGATGAGCATTCCTTGCATGGCGGGTATTGCGGTTGAAATGTTTAAGGGGTGGAATGTAATTGGGTATAGATAAGGAAAATCTGCTTGCTGCTCACTTTGCAGTCAGCTCAACGCTCGCAGATTGTGCTTTATCTCCCCTGTAGTCGATCGCGTAGAATACTCCATGCGACCAATCCACTTTCGCACTCGTACAGTGGCTAGAATACTCCTAGATCTTGACATACACAAATCTGCTGGTCCAGATGGTATTTCCCATCGTTCTGAAGAGATGTTCTTCTACGCTGGCAAAACCACTGCTAAAGCTTTTCTATCTGTCCTGGGTACAACCAATAGAGTGGAATTTAATGCTTCTAAAATGCAATGCAAAGCAAAACCCACACACACTGCCCTTATCAATAAATGGCACCTGCATCGCTGAAACCGAAAGACTTTCCATTCTCGGTATGTGTGTTAATGAAAACCTCCGTTGACCACATCCTGTCTTTCGTTATTTTATAGTTATTTCCACCATAAGTGCTCAAACAAAATAGCCAGTTGCATTCCACCCCTAGAAAATTTCAACCGCAATATCCGCCATGCAATGAATGCTCATCAGTTCACCCTCAAGCCTGTATTCGAACCTACAGTGAAGTTCAAAGAATCTTTACTCAGCCGTACAACACGAATGTGAAATACTCTTCCACGCTCCATTTTTCCTTCACATTATAACCTACAAACATTTAAAAGCAACGTGCATCGGCATCTCTCCTTTTCTTCTAATCCTAATTTCCCTAACGCCCGCGCCGTGTAGCCAATACATGATAAGGGTACTAAAAAATCCCTTTAGCGCGTGTACATTATAAAAAAAAACGGACTTCTTGTCTCAAAAATTAATACTAATTCTAGATTTTGTTATTCGAGATTTTTTTTATGCCAGATTTTTTATTTGTTGGAGACATTTTATTTCGGAGTTGACCCGTAGTGCTCAGGTTTTTATGGTCATAGAAATGACATAATAAACATAATAAAACAGTCTAATACTAGCTTGAGTGGTGACAAAAATCCCGAGCCAATAAATAATAAGCTGTTGGTCAACTCGTTGGTAGGTATGTATTCGACGTTTATGTCATCTCTCTGGAAAACTTCCCTTATGTAGCGTCGTCGAATGTCCAAATGTTTTGTTTTTGAGTGAAATGTTTTGTTTTTCATTAGTGTTTGTGCTCCCTGGTTTTCGCAGTAAACAGTTGTTGGCTTAGCATCTTCGTTTAGAAAACTAAGTTCTTTCAACAGAATTTAGTTAGGGTCATGTACTTCTGTAATTGATAAAACGACTGAGTATTTGCCATTTCAATTGTCTCTTTTTCAGCCTTTGATGCCATCAACTTGCTTAACATTGCCGTCTAATGGAGTTGTTATAACTTTTAATTCATCCATACCGTATTCAAGTAAAATGTTTGTTTCATTGTCACAATATTTTGGGTTAGATTTTGTTTAAGTTCAATTCCAAGGCAATAATGTAACTGACCAAGTTCTTTCATTTTGAATTTTTGTGTCAAGTGCTGCATTAGTCTCTGATACGCATATAAGTTGTCAGTCCCGATTATAAGATCATCCACATATGTCTTTTGTTTCCATTAAATACACGCACTTCTCAGTATTTAGCGGTTTTAGTCCAAGTTCCAAAAGTTCCTGCGCCAGTTTCATGTACCTCCTTCTTGCTAACTCTTTCAGTCAATATAAAGCTTTGTTTATTATTTTAACATGATGGTCTTCTCCAGCCTTAATAAAACCTTCAGCCTGTTCCATAAACAAGTCTTCTTCTATACGCCATCTCGACATCTCTATTCTATATTTCTAAGAATCCGAATCGAACTTTGCCTTGCCCCTGGCGCAAATGTCTCCTGAAAGTCGATACCTAGTTGCTGTTACCAGCCTTTTGCAACCAGTCGAGGTTTTGGTCTCTCTACATTCCAATCAGCATTTAACTTGGACGTTTAACAAGTTCCTATGCTTTTATGTCGTAAAGAGTGTTGAATTCCGTTTTCATTGCAGCTCTCCACTCGCTGGCATTCGGTCCTTCCATTTGGCCCTTCGCTTGGTTTGCTTCTTCCACTAGCTCAGCTTCTTGTTTAAATTTCGCTTGCAGCATATTAAACAATTTACGTGGTCTGGCGCTTTTGCAAGTCCTTTCAATTCTTTGCCTGCCAGCCTTCTCTTAAGTGGAGTTGGTTTCATCTCGGTTGATTTCCTTTTCATATTCATATTTGAATCGATGTTTAGTTCATAGATTTTTCTGTCACGACGAAATTTCGTTTTGATTATCTGCCGGCTTTACAAGTAAAATTTCAAACTCCATAAGCTCTTTCTACAGCTTCAATGCATTTTGACCCTTCAATGAATTTTACGTCTCTTCTTACAATTATTCTTCGGGCAGCTGGATCCTATAAGCGATAAGCTTTTGATGTATTTGAATATCTGGTTAATATGCACTCTGTGAATCTCGATTAAAAGTTACCTATGCCTGGATTTTTATTAAGTATTAAGGGCTTGCATCCAAATGTTTATGCGAAACTACTTATATCCATAGCTCAATTTATACGGCGTCATGTTCTTAAGCTTCTTTGTTAGACATCGGATGATGCTAGGCGGAAGCATCATACATTTAGCCATTTCTACTAGAGTCCTATTATTCCTTTCCGCAGTCCCTATTTGCTGAGGAGTATGGGCTACGGTATGTGAAGTCTTGTCCACAATACACCAGGCCGTCGTTTGTGCGTTTAGTTTTTATCAAATTTTTGGTCTGGTTTTCAAGTACCACTTACTTTCGGGATTTCTGACCATTCCTTCATGCACAACTCTTTTGAGATCCTTTTCTTTTAGATGACCATAAAGCTGATGCCATTCATAAAGTTGGTTTGATTTGTCACTGACAACCGATGAAGACTCTAAAACGGATTCGATGAAGAGATCACATTTTCTTGCTGCCGTTACAATGATTTCATTCTTGTTAATACCGCTTCGTATTCATCAAAATAAATCTTGTATCCATCGAGACTGCCTTGGAGGTGGATAAAAGATTTGTCTTCAACTCTGGAACATATCCCCTAACTTCTAATCCTAATTTCATTAGCGCCCGCGCTGTATAGCTATTACATTGTAAGTATACAAAAAAATCCCTTTAGTGCGTGCACATTATAAAAAAAAGAAAAAAAAATATCGGACGTTGTTCAGTCGTATGGTTTTAGAATTAGTTTCCTATTGAACTTGCCTTTTCCCGGTATATCTGTGATTAGTAGATTAATTTACTTTTATCCTGACACATGTTAAAAAACTGGAACGAACTAGCTTTATCTTACGAAACAAGTTTAAACTTAACAGAAACTAATGTGACCGATTGGCAGGCTCAGTTTTCTGATGTGATTGCTAAGGTGGATCACAAAATGTTTCTGGATAACCTTTCCAGAGCATCTTCATCTACTTCAAGAGCTATTTATAGTCATTTAAACCATGAACTGCCCTCGGAAGTCTCTTACTTTAGTAATCAATTTTCAGCCTCGGCTATAAGTATTATTTTTAGAGCAAGAGTTGAAATTTTAAATTTGAACTTTATACCTCATCGATCAGACTTGCCCCAGCTATGTGATCTATGTAACGGAAGAGTGAATGAAGATATATACCATTTTGTTGCTGCTTGTCCTATTCTACAAGAAATTCGCCGGTTGCATTTTCAGGAAAGTTTTATATCTTTGGACAAACTTTTTGAAATTTTAAATGGAGCAATGGGCTGGCTCAGCCTCTTTAAATATTGCCAACATGCTCTTTCTTACCGTAACAGTTTCACATATTAAACTTAGTCGATTACCCACTTATTGCAGTTTTGACCAAATTTTATACCTAACTATTTATTGTTTTGTTGCTGATCATACTAAATTTGATAATATCTCTTTTGTGTTTCAAATCACGTTAAAATTGATAATATTGTATAAACAGCTATTTCTAACCAAATTGTGTATTATCTTGGGTTTCAAATCATGTTAAAATTGATAAAATTTTGTATAAACAGCTAATCAAATTAACCAAATTGTATAATATTTTGTGTTTCAAATCACGTTAAAATTGATAGCATTGTTTTATATAATAATATTTCTTCATATCTTTTGTTAAACATTTTTTTTTCTTTTTTCCTTTTCTTTATATTTTAAAATTTTTGCTTTTTATTATTTCTTTTATTTTTAAATCATATTATGAAATGTCATCTCAGGCAGACGGCAGTATTGCCATGTCCTTATTCTTAAGTATACCAATTTGTAAACTTTATGATGAAAAAATAAAGAATCTATCTATCTATATATCTACATGTGCGATGTCGCTCCACTGTGCACCAGTCTGTTATCATTAGGGAACTAGCCTACATAGCGATTCCGAAAGTTACTTTTTCTCCTAAGTCTGCAAAACCATTATGTCGAATTGATACTGCAGTCGTTTCAAGTTTATTTGTTAGATGATTTTTTTGAGCAACTGCGACAGATGCAACTTCTTCAGCGTTTGATGTACTGACTTGGTACCACCCTTGCTCCAACAATCTGCCTCTAGCTAGAATGCTATATTGTATTCTATTAAATATTGCTCGCGGAGACGCCGTGTCAAGAATCAATTATTTTAAAATCGCAGAGATCTAAAAGAACACTTTTTAATTATATTAACTTGTTGTTGTGTCTGCCAATCACCATCTTTTATTTAAGAAGATAAAACAAGAATAAGGGAAAAATGATAGTTTACAAGAAGAGGATTGATTAGGTAAAAAATGAACGATACAGATGTATTTAACCAGTGTTGTCAAGGTATTTTAGCACAGTAACGACAATGCCTCGTCTAGGGACGGGTTAAACATACATACAGCACAAACCGATAAACAGCGCTATGCAATTTAAACATCCAGGTGAGCCAAGCGACAAATTTAAAATCTTAAAGCTGTCCCGCAAGTGTGTATGCAGATCCGTGGGTTGACACGAATGGAGATCACCGGTGTCAAAAAAGCAAGATCAAACAAGAAATAATAGGAGCATGTACGTGTCGAACTCGTTTAAACTATAGCACTCTGCAAATATACGCCCTTAGAAAAAGCACTACCCCGACAGGCACTACTTATCATGGAACTAATCCTGTGACGGGCAGAAATGCTCTGATCAGAGCTATTCGGTTTCCGGGAATAGCAAAGTAATGCTTAAGCTTAGGCGAAACCTAAGAGTCGCGAGTTGGAACGTTGTAAGTATGATTGGTCGTAGCTACGAACTTGAAGATGTGATGGTTAGAAGGCGAGTCAATCTTGTGTGTTCAAGAAACGAAATGGCGAAACACCGGAAATCAGGCACGTTTCTTGGAAGTTAGGACAAAAGCTTTCAAGGTGTTCTACTACAAGACGGAACAGGGTAGGAACGGAATCGGTAGCATCCTTGCGGCACAGCTACTTGGCAGCGTCTTGAACATTTCAAAGACCAGTGATCGTTTAATGTCTCTCAAACTGGTGATAAATTCGTCTCTGCACGGGCTAAGAATATTACTTACGAAGTGGTATATATACATATATAAAATTAGCATGTTCTGTTTATGAATTCTGTGTACAGTATCAACGATTGCTGAGGCTTTACTAATATCATCTATGAAGACTAATATCAGAAGAAACATCCTTTGAAAGGTTCACGGGAGGATTGCGATGATGAGCTGGAATATTTTCTTAGGAATAAGTATCATCTTTCTCCTTAACTGCGAAGCCATGTTCAGAATTATAGGGATCATAACCCCCCACTTGACTGCATCCTTACTAGTCTGCCTGTGGGGTCCGCCGTCTCGACTTCAATGTTTTTTGGCAGGGCTCCCGGTTTCGGATCACTTCTTCACTGAGGCCAAATGCTGGTGGTGCTGCATATGTGTGATCAAGGAAAATTTAGGCTTGTCTATTTTTTTCGATTTCGACACGTGCATGCTCCCATTTGTGTCAACCCAAGCATTTGCATGCACACATGCGGGACAATTTCTAGATATTACATGAATGCTAGGCTCACATGAATGGTAAAAATGCCTAGATGCGATGTCCCCCCTAAGTTCTAAGTCGGCTTTTACGACAAGCGCTGTTTTTTTTGGGACACTGCAGTGATATTCTTAGCCCATCTATGCACGGGCTAAGAATATAGTATATATACATATATAAAATTAGCACCAACTTCATGGCATGTGTATGTTCTGTTTATGAATTCTGTGTACAGTATCAACTATTGCTGAGAGACTTGAAGGAATACCCTTTGTGAATATTAAGCCACGGAGAGTTTTGAAGGGTCATCAGGCTAAGGTACTTTGCACTGGTTGGAGTCCGGATAAAAGGCATATAGTATCATCCTCGCAAGACGGAAAGCTGATCGTATGGGACGCATTCACAACAAATAAGGAACACGCAGTGACCATGCCCACTACCTGGGTAATGGCATGTGCGTATGCACCGTCTGGGAATTTCGTTGCTTGTGGGTGAGTAAAATGTTTCTTGGTTCAAATATTTGATGAATTAATTTAATTATCGATTCAATGAATGGGGTATGCGAATTTATTTTTTCTAACTAGATGAAGTGCGAAATTGTACATGTTTATATTATATAAATATAAGAATTATAAAGGGCCATGCCCAAAAATGGTGCCTTTTTTTTATTAGATTAGGGCGAATAACTCGAGGCGGATGTACTTTAGAGCTGAGCTGCGATGGTAACTATTGTTTATATTGAAGTACTCTACACATCCTGCTAGGTCGCGTTGGTGTGCCATCAAAAAAGGCACCATTTTTGGGCATGGCCCTTTACCACTTGGATCGTAGAATACTTTCCAAGTGAAAGATTCATTTGTCGGTGAGCTGCATGCGTTTAACACCATCGTAGAAAACGTTCGTAGTGAAACTTCCACATACTTCAACGTAGCTAAATCGATGCGTATCGATTTTTTTATTCTAAAATTCATCATTTATTTATTGCAAACGAAGCTGTACATTTATTTTATTGAATATATTTGCATTATGAAGAGTTAACACTTCCATTAAAGCAATAAATCAAGTTAAATACACGCGAAAGAAATAAAATAAACAACACATCTTTAATCTACCTAAGTGCTACGAAATCAAATCAGATAGTGGTGAGTTGATGTCTGCTATTTTCACCCTTTTTCTCATATTAAACTGAAAAATATATAACAGCATTGCACTGTAATGTGACAGAAGTATTGTTGACTAAAATTCCCAATCGGTGACACGGTTTTTAACGCATTTTCTAAAACATGAAGAAAGCACGAGAGGGTATCTCTCCTTCCGAAACTAATTTGGAAAGAAAGTTCGGCCAACGAGTACCGAAGGCAAACTGGACAATTGCATCACAAATGTGGCACTGGAGTGGAACTATGCACCCGACCCGTACCAAATATCCGACGGAGTGTAGCCAATATTAGCTCCCCTTGTCTACTTATCGTGCAGCACTCGGCACCATAAAGCAGGACTGGTATGATTAAGCTTCGATAGATCATGCAATTTGTCCTTCGAGTGAAGAGTTTGGAAAACATTTGTTTGGCTAAACCGAAGTACCAGCGTTTTCCTAAGGTTATTCTCCGCCGGATCTCCACTAAGGTATCATTCGTGGAATTGGTGTTTACTTCTAGGTAGATGAACTGCTTAGCCACCTCGAACTTATTGCTATCAACAGTGACGTTTTCTCCTAGGCAGATGTTTGTTTGTTGTTGTTGATAGCATGTATTTTGTCTTGTCCTCATTTACTTCAAGACCAACCAATTTTGCCTTTCGTGTTGACAACTGCCCTTCGCACTATTTTCTCCAGAACAAGATTGAAGAAGTGACATGATAGCGCATCTCCTTGCCGAAATCCGTTACAAGTTGGGAATAATTCGGAAGAGCTGCTTCCAAACTGCACATTACACCGCGTGTTTTCAAGTGTCACGCGACACAACTGGTAGATCAGTTTTGCCGGGATCCCAATTTCGGCCATCGCCACGTAGAGCTCCTGATGATGAACTATCTTATCCGACTTTAAAGTCGATGAAAAGGTGGTGGCTCTCGACAGGATTTGCCTTAGTGTGAAGATTTGGTCTATTGTCGATCTGCCGGGCCGGAAGCCACACTGGCACGTGCCGTTGCGCCTTCAGACGTTCACACAGTATGTTGTATAGGATCTTATGAATAATATGAAGCTGATAGTCCAGTCATCGGCCATGCTTTCCTCCATCGATATATGGTTTATGATTTGGTGCATGCGACCTACCTTAACTTTCTTATAGCTACGCCAACCTCTTCTATACTGGGTGGTGAAATCTGTTCTTCATTGACAGAAGGTGGGTTCTCTTCTTGCCCCATCACTCTCCTCTACATGATGCCCATTTAGCAGCTGTTGGAAATGCTGCTTAAATACATCTACTATTCCCTGCGCTTCGGTGCCAAGGTTTATTTCGCTGTTTCGAAGAGCCTGCGTTCCGGTCTAAAGGCCAGCAGCAAGTTGCTTCGCTATCTCCGGATGTTGTTTCGATCGCGAGACTTCAATTTCCTTGAGCTACTAGAATCTTCCTCTCCTCCGATACTCTTCCCTCGGTAGCCCTGTTTTGCGTTGCAGCGTTTTTAAATGTGCATCTTCGTTCACCTTCTTTTTGTAAAGTCGCCTGGTCCTGGCGGCAACTTACTGGTTGGAACCCCGAACCTCGCGGTAAGCCGATTATCCTCTCTTCGGCTAAAAAGTCAGTCAGCTCGAACCTCTGATGCACTTGTGCTTCCTTGAAAAGCTATATCAGAACTACTTGAAGTCGATGGGTACTTTACCCTTTTTATACCCTTTCTTAATTGCTAAGCTGAAATATTAATGTGATAATTGCTAAATCTGCTTAATATATTATTTACCAATTTCTTTGCCAGTCACAAATACCGAACCCATAACAAAAAATATTAATTTAATTGCCCAATGTACATATCCATCAATAGCCTCATGCTCGTTTCATAGCCCCTTGTGGAAATGAACACTCAGCACACAAAATACTTCCAAGTGGTTGGCAGTATTTCGTATACGTAGTATGTTAACCATGCAGTGGATATGAAACTGCAATATGAGCGCTATTTGTACCGACTGCACAACCCCCAACCTGGAGGGCCAATTTCATTTTTTGACCCTAGGACGAGTGGCCGTGTTTTAAGGAGTCAGTAACCCACTTCGGAGATATGAGCGCTGCTGTTGACCCATTTAGGGCTCTTCCACCACCTACTCTTTTCCAATACCCTGGCTCAGCAGTGGAGATCCCTAAAGACCTGCGATTCAAATAGGTCGAAACAGCTCATATAGCGATAGCACTTATAGTTCAACCTGGAACTGGTAGACGCCACTGTTGATCTCAACTAGGAAACTACTCCGTTACCGTCTGAAGCATTGGGAAAGGGACCTGCAGAATTCTAAAAATCAATAATATTCCCGATTTTCAAAAAAGAAGATCTGAACAATGTGGCTAATTATAGAGGCATTTCATTCATGAATACCATAACAAAAATCTTTACTGGTTTACCGAATAAAAGATTATCAAAATGATTTAAGAAAAACAACAAGTTGGGTTTTTCTACAGTGGACCAAATATTCAATATTACAAGCATTGCGCAAGAGTACTTAAAGTAAGGAAAAAAACTGTACGCCGTTTTCATCGACTTCAAAGCGGCATTTGACACAGTTAATATAAACTGTCTGTTCTATAAACTCTCACGCATCCACAAAATGTTTAAGGATTCTTAACAGTTTATACCAAAATAATCAATCGGCGATATGTAATGGGAAGGAACTTTCAGAATCGTTCAAATCGAAATTGGAGTAAGACAGGGATGTCTTTTAAGTCCCTTGACATTTGCACTTTTTCTGGACGATATCACAGAGTTCCTACCCGCTGAAATTGTTGTACAATGAGTCAAAATTACAACGTTACTCTTTGCGGACGATATTGTGATTCTAGTTGAATCACCAAGCTTCCTACAGCTTATGATTAACAAACTAGAAATCTACTGTAGGACTTACAGTCTACAAATAAATACATCGAAGTCTAAAGTTCTTATCTTTAGAAAAGGAACAGGTCGCCTGGCAAGGACCGAAAATGGAAATATAATGGAGAAGAACACTTTTCTCACAAATTCTCCGAAGCAAATAAACGTGGAAAATTCTACATGGAAAAATGTTATGGGTGGGTATTTGAAGCAGTTATGCGGTCAATAATGTGCTACGGTGCACAAAGTATGAGGAGGAAGATATTATGACGATGTCTAAAAATATTTTGGCTTCCATCGACTTTGCTCCAATCGAGTGCGAAATAGCCCCACTTTTTGTGTTCACACTAAAACTAAGCATGAACTATGCAACGAAGGTTTTGATGGAAGAATGGGACTCATGGTTAACCAAAATTTCAAGGACTGGGAAGATATCGCTACCAGATTCAATGTTAGCCTAGAGACAGAAGAAAATAATGTTTACAACTGGAGAAAACTGCGGGAACATTTTAATGGGATTTGGAACAGGCATTTAGAAATGAAAGTATTGCTCAAGCTGAAAGCAGAAGCTCCCGCCGCATGTATGCAGATCAAAACCACTTTAATTTAGACTACCTTAACTCTAACCTCAGTATTGCCATAATTTCAATAGTAATTCGCGCGCGAGAAGAACTTTTCAACCTTCACTGTATGCCCCACCGTGATGACCTTCCGCTTCGATGTAGTTTATGAAATACTTGGGACAAAGAAGACGTAGTGCATGTTCTTGGATCCTGTCCTATCTTAAAAGAAATCAGGCGATATCATTTTGGCGTCGACTCACTATTAATCGAAGATATAAAAGGCATTCTTGATGATAACCTCACATGGAGTATAGTTGCCTCGTATTGTCAAACTGCATTTACATATATACGAGTAGAAGAATGAAACATTTAAAATTTATTTATAAATCTTTACAAGTTAAGTTACGTGTTTTCCTCCTTTTTTTATTCTTTAATGACTTGCTTCTAAAGATACAATTTAGATTTCTTTAAATTTGTTGTCAATTCTCGGCAGCCATGCTTAACTGTACAATTTTGTTAACATATTATGTGGGTCAAATACAAAAACTAAAGATAAGTTAATTTAACGTAAGAACTTTGTATTGTTCTTATTACTAACCATTAGCACTTCCAGACGAGAAATCGTAACCACATTGATGTTGACACAGTATATCCCCATGCCTAGACACCGTCACCGTGTCCCACATGCAAATATCAAATAATGATATCAAGTGCTGGTGCACACTTAATAGCGATAAAGCGATGACACACGAAGAGACGAAATTCTGAGAATGTATTCGTAGCTGGTATGCTGGGAGTCGGATGGCTGGTGAGCTGGGCGACGAAGGCGTGGGGGTGGTACCGAATGCTGAGTCGGTTCGATCTCTGGGAACTGTTCTGACGGTGACGGTGGATTGGCGAACAGAGGATCTAGAGAAACAGTCGAATTTTAACATCGAGCAACGGCGGCGGTCTGGAACGAGCGGCGGTTAAGTAGTTTTCTTTCTTTGAGTTAAAGTCAAAACGTAATTTGCCATGTAAAAATCAGTGTTTCGCTTAGAATTAATTAAAATAAAATCCCACATACATACTTCATTTAAAATAAAATCCCACATATATGTAATTATCATGATCTAAAAAAGTAACATTGAAATAAAAAAAGTAAAAAATTAAGGCGTTTTTTACGATACATATTGTTACGGTCCTCAAAAATAAAACTACTACGAAGAAAAGTTTTATTTTCAGTTTTCTTTAATTTATTGATTTAAGTTTTTCTTCCTTTTTTTATCTATCACGCGAACTTTACGCGGTCAGGTTCTGTGTATCTCCACGAGGAACTTCTTTCCTTTTTTTCCTTCTCCAGTTCTTGCGGCTCTATCAGGTAGTGTCAGTTTGACAGTCGTACTTTCTAATCGAGGCTCTAGATTCAACAGAACATCATTACAGAGCTCCCTAATTCAAAGATTGACTGTCCTGAGTCGTAGTGCAACTGATTAAGGCCTCGTTAGATGCCAAGTATCAGTTTTCTTTCTGCTTCTAACTCGGGTGCAAGCTGTTAGGATTTAGCCTCGCGACGCGACGACATGTAATTCGAGACGACCAGTTCTTATTGCACCGATTTCTTAGTTGTTATTTAATCAAGGCGCCACCTGCTTGAAAAAAAAACAAAAATAACGCGACGATTGAAAATCTATTCCGACAGCTGGCATAGTGCCAACCGATCTCGATGAACCACCAATGGTTTATTTGCTCCTTGTTTAACAATCCGGTAAAGTACATCGTCTAACTTCGACAAAACGTTGTAGGGACCTTCCTAGTCACTTTGTAGCTTCGGACAGAGACCCGTGTTCCTTTTCGGTGCAAATAGCCACACTTTATCCCATTGCTAAATGGAACGGCTCTAGCATTGAGATCGTATCGGTCCTTCATTCTTCGGCTATACTCAAGCAGCTGTTTTCGAATAAACGCATATGCGTTCTTCAAGCGCGCAGCTAAGTCCTACACATACTTTGAAGTGGCGGTGGGTTTGTTGGGGGGAGGACCGGTAAATAGTTCTGTAGGCAAGCGGAGTTCACGTCCGAATGCTAAAAATGCAGGTGTTTGTTTTGTTGCCTCATGGACAGCCATACTATAAGCCAAGAACATAAACGGAAGGTGAGTATCCCAGTCGCTTTGGTTTTCTGCTGTATATTTGGCGAGATAGTTCAGAAGTGTGCGATTAACTCGCTGACACCTGACTAGCGCTGTGGTCCGTGTTTTATCGATACCGAAGCGTTCGAGAGTATGCTTAAAAACTGCGGACTCTAAATTTCTCCCTTGATCTGAATGCATCTAAAGGGGAACTCCGAACCTCGAAAATACTTGAACTGCAGGAGCTCGGCTACCGTGTCTGCCGTCTGGTCCGGTATAGGTATGGCTTTTGGCCACTTTGTAAAATAATCTCGAAAAACTAAAATGTATTTGCTACCTTGGGTGGGGATGGGCAGGGGTTCTTAAATGTCGATTGCGACGCGTTCAAATGGGGCACCTACATACACGGGTTGCAGTCGTGTGTGGTTTCTTGTTGCTGGACCCTTTCGCTGTTGGCACGGCACGCATGTTCTGCAGTGCTGCTGTACGTCATGGGAGCATCCGACCCAATAATACCGGCTTTTAGTCTTTGTCAAGGTTTTCTGAACTCCGAAGTGGCCTTCAGTTGGACTGTTGTGCATAGCCTTCAGGATTTCGTGCTGTAAATAAAGCGGAACCAAAACTTGATAATAATCGCCGTTAGGTCCATTTACTTCGGATAAATCATCATCCCGTTTCTGTCGGTCGACTATGTCCATGGCTCACATCGTTGTTCGAACGATGGCACACTGTTTTTCTTCTAAACGAGAACAGTATTGACAGTGTTCATCTTCATAAGCATGACGGAAGAGCGCGTCAGCGTTTTTTTCCTGGACGGTGCTCGATCGAAAAGTTGAATTGCTAAGTAAGCGTTCCACCCAAGGCGGCATCTGTCCCTCGGAATCACGAAAATTTATCAACCAACGTAATGAGCTGTGATCCGTCCGCAGTTGAAAATGTCTTCCCAGCAAATAGGGCTGGAAATGAGTGACAGCTTTAACAGTGGCCAACAATTCTTTTCGAGTAACGCCATCTTCGAATAGCCTAAACTTTCTCAGGGTCAGCAGCGATTCCGGAACCAGATACGATATGCCCCAGGAAGTGGACTTCTTTTTCACCGAGGCAGCACTTTTTGGCTGATAGTCGGAGACCTGCTTTTCGAAGCCCTTGGAATTCAGACTCCTAAGTTCTTAAGCAGTTTGTCAAAAGTTCTTCCGTGAACAACAATATCGTCTAAATAAACCAGGCCGACAGTATGGGGGAGTCTATAAGACGCTAGAAGGTTGCGGGGTAAGGCCAAATGGTATGACATTAAAATCATACGGGCCCTTTCCAATCGAAACGCCGTTTTTGTATGTCTCAATTTGCCAGTATCCGGATTGGCGATCCAGAGTAGCAAACCATGACGATCCCAAGAGGGCATCCAGCGTTAATCGATGCGCGGTAGTAGGTAGGAGTCCTTTTTCGTGGCATTGTTGAGTTTGCGATAGTCCACGCAAAACCGTAATGACCCGTCCTTCTTGCGTACAAGGACTACGGGGGAACACCATGGACTCATTGATGACTGCACCACTTTCTGAACCTTCATGTCATCCAATATAAGCTCTGCTTCTGCCGGCGTGCGAATATCAGTTTCCTAGGTGGTTGCTTTATTCAGTTAGAGTCGTCTCTATCGATGTGATGTTGAATCAGAGACGTTCCCCCTTTTTTTAATGTTTTGAATCTGCAAATACAGAACTGTTACGGCAAACTAAGAGTTCTAGTCTTACTTGTTCTTCTTTGGTTAGCCTTAGAGCGCTTCTTTTTCATCATTTCTTGTACAGCTGGCGACAGATCAGTGACATTCATATCGTCTATGATTCTTCGGCAGTGAAACATCGCCGGCCGTGATTCAATCTGGAGCAATTTAGTGATTCAGCCTTCCGACCGAATTCAGAGAGATCTTGCATTCACGAACTATTTTGGAGGTGGTTAAGGGGTTGAGCAAGGCCTTAAGCGCAGCCTGACTGTCACTACAGACTCAGATATTTCGCAACTTCCACTTATTCCTCGCAACATAGTCAATAGCCATTAGGATAGCATAAGTTTCCGTTTGGAAGACTGGCGCATGTTTGCCTAACGAGAAGAAAAGTCTAACCTTGTCGCTCTCCATGAAACCACCAGCACCAGATCCTTGATCGGTTTTGGAGTCATCCGTCAAGATTCGACTGCATTCCTTGGGAAACCCTTATAAGGCCGCATATGAAAAGCCCGCACGCCAAATTATGAAAAAGCCCGCACAATTTATTTTCAGAAAATTACCAAAGGTTGTTGGGAATTTTTGCCCATGACTTAAAAAACGAAGCTACTACCGGTACGTTATTTTTTTAGCTTTTCATAGGGATAAAGGAAAAGAATAAATGAGTAAACATTCGAAAGACCACATTAAATAGTTCTTGAAGACATTGGGTTGGCAGTTCCAATCCGCCCATGTACCCCTGACAACCCAACTTTTAACTACGCATATTTTTCGATTGACTATACGCATAAAGGCCAATGTTGGTATGGGTATCAAATTAAAGCTGATATCTTATCATTTACAAATATATAGGGTTGTCTTTGATAATTTGGCCACATGTATAGACAACCCATGATTTTAGCGAAATTTGCGTATAAAGTGCAGTACTAGGTCATGGGTATTTTCCTCATAACTGATACCGCAAATGGCAATTATGTGTGTGTATTTCTCGTTTTTAAAAGAAGCCACGCTAGGGTATGCATTTGGCATACATTAAAATAAAATTTATTTTCAAGACATGACTGATATTACAAAATTATTTCAATGAATAGTTAATTTTTATTGGCTGAAATCAGTAAACTTTCAAGTTTAAACAAGGAAATACTTAAATCTAACTTAATTTTTAACAAAGTAGTTTAACACACTTAACAAAAATGTATGTATTTTCTTCCCTAGTCTGAGTCAGAATCTGAATTGCTAAGTCTCGCCAAAAGTCTCATTTCCTCGTTATCATATGTGGCTATTTGCAGAATATCATCTACATTTAATGGTTTTGGGTTTCCTAAAAACCATAGCGGTTCAAGTCGTTCTTTTAATACCCATCCACATTCTTGCGCGTTCATTATACTGCAGGTGGAATGTGTATGTGTAGCATTCTGCCACATAACGTTTACATAAACAGTACGCAAAATGTTTTGTTTTAAAGAATACCAGCATGGAGGAATGAGCCTGGAATCAAAACCTTTAATGTTCTTTTTGAATAATTTCTAATTGCTGGATTTGTTCGAATAAAGTTTTTGAAATATAACATACTAACATTGAAATTAACACTATTGCAGCTTTTAACTCCATACATAAGTGAGGTATACTCTTGTAATAGATTCATTTTTGCATCGTCATCAATATCCCTCACATCATTCAGTGAAGCAAAAACATTCTGAAATCGTTTATTTTTCTGAAGAAGTGGAAACGGTTTTGCTTTGCCCTTACGAAAGAAACTTGATGTAAAATCACAACCAGTATAAGAGTGAAAAGCAGCTAACGCGCGACATAAATTTGGGCCAAGAATTGCTGCTAAGGCAACGCAGTTAATACAATCATGGCCTTTGATTTTCGAAGAAGCATTTACCATCCAAACTTCTTTACTGGAAAATTTATACATGTTATCTAACAATATTACTAAAATGTCTGTATCTGAAGCCTTTACTATGATTTTTAAATTTTCATCACACTTCCTTATATGAAAGATAATCCGCGTATCTGCTTCCTCGTGGAAACACTCGAAATCGCCTTAATGACATAATTTCCTTCTGAATGGTATGAATAAAATTGTTCTTTAACCGTGATATATACTTTTTTATTTCCAAGTATACATGCCATCGAACTGTTTCCCCAATAATCTGACAAGAACTTCACAATTGCTTCTTTGAATCTAGTATTTTTCAAACTTTTAATGAAATTGTTTGGCCTGGCTTGTTGCGGTCCAATAATGGAATAGTGAACATCCTGCTCATGTCTACTGTAGCGCTCAGAGTCTTTTATTGAAGGTGATATATATCTATCGAAACTCAAATGTATCTCAGAAGAACTTTTAGCGCTAATTTTTATTAAAGCTATAGGATAAGAAAGGCAAAGTTCTAAATTAACTTTTTTTCAAGGGTAATCGCTAAAAGGCGCCCAAAAATATCTCGCTCCATTTTAGTTATTGCTTGCTTACACACGTCATTTGCAGTAAATACAACAACATGCACAGTAACGGTTTGTTATAATAAACAAAATGTACTTAAAATAGCATGTCCATGTCGTCTCTTAGCTTTATGCGGAAATAAATTTGATACAGAAAGTGCACGCAATTTACGCGCTAAAATCATGGGTTGTCTATACATGTCGCCAAATTATCAAAGACAACCCTATATATTTGTAAATGATAAGATCTCAGCTTTAATTTGATACCCATACCACCATTGGCATTTATGCCTATAGTCAATCGAAAAATATGCGTAGTTAAAAGTTGAGTTGTCAGGGGTACATGGGCGGATTGGAACTGCCAGCCCAATGTCTTCAAGAACTACTTAATGTGGTCTTTCGAATGGTTACTTATTTATTCCTTTCCTTTATCCCTATGAAAAGCTAAAAAAATAACGTACCGGAAGTAGCTTCGTTTTTTAAGTCATTGGCAAAAATTCCCGACAACCTTTGGTAATTTTGCATACTTCTCAACTAAACTTTCATTTCATATGCAACTCATCCTTGGTTTCGATGCCTTAGGACATCATACGGTGGGCTCTTAGACTATATCTATAATTATAAAGATAAGGAATATGCTAATAAAGTTACTATTGATAAGCTGTGCATAGAAATAGCAACTGAAATGAATTGCCATGGTAAGTTTCATTGAATTTTTGTTTTATTCATGTTTATTAATGTACATAATGTTTATGAATATTTATATACAGTATTACTTTAAATACTTGACGCACTGTCTTTAAAAATCAAGTAACCAAAATTAGATGGCATACTTGTATTGCAAGGAACTGCTCCAGTAGAGGAGTTAAAGTATTGAACATACTGATTGCGTATGTTACGTGCAGCATTTGATGGTCTTGCTCTTCCAATATTTTCATCATGTGTTCCTCCTTGAGGTACGTATTCCATAGCTTCACGCTCAACATATATTTCCTGAAGCACGCCTTCGCGTTCCCTAATCATATTATGCAAGGCGCAGGCGGCTAATGTAATAATTTGCACTTTATTGGGAGGCAGTTATATGACAGTATCAAATTTCTTATAAATAAACACATAATGCCTATTTTGTAAACGCAAAATTGTTTTTTTTCTTTTTACTTACCGTAGAGTTATTAATAAAGCCGGAGTTATGCTTTTACGAAAGTTCGTATCTTGTTTTCTGATAGCATTTTCGATTAATCCCAGCAAATAATCAAAAGTTTCAATCCGCATTCTGGTGAAATTATGAAATTTTTCAGGATAAGTTCTTAACTCTGCTATTAAGTTTATAATCCTTTAATCAAAAGGCAAAGAGTATTTTTTCAGGAGAGCGATTTTAAAATTTTAAAAATTATTTCGAAAAAACTGTTTTGAGTAGGGAGCGTAATTTGTAATTAAAACTTGAATTATTTTTTAATCTTTTTATGGTATTCACGGATTCAAGAAATTATTTAAAATCAAATAGTTATAGGCAAAAAATCACATTTAAGCCTATTTGGCTTCTTAACTTCTTTTAAATAAATTAAATAAATTGACTTAAGTAACTTAAGCCAGTTTTCAAAATAATTTTTTTATTTTCGCTTGGACTTACGTATACATAGGCCTCTTTCCTTTTTCTTTAATAGAATCTTGAAACAACATAAGACTTTGTTTCCTTAAATTTTCTTTTTATTTTTAGTTATTGAATATTGGTGTACAAAAAAGAATCAGAAAAAAATAATAAAAATGAATGAAAACAAAAAGTTCAACTACTCTTCTCTCTTCTTCCTCTCTTTCCGTTATATCGGGATGATAATCAGGTTTAGATTCTGTGCAAAGGCTTTTATAGAAACTATGGAATTACTCATCGATCAATGGAAGAAGGCTTATCAGGTCCTCTTTTTTCGCTTCGCTTATTTTATTAGGCCCGTCTTAAAGCGGTTCCAGGTGTTCGGATGATAATTGGTTACATCCTCGTTTTCTTATACTTAGCGTCTTAAAAGGTACGCTTTTGTCCAAAGTATGTTTAAAGTAGATGTTGAAAGGTGCACCTGAAAAGCGGAGCCACCTTATATTTCTCCAGTGTACTTTGTTATTGTCCTCATCCACCTTTCGGAAAGTGCATTTGTTTTTGAGAATCGAGGCAAAGTTTAAAAATTTAGTTTGGGGCATCTCATTGACCAAGAATTTGTTTTTGGTTCCAACACCCCGTATAAATTGGTACCAATCTCTTGGGTGGTGAATTTTAAAGGAAGTTTTTTTCTTTTTTCGTTCGATAATCGAATGATCAATGTCACATTCCATGTGTGTGTGGCCAGGTATCAAAAATTTGTGATCAATATGTTTTATGTTATTATTAGATACATCACAAACATGCATCAACATCATAATCGCAACCATCTTATTTTTATTTTGCCCGAAGCAGTTATCACTATAAAAAACTACATGCTCGGTAGTTGGTGGTAGAGCTGATTCCGAATTTAGATGTTTTAACAAACATGACGCAATTTCATTTCCACCTCTGTTTGCGACACCTTCATGCCACATATAACAATGGGGAGTACCTTTTCCGCAGTCATGAACAGTTAAATTAAAAGTATTTAATTGTCTCTTGTAAAAAGAAACGGAAGACTGCAAAAAAGGAGTTGGAAGACACTGTTGAAGGTCAAAAGCAAAAACCACCCAACCTTCTACATTTTTTGCGTTTTCAATGTCCATCTTTTTCGAATCATATGAAGTGCTTGCATCTAAATGGTGTAGTTTTTGTTCTAATTCTACAGCAGCAAGATCCTCACCTGTAGCCAATGCCATTTTAGCTGCGATTATGCCACATTTTGTACATGTATCGATCTTAGGTTTTTTGAATTTAATTTTAAGGCTTTTGAAAATTTCGGAGTATTTTGTTATGGAAACTGGATTTTGTGTTATTTCAGTGTACGATCCATACAGCTTTGATAAAGTTAGTGAGCTTTCAAAATACTTTTGGGCGTATTTGCGCGTATAATGACTCTCATAGGCCGGAATGCTATTGATATGATCCAAAACTTATTTTTTCCTTGCCTCTGAAATTTAGTTTGTTGAACTTTTCTTCCCACGCATATCTCGCAGTGTTATAGTACCCGGAGATTCAATTTTTTTGAAATAACGGTTTTCAAGAAGCGGTCGGTCTCACCCAAAACATTTTTAAAGCATTTCTGACAAACTTGTGTTCTAAGATTTTCTAGATTAAGAAAATAGTTATAGGTAAACTGGCGATTTCGAGAAGCTTTATCCCTTTGTTTTGCACGTGTTGTTTTCTTTTCTTGAATGGAAATCAATCCAGACACAAATGCCAACTTGAGATTGTAGTTTCCCAGTTCCCAGTATTGTTTAAAGATTGTTTCTTGGTCTGTTGTAGAAATTTTGTCCATACATTTACGTTGGCAAAAAGTAAGTGGTATAATTTTTTTTGAGGGCACAGTTTTTCCAGAACGTGACGTATATTTTTGTCCTAAATTTCTTTTTTGACTTCTTACCGTTCGATTTTCTTTTGTTGCCTCTTGATAAGGATTTTCGGTGTCTGCATCAAAATTCTGCCCTATTTGCATGGGCATTTCTTCAATTTCTGAATCCGAAAACTCGTTTTGTGGTGATTTATCTGGCAAATGATAATCTTTATCTGCAACGCTGTCATCACTGTCTTCGGAAAATGAGTTATCTTGCATTGTTTCAGTTTCAACAGCACGTTTCAAATTTGAAATGGAAGCGTCAGACATTTTATTATCGCAGCTTGTAGCTGTTTCATTGGAAACAACTGGCACGAAAACCTCGTTATCTGTATAATATAATGAAACTGTCTTTAAATAACTACCAAATGATATTAAAGTAAGACTATTTTTTACCATCAAACTTCTTAAGTAGAGGTAAAGTTTTCTCTTTATTTGCAGAGCAGCTTGGAGCGCTGGAAACCCTTTCTCTTAAAGAAAAATAAAAAAAAATATATCGTAAACAGATGTAAATCAAAGCATGAAACAATTAATATTAGTATTAAATCTCAGTTTTCCCAGCAGACTGAAGTTCATTATTTTATAACAAAAAAAAAAACAAATAAAATTTTGTACTTGGGAACGTTTTTGTCGCTTTAAACAAAAAATATTTGCTCCCTATTAATATTAGAAAAAAAACTACGATAATTTAAAATAAGATACGTACCATTAGAAAATACACTTCTACCAGGTGCAGGATTAAAATTTTGATAGCTTTTTAGAAGCGCAAGCTTTAGCATTATTCTAGCTCTATCCATATTTTTTGCCTTTTTAATTTGCACTTTCACTTCGTTTACCGATAAAGAATCAATTTCTAATAATTCCTTTGAAATGTTTTCTTGTTTTTACATACACAACAATTAATATTTCTTGCAAAAGGTTTTCCTTTCAAAGACACAGATTCTTTCAATAACACTTTCACTGAAAATACTTATATTTACTTCACTTTTTCTAATGCGATGTTAACTTCACGAGAAGAAACACAAAATGATGTGGCTTATGTAAAAATTAGCCGATTTCCCCTTTTGATGATTTTTAAATCCAGGCTACTTTGATCGAGGATGAACGGCTTATTTGAATTTAAAATTCTTTTTTTTTAAATATTGCTTTGGTAAAGTGACTTATATCAGATAATTTGCTGTTCAAAAACAAATAATTATTTTCCTTTTCAGTTTGTATAAAAAGGCTTATGTACAAGTAAGTCAAATTAGTTTCTAAAATTTGTTTTGTAAATAAAATTCAAAATTTCAAAAGGGAAAAATGGCTTATGTATACTTAAAGTTTTATTAAGGAGAAAATTTAATTTTGGAAAAGTGGCTTAACTCAACTTAGTGCCTTTTTACTTATTTATTTTCTGACATTCCAAATAACTCAAAAAAGGCTTATGTTGACATAATACTTAATAAAACGGGATTTAGGCCCCAGAAATAAGACGCTTTTCCAAATGCAAGTTTATGAATTTGGTTGAGTTAAGCCGTCTTCACATCACAAAAATAGACTTTCTAGATGGACTAGAAACACGCTGATAAGACATAAAAAAAGGTAATTTTTGAATAGGTTTAAAATTGCAAAAAAATCAATCTTGGCTTAAGTCGACTTAAGCCACTCTGCCTTTTGAATAAAGAATCACATCCTCAGCATTTCGTTTTAGATTATATGGATGCACCCACCACTCTCTACTATTTGCGTCCTTGTCCTCAATTGCTTCAAAAATTGTATATAAGATTGGCACAACTTCATCGTCTGAGTCCGACCAAATGTTGAACAACACTAAAAGCAAGTCACTAATTCAATTTTGTTTTATTTCAACACACACCAAATGAAGCAAGAAAACAAAACGTTTTGTTTTGTAACATTCTGTTTCGCTTGGTGTGTGTTGAAATACTATTTCTTGACTATCGAATCAAAAACGTTTTGCTTTATCCGTTGTGTTTTCAGCCTTAGTCGTCCTAAAAAGAACGATTTTTGTTCATAGAACCACTAAATCACTTCACTTTCACTGTTTGGGAGCAACCGCACTGCTCCAGACATCGACGAAGAATGCGACAATTCATTTTTTTTTTTTTTTTTTAGATTAGAGTATTTATATTTTTCAATTTGTTTTATATACAACTTGTCTTAAAACTAAACTTATTACTATATTTAAAACTTGTCGGCTCAATAATAAGGGCCCAAAGTTCTTCTTTTGTCATTTTATACAATGCTGTTTTTTTACAATGTCATATTATTATTTCCTTAATCTATTACATGTGTTTTTTTTTTTATTTTTTTTTGATATTTAATACATAAGTATTATTTTTTTAATGGGGAGTTAAAACGGGTTCGTATTTAAGTAAATACAGGGATCAACCTCTGTAATGCTGGTTGTTCGATTTCTCGTAGAATGGTGCTTCTTCATTGTGGATGATGTCTTCATATTGGTCGTCTGTGATAGCTCGAACTTGTAGATATCGTTGACTCGGCTCTAGGTGCTGCTGTAGAAGCTGTTGAACTTATAGATTCGGGTGATTCTCCAGGTTCCTTAGGAATTTGCTTGAAAGCTGAAGCATATATTGATCGATTGGGATCAATTTTGCTTCCTCGTACAGCTTCTTTGTCGGTATGAATTTCTTCGTCATTGGGTTCCTGTTAAGTCCGGTACAAATGCGCAACATCTTCCTCTCGAACGCCTTGATCTTCTTCATTGCTGTCGGTGAAATGGTGTACCATATGGGGCAGGCATATGTTAAAACGGGTCTGATCAGCTGCTTATATACCAGTAGTTTTGTCTTTTTACTTAGGCCATTCCGTTTTCTTAGTAGCGGGTGGACTAAGTGTAGAGAAAAGTTGGCTCTCCTTAGTATCAGTGCTGCATGTTTCTTGAACTTGAATTTGTTAGAGAAGTTAATTCCCAAGTACTTCGTGGATTGCCTGACTGCTACTTCGGTGTTGTCTGGAAGCTTTAGCTTTATGTCATCACAGCGCGAAGTGAAGGCTCGGGGTCCTCTCGTTGCTGTTACTGGCGTCAGGAAGCAGATCCTTGAGTCCCCATTTAAGGTAGTAATCCCAAAGGTTTTTGATGTGCTCCTGTACTCGTCTGGTGGCTATTTCCGGTGAGCAGGATGTTGCATATGTAATGGAGTCATCTGCGTATAGCTTCGTTTTTGTTCCTGGTACATTTGTAGGCTGGTCTGCGGTATAAATGTTGAAAAGCAACGGTCCAAGCTTTGATCCTTGTGGTACTCCAGCACGTATTTCTTTTATTGATGACTGATTGTTGTTAACCTGTACATAAAAAAATCTATTAGTTAGACAATTTTTGATAATTCTTACGAGGTGGTTGGGTAGTCCAAGCTGTGTTAGTTTGAATATTAGTCATTTTGTCCACACGCTGTCAAAAGCCTTTTCGATGTCCAGCAAGCACGCAACGGTCGTCTCTTTTTTGTTAAGTCCAAATGTCACATCGCTGTGGAGTCCAAGCAGAGGATGAATGGTGGAGTGTCTACTCCGAAAGCCATACTGGAATTCCGGTATGACATCTCTGTTCCTGCAAAAAACGTTAAGTTTCTTTAATATTAATACCTCCAATACTTTGCTAACACAGCAAAGAAGGGATATTTGCCGATATCCGTCGACGTTTGATCGATTGGTCTTTTTTGCCACGGGAATAAGTTTTGCCGTTTTCCATGCCGAAAGAAAATAGCTGTTGTTCAGACAGTTGTTGAAAATTATTGTCAGCAGGAGAAGTGCAAGATTTGGTAACTTTTTTAACACGTAGTTAGAAACTTTGTCATATCCTGCTGACTTCTTAGAGTTCCCACCCTGAATGATGTCAGTCACCTCTTCAGGGGAAGTGAAAACATCTCTCAATAGTGGATCCGTTGCCGGGTTCTCTTCGCTGAATGAGGAGACGGTGTCGGTGATTGACTAAACTTCTACAAAACGGCTTTCAACTTCTTCGATGAAATCAGGGAGGTGGATGGGCGGGCGATCCTTGAAATTTTCCTCAAAGTGTTTGGCAAATGCTTCAGCTTTATCGGCAGGAGTTGTTGAAGATCCTTGTCCGTGAAAGATGGTCTCAGGGATGGAGTTAGTTCTTCCTACGAGAATGTTAATCTTTTTAAAGGTGTCCGGCCCTGGTTTGATGTCTTCAAGCCTCTTTCTGAATTCGATCTCTTGGTGATGCTTAACTGCCTGGTTGAACATTGTGTTGGTGCATTGAAGTTCGGAGTGAAGTCTTCGATATTCCGTATTCTCTCTGTTGAATGTCCTGTTGAAGATCCTTTGTAGTTTCTTGCGGAGCCTTTGCCTATGAGTATATATTGCTTGAATATATTGAGACAAGTTCGCATACCGGTCTCTGCTAGTGCGGGGAGTCTTCTGCCTATCCATAGCGTTGTTGACTGCTGATTTAAAATGGTGTATTGCGCTGTCGATTTCGCTGTTGGAGAGGTTGCTGTTTGCCGGAATTTCAGGAAGGTCATTCTCCACTTCAGCCCGAAATCTGACCCAGTTGATTTTGTCAAATCTGAGATGAAGCTCAGGATCAGGACGTTCAGTCATAATCCTCTGATTTAATTGGACTCTTAGTTCAACCGCCAGATGGTCCGAGTCACTGTTGTGCGCCACACATGAGTAGTTTTGGAACTCAGGCAGGATGTTTTGTAAAGTTGGACGATGTCAGGAAGAAGTCCAAGAGAGATGGAGTTCTGGGGTAGGTGAATGTTGGCTGAGAAATTACGACCAGTGAATGAAGTTCGGGGTTGTCCTGTAGCCAGTCTACAATAGCCCTTCCTTGTAGCGATTCCTCGTTGTCGAACCGAAGGGGGTGCCGAGCGTTGAAGTCCCCTCCGATGACACAGTAGGTATGTTCGCTCGCCAGTTCGTTGATGGCATATCATGCAGGATGTCTCTCCTTGTTGCGTTACATTCGTTGTACACTGAGACGACCAGCATGGTCTCATTTTCCGTCACCTTGATCACAACAGCTGTTGTTTCCATGCAACGAAGTCCTGAAATCCTTGCTTGCTCGCTTGTTAAGTCAGTGTTAAGAAGGATTGCTGTCCCTCTGTCACCTGATGCTTTGTCCTCTCTGTAGGATTTGTAGCCGTCTGGTTTGAAGGAGTTCCTTGCTGTGAGGTTTGTTTCCTGCAAGAAAATAAT
Source organism: Portevinia maculata (assembly GCA_949715645.1). Lineage (NCBI taxonomy): Eukaryota > Metazoa > Arthropoda > Insecta > Diptera > Syrphidae > Portevinia > Portevinia maculata. The sequence goes on from OX454526.1 coordinate 143,909,795, forward strand.
GTCAGGTTTCTTTGCCTTTAAAAATAGGGTTAGCGAAATTCGTCTGGCTGTGGAGTAAATAGAATTAACGTTATATGTAATAAAAGAGAGTCTGGTTTTTATAAACATAATTCGAATATAAGTTTACCCAATATCATTGTCTTCTCGCGATCGTTTAGATCACCGTTGTTGCCAGGAATAACCCTTTTTGCCTTCTGGAGAAGAGAAAACAGATCTGTTCCAAATAATCTTTCGGTGTCCTCAAAGATGTTGAAAGATGATGATGAACCCGCTCTGTTTGGCTTGTTGCAAGTTGCTGTCCTGGTTTTCGGCAATGATGCAGATTTACCTGAGGATGAAACCGATGGCTGCGATGCTGTAAATGGTTCTTTGGTAGGTTGGGGTTGTTTTTTTGTTTTAGCTCCGTTTGGTTTTAGGGCAGGTCCTGATGCTGCGGCGATGTTTGCGTAAGACACACCGGACACAATGGCTTTTGATGCTGAATTCGCAGCGAACTGATGTTGTTCCCGTTTCAGAACAGATGTTTTCGTTTTTTCGGCCAACTTCTTCTTTCTTATTGGGCAGCCACTGTAGCTTGCAGTGTGTCCAATTTGCTGGCAGTTAACACAGATTACTTTATGGTCACTGATTTTGTTGATAGTCCTGGGGCAGTTGCCGGGGAGGTGATCATCCTTGCATTTGACACATCTGTATTTCATTCCACAGTTGCTGGCGACATGACCGAACTTCTGGCAGTTCTTGCACTGTGAAATGCTGGTTGATTTGAATTTTTCCCAGTGAACCTTCTGGTTCATCAGAAGAGTTTTCTTGTAAACTGATGGAATGTCCGTGTTTTTTTTAGTTCAACTACGAAGCTGTTGAATTTTCTATCTGCCCTTGTCTCTAGGGGCTTACCTCCAGAACTTCAATTCCTTCCTCAATAAGGTCCATCTTTACATCAGCAGCATCATAGCTGTGGTGTATGCCTTTTAGCACCAGGAGCGTCTTTTTGTCCTCCTTGGCAGTATATGTATTAAATTCTGTGCTCCCCTTCTTCAGAAAATCACGAATTTGCTGGTTTCCTCCTTCGTTTTGGTTGTAATAACCGATTTGGTGTTGTTAATGTTGTGGATCGTGAAGTTTACACCTTGACCCTTCAGGTGCTTGCTGATTCCTGCTACATTCAGTCTGAAGCAAACTATAGGGGGCATCAGAGCGGAACGTACTTCTGCGATTGGTGCTTTGTTGGTTGAGGTTCCAGAGGTAATCATCGTAACTGGTGTCTTGGACGCCGTGTCGTCGCTGGTCGCTGGCTTCTTGCATGCTGGAGCCTTTTTTGGTGATGTCAACGGTGATATAGAGGGTTTCCTCTTTAGCCGTTGAACTATTTGGAAGTCCGTTTGCACTATGTCCTCAGAGTGCGTCGATGTGTCCTCCGCATTGTCAAGTTGGTTTTTACCTCCTTCTTCCTCGGAAAGTTCCTCTTCCGAGTAGAGTTCCTCTTCCGAGTAGAGTTCCTCTTCCGAGTAGAGTTCCTCTTCCGAGTAGGCATCCTTGTCATCATCTCCCACATCCATCTGGGAGATTTCGGCTGGTTGCTCATGATCTTCATCATAGAGCAAGTCGATGTCTCCTAGCTTGGCATGCATGGCTACCAGGAACTCTTTGCCATGCATTTTGATGCCAGCCTTAATCTGGTTTTTCACTGCTTCGTAAGCCAATTTTACATCACTGTTCCTCCTCTCCGTTTTTCCCATTTTTAAAATGGGTTTTCCGGAATTTTTGTTATTTCTGAAAATCTAAGTAAGTGGATTAGGATTAAATTATAGGTTAGTTTTATTATATGCTGAAGGATATTCCAGTATCGGAAAACCCTTCCTGTTATTATTTTTGCTGAAGTAGGTAGCGCAGGTAAACCTTTGCTGACCCCTTTGTTTATGAGTTTTAGTAGCAGGTATTTTTGTAGCTTATATCAATTTTTCTGTTTTTCTGTGCGCGGTTGTGCGCACTTCGAATCACTGATAGAAACTGACTGTGAATGAATGCGACAATTCAGAAAAATACCACTTCTTATATACACTTTGTCGAAGACATTTCTTACGGTAAATCTGTCCTCCGTGATTCTCAAACAATCGAGTATTTTAACTTTTTGAAATTGAAGGAAGCCACTCCCCCTCGAACTGATGATATTTTTGACAACCAATCAAAACTCTTGCAGGATATATTTTACACAACTTCCCTCTCCGTGATTCTCATGATATCATGCATCTTACAGATGGATTTCTGTGTGAATTCAATGGATTTTAAATGTACATTACTTCAATTTTAACACGCAATTGTTTAGGAAATAACCATAGCGGATAGTACATGTGTTAAATAGATGCTCTTACCAATGAATAATAACAGCATTCCTCCCAATAAAAGAGAAAAAAGTTCCTAAAATGGAAAAAAAATTGTATACATTTGATAAAAGCAGACCGCAAATGATGCGAGTAAATGGAGTTCATATTTGAAATTGGCCGTTTATTTTAGTGGAAAAATAGTTTAAATCCTAATATTCCGCGACTGGGCAACATAGACCCAAAATGATGCGAATAAATTGGCATTATCTTTACAATTCGGCGCTTCTTTGTTTGTGTTTATGGCGCCTGCCAGACAACAAGCGTATACCCTTAGCGGAGCAACGAAGTTTAAATCCTTAGATCTCGCGAAGCGGGTCACCCACAATGAAAATGATGCAAGGTAAGTGGCATTATCTATGAAATTGGACGCTTATTTGTAAGTGTTTATGGCGCCTGCCAGACAATAAGCATATACCCTTTGCGGAGCAACGAAGTTTCGTGAGCGTGCTAAACCCTGCGGAAAGATAGTTTAAATGCGAAGAACCCCCGAAGCGGGACACCCAGAACGAAAATGATGCGGGTAAATGGACATCATATTTGGAATTGGCGCTTATTTCTTAGTGTTTATGGCGCCTGCCAGACAACAAGCATATACCCTTAGCGGAGCAACGAAGTTGCGTGAGCGTGCTAAACCCTGCGGAGAGATAGTTTAAATCCTAAGAACCAGCGAAGCGGGCCACCTAGGCCAAAAATGATCACTAAAAGGATTTCCTTCTTCATTATTTTCAGAGTTTCGAATGGAAAAAGGATGAAAGGATAAAAAAAACGAAACAAAAAAGTGTATATAAACAATGCGGAATTGAATTGCATTCATTCAGTTTACAATTGTCAGAACGTGAACACAATTTTTGAAGTGAAGTGAATAGTGCAAGTGAAGTGAATAGTGCAAGTGAAATAATGCAACCGACAATTTTAAAAACTAATAAAAACAAATTGAAGCTGGAGCTTCTAGGCTTCACATACCATTTGGAGAGGGAGACAGTTGAAGGATGCAATTGGTCATGTGCTAAGCGTAGGACTCATCATTGTGCTGGTCGGATCTAGAGACCCAGATGCTAAGGAACTGGCCAAGTGGCTGAAGGCGAACTATATAAGTGGCAAATCTCCAACTTTTGTGCCACAATACGACCCAGCTTTTTGGTCTGTCGCCACAGCAATTGGGGATGAACGCTTCCCTCGAACCCAAAACAGCGTTGAGGCTTGGCACAGAAGGCTCAAAGTTGTGGTCGGAAAGCAGCACTCGGGCCTCTATAAATTAATTGGAGATCTTGGAAAAGAGTTAATTGTGGCCAAAGTGGATGTCGACAAGGCGAGGAGTGGGCAGATTATGTGCAGCACCAGGAAAAAAAGAGGAACAGCGCTATTCAGTCCGTGTTTCCAATATACAAACTCTCGAGAAGACTGAGTTTCTGAGAAAAATTGCTATAAACTTGGCACTATCTTAAGCCATCTTAGCTATAGAAACAAAACGTCCTTTTCAGGACGACCAATTTTTCTATACGCGATATAAATCTAACAACGCCAGCAATCCAATCCAATTATGTTCTCTGTTTTTAAGTTTGTCTTCTTTTACAAGCTACGTAGGGAGCAAATCCAGATTAGAAGCATTTCTACCTAACACAAACATTTTATCGCTCTGATAAGAACGCTTGGAAAACGAACCCAACCCATTCACCTCACCTCCTCAATCTTAAAATTTTTAGAACCAATCAAATTGGTTAAAAAAAAATATTTGTTCCCACTAAAATGGAGGGGGATGTAGTTATTCATCATACTCACCTCTTCCCCTCTTTTTTTTTGAAAACAAGCAAAATCTCTTAAAAAATTTTTGCTCGTCCTAAAAAGAACGGATTTACCCTCCATATCCACCTCTTCCTCTCATTTCCCCCTTCAAAATTGAAATTGGTCAATATCTCTCAATGAATTTTTGGACGTCCTAAAAAGAACGATTAAAGTTCACAGAACCACTATTTGCAGAATCACTTCACTAGCACTGTTTTGGGAGCAACCGCACTGCTCCAGGCATCGACGAAGAATGCGACAATTCATTTTGTATTTAGATTATTCATATTTTTATCAATTTGTTTTATATACAACTTGTCTTAAAACTAAACTTATTACTATATTTAAAACTTGTCGGCTCAACAATAAGGGCCCAACGTTCTTCTTTTGTCAATTTATACAATGCTATATTTTTACAATGTCATATTATTGTTTCCTTAATCTATAAACATGAGTTTTTTTTTTTTGATATTTAATTCATATAGTATTATTTTTAATGGGGAGTTAAAACGGATTCGTATTTAGATAAATAAAGGGACCAACCTCTGTAATGCTGGTTGTTGGTTCTCTCGTAGAATGGCGCTTCTTCATTGTGGATGATGTCTTCATATTGGTCGTCTGTGATGGCTCGAACTTGTGACTTGACTCGGCTCTAGGTGCTGCTGTAGAAGCTGCTGAACTTCTAGATTCGGATGATTCTCCAGGTTCCTTAGGATCTTGCTGGAAAGCTGAAGCATGTATTGATCGATTGGGATCAATTTTGCTTCCTCGTACAGCTTCTTTGTCGGAATGAATTTCTTCGTCATTGGGTTCCTGTTAAGTCCGGTACAAATGCGCAACATCTTCCTCTCGAACGCCTTGATCTTCTTCATTGCTGTCGGTAAAATTGTGTACCATATGGGGCAGGCATATGTCAAAACGGATCTGATCAGCTGCTTATATACCAGTAGTTTTGTCTTTTTACTTAGTCCATTCCGTTTTCTGAGTAGCGGGTGGACTAAGTGTAGAGAAAAGTTGGCTCTCCTTAGTATCAGTGCTGCATGTTTGTTGAACTTGAATATGTTTGAGAAGTTAATTCCCAAGTCCTTCGTGGATTGCCTGACTGCTACTTCGGTGTTGTCTGGAAGCTTTAGCTTTAGGTCATCACAGCGCGAAGTGAAGGTTCGGCGTCCTCTTGTTGCTGTCACTGGCGTCAGGAAGCAGATCAGTTCCGTTTTGCTGCTGTTAACCTTGAGTCCCCATTTAAGGTAGTAGTCCCAAAGGTTTTTGATGTGCTCCTGCACTCGTCTGGTGGCCATTTCCGGTGAGCAAGATGTTGCATATGTAACGGAGTCATCTGCGTATAGCTTCGTTTTTGTCCCTGGTACATTCGTAGGCTGGTCTGCGGTATAAATCTTGAAAAGCAACGGTCCAAGCTTTGATCCTTGTGGTACCCCAGCACGTATTTCTTTTGTTGATGACTTTTCGATGTCCAGCAAGCACGCAACGGTCGTCTCTTTTTTGTTAAGTCCAACTGTAACATCGCTGTGGAGTCCAAGCAGAGGATGAATGGTGGAGTGTCTATTCCGAAAGCCATACTTGAACTCCGGTATGACATCTCTGTTTCTGCAAAAAACGTTAAGTTTCTTTAATATTAAAGCCTCCAATACTTTGCTAACACAGCAAAGAAGGGAAATTGGCCGATATCCGTCGACGTTTGATCGATTGGACTTTTTTACCACGGGAATAACTTTTGCCGTTTTCCATGCCGAAGGAAAATAGCTGTTGTTCAGACAGTTGTTGAAAATTATTGTCAGCAGAAGTGCAAGATTTGGTAACTTTTTTAACACGAAGTTAGAAACTTTGTCATGTCCTGCTGACTTCTTAGAGTTCCCACCCTGAATGATGTCAGTCACCTCTGTTACGGGGTCCTGGTTCCTTCGCGATATCTATTGCAGCTTACCTAGGAAAAAAAAAACAAAATTACCACCTTATTAAAGGACCACTAAGTCCACAACATAATCACTTACCTGTGATATAAACTCAAGGTCGATGAACCCTTGTATTTGAGTATGTTGCACCATCCTAAAACAAACAAACAAAAAAAATTATTGAAAACAACCATAAATGAAAATTACAATGTCGACACGCGCATACAAACACTTACTGATCGCAATAAAACGATACCGAATCACAAGAGTTTACCTGGCCAAGAAAAACAATAGAACTCATTGTTTTAGTTTGGTAAATCTCAGGTACATGCGATTGATAGATATTGGCAATCAGTGCCGTAAACTTTATGCACCTACCTATGGATGGAGTTGATTCCTCCAGAGAAGCATTGTGTGCATTTTTGATGCATTTCCACTATCACGTGAAGGGTTGGTTATTGGTCTTGCCGAATTTGGTTTTCATTCCATACCTCCATCGGTGGTACAGCAGCATAATACCAATAAAAAGAAAAAAAACGTTAAATGTTTGGACACAATAAATAATAGATACCTAATGCATAAAACAATAAAACTTACCTGACGACCAAGTTGAATAATCCACATTACGCAAATCAAAACAAAACTTTAATCACATTTAATTAAAACAAGACTGCACTCACTCAGTGCACAAGTTACACCTGCTTGTCTGCTCGCACCTCGCAGATAATTTCCAAGGTTATCGATTATGACGTGGACTCGATAAATGAGATGTTGCAATAGTAGGTATGATAAGGTAGTTTTAAGTGTAAGTAGTTACAGATTCTTTTTTTAAATATATACGAACTGTGATAGGATTTTAAATCAAGTAGGATTAGTGCAATATTAGGATTAGGAAAGTGCAATATTAGGATTAGAAAGGTGCAATATAGATTAAGATTACGTATGATGCAGTTTAGTGTTATGAATAAGTAGCTATTTGTGTTATGATTATGTAAAGTAAGAGGTGGTCAACATGTTGCAAGAGATATGGTTGATAAGGAGCCTATACCAGCGGATAGAGACAAATATACCTGGCAATGTATGTAATTTATATACATAGGAATTCAAATTTTATTGAGTAAGGTCGGTTAAGGGTCATTACCCTAGTTTATTCCAACTGTGTTAGTAAGCAGTAATTTAAACTGAGAGTTTTTTTTGACAAGCAACGTTTATTAGTGATTGATATCCGCGAAACCAAATAAAGTAGATTGTACAATTATTCTTCAAGAAATAAAAAAGGAAAATAGAAAAAGAAAAACAGAAATATATAGGTGAGTTAGTTATAACTATAGAGACACTAAAACATACAGTGCACTAAGCTTCTTTCATAGTCCTAGATATTCACATACGGATTTATCACAAAGAGACGGAATTCACCAGATTGGAATTAGCAATAAAAAAATAGCAGAGGTAGTTTACTCTATGAAGTGATGTTTGTGAGCCTCCAAAAAAAAACTTCCTTGTTCTCACCAGGTATTGGGTTGGGGCATTTAGCTGAAAGACGACCCTCACCTCTGCTGATTTGTCCTGGGATCCTTAAATCCGACATTGTCGCCCACAGACTCCACAATTGACCGTAGACTTGGCTGTGTCAGATTGCCCACGGCACAATACCGGCGTTGACGTCAATAGCAAGCTACGGCCGTTAGACTAAGGACGAAACAAAGAACGACGTATTGCGACCTTCGTAAAGGTCATCTGCAGCATAAGCGCTCCGCTTGTCACCAGCAATTACTCCAATAATAGTGAACGCAGTGAACAGTGAAACAAAAGACAAGATAGTGAATTAGTAATAATACCTGAAGTAGAGTTAAATAATTAGTTGATTAGTTTTATTTTTTTTTTTAATGAGAATAGAGTAAAAGAATAGTGTAAGGATATAGTGTTCCAAAAGTGAAAACGCGAGAAAGAGGTGGTAGAGCCCAAATAATATTGAATTTTGCAGAGTTCATCGCTCCAAGTGCTGCCGGCAGGACGACGAGGGACGACGAATAATTCGCCGTAAGTTTTTTTTACATACTTTCCCTTTTGTGGCAGGAATTAAGCCAAATATAATTTATTAGTTGTAAGGTTAGGATTTTCACTTACCAGAACACAGGTATCCATAGGATTCCTTTTTTTAATTTTAACGTAGTTTTAGTTTTTTTATTGAATTATATTGGATTCAAAGAGTGAATTATCTGTGTTTTAATATAGTAGAGAAACTTTCTTTGGTGTGTGGAGATTTGGGACGGCCGTCCTTCCGCTTGTGCCATGACGTAGACGACACGTATACGACCGACTGACATGAGGACGGGACGTGACGACGTACGAACTCTCCACTACAAGGAAGCATAACGAACAAGTGGCTGGATTCTGGCGTTAAGGGGCTGTCTCTCGTTGTTTTCGGCCAGAGAGATAGCCAAAGGAGTGTCATCCGACTCATAGGGTGGGTAGGCGGAGCCTGAACCAACATCATCTGGCATGTCTCAGGAACAAGACGAACCTTACCAGGGAGCGACATCAGGAAGCAGTGGATGCAAAGGAGATTAGAATTAGTTTAGATATAAGTTAGATTAGGGATTTATATTAAGGTTTAGCTTACGTTTTAGGTTAGAATAGGATTAGTTTAGCATAGTTAGGGTAAGTGAGATGCATCTGACTTCCTGTACTCTCTCCTTGGTAGGGCAAAGGTATTGAGATTTTCTTTTCGTCTGTCCTATCTTTCTCTTCATTTCTCTTTCCTTTCTTTTTCTGTCCGTCCGATTTAGTTCTCTGCCTATCTTCTTTTTTTCTCAGGCACGATAAATTTTGTTTGTGAGCAGGTGGTTTAGTGTGAGGGGAGACAAGAACTACCCCCGTCCGACGAGCGATAGCCGTGCAACCGCGAGCGTGCAACCGTCCTCCTCCACTACTCCGAAGATGCCCCTGTGGCCAAGCCTCGACTCATAACAATGGCGTCCAACGTTAAAGACAGTCAAGTTGCGCTTCCAAGGGAAGGATTTTTAGTTGCAAAGGTCGTTAACTTGGACCCGCAACAGATTTGTTCAATTTTTTAATTTTTTTAATTTTTTGCGATTTTTAGTTTATTTTCCTCTTTTATTTTTTTTTACTTTTTTACTTTTCTGTCTTTCTCTTATTCTCAATAACCGCATAAGCTCTGAGTTCTTAATATGAACGGAAGACGGCTGTCCAATCTGAAGGCCAAGCGCCAAAAGATCATGTGAGGTAATTGGAAGTTCATATTAGAACGCAGAGCGGATCGGGGTGGACAGACCCGTGTTCTAATTGCTATCCAATGAGCAAGTGCCAAGAGTACGGCTCATCGTGAGGTAAGAACATTGGTCTGAAAGCCTTGATCGTGTTGGGAGTATGCCCGGAGCTACAAGCCAGCCTTTAATCAGGTTACTCACCAGATGGCAAGTAGTGGTAAGGAGCAGAAAGGCATACTTTCAACACTCATCTAGTTCCTGAGACCCAGTCACGACTAGACAAGAGTAGGACAAACAAACGTAACAGGACGAACAGAAACGCTAACGACAAAACTGATTCTCCGGCGGAATGGTACAGGAGAACCGACCCAAAACTTCACACACCATCACAATTATCTAGAAGAAATAGAACATACAAAATTTTTTTATCAATTACATAGGATCTATCTTTTATTTCTATATTTTTTTTTTGAAATACACATTTGTCTTAAATTTTTTTACTTTCTGGATTTTTTTTAAGAATTTACTTAGCATTTTTTTACATATTTACATTTTTTTATTTCTTTTAATTTTGCATGCATTTTATAAACTATTATTTTATTTTATTTTATATTTTTTTTTGCTTTTTATTCAATCCTTTGTTATTGGAAAACAAAAGTTTCAAACAACCTCCCCTTTTTGGAATTTGCTTGATTTTTTTTTTGTTTTTTTTTTTTAATCCTTTTATTAATTTTTTTTACATATTAATAACTTTTATTAATTATTCTGCTTGGAATTTTTATTTTAATTTTCTTTGATTTTGTTAAGACCTTTTGGTAGGATTTTTTTTAGTTTTTCCAATTTTTTTTTTAAATTTGGTTAAAGCTATGGAAGGAAATGGGGCAGTTGCTAAGGCAACTTTGGCTCAGCAAGCGGAGCCGCCAGCTGGGCGAGTAACGCGTAAGATGACGCAGGAGTTGGGCATTTCGCCAATCCCTGGGGCAGCAGTAGGCGAGTCTTCCCATTCAAGGGCTCTTGGTAAGTCTACTGTGGCAATGGTCGATTGTGCGGATGATCTAAACCGCACAGCCCGAGAGCTCGAAGGGTGGGATCAACAACTGCGGCAAGATGGGGAGCGAGTGCTCCAGGAGAAAGAAGGAGAGGCCATAGCAGGGACTCGATCGCTAGAGGACCGAATCTCGGCCCAGGTTCAAAGGGAGGTCTCGTTAGCAATAAGGGAGAATAGGGTAGAATTGCTGACGATATTCGCCGGAGGTTTGAAGGGGGTTCAAAACACCCTCCACGAGGAAATGAAAGCGCTTCAAGAGAGCATAGCGCAGCTGGCAGTTTCTCAAGCGTCGACCAATCTCAGGTCATCATGTCCCCAAACCTCTTCCCGCAATGTTGAGGGCGATAGGCAGGCGTCAGCCCAGCAGCAGGTAATGGGCAGTCCACCCCATGGTTTTGGTCGGGGAGAGGAGACTTCCCGACAGGAGTTTTCACGCTCCGAAGGGAGACGAATTGACGTCCACAAATGGCGCATCAAATTTGATGGAACAAACAAAGGTATGTCCGTGGAGAGCTTTATCTTCAGAATAGAGACTCTCCAACGTCAGAGCGGCCTGTCAAGCGACCAGGTTTTCGCGAATTTTCACCATTTGGTGACAGGGCCGCCAGAGTGTTGGTATTGGCAGTACCTGGAGGAAAATACTGGAGACACTCTTCTTAACTATTTTGACCTGAAGGCCGAACTTCTCCACCAATTCAAAAACAACCGATGGGACCATGAGATACTTCGGCAAATCATGGATAGGAGGCAGTTGCCCCACGAAACGGTTGACGACTTTTACAGCGACATACGGACATTAACGTTACAAATGCGACAAAGACCAAACGAGATAGATTTGCTGGCCATTCTCCGCCAGAACTTGAAGGTCAGGGTAGCAAACCTGATATTTGGGTGCAAGGTCATGACAATCCGGGAACTACGCGATGAGTGCAGAAGAGCGGAAAGTCATATCGCTGCACGAGATAGTAGAGCTCGGAGAAATGTGAGCGAACTCAGGAGTGTAGGGCTTGAGGAAGGCAAAAATACCGAGCCGGATGAAGACGAGGTTGAAGTAGCTGCGCTCCAACAAAGACAAACGAACAGACCGACAAACTTCACGGACAGGGACAGAACGACCAAAGTGACAAAATACAATAGGCAGGAAAGTAAAGCGAGGAATGCACCCAAAACTGAAGCAAACTGCACTTCACACTTTCATACCTTGACGTGCTTCAGTTGTGGGCAAGGAAGTCTGGTCTTCAACTGTGAGAAGTGCCAGGGAAACTCCAAGTTCGGCGGTGTATCCGGGAGCAGACCGTCGACGACAAACTCGATCCCGGGGATACAGATGGACGCGGGCCAGTCCGAATACTAAGAAGGGACCCCGAATTGGAGATTCCCACCAATAAAATTGACGTTCCGACCAAAAAGAGCTTACATAGACGATTGCAAGAATACGAAGAAGCTAGAAAGAGAATTTTCGGAGAAGAATTGACGCGGCCTAAGACAGATAGAAATTTTAGGAAAATTTCAAGGCTAAGGGAAAAATGTGCAATATTTAGACGACGAAAGAGTAGAATTGAATCGACAGTACTAAACACAACAGACGATAATAGACCTTACGCAAAAGTGAAAATAGACGGTGAAGAAATTCTTGGCCTATTAGATAGTGGTGCCTCGATTAGCTGCCTAGGAAAAGGGGTAGACGAATTTTTAAGAAGACACAAATTGACCATGACTAAGATGGCAACAGACCTCAGGGCAGTAGACGGAAACCCACAACGCATACAGGGACGGTTTACGACACAAGTTTTGTCGGGTAACAAAACTCAAGAGTTCGAGCTCTTTGTGGTTCCAAATCTTCAACAGCAACTCTATCTTGGTGTAGACTTCTGGAGTGCGTTTAGGGTCGCTCCAAATGTGATCAGCGAGATCGATGCACCATCACCGGCAGTGGAAGCTCCTCCAGTCCAGGCACTCTCACTAGCGCAAGCACAGCGGCTAGAGCAAATCAAGCAGCGCTTTCCATCATTTTCGGTGCGGGGGTTGGGTAAAACCAGTCTCGAAAAACATGTGATAGAGGTAGATGACGACAAAATTCCCATCAAACAGAGACTCTACCCGATCTCGCCCGCGATACAGAAATTGCTGTTTGAAGAGCTCGACCGTATGCTGTCGTTAGGTGTGATCGAGGAGAGCAATAGCGCCTGGAGCTCACCGGTTGTGTTGGTGAGGAAGCCAGGCAAAAACAGATTGTGCCTGGACTCACGAAAAGTGAACGCGGTGACTAAGAAGGATGCATATCCGCTTCCCCACATTGAGGGTCTGCTTAGTCGCCTACAAGAAACCAGGTACATCTTAGGGATAGACCTCAAAGACGCTTTTTGGCAGATTCCTCTGGAGAAGGAATCAAGAGAGAAGACGGCTTTTACAGTCCCAGGGCGGCCGTTGTACCAATTCACGGTTATGCCGTTCGGATTGTGGAACGCTGCCCAGAGAATGTGTAGGCTTATGGACAAAGTCATACCCTCCAAGTTAAAGGAGCATGTCTTTGTGTACCTCGATGACCTCTTGGTTTGTTCTCCAGACTTCGAGTCACATGTCCAATCGCTAGCGGAGGTCTCGAAGTGTTTACGGGATGCGGGACTTACCATCAATGTGGAGAAAAGTAAGTTCTGCTACAAGGAGATAAAATACTTAGGGTACATAGTCGGTGATGGATGTCTACGAACCGACAAGGACAAAGTGTCGGCAGTCGAAAACTTCCCTGTTCCAAAGACTCCCAGGCAACTCCGTCGATTCCTAGGGATGACAGGGTGGTACAGGCGGTTCATACCGAACTTTGCCACTCTATCAAGCCCCATGACAGACTGCTTGAAAAAGGGACAAACATTTAACATGACTGACGAGGCGCTTAGAGCTTTCAACCAGCTCAAAATGTCATTGGTTACCGCGCCAATACTGATCAACCCCGACTTTACAAAACACTTTTATATACAGTGCGACGCTTCGACAACTGGTGTAGGAAGTGTTCTCTTCCAGAAGGATGCGGAGAATAACGAACGACCGATAGCATTCATGTCCCAGAAGCTTAATTCCGCACAACGGAACTATAGTGTTACGGAACTTGAATGCTATGCGGCCGTCCTGTCAGTGAAGAAGTTCCGAGCCTATGTGGAAGGATTGCCTTTCACTATTATCACGGATCACGCTAGCCTTAAGTGGCTTATGACCCAGAAAGATCTGTCAGGCCGCTTGGCTAGATGGAGCCTCAAGCTCCAAGTGTTTGATTTCGTGATAGAACATAGGAAGGGCATCCAAAATGTAGTCCCGGATACTCTCTCACGCGTCCACATGGAAGAGCTCAAGCCTGACACTGTTCACTTGGAAGTCGATCTCAAGTCGCCATACTTCTCTTCGGAAGAGTATGACGAGTTAAGGAAGATGGTCGAGAAGAACCAAGACAGACTACCTGACTTATGTATATCAGACGGCTACGTTTACAAACGGACAGACATACGAACTGGTGACGAACTGCAGGAAGATAGGGCCTGGAAACTCTGGGTACCGAAGGAGTTGCGTGGGAGCCTTTTGGTAACAGCCCACGACTCCCCATCGGCCGGACATGGCAGGGTGAACAAAACCTTAGCCAAGCTAAAGCAAAAATATTTCTGGCCAGGAATGGCATCCGATGTCCAAAAACACGTACAGTCCTGTGATATTTGCAAGTGCAATAAGCCACTTAACGTGGTATCCCGTCCGCCAATGGGGCAACAAACGATCATTGAGCGACCCTTTCAGCGACTCTATATCGACTTTTTAGGACCCTACCCACGAACTAAAACAGGACATATCCATATATTCATCGTGTTAGACCACTTCAGTAAGTATGTATTATTGCGGCCTATCCGTAAAGCAACGGCAGCTGAGGTAGTGAAATATTTAGAAGATAGTGTTTTCCATGTGTTTGGTGTCCCAGAATATGTCCATTCCGACAACGGAAAACAATTCGTTTCAGAATTGTTCTCCAGCTTTCTCAAAAAGTATGGAGTCAGACACGTCGGGACCGCGTTCTACTCTCCTCAAGCGAATGCTTCCGAGAGGGTGAACCGTTCTCTGTTGACCAAAATCCGGTCATACATAGACGGCGACCAAAGTAATTGGGACCTGCATGTGAGCAAAGCGGCATTTGCCTTGAGGAGCGTAGTACACGACGTCACCGGACTAGAACCATATTACGCTGTATTTGGCGTACCTATGATCCAGCACGCAAGTGCGTATGAACTTCTACGCCGACTGGACATGCTAAAGGACACTGGAATACGTATCAACCATAAGACTGATAGGTTAGGTTTAATTAGGGCGAAAATATATGACAACTTGAGGCTAGTGCACAACAAGGCTACAAAAGTATACAATACGAGAAGCAGGGACGTAAAATATACGGTAGGACAAGTCGTTTACCGACGCAATTTTAAGCAGAGTAGCCAACCCGATGGCTATAATGCAAAATTGGGACCAAAATTCCTAAAAGCAATTGTCCTGAAAGCCATAGGTAACTCTCTCTACGAGATAGGGAACCAACGAGGCGAGAAGATCGGAGTCTTCCATGCGAAGGACCTCCACACATAAACATGCCAAAGAATAATGACGCACTCATGCTGCCGTTGTCAAGTTATGAGATAAGTTAGTGTCTACTTTCGTGTTATTTCTTAAATTATTATTTATGGTATCGTCCAGAGATATATTTTATTTATTTAGATTATTTATTATTTATTCAACTAGCTTTAGGTATAGAAACAGAGTTTATTTATCTAGTTTTAAGTTTTATTTATTTATTTATTCTTATTTTGTTTACTCATAATGTAGTATTTAGGAAGTTAAGTATATTATAGAGTATAGAGACTAAGACTGATTAGGGTTAAGTATATTTATTTAAGTGTTTATCCCAACATGCAATACCGAATAGGCTGCTAAAACATACCTAAGATGCCCGGCTTAAAGACATCTCAAGGCGTAGGCCCTTGCCACACGTTCGGCACAGAGATGAGACAACGCTCGCGGTGCAATAAACAATGGAACATGATATTCGCAGCTGACCCTCTTTTCTACGAGGTCGGTTGACTCGCGACCACTCGCCAACCGCCGTCGATCCTGTTACGGGGTCCTGGTTCCTTCGCGATATCTATTGCAGCTTACCTAGAAAAGAAAAACAAAAAACAAAATTACCACCTTATTAAAGGACCACTAAGTCCACAACATAATCACTTACCTGTGATATAAACTCAAGGTCGATGAACCCTTGTATTTGAGTATGTTGCACCATCCTAAAGCAAACAAACAAAAACAATTATTGAAAACAAAATACATAATACTCGTAATAAACAACCATAAATGAAAATTACAATAATAAAATGCAATAAAACGATACCGAATCACAAGAGTTTACCTGGCCAAGAAAAACAATAGAACTCATTCTTTTAGTTTGGTAAATCTCAGGTACATGCGATTGATAGATATTGGCAATCAGTGCCGTAAACTTTATGCACCTACCTATGGATGGAGTTGATTCCTCCAGAGAAGCATTGTGTGCATTTTTGATGCATTTCCACTATCACGTGAAGGGTTGGTTATTGGTCTTGCCGAATTTGGTTTTCATTCCATACCTCCATCGGTGGTACAGCAGCATAATACCAATAAAAAGAAAAAAAACGTTAAATGCTTGGACACAATAAATAATAGATACCTAATGCATAAAACAATAAAACTTACCTGACGACCAAGTTGAATAATCCACATTACGCAAATCAAAACAAAACTTTAATCACATTTAATTAAAACAAGACTGCACTCACTCAGTGCACAAGTTACACCTGCTTGTCTGCTCGCACCTCGCAGATAATTTCCAAGGTTATCGATTATGACGTGGACTCGATAAATGAGATGTTGCAATAGTAGGTATGATAAGGTAGTTTTAAGTGTAAGTAGTTACAGATTCTTTTTTTAAATATATACGAACTGTGATAGGATTTTAAATCAAGTAGGATTAGTGCAATATTAGGATTAGGAAAGTGCAATATTAGGATTAGAAAGGTGCAATATAGATTAAGATTACGTATGATGTAGTTTAGTGTTATGAATAAGTAGCTATTTGTGTTATGATTATGTAAAGTAAGAGGTGGTCAACATGTTGCAAGAGATATGGTTGATAAGGAGCCTATACCAGCGGATAGACACAAATATACCTGGCAATGTATGTAATTTATATACATAGGAATTCAAATTTTATTGAGTAAGGTCGGTTAAGGGTCATTACCCTAGTTTATTCCAACTGTGCTAGTAAGCAGTAATTTAAACTGAGAGTTTTTTTTGACAAGCAACGTTTATTAGTGATTGATATCCGCGAAACCAAATAAAGTAGATTGTACAATTATTCTTCAAGAAATAAAAAAGGAAAATAGAAAAAGAAAAAAAGAAATATATAGGTGAGTTAGTTATAACTATAGAGACACTAAAACATACAGTGCACTAAGCTTCTTTCATAGTCCTAGATATTCACATACGGATTTATCACAAAGAGACGGAATTCACCAGATTGGAATTAGCAATAAAAAAATAGCAGAGGTAGTTTACTCTATGAAGTGATGTTTGTGTGCCTCCAAAAAAAAAACTTCCTTGTTCTCACCAGGTATTGGGTTGGGGCATTTAGCTGAAAGACGACCCTCACCTCTGCTGATTTGTCCTGGGATCCTTAAATCCGACATTGTCGCCCACAGACTCCACAATTGACCGTAGACTTGGCTGTGTCAGATTGCCCACGGCACAATACCGGCGTTGACGTCAATAGCAAGCTACGGCCGTCAGACTAAGGACGAAACAAAGAACGTCGTATTGCGACCTTCGTAAAGGTCAACTGCAGCATAAGCGCTCCGCTTGTCACCAGCCATTGTATCTCCAATAATAGTGAATGCAGTGAACAGTGAAACAAAAGACAAGATAGTGAATTAGTAATAATACCTGAAGTAAAGTTAAATAATTAGTTGATTAGTTTTATAGATTTTTTTTTTTGAATGAGAATAGAGTAAAAGAATAGTGTATTCATAAGTGAAAACGCGAGAAAGAGGCGGTAGAGCCCAAACAATATTGAATTTTGCAGAGATCATCGCTCCAAGTGCTGCCGGCAGGACGACGAGGTACGACGAATAATACGCCGTAAGTTTTTTTTACATACTTTCCCTTTTGTGGCAGGAATTAAGCCAAATCTAATTTATTAGTTGTAAGGTTAGGATTTTCACTTACCAGAACACAGGTATCCATAGGATTCCTTTTTTTAATTTTAACGTAGTTTTAGTTTTTTTAATGAATTATATTGGATTCAAAGAGTGAATTATCTGTGTTTTAATGGAGTAGAGAAACTTTCTGTGATTTGGTGTGTGGAGATTTGGGACGGCCGTCCTTCCGCTTGTGCCATGACGTAGACGACACATAGACGTACGAACTCTCCACTACAAGGACGCATAACGAACAAGTGGCTGGATTCTGGCGTTAAGGGGCTGTCTCTCGTTGTTTTCGGCCAGAGAGATAGCCAAAGGAGTGTCATCCGACTCATAGGGTGGGTAGGCGGATCCAGAACCAACATCATCTGGCATGTCTCAGGAACAAGACGAACCTTACCAGGGAGCGACATCAGGAAGCAGTGGATGCAAAGGAGATTAGAATTAGGTTAGATATAAGTCAGATTAGGGATTTATATTAAGGTTTAGCTTACGTTTTAGGTTAGAATAGGATTAGTTTAGCATAGTTAGGGTAAGTGAGATGCATCTGACTTCCTGTACTCTCTCCTTGGTAGGGCAAAGGTATTGAGATTTTCTTTTCGTCTGTCCTATCTTTCTCTTCATTTCTTTTTCCTTTCTTTTTCTGTCCGTCCGATTTAGTTCTCTGCCTATCTTCACGATAAATTTTGTTTGTGAGCAGGTGGTTTAGTGTGAGGGGAGACAAGAACTACCCCCGTCCGACGAGCGATAGCCGTGCAACCGCGAGCGTGCCACCGTCTTCCTCCACTACTCCGAAGATGCCCCTGTGGCCAAGCCTCGACTAATAACACCTCTTCAGGGGAAGTGAAAACATCACTCAACACTGGATCCGTTGCCGGGTTCTCTTCGCTGAATGAGGCGACGGTGTCGGTGATTGAAGAAACTTCTTCAAACCGGCTTTTAACTTCTTCGGTGAAATCAGGCAGGTGGATGGGCGGGCGATCCTTGCAATTTTCCTCAAAGTGTTTGGCAAATGCTTCAGCTTTATCGTCAGGAGTTGTTGAAGATCCTTGTCCGTGAAGGATGGTCTCAGGGATGGAGTTAGTTCTTCCTACGAGAATGCTAATCTTTTTAAAGGTGTCCGGCCCTGGTTTGATGTCTTCAAGCCTCTTTCTGAATTCGATCTCTTGGTGATGCTTAACTGCCTGGTTGAACATTGTGTTGGTACATTGAAGTTCGGAGCGAAGTCTACGATATTCCGTATTCTCTCTGTTGAATGTTCTGTTGAAGATCCTTAGCAGTTTCTTGCGGAGCCTTTGCCTATGAGCATATATTGCTTGGATATATTGAGGCAAGTTCGTATACCGGTCTCTGCTAGTGCGGGGAGTCTTCTGCCTGTCCATAGCGTTGTTGACTGCTGATTCGAACTGGTGTATTGCGCTGTCGATTTCGCTGTTGGAAAGGTTAATGTTGGTCGCAATTTCAGGAAGGTCATCCTCCACTTCAGCCCGAAATCTGACCCAGTTGATTTTGTCAAATCTAAGATGAAGCTCAGGATCATGACGTTCAGTAGTAATCCTCTGATTTAATTGGACTCTTAGTTCAACGGGCAGATGGTCCGAGTCACTGTTGTGTGCCACACATGAGTAGTTTTGGAACTCAGGCAGGATGTTTGTAAAGTTGGACGATGTCAGGAAGAAGTCCAAGAGAGATGGAGTTCTGGGGTAGGTAAATGTTGACTGAGAAATTACGACCAGTGAGTGAAGTTCGGGGTTGTCCTGTAGCCAGTCTACAATAGCCCTTCCTTGTAGCGATTCCTCGTTGTTGAACCAAAGGGGGTGCCGAGCGTTGAAGTCCCCTGCGATGACACAGTAGGTATGTTCGCTCGCCAGTTCGTTGATGGCATGCATATCATGCAGGATGTCTCTCCTTGTTGCGTTACATTCGTTGTACACTGAGACGACCAGCATGGTCTCATTTTCCGTCACCTTGATCACAACAGCTGTTGTTTCCATGCAACGAAGTCCTGGAATCCTTGCTCACTCGCTTGTTAACTCAGCGTTAAGAAGGATTGCTGTCCCTCTGCCATCTGATGCTTTGTCCTCTCTGTATGATTTGTAGCCGTCTGGTTTGAAGGGGTTCCTCGCTGTGAGGTTTGTTTCCTGCAAGAAAATAATGTCAGGTTTCTTTGCCTTTAAAAATAGGGTTAGCGAAATTCGTCTGGCTGTGGAGTAAATAGAATTAACGTTATATGTAATAAAAGTGAGTCTGGTTTTTATATACATAATTAGAATATAAGTTTACCCAATATCATTGTCTTCTCACGATCGTTGAGATCACCGTAGTTGCCAGGAATAACCCTTTTTGCCTTCTGGAGAAGAGAAAACAGATCTGTTCCAAATAATCTTTCGGTGTCCTCAAAGATCTTGAAAGATGATGATGAACCCGCTCTGTTTGACGTGTTGCAAGTTGCTCTCCTGGTTTTCGGCAATGATGCAGATTTACCTGAGGATGAAACCGATGGCTGCGATGCTGTAAATGGTTCTTTGGTGGGTTGGGCTTATTTTTTCGTTTTAGCTCCGTTTGGTTTTAGGGCAGGTCCTGATGTTGCGGCGATGTTTGCGTAAGACACACCGGACACAATGGCTTTTGATGCTGAATTCACAGCGAACTGATGTTGTTCCCGTTTCAGTACAGAAGTTTTTGTTTTTTCGGCCAACCTTTTCTTTCTTATTCCGCTGTAGCTTGCAGGGTGTCCAATTTGCTGGCAGTTAATACAGAATACTTTGTCGTCACAGATTTTGTTGATAGTCCTGGGGCAGTTGCCGGGGAGGTGATCATCCTTGCATTTGACACATCTGTATTTCATTCCACAGTTGCTGGCGACATGACCGAACTTCTGGCAGTTCTTGCACTGTGAGATGCTGATTGATTGATATTTGGTTAGGGTATATTACACTGCGACCTATTGGTCTATTGTGTCCCCTTGCTTGTGCCTCGGAGAGGTACATGCCCTCGTTCAGAGTCCTCTCTAGATACTTCTTTGTGAAGCGTGTCGAGGTATTGCTCTGATTTATCCTTGTCAGGTCACACTCCTTAGAGCACAGCGTCCAGTCCAGTTTCTTTGATGAATCTGAGAATGAGCTGTGGGTCCATGGTTTGTATGTCCTTGTCTGTTATTTGGTGCCTGCCCAAATGTTTCATCCTTTTGTGGGTCAGTGCCCCACAGGATTCCAGTATATGGTCTGGAGTTTCGGCGGTTTCACTGCAGAATCTGCAGAGCCTGTCCTCCGATATGCCCATTTTCCTCAGGTGCTCCTTGAGTCTGCAGTGCCCCGTGAGGAGGCCTGTTAGGATTCTTAGGTTATTTTTGTTAAGGCCGATACAAACTTTGAATCTCTTTTGGTTGTAATTTCCTAAGAGTTTCTTTACTTGCCTCAGACCTTGGAGGTTGAGAAAGGTTTTGGCCTTTGTTTCTTCCTCCAGTCTCCTGAACTCTTCGCGTATAGTGTGTTCTCCTATCCCGCAGAATGGTTCAGGTCCTATGAAGCGTTGCTCTGCCCCTTTTCTTGCCAGAGAGTCCGCTGCCTCATTGCCCGTAATGCCAACATTGCCAGGCACCCAGCAGATGGAGATTCTGTTATTCTTGCCTAGTCTATTCAGTCCTTGTAGGCATTCCCACACGAGTTTTGACTTGATAACGTAGGCGTCAAGAGCCTTTATAGCTGCTTGGCTGTCAGACATTATTGCTATGTTGCAATTTCTATAGTTTTTCTCGAGGTTGATTCGAACGCACCTGTCTATGGCACATATTTCTGCCTGGAAGATGCTGGTACATTTGCCCATGGATTCGTAGTGCTTAGTTCCCGGCCCAAACACACCTGCACCAGTTCCCTCCTCAGTCCTCGAGCCGTCCGTATACCACTTTGTTGTGTGGTTGCTCAGTCCATAAGTTATGGATTCTTTGCTCCAGTTCTCTTTATTGCTGAGCTTTATCTGGAAATTCTTCTCGAAGTTGAATTTCCTGATGCTGTCGTCCCTAGGTATGCCAAGAAGTGGGAGTTTTTTGAGTAAGTCACCGTGTTCTTTCGAACCGATGCATTTCCCTCTCCCAATTCCCTCCTTTGCCATCCTAAGGATTGTTTTGTTTGCCTCGTTCATCACAATGATGTGTAGAGGAGTCAGTTCCAATAACACCTCCATGGCTGCGGTTGGGCAGCTACGCATTGCTCCGGTAACGCATAGGCACGCCAGTCTTTGCACTTTGCCGAGTGTCTCTCGCGTTGTGACTAGACTGGTTCGTTTCGCCCATGCTACCGCTCCGTATGTGATCATTGGTCTCACGATTGCAGTGTACATCCATCGCAGGATGCTTGGGCTGCATCCCCATGCCTTCCCCGCTAGGCTCCTACATATCATGAGAGCGCGGGTGGCCTTCTTGGATATCTCCTCTGTATGTTTTCGCCAGAGGAGTTTACTATCTAGATGGAGTCCTAGATATTTTACTTCTTTGACTGGTATCAGTGTCGTGCCTGATAGGTTTATGTCCTTAAGTCTTTGAAGTTGTCTTTTCCTTGTGAATGGTACTATCGTTGTTTTCGCCGGATTGATGTTAAGTCCGACATTATAGCACCATTCCTTGATTACTTTAAGCCCCTTTTGTATGATGTCTCCAAGGGTTTCTTCGAACTTGCCCCTGGCAATCAATACAATGTCATCGGCGTACGCCTGACAGTTGATGCCATGGTTGGTTAATTTTTCCAGCAGTTCGTCTACAACTAGGCTCCACATTACGGGTGATAGTACCCCTCCTTGTGGACATCCTCTCGTTGTGTTTACTCTGATGGTTCCAGATGGTGTTTGAGTCTCTGCTGATCTAGTGCTCAGCAGCTCACACATCCAGTTGGATACTGTACTGTTAACTCCTTTCCTATCCAGGGATCGTTTGATCGCATCATGTGAGGTGTTGTCAAATGCTCCCTCTATGTCTAGGAAAGCGCACAGTACTATTTCTTTTGCCTCCAGGGCACTTCGAATTATCTCCGTCAGCTGATATAGGGCGGTCTCTGTTGATCTGCCCGCTCTGTATGCATGCTGACGATGATGTAAGGGGATGTGTTCAGAACATCTTCCCTTAAATAATTGTCTACAGCCTTTTCTGTCATCTTCAGAAGAAATGACGTAAGGCTGATGGGTCTGTACGATTTTGGCTGTGTGGGGTCTTTTTTCCCCGCTTTTGGTATAAACACAACCCTTGCTCGTCTCCATTGCATTGGTATGTGGCCCAAGGCAATACTGCTCCTTGTTATCTTTAGCAGGTGTGGTATTAGTACCCTTTGCCCTTCTTGCCCTCTACCAGGCGCGTCCCTTGGGTGGCGGATAAGGGGATGCCCCGGTACGATTCAATGTAAGTTCCACTTTGATTCGTGATCCGGGGTAATGAGGTCATAGCAGTGAAGATGACAAAAAATTCCACTGTAAAACCCATCGTGGACCAAAACCAACTCTGGGTCAGAGTGTTGAAAGGGAGTAAACCCTAGCTAAATCCCACTTTTAAGCCAAGGTGTCGACCCGTGCCGAGGGCTGCATGGTCAGATAGTGGCTAAAGAGAACTGGCCGTTTACGGTCCCCTCCGGCGCCTAGGCAAGGCCGGTTGTATTTAAGTGCCTTATCCCGGTAAGTCGGCTCTGCCGGGACGGACCAAACCTTCCGGACATACTCGTGGGACCAAAAAAAATATAATGAACAACCAAAAAACAACGGAAAAAAAGAAAAAAAAAAACAAAAAAAAACAAAGACCTAAGCACTTCATCAGAAGATGAACTGCTCACCTCCAGTCAGGAGACAATCGTGGGAAGCGGGGACTCTGAGCGGAGCTCCACTCAAAGCACACCTGCTACCCACAAACCATTTACATCCTCTACACCCGCTGCGCAGGACACTCGAACTAGTGCCCAAAAGCGTGCGGCAAACACCCACAAATCAGCTAGTAATCGCAGAAAGAGCGCGTACCAGAGGGCCATCTTCATTCTGGGTAAGATTACCAAGAAGGAAGAGGCCGGCACGGCTCCGCAGGACCTAGCTGATAAACCCAAGCACCAGCAGATTATTGATGAGTTCATCAAGAATCGCATGGAGCCACCACCACGCAAGACGGAAGCAACTAAACGCAACCGCTCACAGGAGGAGGTCAAGTCTGACCCTCAAAGAAGCAAAGTTGCTAAGTTGGCTACCGCCAAGCACCACAACCCAATCTCAGCACCCCAGATGACACGTACAGTCAGTGAGGTTGTCAGAGACGACCTACAAGTCGCCTTGGTGGATGAACTCTGCACCAGCGGCAAGACAGTGGCCGACGTTTGGGGCGCCATTGAAAATAATCTTTCCGAGATGGTGATGGACCACCTCTTAAATAACCAAGGCGGACCCCTCCCCTGCTTTGACTCAGCTGAAGTCATAAGAGGTTACAGGGTAATCAAGTGTGAAGACGCTTTCTCCAAGGAATTCCTAGGCGGCTGCGTTCACAAGATCCGTGACGACTGGACCGGCTTAAAGCTTAAGCTGATCCTGGCCAGAGAGATTCCGAGGAGACCGAGAATTCGCATTTGGCTGCCAAATATGACCATCGACAGTAATAAGTTGATCAACTGTCTTAAGCTCCACAACCCTGCGGTTCCCATGGATGACTGGAAAGTCATCAAGGCTGAGGAACCTCACAACAACACCCTATCTTTCCTTATAATGGTGACGGAAGAGAGCGCAGATCACATTGAAAAGATCGGCTGCAAGCTCCGCTTTGGCATAAGGCATGTCAAAGTTAAAATATTCAGGTCCCCGTGTCAGGTCGACGACTTAGATGAAGTCGACGATGCCAACAAACTGTTGGAGGACATGAGGATCGAGGCGAACCGTACTACCACCCTAACCGAACAAACACCCGAAACCAATCAATGCTGAAAGTCGTACAGATTAATCTGAAGCACTCAGTCTGTGCGTCAGATAACCTGATGATTTTCCTCAAAGAGGAAAACATCGACATCGGCATTGTCCAAGAACCTTGGGTGAACGGGCCCAATATAAGAGGCCTAAATGCCACCGGATATATCCTCTACTATAACCGCAGCAATAATAACCATGGTAAGCCAAGAACCTGCATTCTAGCTAAAAAGCATATTAAAGTTTTTCTATACCCAAATTTTAGCTCAACCGATCTAACAGTTGTTAAGATGGAGAACGCAGGAGGCGACCTGCTAATCGCATCCGCCTACATGGCACACGACCGGCAAGTACCGCCGGAAGAAGTCCAGGCAATGATAACCGCCATAACAACAACAAGGACCAACCTGCTGCTGGGCTGCGATGCAAACTCCAGGCATGTGCTATGGGGCAGCTCGGAGTCAAACGAACGCGGTGAGTCTCTTTTCGATTATATTATTGAAAATAACCTACTAATATGTAACAAAGGTAACACCCCGACCTTCATCTTTCCGAGTACGGACAGTTTTAACGGCTGGGAAGACGTTATAGATGTTACTCTCAGTAATAATAACAATATTATGAAGGTTGCAAATTGGAGAGTATCCAGTAAAAAATCCTTCTCAGACCACAACTGGATACTCTTCGACATAGATCTCGCTGAAGAGATCCCGAAACCTTTCCGAAACCCCAAAAGAACCGATTGGGCAAAGTTTAACCAAGTTGTTAAGACCAAGTTACACAAGACCCCCAATCAAAAATTTACCTCCACTTCAGAACTCGACACAAAGGTTGAGACTTTTGAAAAAGCTTTCAACGTTGCGTACAAAGTCTCGTGTCCGATCAAATATAGGAAAAAATCATTCCCTCCCTGGTGGAACAAGGAACTCTCTGCTCTCAGAAAATTGACTAGAGAAACCTTTAACATCTGCCATAAATGCAACTACTGGCAACCCTACCGGGATTGCCTTAAAATCTACAAGAACTTATCAGAACGGCTAAGACACAGTCGTGGATAGAGTACTGCCAATCCATCGAAACCCTCAAGGACTCCGCAAGACTCAGCAAAATATTGTCCAAAGAACACTCCAACCCATCTCTTCTGAGAAAGGAGGACGGAGAATGGGCTGAGTCAACTGCAGAATCCCTAGAACTATTAATAAACACCCATTTTCCCGGATGCAATGATTACGGTGCAGAGCCATCCAGCTCACAACGCACACAACCCGACGCCTGGGAAAATATAACATCCATTATTACCGAGGAAAAAATTTCCTGGGCAATAAACAGCTTCGCTCCCTTTAAATCGCCTGGCCTGGACGGCATTCTGCCCATCATGCTCCAGAAATCTCTGGAACTGGCAATTCCATGGCTCACATCGATTTACAGGAACTGTATACTCTACAATCATGTACCCTATTCATGGAGACGAGTGCGAGTTGTTTTCATTCCAAAAGCGGGTAGACGCGGTCATGAAACTGCGAAAGATTTCAGACCAATTAGTTTGACCTCCTTCGTACTGAAGACGCTCGAACGTCTCCTAGACAACCACCTGAGAGGGGCAATAGATGCTTCACTCCTCTCCAAATCTCAACACGCCTACCTCAAGGGAAGATCTACAGAAACAGCTCTTCACGAGGTAGTGCGTACGATAGAAAAATCCCTACACTACAAAGAATACACCTTGGCTGCCTTCCTAGACATAGAAGGAGCCTTCAACAATGTACACACTGAAGCTATTCTAGAGTCCCTGAGGGAGCTGGGAATAGCAAACCATCTAAGTCAATGGATTGTTTCCATGCTCAGCACTAGAATCATTCAAGCAGCTTTAGGAAATAGCAATATAACCAAATATGCCAGGAGGGGAACACCTCAAGGAGGAGTCATCTCACCCCTACTCTGGCTCCTAGTAATGAACAAAATCCTCATAAGTTTAGACAGAGTAGGAATCAAAGTAGTCGGGTATGCGGACGATATGGTGATATTGGTGTCAGGAATGTTTCTCTCCGTGATTAGTGAAATCATGGAGAATGCTCTAAGCAAAGTTAGCACTTAGGCAAAAAAGTGCGGTCTGGGAGTCAACCCGGGGAAAACTGTGCTGATGCTCTTCACCACCAAAACCAACATACCTGACTTTACGCTTCCTCGCCTAAACGGCACACCCCTACCCCTTTCAACCAGTGCCAGGTATTTAGGAGTTATCCTAGATCCTAAACTCAACTGGAAAATAAACATAGAACAACGGGTAAAGAAGGCATGTATAGCCTTCTATGCCTGCAGCAGAACCTTCGGAAAAAAGTGGGGCCTGCAACCAAAATTGACCCTGTGGATGTACGCAGCCGTGGTACGACCAATCCTCACGTATGGGTCAATAGTATGGTGGCCGGCCCTAAAGAAAAATTACAATATTACCAAACTTAATAAGGTACAAAGAACGGCATGCATAGGAACAACGGGAGCTCTACGGTCAACACCGTCAGACGGACTCACAGTCTTACTGCATCTTCTACCTCTTGATCTACATATAACAAACATCACAGCGCGATCAGGCTCAGGGAGTCTGGATGCTGGACTGCGAAACCCTACGGCCACAGAAGTATTCTAGATTCTCTACCTAGAAAACTAGTTCCGCCTTCAACAGACTACATCATTCCCAGAATGTCTTTCACAAAACATTTCGCCGTTCAAATCCCTACCAGATCAGAATGGCAAAATGGACAAGTGACAAGGGATTTCGATCAAACAATCTACACCGACGGTTCAAAAATGGACTGCGGCGTAGGTGCGGGAGTTTTTTCGGAATCCTTAAACATCGCAAAATCGTACAGAATTCCGGATACTGCAGCGTCTTCCAGGCGGAGCTACTGGCTATCCGTGAAGCCTGTCGCCAGATCAAACTTCACTCCAATATAACACCGAGGCAAAAGATCGCCATAATTATTGACAGCCAGGCTGCCATTAAAGCGATCGCTTCCGTCACTATATCCTCTAAGTTAGTACTAGAATGCCGTAATGAGCTGGCCCTGCTTGATAAGTTCAAGGTTACCCTGATCTGGGTTCCAGGGCACAGTAACGTTTATGGAAACGAACATGCCGACGAACTGGCCAGGCAAGGTTCAGCTCTCCACTGCTCTCTGGCGGAACTAGTCCACATTCCGCTCGGAGCAGTTAAGGCAAATATCACCGCAGAATACCTTAAGAAAGCCAACCTCAGATGGAGCAGGCTGATTGCATGCGTCATATCCAGGAAAACGTGGCCAAACTACAACAAGGCAAAAACAACCGACCTTCTAGGTAGAACCCGAAAAGACATCGCAAGACTCACAGCGATCTTTACGGGACACTGGTCTATAGGTGACCATGCGGCCAAGCGGCATCCCATACAATACACACTGCCGCAGTTGCAAAGTGACAACTGAAAAAGAAACCCTAATTCACTTTCTATGTACCTGTACGGCTTTAGCTAGGACCAGACTACGAACATTGGGAAGCCCCTTCTTCAATACACTTGAGGAAGTCTCCGAGAAAAGTATCAAGGAACTGATAACTTTCCTGAACTCCGCGGGTTGGATTTAGCCTCCCCCACCAATCGATAATACCCAGGTTTACGTGAGTTTGTGGTAACAAAACGGCACTCAGTGCTAATTGGGTTTGTCTCATCAAACCGCCACACCTACCTACCTACCTACCTGCCCTTCTTGAAGAAGGGCGGGTATAATGCCGTCCACTCCGGCAGATTTGAAAGGCTGAAAGGAATTTATTGCCCATTTCAGCCGTCCCTCAGAACAGATGGTTGATGTTGTTTCCCAGTCTTCCCTCCGAGGTCTGATTGAAGTGGTATTGATTCCTGGCTCAGTACTAGGCGAGCTGCCAGGAAAGTGAGTTTCTAGTAGCAATAGTGCCCTTTGATCCTCATCTTCCGTGAACTCGCCATCTGGTTTCCTCAGAGACATCGGCACCCCTCCTGACTTCGCAAGAGCTTTGTGTAGCCTTGCCGCAGTAGGGGTGCTGGTGATTGTCTCACAGAATTTTCTGAAGCTATTTCTTTTAGCTTTTCTTATTTCCTTATTATGTGTAGTAAGGGCCATTTGGTAGCTTTGTCATTCTCCGCTGCGCTTTGCTTTATTAAAAAGCTTCCACACCTCGGATCTTAATTTTGACAAGTTATTGCTCCACCATGGCGTCTGTTTCCTGTCCCGTTCTCTACTTAGAAGACAGCTTTCTTCGAACGCAGTGATGATGGCGTTTGTTATGCCTTCCACTGCGCTCTCTAGCTCTAGGGGGTGTCCCGGAGCCTTCCTTAGACTAAGGCGCCCCAGTTTGCTCTCTAGAGCAGTTCTATAAGTTTCCTAATTGGTTTTCCTTGGGTTTCTTACTGGATTTCTCGTGATACTTGTGCTGTCCAGGTCGGATACTATTATTCGATGGTCAGACAATGACGGCTCACTAGATACTCTCCAGTTACTAATTAATTTACTTACGCTTGGGCTACCAAGCGTGAGGTCGAGTACTTCCTCCCTGACACTAGTTACAAAAGTGGGGGTATTTCCCACGTTTATAATATCAAGTAACGAACTCATAATAAATTCTAGTAGGTACTCACCCCTGGTGTTGGTGTCGGTGCTCCCCCATATGATGTTGTGGGCATTTGCATCACACCCTATAAGGAGCGACATGCGGAGCTCGTTGCAATGCTCCACCAGTCGCTGCATTTGGGATGATACAACCGGCTCATCCCCTGCACAGTACGCCGATACGATGACAATGGTGCGATGACATCCTTCAACATCCAGATGTACCTGAATTGGCACCAGATCTCGTGTCGCGTATTCTGAAAGTAGAATAAATTTATATTTATTGTTTATTAGAATGCAAGCTCTCGGTTTCTCGGCCCGAGTGTCCCATATTACCTTTGCATCCTTGCTCGCCAATCCTTTGACTTGTCCTTTCAGGATCCATGGCTCCTGGATCAGTACTAGCCCTAGGCTTTGGCAGGTAAACATCCTAGATATAGTCGCCGAGGCGGCTATAGCATGATGAATGTTCACCTGTGCTAGTTTAATTTTTCTGTTGGCGGGGTTCATCGAGCTATTGCTCGCGCGGGGCAATTGCCCCGTCCTCCTTCAGCAACGAATCTTCCTCCTCCTGGGTGATTTCCTGGAAGAGGTCGATGACCGTGTTATCCATTTCCCCCTCAGAGATCGTGCTCTCCGAGACGGAAAGAGACTCCTCGGTCTCCTCAGGAGCCTGCTCCGCCGATTGGACAACGGAAGAAGGTGCTTTAGTCTTCGGAGGAGCAGTATGCTCTACCTCTGACTGCGCGCTCTGCGAGTTCAGATTCGATGCTGTCTGGGCTGTCTGCCCAGAGATCTCGTCCGACCTCTTGAGTCCGCACACCGCAACCCTGCCGAATCGGTAGCTCAGTGATCCTTTTTGGGTTTTTATGGCGTCGAAAGATTCTCGGTCGATGCCAAGAGCCAGTACCTGCCCGGTTCCCTCTTTTCGACAATTGAGAATCCTCCACGCCTGGACGTTAATTCCCACATTCTGTGCTTCCAGCAGTGCCAAGGAGGTTTTAGCTTCTTGTTCTGCACTGCGTGGAAGGAAGATTGTTATGGAGTAGGACCGTGGTATATCTGTCCCACTGCATGCCATGAGGCGTGTCCCCTTCCATTGCCCCAGCTTTGAGGCTACTGCCTTTAGCCACTCAGCTGTCTGCGCAGTCTCGCAGTCAACTAAGAGCATTCCATGTTTGAAATGTATGCCCTAGAATTTGAGCTTATGCTCCCATCCCAAGGCCATTTCCAACACAATGGCGTCTTCAAGTGCCGTGAGGTCTGGGTTGCTGAGGATCTCCTGCGGATATTTCACCGGGAGAACAGCAACCTGCTCAGCAATCGCACCTGTCTCGTGTCTACCACTAGCCAGGACGGTTTTCACCGCCATAGCATAGCTTTGACCGACCACGGTGGCGCTCGCTTTTGCAGGCTTTCCCGTGGCCCTCTCGGTGCCTTCATCCACCTTCTGTTTCTTGGCTTTATTTGTTGTGGGGGGGGGGGGGTGATGTTGTTGTTCCCCCTTTTTCCCGTCGCCACTTCTGTACTTCCAGGCTTGGCCCGATGTTCCTCAGCCCTCTTTTTGGCTTCCTCAGGCCCGAAGCCTTTAGTGAGGTAGCGGAGGTACCATTTAGTGCCAGCACCACTAAGTCCCCTTCGTAGTGGGTCATCCCTCGCGCCTGGTTTCCCAGGTGGAGGTAAGGCTGGCTCATTCCTCTTCCTTCCGGTGTTGTTGTCGGGGGGTACAGGGGCTGGTACTTGAGCTATGCTCGTTCCCGCTGCCCTAGTTCCCTCCACCATTACCTCCCCGGACAGGGAGGGGATTAGGATTTGGGTCCTATCCCCACTGCAAGCACCTGTCGGTGCTACCGGGCTTCTTCCCCGGCCTTTTGGCACCCCCGTGGCTTGTCGTGAGGTGACGATGGTTCTTTGACTGGTGCTGGGTTGCACCAGTTTAGAGCCTCCCTCTCGACTCGTTCCGGGTCTATCTTGTGCCAGGCGGTCGTCATGGATGTCCTGCTCCATCCGACCAATGGCTTCGTCTGCGGTCTGTCCCCGCACTCTGTTGAGTTTGTTTTTGTTTTTGTTTTTTTGTCTGTTTTGGTTCATGTCCCACGAGTAGCGCGGGAAAGGCGGTCGACCACGCCAGAGCCCCGCATTAGCGTGGTAAGGCCATGGTTACTCTCTGAGGTGGCCCGATACCCCTGGCTGCAAACCATCCAATAAGCACGGGTCGCATGACACTCTGGATTAGGGGTGGATGGACGTTAAGTCCTAGTCAGTTCTTGGTTGGCGCTCATCAGTCGGCCTGTCTGCCATGGGTGGCCCTTAGACAGCATAGCCCGTTGAATCTTTGCACCGTAAGCCTCCGCACCGGTACCATCGAATGCAATGATGGTACACACGTCAAGGTGACTGACCATCGCGAGAGGACTGTGAGATGCTGGTTGATTTAAATTTTTCCGAGTGAACCTTCTGGTACATCAGAAGAGTTTTCTTGTAAGCTGATGGAATGTCCGTTTTTTTTTTTAGTTCAACTACAAAGCTGTTGAATTTTCTATCTGCCCTGGTCTTATAGGGGCTTACCTCCAGAACTTCAATTCCTTCCTCAATAGGCTCCGTCTTTACATCAGCAGCATCATAGCTGTGGTGTATGCCTTTTAGAACTAGGAGCGCCTTTTTGTCCTCCTTGGCAGTATAGGTATTAAATTCTGTGCTCCGCTACTTCAGAAAATCACGAATTTGCTGGTGTTCCTCCTTCGTGTTGGTTGTAATTACCGATTTGGTGTTGTTGATGTTGTTGATCTTGAAGTTTACACCTTAACCCTTCAGGTGCTTGCTGATTCCTGCTACATTCAGTCTGAAGCAAACTATAGGGGGCATCAGAGCGGAACGTACTTCTGCGATTGGTGCTTTGTTGGTTGAGGTTCCAGAGGTAATCATCGTATCTGGTGTCTTAGACGCCGTGTCGTCGCTCGTCGCTGGCTTCTTGCATGCTGGAGCCTTTTTTGGTGATGTCAACGGTGATATAGAGGGTTTCCTCTTTAGCCGTTGATCTACCTTTCCGTCCGTTTGCACGTCCACTATGTCCTCAGAGTGCGACGATGTGTCCTCCACATTGTCAAGTTGGTTTTTACCTCCTTCT
Source organism: Portevinia maculata (assembly GCA_949715645.1). Lineage (NCBI taxonomy): Eukaryota > Metazoa > Arthropoda > Insecta > Diptera > Syrphidae > Portevinia > Portevinia maculata. The sequence goes on from OX454526.1 coordinate 143,942,054, forward strand.
TCCTCGGAAAGTTCCTCTTCCGAGTAGAGTTCCTCTTCCGAGTAGGCATCCTTGTCATAATCTCCCACATCCATCTGGGAGATTTCGGCTGGTTGCTCATGATCTTCATTATAGAGCAAGTCAATGTCTCCGAGCTTGGCATGCATGGCTACCAGGAACTCTTTGCCATGCGTTCTGATGCCAGGCTTAATCTGGCTTTTCACTGCTTCGTAAGCCAATTTTACATCAGTCTTCCTCCTCTCCGTTTTTCCCATTTTTAAAATGGGTTTCCCGGAATTTTGAATTTCTGAAAATATAAGTGGATTAGGGTTAAATTTTATGTAAATTTTATTGTTTGCTGAAGGATAATCCAGTATTGGTAAACCCTTCATGTAATTTTTTTTTTTTTATGAATCAGGTAGCGCAGGTAAACCTTTGCTGACCCCTTTGTTTGTTTATGAGTTTTAGTACTCATAGGTATTTTTTGTTGATTATACCTATCGATTTTTCTAAGCGCACAACCGTACTCTTCGAATCACTGATAGAAACTGACTGTGACTGTGTGTGAATGCGACAATTCGGAAAAATACCACTTCTTATATACACTTTGTCGTAGACTTTTCTTACGGCAAATCTGTTTTCCGTGATTCTCAAACAATCGAGCATTTTAACTTTTTGAAATTGAAAGAAGCCACTCCCCCTCGAATTGGTAATATTTTTGACAACCAATCAAAACTCTTGCAAGATATATTCTCCTTACAAATGTTTACCATTTTAGGAACTTTTTTCTCTTTTATTGGGAGGAATGCTGTTATTATTCATGGGTAAGAGCATCTATTTAACGCATGTACTATGCGCACTCGGGCTATGGGTTATTTCCTAGACAATTGCGTGTTAAAATTGAAGTAATGTACATTCAAAATCCATTTAATTAACACAAAAACCCATCTGTAAGTCGCATGAAATCATGAGAATCACGGAGAAGTGAGTTATGTAAAATCGTCGACAAAGAGTATATAAGAAGTGGCATTTTTCCGAATTGTCGCATTCTTCGTCGATGCCTGGAGCAGTGCGGTTGCTCCCGAAACAGTGCTAGTGAAGTGATTCTGCAAATAGTGATTCTGTGAACTAAAATCGTTCTTTTTAGGACGACCAAAAATTCATTGAGAGATATTGACCAATTTAAATTTTGAAGGGGGAAATGAGGGGAAGCGGTGGATATAGTGGTATATATATTTTCTATAAGAGTTTTGATTGGTTTACTTCAATTTCCAAAATTTAAGATACTCGATCTTGTGAGAATCACAGAAAACAGATTTCTTAAGGGGAACTTCATATTTCCCCATGACATGCGGGCTTTTGTGCTGCGGGCTTTTGAAATGCGGGCATTCGTGTGCGGGCTTTTGATATGCCGGCTAACGGACCCAACCCGCATTCCTTTCCAGGCTCAGTGTCTGGCCAGAGCCAGTCCTGAACACGAGGAAAGTCGACTTCGTAGTTGCGCTTCAGCCGAAGTTCCGCGGCCGGCATATCCATAAGACAGAAGTCGAAGGACAACCGTCACGCAAGTTCATCAAAACTCCAGTACCAAAAGCCACCTCTGCTTAAACGTGAGAAGGCTTTGATTATGCAACCCATGATGTAAACATCAAGGGCCGGGAGGTTAAATAATGCATCTAGGCTGGTGTCAGGAGTGCTGAAGTTACCACAGTTTGACGAAAGCAGCAGTAACAATCAAGCAGAACAAATCAGTTTTGATAGGATTGACCATTCCTAGTGCACCATTCGTTTCATCACTTCTAAAGCCTCCTGCGCCCTGGCGCAGACAGTCGCTAGGCATGATCCATCAGAAAGCACGGCGACATCCGCGTACGCCTAAGCGTATACGTTAGAAGAGAACGCCGCCTTGCGGGCAGCCGCAATCCGCAACCGCAACCAACGCTTTCTCTCTGTCTGAAAGCTTGGCTTAATATTTCTCTTTCATTTTCAACACTACAATATGCAGATGGACCTACAAGGTGATCTCGACAATTGAGACCTGGTCAAATCGAGTAAATGGAAACAGCAACTACCTCCTTACGCAGTTCCTGACTGGTCACGGCGGCTATCTCAAATACTAACATCGATTTGGACACAAAAGGTCGACCTTTTGCCCAGAATGTCCAGACCAGGAGGAAGATACGGAGCACGCAGTTTTTCATTGCAGGCGATTCGTAGAATGGAGAACGAATCTGCCCAATCCACAGTTCCTAATAGACCACATGTTGCAGTCGGAGGACAATTGGATGGTAGTTTGTAACCTGGTAACAACTCTCCAAAATGAGCTGAGGAGAGTACAAAAGCAAAGGAGATTTGATTGAAAAAATAAAAAACAAAAAAAAAAAGAGCGTTGGGTATTCCATGTTCCATCCCACTCCATTGCTGCTGCATTTGCTTGGCTATTGCAGGTGCCATACGATCGTGTGTGCACTTGTAATGGTTAGGTAGAGGCAGCATCAGACGGATAGGTAGTCGTGAGCTGTTGATTTTGTTTATGGACAAAAAAAAAAACGTACGGGCATAACACCCGCGGTAAATTGTTTTGGAAATCTAACGCAGATCTTCAATTCGCGGCTTTTGCTTAGGTAGCGTCGTAGTTTGTTTTTTCATTTATGTTTGCATTTTATAATGTGTAGGAATTTTGTTTTGGATGTTAGTAACATTCGTGGCCTGAGGAAACATTTTTTTTTCATTTTTTTTCATTATACGCATATGCTTTCCACAACAAACCAGCTGTTTTGACACTTAATGAAACCCAGGTTAGCGTTTTTTCTGATTTAACAGAGTTTAGTCTACCTGGGTACAACTAAGTGCCATTATTCTTTCCCATCGCGTTCTCGCCGTCTATATACGTAGTGACGTAGCCTACCAACTCAATGTGGTCAATGTTCCAATCCGGAATTTAATTTCATTTGGCTCAAATTTCATGTCCGTAGGCAATTAATCCACTACTGTTTTATTTATAGAAGCATAAATTTGGACAGACATTCAACCTTTAATGCGTTGGATGCACTGTCTGATTCCATCCCAAGAATCGTGACCCTTAATCCTCGTAATGAATTCGTCATTGCGGGTGATTTCAATATACACAATTTTTATTTTCTTCGACATTCGTAGACAACACCCGAAGGTAGGTATGTTGAGATTTTTGCTGAGGTAAACAATCTGACTCAGCTTGTAAATGAGCCAACACGAATACCGGACATAAGCAGTCAAACCGCTAACACACTGGACTTGTTTCTTACCTCTCACCGGGAATAAATATAGGTCCGCAAGACCATTGTGTCATATCAGCTAATTTCTGGTACCCCGGCTACATAGTTAAAGAACAAACTCCTAAAAGAACCGTATGGAAATACGAGAAAGCCAATTGGGAAAAACTAAACGATTTCTTTAAGAGTTTTAACTGGTCGCTGTGCTTCCTCGACAGCGACGTGGACGCTCTGCTCTTATGATAACAAACATGATTTTACTGGATATGATATGCTTTATCCCTAACCGGATAAAAGTAACAAACCCAAGGTAAACGCGTGGTGTGCAAAGAGGCTATCAGGTTAAAAGACGTAAGCTTTCGGTCTTATAAGGCCAACCCATCTTAGGAAAACCGGATAAAGCTTCAACGAGCCAGAAATGACTGTAATGTCTCTATTAATCGTGTCAAATTCTCCTACGACCAAAAACTGAGGCAAAAAATACTACAAAGTCCCACGGGTAGTAAAAACTTTTGGTCGTTTGTTAAAAACATCAAGAATTCGGCCTCGTCATTTCTGCCGGCACTAATTGACAATGGCAATCCAGCTTTTAGCTTTCTAGATAAAGCCAATATGCTTGCTGCTCACTTTGCAGCTAGCTCAACGCTCCCCCTATACTCGAGCGCGTAGAATAGTTTATAGGACTAATCGACTTACTTACAAGAGTACTTCGAGATCTTGACATACACAAATCCGCTGGTCCAGATTCGATGACCGGCAGTACGGTTTTCGCAGCAACAGGTCCACCGCCACCGGTGATTTGATGACATATCAAACGGAAAAGTGAAACCAATCTCTTCACCAAGGTGGTGAAAGTAAGATCGTTGCGCTTAATATTTCAAAGGCATTTGACAGAGTTTTGCATCAAGCTTGGCGACATTCCAATGGAGGCTTTCTTAAGCGTTGTAAGAAATATTTCACCCATTTTGATCGGGCTACAATTTATAAGGTGTATCCGCCCGAAACTCGAGTACAACGCTCATATCTGTTCTGGTGCACCAATTACTTATTCGGAGCTACTTGACAGGATCCAAGAACGCGCGATAAAACTCATTGACGACCGAGACATCGCGAGATCGATTGACTCTCTTAGTCATCGGCGTAATGTCGCCTGTCTTTCGTTATTTTATCGTTATTTCCACCATAAGTTCTCAAACGAAATAGCAAGTTGCATTCCACCTCTTGAACATTTGAACCGCAATACCCGCCGTGCAAGGAATGCTCATCGTTTCACCCTCAAGCTTGCATTCCGACATACAGTGAAGTTCAAAGAATCTTTCCTCATCCGTACAACACTAATATGGAATAGTCTTAGACGCTCTATTTTTTCTTCACATTATAGCCTACACACATTTAAAGCCAACGTTCATCGGCATGTTTCCTTTTCTTCTAATCCTAATTTCCTTAACGCCCGCGCTGTGTAGCTAGTATCTAATAACGGTACTAAAATCCCTTTATTGCGCGTACATTATTAAAAAAAATAACCTCAGAAGCAGCTGACACAAGGCAAGACGTAATGCTTGAATTGCTAACCAGCCCCGTGAGATAATACTTAACGGCAGTCCGCCGTTATACTACTTACTACTTACTTAACGGACTCCCGACCCGTGAAGAAACTCTACCTGAGACACAGCAGCCTTCCATCCTCTACGATTCCGGGCACGCTGCTTCCAGTTGTCCAGACCAAGCGCTCTGGCATCTGTGAAACAGAGGTTCGGTCTTCCTTGCCTTCACAAACCTGGGGGCTGGGATTTGAAGATCCTCTTACATGGTTGCCACTGGACTGGAAAGTCAGGGAACGAACATTTGGTCAGGGAATGTCAGGGAAAGACAGGGAATTTCGAAAACAGTCAGGGAAAATTCCCTCTGTGTGCATTTTTTTTTTATAATATAATTTTTTTTTTATGTCGATCTCTGAAGTCTTACCATCGACCATCGACATGTTCGCAGTCACAGACAATTTTATTTGTGAAAGAGAGACAACTTTATATCTTTTCTGTTCTGTGCAATATTTTTGAATTAAATTTATGTGGTTTTCCATTGGGAGCAAAAATATTACTTTTCATGAATCCACCTTTTTTCTTATTTTGGGATCAAATTTTGCAGATCTCGATGTTTTTCGAGATATACCTACGCACCATTTCACTAATCCACCGTTATTATCTTATAATGTATGTACCTTGGATTTTTTTTTTAATTTGATTGATTGAGACGATTTTGGTTTCGAGAAAATATAGCGTTTGCACGCAGTTGTATTAATTGCTAAACAGCTAATGGAGATGCCAAGTAGCATTGAAAAGCAGATCAATCCTACTTTTCGATCCATGCGCTACGAAAAGTCTGAGATAATGCTTAAATGGAAAACCACATCTTCATGCTTTCCGAAAAAAAGACTTGCAAACTTATATGTAGGTACATCAAGAATCAAAATAGTCTAAGTATTTCGATTGACTTTGTTTAGCGAAATTTGTTCACTTTGCTAAGGAAGATTTTGTACGGAATAGTTTTTATTTTAAGGCAATAACGGCAAAGCAAGATGCAAATTATGCAAAAAAAAGAATTTGAGTTAAGCATCATGGGCCAAAGGCCTGGCATCAAAATGGACTAGCGCATAAGTCAAATTCTAAAGCTTTCACGTCACAAAAAATTGATACTTTCTTCACTGCGTCTGATTCATTGGTCGCCTCTAGTAGTCAAAAAACATCTCAAAATACAACAGAAAATATTAACGCTCAAAATACACAAACAAAATATTTTACTTTCGACAAGACCGATTCCATTGTAGCAGAGATAAGGTGGTGTCTGTATATTATTTCCACCAGAGCGTCATTGAACTCGTCTGTATAAATTAGTGATCTTTTTCGATTGATGTTCCCAGACAGTAAAATTGCTGAAAATGTTAACTTAGGAAGAACTAAGAGTTCCTACATTATCAACCACGGAATCTCCCCATATTTCTATAACAATCTTTTGAATAAAGTAAACAAATGTGACGACTTTGTTATATGTTTTGACGAAGCACTGAACAAAATCGCTCAAAAAGGAAAAATGGATTTAGTTGTCCGTTTTTTTGATGAGTCAAAAGGAATTGTTTGCAATAGGTAGTTAGAAAGCGAGTTCATGGGATCTTCAAAGTCAGATGACATTTTAAAACATTTTGACAATGGATTCCGATTTTTGAAAAGAGAGAAACTTCTTCAAGTATCTTTGGATGGCCCTAACGTAAATTTATATTTTTTAAAGAAATTAAAACAACAGCGAAATGAAATTGGTCCGGATGGTACGCAGCTACGAGAATGTGGTGTGTGTGGTCTACATGTAATACATAGAGCCATGAAAACGGGACTTACAAATGTTTCATGGAACCTGCATATTTTTTAAGGCATCTTTATTAGGTTTTCAAAGACAGTCCTGCAAGAAGAAGCTTATTTACCTCCAAAACTGATTGTACTCGATTTCTCCTGAAATATTGCGGTGTACGTTGGCTCGAAAACAAAATCTGTTTAGAGAGATGCCTGAACATTTTTGATAAGTTGAAGCACTTTTTTTCTATGACAAATTCAAATTTACCAAAAACAAGGCCAATTGAAAACGTAAAAAAATACTTCCAAGACAAATTGTTAGACCGCAAACTTGAATTTTTCCATACAATTACATCTGATTGTGAACCATTTTTATCAAAATTTCAAGGTGAGAAACCATTGACATTTTACCTTTATGAAGATCTCCTAATAATGGTTAAAAACTTATTGCATCACATCGTCAAAAAAAAGTATATCAGCGAATGCTCCATAGGATCTCAACTTTTGTCTATCGATCTTTCAAGTGAATCTAATCTTCTGAAAATAAAAAACGTGGACATTGGCTTCAAAGCAACAAAAGTCATCAATGCAATAAAACAAAAAGACAATTTTTCGGAAAAAGATATTTTAAAATTTAAACTGGATTGCCGCAAAATTATTATAATCTTAATATCAAAAATCGAAGAACGAAGGCCATTAAAATACGATTTGATTGTAAACGTGAGCAGTCTTAATCCTAGAAATATTTTGCAAAACAACGGTCTCTACAGTAAAAGATTCAAAAATTTGCTTCAAATTTTATATTACATAAATGCATGTACAGGTGCAAAGACAGCCCTAGAAGAGGAGGAAAAAGCTTTATAATCAACTTGTAGAGTTGATGAGTTCTACTTTCGGCTTTTTGGCAAAAATGAAAATTTTAAAATATTTGGCATGTTATAAAAATGTGTTGCATTTTATCGCACGGAAACGTCTAAGTTGAGAGTGGCTTCTCAATTAACAATAATTTTTTTGGTCGAAAACCTCCTTGAGGAGTCACTAGTCGCTCAGAGAAGAGTCTTAGATGGCGTGAAAGAAACTGGGGGAGTATCGAAAGTGGAAATAAATTCAAAATTAATATTTAATATTCGATCCTCTCACAGCAGTTAGCAGAAAAACTTAAATTAAAAAAAAAGAAGACGGAGTAAACATATTAAAAAGTAAAAGATAGGAAGAAATAAAAAAAAACTTCATAAGGAAAAAGCAAAAATTCGCATTCAAGCCCAGGCTGAAGAAGAGAAAATAAATTATCAACTCTCCTTTTTGAAAAAAATAAACTATTTCCTATTCTCAACTGATTGTTTCATTGATATTTTTTAAAAGGAATGTTTAGAAGTATGTATACAAATTTTCTGTTCTTTAAATATTTGGGACTAGTGTTTAAATGCGTCATTTTTGTTTGCTATACTTGCAAAATTTGGTCAGGGAAAGTCAGAGAAATTTTTTTTTTCATAATAGTGGCAACCATGTCTTAGCTTGAGCATTATTGCCCATTCGCTCGATGTGGCCGAGCCAATGTAGTCGACGTATTTTGGCTTTTTGGACTACATCCGCATCTTGGTACAGCTCATAGAGTTCGCGGTTGTATCTTCTCCTCCATTCGCCCTCCTCGCACACAGGACCACAAATCCGCCGAAGAATTTTTCTTTCGAAGGAGCCCAGTATCAGCTTTCCCTTCCTGCTTATCGTCCAGCACTCGGCGCCATAAAGCAGAACTGGCAGGATAAGGGTTTTGTAAAGCATACATTTCGTCCTCCGAGTTAGGAGTTTTGAACCCAGTTGCTTCGCCAAACCGAAGTAGCAGCGGTTTCCTAGGGTAATACTTCCCCGGATCTCCACTAAGGTGTCATTCGTGGAGTTCATGTTTATTCCGAGGTAGATGAAATCCTTAACTACCTCGAAATTGTTGCTATGAATAAACACGTTTTGTCCTAGGCGGCGGACGATGTTTGTTTGTTTGTTGATAGCATGTATTTAGTCTTCTCCTCATTTGCTACAAGGCCAACAGATTTCGCCTGTTCTTCAATCGCCGTGAAAGCTTATATCACGGAGCGCTGTGATCGGCCGATGATGTCAATATCGTCCGCATAACCCAGCAGCTGAACGGACCTGTTGAAGATAGTGCCTTCCGTGTTGGCACCTGCCCTGCGTACTATCTGCTCCAGTACAATATTGAAGAAATCGCGTGACAGCGCGTCCCCTTGCCGAAATCCGGTGCATGTTTGATATAGTTCCTCCGAACTATTTCCATGTGGACGTTGCACCGCGTGTTTTCCAGAGTCACGCGATACATCTGAATCAGTTTTGCCGGGATTCCGAATTCGGCTATAGCCATATAGAGCTCCTGACGATGTATACTATCATACGCGGCTTTGAAGTCGATGAATAGGTGGTGTGTCTCGACTTGTAATTCGTTGGTCTTTTCCAGGATTTGCCTCAGTGTGAAAATTTGGTCTATAGTCGATCTGCCTGGCCGGAAGCCAAACCGGTACGTGCCGATAAGTGTGTTGCAAAACGGTTTAAGACGTTCACACAGTACATGGGAAAGGATCTTATATGCGACATTAAGCAGGGATATGCCTCGATAGTTCTTGCAAGACATAGGATCGCCTTTTTTGTAGATGGGGCATATGGAGCTGATAGTCCAGTCATCGGGCATGTTTTCTTCCACGCATACATGGCTGATGATTTGGTGCATGCGCCCTACCAAAACATCACCACTGTATTTGAAGAGCTCCGCTGGTAACTCATCAGAGCCTGCGGCTTTGTTGTTCTTAAGCTTTTTTATAGCTAAGCCAACTTCTTCTATGGAACTGGTTCTTCATTGACTGGACGTGGGCTTCCTTCTTGCCCTATCACTCTCTACATGATGCCCATTAAGCAGCTGCTGGAAATGCTGCTTAAACACATCTATTATTCCCTGCGCTCCGGTGACTAGGTTTCCTTCGCTGTCGCGAAGAGCCTGCGTTCCGGTTTTGAAGCCAGCAGCTAGTTGCTTGGTTTTATTATAGAACCTCCGGATGTTGTTACGATCGCGAGACTCTTCTGATGATGTCATGATAGTGGCACCACTGATTGTTAGCGTCTCTGGTACGTGAATGCACAGTGGAGAGTTTCATACCCAGGCGCTCCCTGTAGGCTCTGGCTACTCCAGGTGTGTAAGGCGTCCAACGTCGAATTTCTTCTTTTGGGCGGTTCGCAGCTTCTTCTCGTTGGACAGTCGAGCTCTGAATTTAGCCGTAACAAGATAATGGTCAGAGTCGACGTTTGCCCCGTGTGTGTGCACGTCGAGGTTGTTGGATGCGTGCCTCGCATCGATTAGCACATGGTCGATTTAGTTGGCGGTTCGACCGTCTGGAGAGCGCCAGGTTGCTGTGTGGATCCTTAGCCTTCGAAACCTAGTGTTACTTATCACCGCATTACGAACTGCTGCAAAATCGATTAGTCGGTAGCCGTTGTCTGTTGTCATTTCGTGGATTGTGTGCTTACCAACTAACACGCCAAAGATGTTTTCCTTTCGGGTTGAAAGTGATGATCGATCCTTTGAATGCGTCTGGCAAAGACTTGGCGACAAAGGTAACGTCTTGGACTTAGCAGTTTTGTTTGTGATGTTTCATTCTATCTGTAGGAAAGATTTTGTGTGGTTGCGTCAATTATTCAAGGTTCAATTGCGAGTTTTTTGTGTATAAATAGGGCATTTTCAGCGGATCTCGATCCTTTGAATGCGTCTGGCAAAGACTTGGCGACAAGTAAAATGTCTTGGACTTACCTATATGTTTGTTATCTAGGAATTTTTCTCTAAATTCTAAAATAAAAATTAAGCGGTTGCATCAATTATTTCAAATTAGCATTTTGTCAATATTTTGACTTCGTCTTGCAAGCCTTTGGCGACATCCAAAAAGTCTTGGACCTTCATATTTGTAGTCATATTGTAATATCCTACGTTTTAGGATCTATCCAGGAAAACGGACTACTTAATACCCAAACGAAACTTTGAGAAAAACTACTTCACATACATACCCCAAAGAGAGAACTGGAACACGCACGTCAGCGTGCAAGAAATCCATATCTATACGGACGGGTCGAAAATGGATGTGGGTACAGGAGCGGGAGTCTTTTGCGAGCCCCTAGACATAAAGGACTCGTACAGACTTCCCAATGAATGCAGCGTCTTTCAAGCTGAGATTGTCGCCATCGACAAGGCAGCAGAAACTATCTCCGCGAAGAATCTGGATCCTTCCACGATCACAATCTTTGTAGACAGTCAGGCGGCTATCAAAGCACTAGACAGCGAAACCATAAAGTCAAAAACAGTCAGGAACTGCCAAAAATCCCTCAACAAAATAGGCGAATGACATAGGATCACTCTCTGCTGGGTCCCCGGTCATAGCGACATTGTTGGGAATGAAAAGGCAGACGAGCTAGCGAGAATCGGATCAGAACTTGACGCAATAGACGCCATTACGTCAATAGACATCCCAATTAGTGCAGCAAAAAGAAACATTGACCAAAAACTGAGGGAACAAATTAACACTACCTGGTCCCAAAGGCACGACTGTGTTATATCTCGCAGTCTATGGCCAAGAATTGACGAAAAAAGAACAAAATGCATTCTGGAAATGAATAAGCAAGAAATACGCATCTTAACTGGCGTACTGACAGGCCACTGCACCATAGGTGTAATGGCGAGCAGGCTGGGCATCAGCTCACCAGACTACTGCAGGAGCTGTCAAGATATAGAAGAAATCGAGATCATCAAACACCTGCTCTGCGAATGTCCAAACCTTCAGACATCTCGACTTCGCTATCTGGGCAACAGATTTTTCGAAGACTTAGTGGACGTAGCGCAGGTACCACTGAAGGACACTATCAGGTTTGTCAAGAACACAGGTTGGTTCCAATAGGCCAACCGGCAAGATCAACCTAAACTGAGTATGGTAAGTGTTTTATCGTAAATGTAGGTTTACCACATAAAACAATAAGGGATCACAATGGACCAATGGGCCCCCGTGCAAGCACAGCAGCCTTGCTGTGCACTTCTCTTCCAACCTAACCTAACATAACCTACGTTTTAGGAGAAATTGGTGCGGTTGCATTAATTATTCAAAATTGGAATTTTTAACGCACTGTCTGGCAGGATTTTGGCGACACCATACTCTATTATTTGCCAGCAAATTGAAGTGGTTGCACCAATTACTCCTGTTTTGGATTTTAACGGATTTTGAATATGCCGTTACACCCCTCAGCTGCCAGACGGGCATATTTGCAATCATGGGCATTATATTTACGCAAAATTCATCCGGTTGCATTTCACGTCCAAAATTTACTGCGGGCTCTTGGTCTACCTAGTAAAAAAACACAAGATTCTACTACATTTTAGTGCCTTTGATAAATTGTTTTTAAAATAACAACTATTCAGTTGAGAGTTTTCCCACGCATTGATGACCGCACACTCTCCCAGTGAAGTTCACACAATTACAAAATTGAAATTCATTTGTGCAAACGACGAGAGAATGACAGAAAACTGTCATCGGCCATTTTAAAACAAGCCTTTAGCAACCCCTAAACGCGTTTGATGTCGTTTGAATTTAGCGGCCTTAAAAGAAGGTTCTTTAAATATGAAAATTGATTATAAATAAGGTTTAAGGGTTTAAATTATCCTTAGAAATACGGCTGTAAATTATTAAACAGTAGAAGACCCAAACTCCTGTTCCTCACATCCTGTCCTGTTGCCATCTTTATTAATGTTACAATATGTTTCCTTTCTTTATAGTGGTCTTGATAACAAGGTTACTGTTTATCCGGTAACATCGGATGAAGACATGGCGACTAAGAAAAGAACTGTTGGAACTCATACAAGTTACATGTCGTGCTGCATCTATCCAAATTCAGATCAGCAGATTTTGACTGGAAGTGGAGACTCAACTTGTGCGCTGTGGGACGTGGAGTCTGGTCAATTATTGCAAAGCTTCCATGGTCATTCAGGTGATGTAATGGCCATCGATCTGGCTCCAAATGAAACGGGAAATACCTTCGTTTCTGGAGTATGTTTTGTTCTATTTCCATCATAAATGTTTTACTTTTACTTTTTTTATTAGAGCTGTGACCGAATGGCATTTATCTGGGATATGCGTTCAGGGCATGTTGTACAATCATTTGAGGGTCATCAATCGGATGTTAACAGCGTCAAGTTCCACCCCAGTGGAGACGCGATCGCCACTGGATCGGATGATAGCACTGTAAGTTGAACAAAAATAATGGATAGCTATTCGGTTTACAAATTCTTTTATTTACAGTGCCGTTTATTTGATATGAGGGCAGATAAAGAGGTAGCTGTATTTTCTAAGGAAAGCATTATTTTCGGGGCAAACTCGGTTGATTTTTCAGTCAGTGGACGTTTACTTTTTGCTGGTTACAATGATTATACTGTAAATATTTGGGACACTTTGAAAGCGGAACGGGTGTGTTTGTTATATGGGCATGAGAATAAGGTTTCTTGTGTACAAGTCTCACCTGACGGCACTGCATTATCTACTGGCAGTTGGGATTACACCATAAGGGTATGTTTCATTTCTTAAGATTGGTTAAAAACGTTTTCAACGCAATAATCTGTATTTTCCAGGTGTGGGCTTAAACGTATAAATATCTTCAGCGATTGCTTAAGGTAAAATTCTGCTTTGTTGAAGGCAACTCTGGTTCGGCGTTTGCCCTTGTTGGGTTTTGTACATTTTAAAGCCCAGATAGCAACCCTATTCAGTATTAAGGAACAAATCATTTCATAATCTAAAGAACCGTCATCATTTTGTGTAGTGGTTTCTATTCACATGGGAAACTTTTTTGATTATTTTATATTTTATTTATGTATGTTGCTGTTTTCTTTGTTGTGAAACTTTATAAAAATTCAAGTCAATATATAGACAAATATTAATAGCTCATGAATATGCTTAAATTTTCCCAGCAAAAATAAAATGTAGACGAAATGTTGTAGTTAAAGAAATTAATTTTGAACGGATTTTTATTTTCGGAAGTTGTATAAGTGTTACATCTTAAAGCTTTTGTTAGTGATGGACTTGTTTGCCGTTATATAGTCTGGATTTCCAATTTAAAATTGGAAATCAGTTATGACGGAGAGTTGGCAATCAAAATCATCGCTGTTGCTCCTTGTAAGGTGATTATCAAATTGACAATCGCTTTTTGCTATCGATTTCATGCGACAGCAAAAATGCTAGAAAAGTTGCGTTTTAATACATATTATGTGTCATTTTCATATTCTTTGGATTTTACTATGAAGACTTGAAATGTTGAAAGTGAAAGAAGAAATATATGTGTAATAAATATATATTTTCAAGTTGATAGTGAATTTTCAGAGGAAACTATTTGTACCTACGTTTTATATTTTTCATTTACGCAGGATGTGTGTGCATAGTTATTCCTATTTAATGTTGTCAAAAAGTGTAATATTTAGCTTATTTTAAATTTCAAACTGAGATAAAAATGAAGAAAATAATTATAGAATTCTGTGACTTAAAACTAACTTTAGAAATAAATCAAATTTTCTAAAACTCCAAAGTAAAAATCTATACGTACATTATGTTTGTATTTATGGCTGAGTTACAAAAGGTTTTGATGCACTTTGATGCACGCTGCTTCCCGTTCTCCCGACCAAGCGCTCTGGCATCCGCGATGGCTCGGTCTTCAAAACGGAGGTTCAGTCTTCCTTGCTTTCTCGAACCAGGGGGCTGGGAGTCGAAGATCCTCTTGGCTGGAGCATTATTTTCCATTCCCTCAATGTAGTCGACGTGATTTAGCTTTTTGGACGCGGTTGAATCTTCTCCTCCATTCGCCCTCCTCGCACACAGGATCAAATATCCGACGGAGTATTTTTCTTTCAAAAGAACCAAATATTACCTACTTATCGTCCAGCACTCGGCACCATAAAGCAGGACTGGAAGGATTAAGGTTCGATAGAGCATGCATTTTGTCCTTCAAGTGAGGAGTTTTCAAACCATTTGTGTCGCTAAACCACCAAACGACGTAAATACGTCATTAAAATAAGCTATATATTGTTGCATGTTTGCTCAAACTGTGTCATTCAGGGGTGGAATCGGCTAAGGTGATAGTTGATTGTCGCTTTTTGATTGTCGTTTTTGATTATCAACTCCTCTTCGCTCTGCGTAAAGCGATCACAAAAAAATGATTGATTAGTGGCAGCACTTAGAGTTTTAAACGTCACTTCCTTGCCGACGCTGTCATTCCAAGCAGCTGATGTGTGTTTATTTTGCATTGTAAGAAATGTAAATGAAATTGAGAAAATAATATATTCACAAATTACAATATTTTGTTGTTTTTTAAGGTCTCAAGCAAACAAAGAACAAGTAAGGATACTTTCGACCTACATGCAGGAAAATCCTGATTTGGCTAGGTGCTATAATGCACTTTCCAGCACTGCCCGGACAGTACAGAAGCAGGAATGGGAAGCGCTCACCAAGTTACTAAATACAAATGGGCCGCCAACAAAAACTGTTGCTGAGTGGAAAAAAGATAGTAATTAACATACACATCAGTTGTTAAGTTTATAAATTTATTAAATCCTAATCTAATAGATATGGACTCTAAGAAAATACAAGACAAAAAAAAATATACCCACAACAGGAATTCGCTCAAAAAAACTGGTGGTGGTCCATTCGATTTGAAGAGCTTGGACGAGACGGATGAAGCCATAGTTGCTGCATGTGGTTTGGAAGCATGTGTGAGCGGTATTCCGAACTCATTGAGTTTTGGCAAAAGTGAAAAAGGTAGAATATATCTAAATATTTGTAAATACATATTAATACATATCTTCTATTTTCATAAACAGTAACCAATGAAAACGTGTTCTGCAAGAGCAGATTGAAATACAAAAACAATTCTTTGCTAGTCAGGTGGAGAACACCAACAAAACCAACAACACCTTGGTGGAGATTCGCGACTGTTTAAGACAGTTGTGCGATACCAAAATAAAAGAATTAGAATCGCAAAATTCTTTCAAAAGGGAAGAACTCGAAATGAGGCGCTTGGAACTAGAGGTGGCAAAAGAGGCAAATGAGATCAAATTAATGGAGTTCAACTCAAAGTCCTAGTTATCACTTGTGTAACGTATTGACCAAAAAAGTCATATGTATGCATGATCTCATCACTAGTGATATTATAGTTAGTAAGTTTTATTTTTTTATGTTATTTTTTATTATTTTGCAATACGAATGTGTACAAAGCTTTAGAAAAGCAATATTTTTAAAAGTTTATTGAGTTAAATTTAAGTTTTTTTCGTTAAAATAAAAACCAATTTGTTATTTTTCGTTGAATTATTATTTTTATTTTTAAATTAAAAAAAAACACAGCATGGCGATTAATGATTTGCAAATAAATCGTCTCTTATCCTGTCGCGAATTCTTCTACCTTCTTCAATATCGAGGGTATCTCCAGTTTGCGTTGGATAGTTTGGGGAAATACTATTTTCTCGTTCCGGATAGGGTACGTTGTAGGCGAGGCATATGTTGTGCAATGCAGCAGAGACATTTACGATTTCGACAACTCTTCTGGGACTATATCTGCACTTTCGTTCTTCAAGTATTATACGCCATCGACCTAAACAAATTAAATTTGTATTTAAAGTTGTTCATAATATAAAAGAAGGACTTACCTTTTAAACGACCGATGCATCGTTCTACAATACTTCTGGCTTTGGAATGAACTGAGTTAAAGTGTGATTCGGGGGAGTCTTCATTAACGCTTCTATACGGCGTCAGTAGGAAAGGCTCTAGTGGATAGCCGCTATCACCTTTAAAAAAAAGATGTTACAGAATTTAACAATTTATATATCAAATATAATAATACCAAGCAGCCATGATAAGCTCCTGCCTGCTATAGAATCTCTTTCTAATACATTTCTTTCTTCACTTTGTCGCCAGACAAAGCTGTCGTGAGCACTTCCCCCATATCTAGCATTTATAGCCAAAATGTGTGTGTTTTCATCGCAAATCTGGAATAGATAATACATATGCATATAGGTATGAAGATTATTTTACAAAACGATGTTTTAAGTTAAACTTACAACCATGGCATTTATACTATGCCTTCCTTTCCGATTGAAGAACATGTTCTCATTTTCCATGGGCATTATAATCATGATATGAGTTCCATCAACGCACCCTATAACTGTAAAATGTAAAGAGCCATTTAAGGATTAATAATGTATTATATAGCGAAAAAATAAACCTCCAGGAATTTTATATTTTTCAAAAAAATATGATTTTGTTGAATCCTTCGGCATAAACTTTATCATCAATGGACAAAGTATTGACTGCATTTTTGTAATGACTGCAGCAGTAATTTCAGCCACCGTACTTTAACCCATTGGTGCAGCCCAGTCAGCCCCAACTTGTCTTTGATAGCCACCACCCCCAAGAAGATTTAAAGTTGCAGCCAATTGAAGGATGGGTGGAACATGCGTTGACCTTATTCCAGTTGGTAAATCAAGCAGCCCCAAAACAAACACAAACGCTTCTTTTGATAAGCGAAAGTTTTTTAAAAATCTAAAATACACAATAATAAATGATAGCAATCAACAATGAATATTTATAATTATATGAATTCTTAGATCGGGTTTGGAAGTTCCAAGATATTTGCTTTATTTCTCAGGTTTCTTCTTAATATTTGGACATTTTTGTAATTATTTTCTTCATTTGTGAAGAAAAGTTCTAATGAAGTAAACATTGCACTTCACGAATTTTCCAATTTCACTTTTTTATTTGAATTTATTTAATATATTGTTACATTCCGGCCAGGATTCGAAAAGATAAAACGTAATTCTATTTAATTAATCTTTATTAGTTCTCTTTCAATGTCTTTTACTTCTTGATTATTATTCTAATAATTCACTTTTTTAATTCAACAATTCACTTTCACAATTAATCACTTTAAATAAACAATCACTTTTCTCTTATTCAATATTCTCTATACTTTTCACTACTGTCATCTATCGCCCTTCTTTATCGCGGTTCACAACTAGAATGTCTTGGGTGCTCCTGCGACATCTATTTATATCTCTTAGTGACACCTTTCGAAATTTCCAGATTCGTTGAGAAGGTTCGTTTAGAAGGTTCGACAACAACATCATGTATGTACTAGTTATTCCACAGCTACTCAAACTGCTATTCCAATGCTGCCAAAATCGGTAATATGGCCACTTTCTACTAGATGGCGCTTGCTGAATGACACAGTTTGAGCAAACATGCAACAATATCCCCCTCTTAAACTTGTTCGTCCCGAACAAGCACGTCAATATTTCCGCCATGGTATCGATGGAGACGATCCACATGGAAAACTTTCAGCCTCTTCCTCGCTGAATCCGGTAGACAACATCGTTGATGCATTTCACTATCTTATAGGGACCTTCCAAATCCTGCTGTAGTTTAGGTGACATGCCTTTTCGGCGATGAGGGTTGTATAGCCATACCAGATCTCCTTCCTGGTATCCTGTGGTGGTTGCTTTTGTATCGTACCTCGTCTTCATGCGGTCGCTGGATATCCGAATCTTATCCCTAATTTTCCGATGAATGTTTCTGATGATTTCTCTGAGATCCGCCACATAATCATCTTCATTCGTTGCTTCATCAGTCGGAGATCCAAACATCAATTCACTAGGTAACCGGATGGTTCGACCAAAAAGGATTTCGGATGGAGAATATCCTGTTGTGTTATGAACTGCGCTTCGATAAGCTAATAGGAACATGGGGATCTGCTTGTCCCAGTCCCGCTGGCAGTCGCCAACAACCTTAGAAAGGTGTTCGTTTAAGGTTCTATTGAAGCGTTCCACCATTCCGTCCGATTGTGGATGAAGCGGGGTTGTTCTTGTCTTCTTAATCCCTAGTAGCTGGCATACTCCTTGAAAGATCTTCGACTCGAAGTTGCGACCTTGGTCCGAGTGCAATTCCATTGGTACGCCAAATCTGCTTACCCAGTTGTGGACAATCTGCTTTACCACGGTTTTAGCTTCTTGGTTAGGTATAGCAAATGCTTCAGGCCATTTAGTGAGGTAGTCCATCACTACGAGGATATAGCGGTTGCTACTGTTGGTTTCTGGAAACGGTCCTGCGATGTCAACTGCAATCCTTTCAAAGGGCGCTCCAACGTTGTATTGATGCATCTTGCCTTGCATTTTTACCCTCGGGCCTTTACTGGCTGCGCAAGTGGCACATTTTCGGCACCAGTTTTCGACATCGTCTCTTGCGTGGATCCAGTAAAAGTGTTCCCGTACTTTTTCGAGTGTCTTATTTACTCCCAAGTGACCTCCGGACACTCCATCATGCAGTTCCCTAAGCACTTCGTTGACTTTCGATCTGGGTACCACAAGTTGCATCACGGCTGATGTTCCATCCGAACTTTCCCATTTTCTTTTCAAAATGCCATCCTGAACATAAAGTGAGTCCCATTGTGCCAAGTATGCCTTCAGTTCCGGACTCTTATTGGAGATCTGCTGCCAATCCGGCTTGCCTTCGTGTTCCTTCCAGGCGAGAATCGGCTCGATATCTGGATCTTCCTGTTGAGCATTCCGGATCTCCCATGCACTCCAGCCGCTAATGGGCTCAGCTCTCAACCGTTGGACTGATACTTCATCTTTTTCCTCCTGGCGTACGCAATGTTTACAATCAGCCTTGCAGGGCCGCCGGGAGAGGGCATCTGCGTTGGAGTTAAGAGTTCCCTTTCGGTGCTGTATCTCGTAGTCATACATCTGCAGCCGTTCAATCCACCTCGCGACTTGTCCTTCAGGGTTCTTAAACTGCAGCAGCCTCTTTAGAGACGCATGATCTGTACGCAGGATGAATTTCTGCCCATATAAGTACTTGTGTAAGTCCTTTGTTGCCAGGATCAAAGCCAGGAGTTCCCGCCTGGTTACGCAATAGTTCCTCTCCAACCTGGATAGCACTTTACTGAAGTAGGAAACTACTCTCTCTCGGCCATCATGGATCTGCGAAAGAACGGCTCCGATCCCAACATTACTAGCGTCGGCATCTACAATAAATGTTTTTCCTGGAGTAGGGTACGCTAGAATTGAAGCATCACACAGTTGGTGTTTGAGACTCTTAAAACTCGCTTCGCATTCACTTGACCATTTGAATGATTTTCCCTTTTCCGTCAGTTGGTGCAAGCTCTTTGCGATCCTTGCAAAGTCCTTCACAAACCGTCTGTAGTACGTTGCAAGTCCCAGGAAGCTCCTCAGTTGGTGTTTGTCTTTGGGAACGGGCCAATTTTTCACCGCATCGACCTTCTCTGGGTCAGTCCTTACTCCCTCGGACGAGATGATGTGCCCTAGATATTTCACCTCAGATCTAAAGAGATCACACTTTTTCGGGTTAAGCTTTAATTGTGCACTTCGTGGTCTCTGGAACACTTCCTTCAAGTTATCTCGATGTTCTTCAAACGCTTTTCCAACCACGATGACATCGTCCAAGTAGACCAAACACGTTTTCCATGTTAGCCCCAACAAAACACGCTCTATTAGACGCTCAAAGGTTGCCGCCGCGTTACACAATCCAAATGGCATTACTGTGAATTGCCAAAGCCCGTTTCCTGCTGTGAAAGCCGTTTTCTCGCGGTCTTCCGGATGGATCTGCACTTGCCAGTAGCCACTCTTCAGATCTAGAGTGGAAAACCATCGGGCTCCGGACAGCGTATCCAGCGTATCGTCAATCCTTGGTAGAGGGTAACTATCCTTTTTGGTGACATTATTCAGTTGGCGATAGTTTACACAGAACCGAATGCTGCCATCTTTCTTTTTGACAAGGACAATTGGAGATGCCCATGGGCTTTTAGAGCATTCGATTACTCCTTCCCTATCCATCTTCCACACCATCTCTGCAACCTCCGTCTGCTTAGCCAATGGTAATCGTCTGGGAGGCTGACGAATCGGTCTTGCATCTCCAGTGTCTATCCGGTGTTGTACAAGGTGTGTTCGGCACATACTCGCAGTCCCGCGAAGCGAATATATCAGCAAACTCGTTGATGAGGTTCCCTGCCATGACTTGCTGCTCCTGATTCAGATCGCAGTGCTGGAATAAAGTTCTTTTCACCTCAGTCATTCCCATTGGTGAACGAGGCTTCGCAACACCTTCCTGTGAAAGTTTCGTGATGGCAGTAACCGGTACACACTTTCCAACCATCTCACCTTGGTTCAATTTGACGCTTTTGTGTTCCGCATTAAGAACTCGTACGGGAACCATATTGTTCTTCGGCTCGACAAGCATTTTTCCAACCAATTTCGGCAGTGGTTGTCTTCTGGCTCAACTAGAAAGAATCGGTGGGCCCCAGGATCACCTTCCAGCTTTGTCCAAATCAGTGTCTCTGAAGAAGGTGGTAGGACCTCGTCCTTACTAATGACTGTCCTCAGGGATGCGGCGTTCTCGTTCCCGTACACCATCGGAATCTCTACGTTTCGATATTTGAGTACTTGCATACCAATGTCCAATACAACATCATGCGCCTTCATGAAATCGATTCCAACGATGCATTCATCACATATATCAGCTACTAGGAAAGCGTGGGAGAATGCTAATCCTGCCAAATTTATTGTTATTGTTACATCCAGGCTAGGATTCGAAAAGATAAAACGTAATTCTATTTAATTAATCTTTATTAGTTCTCTTTCAATGTCTTTTACTTCTTGATTATTATTCTAATAATTCACTTATTTAATTCAACAATTCACTTTCACAATTAATCACTTTAAATAAACAATCACTTCTCTTATTCAATATTCTCTATACTTTTCACTACTGTCATCTATCGCCCTTCTTTATCGCGGTTCACAACTCGAATGTCTTGGGTGCTCCTGCGACATCTATTTATATCTCCTAGTGACACCTCTCGAAATTTCCAGATTCGTTGAGAAGGTTCGTTAAGTTCAGAAGGTTCGAGAACAACATACCAAGTTATACCACAGCTACTCAAACTGCTATTCCAATGCTGCCAAAATCGGTAATATGGCCACTTTCTACTAGATGGCGTAGTTGACTAATTAATGACACATTTCAAGCAAACATGCAACAATATCCCCCTCTTAAACTTGTTCGTCCCGAACAAGCACGTCAATATTTTCCCCATGGTAGCGATGGAGACGATCCACATGGACAACTTTTAGCTTGCCTCTTCCTCGCTGGATCCGGTAGACAACATCGTTGATGCGCTTCACTATCTTATAGGGTCCTTCCCAATCCTGCTGTAGTTTAGGTGACATACCTTTTCGGCGATGAGGGTTGTATAGCCATACCAGATCTCCTTCCTGGAATCCTGTGGTGGTCGCTTTTGTATCGTACCTCGTCTTCATGCGGTCGCTGGATATCCGAATCTTATCTCTAGTTTTCCGATGAATGTTTCTGATGATTTCTCTGAGATCCGCCACATAATCATCTTCATTCGTTGCTTCATCAGTCGGAGATCCAAACATCAATTCACTAGGTAACCGGATGGTTCGACCAAAAAGGATTTCGGATGGAGTATGTCCTGTTGTGTTATGAACTGCGCTTCGATAAGCTAATAGGAACATGGGGATGTGCTTGTCCCAGTCCCGCTGGCAGTCGCCAACAACCTTAGAAAGGTGTTCGTTTAAGGTTCTATTGAAGCGTTCCACCATTCCGTCCGATTGTGGATGAAGCGGGGTTGTTCTTGTCTTCTTAATCCCTAGTAGCTGGCATACTCCTTGAAAGATCTTGGACTCGAAGTTGCGACCTTGGTCCGAGTGCAATTCCATTGGTACGCCAAATCTGCTTACCCAGTTGTGGGCAATCTGCTCTACCACGGTTTTAGCTTCTTGGTTAGGTATAGCAAAGGCTTCAGGCCATTTAGTGAAGTAGTCCATCACTACGAGGATATAGCGGTTTCCACTGTTGGTTTCTGGAAACGGTCCTGCGATGTCAACTGCAATCCTTTCAAAGGGCGCTCCAACGTTGTATTGATGCATCTTGCCTTGCATTTTTACTCTCGGGCCTTTACTGGCTGCGCAAGCGGCGCATTTTCGGCACCAGTTTTCGACATCGTCTCTTGCGTGGATCCAGTAAAAGTGTTCTCGCACTTTTTCGAGTGTCTTATTTACTCCCAAGTGACCTCCGGACACTCCATCATGTAGTTCCCTAAGTACTTCGTTGACTTTCGATCTGGGTACCACAAGTTGCATCACGGCTGATGTTCCATCCGAACTTTCCCATTTTCTTTTCAAAATGCCATCCTGGACATGAAGTGAATCCCATTGTGCCAAGTATGCCTTCAATTCCGGACTCCTATTGGAGATCTGCTGCCAGTCCGGCTTGCCCTCATGTTCCTTCCAGGCGAGAATCGGCTCGATATCCGGATCTTCCTGTTGAGCATTCCGGATCTCCCGTGCACTCCAGCCGCTAATGGGCTCAGCTCTCAACCGTTGGAGTGATACTTTATCTTTTTCCTCCTGGCGTACGCAATGTTTACAATCAGCCTTGCAGGGTCGCCGGGAAAGGGCATCTGCGTTGGAGTGAAGAGTTCCCTTTCGGTGCTGTATCTCGTAGTCATACATCTGCAGCCGCTCAATCCACCTCGCGACTTGTCCTTCAGGGTTCTTAAACTGCAGCAGCCACTTTAGAGACGCATGATCTGTACGCAGGATGAATTTCTGCCCATATAAGTACTTGTGGAAGTGCTTTGTTGCCAGGATCAAAGCCAGGAGTTCCCGCCTGGTCACGCAATAATTCCTCTCCGGCTTGGATAGCACTTTACTGAAGTAGGAAACTACTCTCTCTTGGCCATCATGGATCTGCGAAAGAACGGCTCCGATCCCAACATTACTAGCGTCGGCATCAACAATAAATGTCTTTCCTGGAGTAGGGTACGCTAGAATTGAAGCATCACACAGTTGGTGTTTGAGACTCTTGAAACTCGCTTCGCATTCACCTGACCATTTAAATGGTTTTCCCTTTTCCGTCAGTTGATGCAAGCTCTTTGCGATCCTTGCGAAGTACTTCACAAACCGTCTGTAGTAAGTTGCAAGTCCCAGGAAGCTTCTCAGTTGGTGTTTGTCTTTGGGAACGGGCCAATTTTTCACCGCATCGACCTTCTCTGGGTCAGTCCTTACTCCTTCGGACGAGATGATGTGCCCCAGATATTTTACCTCAGATCTAAAGAGATCACACTTTTTCGGGTTAAGCTTTAATTGTGCACTTCGTAGTCTCTGGAACACTTCCTTCAAGTTATCTCGATGTTCTTCAAACGTTTTTCCAACCACGATGACATCGTCCAAGTAGACCAAACACGTTTTCCATGTTAGCCCCAACAAAACACGCTCCATTAGTCGCTCAAAGGTTGCCGGCGCGTTACACAGTTCAAATGGCATTACTGTGAATTGCCAGAGCCCGTTTCCTGCTGTGAAAGCTGTTTTCTCACGGTCTTTCGGATGTATTTGCACTTGCCAGTAGCCACTCTTCAGATCTAGAGTGGAAAACCATCGAGCTCCGGACAGTGTATCCAGCGTATCGTCAATCCTTGGTAGAGGGTAGCTATCCTTTTTAGTGACATTATTCAGTTGGCGATAGTCTACACAGAACCGAGTGCTACCATCTTTCTTTTTGACTAGGACAATTGGAGATGCCCATGGGCTTTTAGAGCATTCGATTACTCCTTCCTTCTCCATCGTTGACACCATCTCTGCAACCTCCGTCTGCTTAGCCAATGGTAATCGTCTGGGAGGCTGACGAATCGGTCTCGCATCTCCAGTGTCTATCCGGTGTTGTACAAGGTGTGTTCGGCCATACTCGCAGTCCCGCGAAGCGAATATATCAGCAAACTCGTTGATGAGGTTCCCTGCCAAGGCTTGCTGCTCCTGATTCAGATCGCAGTGCTGGAATAAAGTTCTTTTGACCTCAGTCATTCCCATTGGTGAACGAGGCTTCGCAACACCTTCCTGTGATAGTTTCGTGATGGCCGTAACCGGTACACACTTTCCAACCACCTCACCTTGCCTCAGTTTGACGCTTTTGTGTTCCGCATTAAGAACTCGTACGGGAACCATATTGTTCTTCGGCTCGACAAGCATTTTTCCAACCACGCAATTTCGGCAGTGGTTGTCTTCTGGCTCGACTAGAAAGAATCGGTGGGCCCCAGAATCACCTTCCAGCTTTGTCCAAATCAGTGTCTCTGAAGAAGGTGGTAGGACCTCGTCCTTACTAATGACTGTCCTCAGGGATGCGACGTTATCGTTCCCGTACACCATCGGAATTTCTATGTTTCGATACTTGAGTACTTGCATACCAATGTCCAATACTACATCATGCGCCTTCATGAAATCGATTCCAATGATGCATTCGTCACATATATCGGCTACTAGGAAAGCGTGGGAGAATACTAATCCTGCCAAATTTATTGTTAGTATGACCTCTCCATACACTTTCGCTGTCGCTCCTGTTGCTGTTTTCAGACAGTAATTGCTGGTGTTGTGCAGCCAAGACTGACGGACGATGTCCCTCCTTATGATGGAAGCGGTGGCACCGGTGTCGATGGTTGCCACGCACTTATTTTGTCCGATATAGGCTTCCACTGTTAGACTCTGGTTTCCTCGTTTGGTTTGGGAGACTTGAATTGTGGTCCTGGGGTCGTCGATTCCGGAAACCAACTTCTGCCCCACGAAGCTGGTCCTTACACGTTTCCCGACTGCTGGTTATGCGAAGCTATATCTGCAGGATGGTTGTTATCCCTGCCAGATGCTTCTTCGTTGCCCCTCCTAGGCCCGCAATGCGGACAACTGCCTCGTCTGGGTGGAGCTCTGCACTGTCTCTGTAGGTGCCCTATTTTGTTGCAGTTCCAGCAGCGCATTTGACCTCTGTTATCTCTGCTCCGCTCTACGATGTCTGCTCTTTGACATGAACATTCAACGGCTGTCATTTCCCTTACGCGGTGGAACACATGCGATGCCTGATCAGCAGCTTGCATTGTCAAGGCAAATGCTAGGGCCTCAGCGAGAGTTCTCTTTCCAGCCATTCTTACGGCCATTTGCAGTTGTCTATCTTCAATGGCTTGGATAAACGCCTCCACAGCCATTTCATTGATGAGAACCTCACCAGCATTAGGATATGACAAATGTGCCAGACGTTCGATATCTGCTTGCAGCTGTTGAAGTGTTTCCCCCCGCTTCTGGACTCTACTGCGTAGCTGGACCCTGTACACTTGCTGCATATGCTCATCACCGAAGCGCATCTCTATAGCCTTGACCAGGGCGTCGTAGTCGTGTTGCTTCTCTTCTGAGACGGTTTGGAGTAACTCCGCAGCTGTACCTCTTAGTGCGAGCGTTAGCGCAATCGACTTTTCCTCGTTGTCCCAGATGTTCGCCATTGCAGCTGCTTCAAACTGTTTCTTATAAATTGGCCATGATGTTTGACCATCGAAAACAGGAGGCTGCATCTCTTTCCTTTTCGGGCAGTCCGCAGAATTTTCTCGAGCCTTCTGCTTCTTCACTTTCTCGAGCTCTCTAGCCAAGTTCTCGAAGTTTGTTTCATGCTTGCAAAACGTCTGATGGATTTCGTCGAATTTGGTTTCAACCTTCTCGAACTTTTGGTCAATTTCTTCGAGTTTTCCTTCAAGAACATTTTTAAAATCGTCCACAGCGCTCTTTTGGGCGGCAACTATGGAATTCTTTTGTTCTTCCAATTTGGAATCTAGAGAATTCTTCTGTTCATCAAATTTAGAGTCCATTGATTGCAATTTGGAATCTAGAGAATTCTTTTGTTCATCAAATTTAGAGTCCATTGATTGCAGTTTGGAATCTAGAGAATTTGTCTGTTGTTCTAGAGAATTCTTCTGTTCATCTAACTTAGAGTCCATACAGTCGAATTTCTGATCGAACTTGGCCAGAAGTAGTTCCATCATAGCAGTCATATCAACGGCTGTACTTACTTGTTCTTCTGCTACGTCGAACAAAACGGACTTGGGATTTTCTCCTTCGTTTTCAACAGCTTCCTGCAGTCGAAGCACCAGATCACTTTTTCCTCCAGCTGTGGAGAGATTCCGCTTTTCTAGTTCAGCTTTTAACTGCGGTATACTGAGCTGAAGCAATTTCAATGTGCGGCCCATTATTGTTTTCCTTTTTTTAACTAATTCACTTCACTTTAATTTCACACTGAATACGTTTTATCCCACTTCTGACACCAATGTTACATCCAGGCTAGGATTCGAAAAGATAAAACGTAATTCTATTTAATTAATCTTTATTAGTTCTCTTTCAATGTCTTTTACTTCTTGATTATTATTCTAATAATTCACTTATTTAATTCAACAATTCACTTTCACAATTAATCACTTTAAATAAACAATCACTTCTCTTATTCAATATTCTCTATACTTTTCACTACTGTCATCTATCGCCCTTCTTTATCGCGGTTCACAACTCGAATGTCTTGGGTGCTCCTGCGACATCTATTTACATCTCCTAGTGACACCTCTCGAAATTTCCAGATTCGTTGAGAAGGTTCGTTAAGTTCAGAAGGTTCGAGAACAACATACCAAGTTATACCACAGCTACTCAAACTGCTATTCCAATGCTGCCAAAATCGGTAATATGGCCACTTTCTACTAGATGGCGTAGTTGACTAATTAATGACACAGTTCAAGCAAACATGCAACATTATTATGACCTCTCCATACACTTTCGCTGTAGCTCCTGTTGCTGTTTTCAGACAGTAATTGCTGGTGTTGTGCAGCCAAGACTGACGAACGATGTCCCTCCTTATAATGGAAGCGGTGGCACCGGTATCGATAGTTGCCACGCACTTATTTTGTCCGATATAGGCTTCCACTGCTAGACTCTGGTTTCCTCGTTTGGTTTGGGAGACTTGAATTGTGGTCCTGGGGTCGTCGATTCCGGAAACCAACTTCTGCCCCGCGAAGCTGGTCCTTACGCGTTTCCCGACTGCTGGTTCTGCGAAGCTATATCTGCAGGATGGATGTTATCCCTGCCAGATGCTTCTTCGTTGCGCCTCCTAGGCCCGCAATGTGGACAACTGCCTTGTCTGGGTGGAGCTCTGCACTGTCTCTGTAGGTGCCCTATTTTGTTGCAGTTCCAGCAGCGCATTTGACCTCTGTTATCTCTGCTCCGGTCTACGATGTCTGCTCTTTGACATGAGCATTCAACAGCTGTAATTTCCCTTACGCGGTGGAACACATTCGATGCCTGATCAGCAGCTTGCATTGTCAAGGCAAATGCTAGGGCCTCAGCGAGAGTTCTCTTTCCAGCCATTCTTACGGCCATTTGCAGTTGTCTATCTTCAATGGCTTGGATAAACGCCTCCACAGCCAATTCATTGATGAGAATCTCACCAGCATTAGGATATGACAAATGTGCCAGACGTTCGATATCTGCTTGCGGCTGTTGAAGTGTTTCTCCCCTCTTCTGGACTCTACTGCGTAGCTGAACCCTGTACACTTGCTGCATATGCTCATCACCGAAGCGCATCTCTATAGCCTTGACCAGGGCGTCGTAGTTGTGTTGCTTCTCTTCTGAGACAGTTTGGAGTAACTCCGCAGCTGTACCTCTTAGTGCGAGCGTTAGCGCAATCGACTTTTCCTCGTTGTCCCAGATGTTCGCCATTGCAGCTGCTTCAAACTGTTTCTTATAAATTGGCCATGATGTTTGACCATCGAAAACAGGAGGCTGCATCTCTTTCCTTCTCGGGCAGTCCGCAGAATTTTCTCGAGCCTTCTGCTTCTTCACTTTCTCGAGCTCTCTAGCCAAGTTCTCGAAGTTTGTTTCATGCTTGCAAAACGTCTGATGGATTTCGTCGAATTTGGTTTCAACCTTCTCGAACTTTTGGTCAATTTCTTCGAGTTTTCCTTCAAGAACATTTTTAAAATCGTCCACAGCGCTCTTTTGGGCGGCAACTATGGAATTCTTTTGTTCTTCCAATTTGGAATCTAGAGAATTCTTCTGTTCATCAAATTTAGAGTCCATTGATTGCAATTTGGAATCTAGAGAATTCTTTTGTTCATCAAATTTTGAGTCCATTGATTGCAGTTTGGAATCTAGAGAATTTGTCTGTTGTTCTAGAGAATTCTTCTGTTCATCTAACTTAGAGTCCATACAGTCGAATTTCTGATCGAACTTGGCCAGAAGTAGTTCCATCATAGCAGTCATATCAACGGCTGTACTTACTTGTTCTTCTGCTACGTCGAACAAAACGGACTTGGGATTTTCTCCTTCGTTTTCAACAGCTTCCTGCAGTCGAAGCACCAGATCACTTTTTCCTCCAGCTGTGGAGAGATTCCGCTTTTCTAGTTCAGCTTTTAACTGCGGTATACTGAGCTGAAGCAATTTCAATGTGCGGCCCATTATTGTTTTCCTTTTTTTAACTAATTCACTTCACTTTAATTTCACACTGAATACGTTTTATCCCACTTCTGACACCAATGTTACATCCAGGCTAGGATTCGAAAAGATAAAACGTAATTCTATTTAATTAATCTTTATTAGTTCTCTTTCAATGTCTTTTACTTCTTGATTATTATTCTAATAATTCACTTATTTAATTCAACAATTCACTTTCACAATTAATCACTTTAAATAAACAATCACTTCTCTTATTCAATATTCTCTATACTTTTCACTACTGTCATCTATCGCCCTTCTTTATCGCGGTTCACAACTCGAATGTCTTGGGTGCTCCTGCGACATCTATTTATATCTCCTAGTGACACCTCTCGAAATTTCCAGATTCGTTGAGAAGGTTCGTTTAGTTCAGAAGGTTCGAGAACAACATACCAAGTTATACCACAGCTACTCAAACTGCTATTCCAATGCTGCCAAAATCGGTAATATGGCCACTTTCTACTAGATGGCGTAGTTGACTAATTAATGACACAGTTCAAGCAAACATGCAACATTATTATGACCTCTCCATACACTTTCGCTGTAGCTCCTGTTGCTGTTTTCAGACAGTAATTGCTGGTGTTGTGCAGCCAAGACTGACGAACGATGTCCCTCCTTATAATGGAAGCGGTGGCACCGGTATCGATGGTTGCCACGCACTTATTTTGTCCGATATAGGCTTCCACTGCTAGACTCTGGTTTCCTCGTTTGGTTTGGGAGACTTGAATTGTGGTCCTGGGGTCGTCGATTCCGGAAACCAACTTCTGCCCCGCGAAGCTGGTCCTTACGCGTTTCCCGACTGCTGGTTCTGCGAAGCTATATCTGCAGGATGGATGTTATCCCTGCCAGATGCTTCTTCGTTGCGCCTCCTAGGCCCGCAATGTGGACAACTGCCTTGTCTGGGTGGAGCTCTGCACTGTCTCTGTAGGTGCCCTATTTTGTTGCAGTTCCAGCAGCGCATTTGACCTCTGTTATCTCTGCTCCGGTCTACGATGTCTGCTCTTTGACATGAGCATTCAACAGCTGTAATTTCCCTTACGCGGTGGAACACATTCGATGCCTGATCAGCAGCTTGCATTGTCAAGGCAAATGCTAGGGCCTCAGCGAGAGTTCTTTTTCCAGCCATTCTTACGGCCATTTGCAGTTGTCTATCTTCAATGGCTTGGATAAACGCCTCCACAGCCAATTCATTGATGAGAATCTCACCAGCATTAGGATATGACAAATGTGCCAGACGTTCGATATCTGCTTGCGGCTGTTGAAGTGTTTCTCCCCTCTTCTGGACTCTACTGCGTAGCTGAACCCTGTACACTTGCTGCATATGCTCATCACCGAAGCGCATCTCTATAGCCTTGACCAGGGCGTCGTAGTTGTGTTGCTTCTCTTCTGAGACAGTTTGGAGTAACTCCGCAGCTGTACCTCTTAGTGCGAGCGTTAGCGCAATCGACTTTTCCTCGTTGTCCCAGATGTTCGCCATTGCAGCTGCTTCAAACTGTTTCTTATAAATTGGCCATGATGTTTGACCATCGAAAACAGGAGGCTGCATCTCTTTCCTTCTCGGGCAGTCCGCAGAATTTTCTCGAGCTCTTTAGCCAAGTTCTCGAAGTTTGTTTCATGCTTGCAAAACGTCTGATGGATTTCGTCGAATTTGGTTTCAACCTTCTCGAACTTGTGGTCAATTTCTTCGAGTTTTCCTTCGAGAACATTTTTAAAATCTTCCACAGCGCTCTTTTGGGCGGCAACTATGGAATTCTTTTGTTCTTCGAATTTAGAGTCCATTGATTCCAATTTGGAATCTAGAGAATTCTTCTGCTCATCAAATTTAGAGTCCATTGATTCCAATTTAGAATCTAGAGAACTGTTCATCAAATTTAGAGTCAATAGAATTTGTCTGTTGTTCTAGGGAATTCTTCTGTTCATCTAACTTAGAGTCCATACAGTCGAATTTCTGATCGAACTTGGCCAGAAGTAGTTCCATCATAGCAGTCATATCAACGGCTGTACTTACTTGTTCTTCTGCTACGTCGAACAAAACGGACTTGGGGTTTTCTCCTTCGTTTTCAACGGCTTCCTGCAGTCGAAGCACCAGATCACCTTTTCCTCCAGCTGTGGAGAGATTCCGCTTTTCTAGCTCAGCTTTTAACTGCGGTATACTGAGCTGTAGTAATTTCAATGTGCGGCCCATTTTTGCTTTCCTTTTATTTTTTCACTAATTCACTTCACTTTAATTTCACACTGAATACGTTTTATCCCACTTCTGACACCAATGTTACATTCCGGCTAGGATTCGAAAAGACAAAACGTAATTCTATTTAATTAATCTTTATTAGTTCTCTTTCAATGTCTTTTACTTCTTGATTATTATTCTAATAATTCACTTTTTTAATTCAACAATTCACTTTCACAATTAATCACTTTAAATAAACAATCACTTTTCTCTTATTCAATATTCTCTATACTTTTCACTACTGTAATCTATCGCCATTCTTTATCGCGGTTCACAACTAGAATGTCTTGGGTGCTCCTGCGACATCTATTTATATCTCTTAGTGACACCTTTCGAAATTTCCAGATTCGTTGAGAAGGTTCGTTTAGAAGGTTCGAGAACAACATCATGTATGTACTAGTTATTCCACAGCTACTCAAACTGCTATTCAAATGCTGCCAAAATCGGTAATATGGCCACTTTCTACTAGATGGCGCTTGCTGAATGACACAGTTTGAGCAAACATGTAACAATATATTCTTTTTTCACTAAAGTATTTAATTTATTTGGAGTTGAAGCCGAAGTGCATACCTATGAAAATAACAAAAATGTATGAAAGCGACACCTAAATAGCTGTCACATGAAATTGACTGCAAAAAGGTGATTGCCAATTTGATTATCACCTTACGTGGACGTAAAGGTATGATTTTGATTGTCAACAATCAACTATTACCTTAGCCGATTCCACTCCAGCATCAATTAGTCAACTTGTACCGCCATCTAGTAGAAAGTAGCCATATTACCGATTTTGGCAGCATTTGAATAGTAGTTTGAGTAGCTGTGGAATAACTAGTACACTCAACGAATCTGGAAATTTCGAGAGGTGTCACTAGGAGATATAAATAGATGTTATGTTGTTCTCGAACCTTCTAAACTCAACGAATCTGGAAATTTCAAGAGGTGTCACTAGGAGATATAAATAGATGTCGCAGGAGCACCCAAGATATTCGAGTTGTGAACCGCGATAAAGAAGTGCGATAGATGACAGTAGTGAAAAGTATAGAGAAAAAGTATAAGTAATGAGTACGAGAAAAGTGATTGTGTATTTAAAGTGATTAATTGTGAAAGTGAATTGTTGAATTAAATAAGTGAATTATTAGAATAATAATCGAGAATTACATTGAAAGAGAACTAATAAAGATTAATTAAATAGAATTACGTTTTATCTTTTCGAATCCTAGCCGGAATGTAACATTGGTGTCAGAAGTGGGATAAAACGTATTCAGTGTGAAATTAAAGTGAAGTGAATTAGTGAAAAAATAAAAGGAAAGCAAAAATGGGCCGCACATTGAAATTACTACAGCTCAGTATACCGCAGTTAAAAGCTGAATTGGAAAAGCGGAATCTCTACACAGCTGGAGGAAAAAGTGATCTTGTGCTTCGACTGCAGGAATCTGTTGAAAACGAAGGAGAAAACCCCAAGTCCGTTTTGTTCGACGTAGCAGAAGAACAAGTAAGTACAAGCGTTGATATGACTGCTATGATGGAATTACTTCTGGCCAAGTTAGATGAACAGAAGAATTCTATGGACTCTCAGTTCAATGAACAGAAAAATTCTATGGGCTCTCAGTTCAATGAACAGAAGAATTCTCTGGATTCCAAATTTGATGAACAGAAGAATTCTCTAGATTCCAAATTGCAATCAATGGACTCTAAATTGGAAGAACAAAAGAATTCCATAGTTGCCGCCCAAAAGAGCGCTGTGGAAGATTTTAAAAATGTTCTCGAAGGAAAACTCGAAGAAATTGACCAAAAGTTCGAGAAGGTTGAAACCAAATTCGACGAAATCCATACAAACTTCGAGAACTTGGCTAAAGAGCTCGAGAAAGTGAAGAAGCAGAAGGCTCAAGAAAATTCTGCGGACTGCCCGAGAAGGAAAGAGATGCAGCCTCCTGTTTTCGATGGTCAAACATCATGGCCAATTTATAAGAAACAGTTTGAAGCAGCTGCAATGGCGAACAGCTGGGACAACGAGGAAAAGTCGATTGCGCTAACGCTCGCACTAAGAGGTACAGCTGCGGAGTTACTCCAAACAGTCTCAGAAGAGAAGCAACACAACTACGACGCCCTGGTCAAGGCTATAGAGATGCGCTTCGGTGATGAGCATATGCAGCAAGTGTACAGGGTCCAGCTATGCAGTAGAGTCCAGAAGCGGGGAGAAACACTTCAACAGCTGCAAGCAGATAATTAACGTCTGGCACATTTGTCATATCCTAATGCTGGTGAGGTTCTCATCAATGAAATGGCTGTGGGGGCGTTTATCCAAGCCATTGAAGATAGACAACTGCAAATGGCCGTAAGAATGGCTGGAAAGAGAACTCTCGCCGAGGCCCTAGCATTTGCCTTGACAATGCAAGCTGCTGATCAGGCATCGCATGTGTTCCACCGCGTAAGGGAAAGGACAGCCGTTGAATGCTCATGTCAAAGAGCAGACATCGTAGACCGGAGCAGAGATAACAGAGGTCAAATGCGCTGTTGGAACTGCAACAAAATATACAGTGCAGAGCTCCACCCAGACGAGGCAGTTGTCCACATTGCGCGCCAAGGAGGGGCAACGAAGAAGCATCTGGCAGGGATGACAACCATCCTGCAGATATAGCTTTGCAAAACTAGCAGTCGGGGAACGTGTAAGGACCAGCTTCGAGGGGCAGAAGTTGGTTTCCGGAATCGACGACCCCAGGACCACAATTCAAGTCTCCCAAACCAAACGAGGAAACCAGAGTCTAACAGTGGAAGCCTATATCGGACAAAATAAGTGCGTGGCAACCATCGACACCGGTGCCACCGCTTCCATTATAACGAGGGACATCGTCCGTCAGTCTTGGCTGCACAACACCTGCAATTACTGTCTGAAAACAGCAACAGGAGCGACAGCGAAAGTGTATGGAGAGGTCATACTAACAATAAATTTGGCAGGATTAGCATTCTCCCACGCTTTCCTAGTAGCCGATATATGTAACGAATGCATCATTTGAATCGATTTCATGAAGGCGCATAATGTAGTATTGGACATTGGTATGCAAGTACTCAAGTATCGAAACGTAGAGATTCCGATGGTGTACGGGAACGAGAACGCCGCATCCCTGAGGACAGTCATTAGTAAGGACGAGGTCCTACCACCTTCTTCAGAGACACTGATTTGGACAAAGCTGGAAGGTGATCCTGGTGCCCAGCGATTTTTTCTAGTTGAGCCAGAAGACAACCACTGCCGAAACTGCGTTGTTGGAAAAATGCTTGTCGAGCCTAAGAACAATATGGTTCCCGTACGAATTCTGAATGCGGAACAAAAAGCGTCAAATTGAAGCAAGGTGAGGTGGTTGGAAAGTGTGTACCGGTTACTGCCATCACGAAACTATCACAGGAAGGTGTTGCGAAGCCTCGTTCACCAATGGGAATGACTGAGGTCAAAAGAACTTTATTCCAGCACTGCGATCTGGATCAGGAGCAGCAAGCCATGGCAGGGAACCTCATCAACGAGTTTGCTGATATATTCGCTTCACGGGACTGCGAGTATGGCCGAAAACACTTTGTACAACACCGGATAGACACTGGAGATGCGAGACCGATTCGTCAGCCTCCCAGACGACTACCATTGGCTAAGCTGACAGAGGTTGCAGAGATGGTGTCGACGACGGAGAAGGAAGGAGTGATCGAATGCTCTAAAAGCCCATGGGCATCTCCAATTGTTCTAGTCAAAAAGAAAGATGGCAGCACTCGGTTCTGTGTAGACTATCGCCAACTGAATAATGTCACCAAAAAGGATAGCTACCCTCTACAAAGGATCGACGATATGCTGGATACACTGTCTGGAGCCCGATGGTTTTCCACTCTAGATCTGAAGAGTGGCTACTGGCAAGTGCAGATACATCCGGAAGACCGTGAGAAAACAGCTTTCACAGCAGGAAACGGGCTCTGGCAATTCACAGTAATGCCATTTGAACTGTGTAACGCGCCGGCAACCTTTGAGCGTCTAATGGAACGTGTTTTGTTGGGGCTAACATGGAAAACGTGTTTGGTCTACTTAGACGATGTCATCGTTGTTGGAAAAACGTTTGAAGAACATCGAGATAATTTGAAGGAAGTGTTCCAGAGACTACGAAGTGCGCAATTAAATCTTAACCCGAAAAAGTGTGATCTCTTTAGATCTGAGGTAAAATATCTGGGGCACATCATCTTGTCCGAGGGAGTAAGGACTGACCCAGAGAAGATCGATGCGGTGAAAAATTGACCCGTTCCCAAAGACAAACACCAACTGAGAAGCTTCCTGGAACTTGCAACTTACTACAGACGGGTTGTGAAGGACTTTGCAAGGATCGCAAAGAGCTTGCATCAACTGACGGAAAAGGGAAAACCATTCAAATGGTCAGGTGAATGCGAAACGAGTTTCAAGAGTCTCAAACACCAACTGTGTGATGCTTCAATTCTAGCGTACCCTACTCCAGGAAAGACATTTATTGTAGATGCCGACGCTAGTAATGTTGGGATCGGAGCCGTTCTTTCGCAGATCCATGATGGCCAAGAGAGAGTAGTTTCCTACTTCAGTAAAGTGCTATCCAAGCCGGAGAGGAACTATTGCGTAACCAGGCGGGAACTCCTGGCTTTGATCCTGGTAACAAAGCACTTCCACAAGTACTTATATGGGCAGAAATTCATCCTGCGTACAGATCATGCGTCTCTAAAGTGGCTGCTGCAGTTTAAGAACCCTGAAGGACAAGCCGCGAGGTGGATTGAACGGCTGCAGATGTATGACTACGAGATACAGCACCGAAAGGGAACTCTTCACTCCAACGCAGATGCCCTTTCCCGGCGACCCTGCAAGGCTGATTGTAAACATTGCGTACGCCAGGAGGAAAAAGATAAAGTATCAGTCCAACGGTTGAGAGCTGAGCCCATTAGCGGCTGGAGTGCACGGGAGATCCGGAATGCTCAACAGGAAGATCCGGATATCGAGCCGATTCTCGCCTGGAAGGAACATGAAGGCAAGCCGGACTGGCAGCAGATCTCCAATAAGAGTCCGGAACTGAAGGTATACTTGGCACAATGGGACTCACTTCATGTTCAGGATGGCATTTTGAAAAGAAAATGGGAAGTTCGGTTGGAACATCAGCCGTGATGCAACTTGTGGTACCCAGATCGAAACTTAGCGAACTGCATGATGGAGTGTCCGGAGGTCACTTGGGAGTAAATAAGACACTCGATAAAGTGCGAGAACACTTTTACTCGATCCACGCAAGAGACGATGTCGAAAACTGGTGCCGAAAATGCGTCACTTGCGCAGCCAGTAAAGGCCCGAGAGTAAAAATGCAAGGCAAGATGCATCAATATAACGTTGGATCGCCCTTTGAAAGGATTGCAGTTGACATCGCAGGACCGTTTCCAGAAACCAAGAGTGGAAACCGCTATATCGTCGTAGTGATGGACTACTTCACTAAATGGTCTGAAGCATTTGCTATACCTAACCAAGAAGCTAAAACCGTGGTAGAGCAGATTTTCCACAACTGGGTAAGCAGATTTGGCGTACCAATGGAATTGCACTCGGACCAAGGTCGCAACTTCGAGTCGAAGATCTTTCAAGGAGTATGCCGGCTACTAGGGATTAAGAAGACAAGAACAACCCCGCTTCATCCACAATCGGACGGAATGGTGGAACGCTTCAATAGAACCTTAAACGAACACCTTTCTAAGGTTGTTGGCGTCTGCCAGCGGGACTGGGACAAGCAGATCCCCATGTTCCTATTAGCTTATCGGAGCGCAGTTCATAACACAACAGGTCATACTCCATCCGAAATCCTTTTT
The DNA here is from genome assembly GCA_949715645.1 of Portevinia maculata. NCBI lineage: Eukaryota > Metazoa > Arthropoda > Insecta > Diptera > Syrphidae > Portevinia > Portevinia maculata. The sequence continues at coordinate 143,979,134 of OX454526.1, forward strand.
GGTCGAACCATCCAGTTACCTAGTGAATTGATGTTTGGATCTCCGACTGATGAAGCAACGAATGAAGATGATTATGTTGCGGATCTCAGAGAAATCATCAGAAACATTCATCGGAAAACTAGAGATAAGATTCGGATATCCAGCGACCGCATGAAGACGAGGTACGATACAAAAGCAACCACCACAGGATTCCAGGAAGGAGATCTGGTATGGCTATACAACCCTCATCGCCGAAAAGGCATGTCACCTAAACTACAGCAGGATTGGGAAGGACCCTATAAGATTGTGAAGCGCATCAACGATGTTGTCTACCGGATCCAGCGAGGAAGAGGCAAGCTGAAAGTTGTCCATGTGGATCGTCTCCATCGCTACCATGGCGAAAATATTGACGTGCTTGTTCGAAACGAACAAGTTTAAGAGGGGGATATTGTTGCATGTTTGCTCAAACTGTGTCATTCAGCATCAATTAGTCAACTTGTACCGCCATCTAGTAGAAAGTATATTACCGATTTTGGCAGCATTTGAATAGCAATTTGAGTAGCTGTGGAATAACTAGTACACTCAACGAATCTGGAAATTTCGAGAGGTGTCACTAGGAGATATAAATAGATGTTATGTTGTTCTCGAACCTTCTAAACTCAACGAATCTGGAAATTTCGAGAGGTGTCACTAGGAGATATAAATAGATGTCGCAGGAGCACCCAAGACATTCGAGTTGTGAACCGCGATAAAGAAGTGCGATAGATGACAGTAGTGAAAAGTATAGAGAGAAAGTATAAGTATTGAGTAAGAGAAAAGTGATTGTGTATTTAAAGTGATTAATTGTGAAAGTGAATTGTTGAATTAAATAAGTTAATTATTAGAATAATAATCGAGAATTACATTGAAAGAGAACTAATAAAGATTAATTAAATAGAATTACGTTTTATCTTTTCGAATCCTAGCCTGGATGTAACAATATATACTAGCATATTGTAGAACCTTTTCTACAAAATGCTAGTATACATTTGAATATGCATATTCGTAGTTACTTTTGTTGTCTTCCATTCTCGTGGCTGGGAATATGAGGAAGATGAAAACAACGACTAGATACTCATATTTACAGGTAGCGGTGGTGGTGGATGAAGCAGGGCAGTCGGAAAGGTGAGGGAAGTGTGGTTGGGTAGATAGATGTTATATTATTTGTTGGCTTTGATATAATTTTGGGGTAGGCTTGGCATATTGCAACGAGGCCGTAGCATTCATCAAAGAAAAGGGGTATTCATTCATAATCGGTATCAAAAATCATATTATGTACATATTGCGATTGCATTATGTTACACAATTAAATCTCCGAATATAAGCAGAATTTTTTCATTTAGTTTTTCACAAACAACTGATCTGGGCAAACTATGACATTCAGCATCAATTAGTCAACTTGCAGCGCCATCTAGTAGAGAGCCATATTACCGATATTTGGCAGCATTTGAAAAGCAGTTTGAGTAGCTGTGAGATAGTTAGTACATCTGTTGTTCTCGAGCTTTCTGAACTCAACGAATCTGGAGATTTCGAGAGGTGTCACTAGGAGACATAAAAAGGGTGTCGCAGGAGCACCCAAGACATTCTAGTTTTCAACCGCGATAAAGAAGTGCGATAGAGGACAATAGTGAAAGGTATAAAGAAAAAGTGGAAGTATTGAATAAGAGAAAAGTGATTGTTTATTTAAAGTGATTAATTGTGAAATTGAATTGTTGAATTAAATAAGTGAATTATTAGAATAATAATCAAGAAGTAAAAGACATTGAAAGAGAACTAATAAAGATTAATTAAATAGAAATACGTTTTATCTTTTCGAATCCTAGCCTGGATGTAACATTGGTGTCAGAAGTGGGATAAAACGTATTCAGTGTAAAATTAAAGTGAAGTGAATTAAAAAAAAAAAAAAAATGGGCCGCACATTAAAATTACTACAGCTCAGTATTCCGCAGTTAAAAGCTGAATTGGAAAAGCGGAATCTCTCCACAGCTGGAGGAAAAAGTGATCTTGTGCTTCGACTGCAGGAATCTGTTGAAAACGAAGGAGAAAACCCCAAGTCCGTTTTGTTCGACGTAGCAGAAGAACAAGTAAGTACAAGCGTTGATATGACTGCTATGATGGAATTACTTCTGGCCAAGTTAGATGAACAGAAGAATTCTATGGACTCTCAGTTCAATGAACAGAAGAATTCTATGGACTCTCAGTTCAATGAACAGAAGAATTCTATGGGCTCTCAGTTCAAGGAACAAAAGAATTCTCTAGAACAACAGAAGAATTCTCTAGATTCCAAATTGCAATCAATGGACTCTAAATTTGATGAACAGAAGAATTCTCTAGATTCCAAATTGGAAGAACAAAAGAATTCCATAGTTGCCGCCCAAAAGAGCGCTGTGGAAGATTTTAAAAATGTTCTTGAAGGAAAACTCGAAGAAATTGACCAAAAGTTCGAGAAGGTTGAAACCAAATTCGACGAAATCCATCAGACGTTTTGCAAGCATGAAACAAACTTCGAGAACTTGGCTAGAGAGCTCGAGAAAGTGAAGAAGCAGAAGGCTCGAGAAAATTCTGCGGACTGCCCGAGAAGGAAGGAGATGCAGCCTCCTGTTTTCGACGGTCAAACATCATGGCCAATTTATAAGAAACAGTTTGAAGCAGCTGCAATGGCGAACGGCTGGGACAACGAGAAACAGGCGATTGCGCTAACGCTCGCACTAAGAGGTACAGCTGCGGAGTTACTCCAAACCGTCTCAGAAGAGAAGCAACACGACTACGACGCCCTGGTCAAGGCTATAGAGATGCGCTTCGGTGATGAGCATATGCAGCAAGTGTACAGGGTCCAGCTACGCAGTAGAATCCAGAAGCGGGGGGAAACACTTCAACAGCTGCAAGCAGATATCGAACGTCTGGCACATTTGTCATATCCTAATGCTGGTGAGGTTCTCATCAATGAAATGGCTGTGGAGGCGTTTATCCAAGCCATTGAAGATAGACAACTGCAAATGGCCGTAAGAATGGCTGGAAAGAGAACTCTCGCTGAGGCCCTAGCATTTGCCTTGACAATGCAAGCTGCTGATCAGGCATCGCATGTGTTCCACCGCGTAAGGGAAATGACAGCCGTTGAATGTTCATGTCAAAGAGCAGACATCGTAGAGCGGAGCAGAGATAACAGAGGTCAAATGCGCTGCTGGAACTGCAACAAAATAGGGCACCTACAGAGACAGTGCAGAGCTCCACCCAGACGAGGCAGTTGTCCGCATTGCGGGCCTAGGAGGGGCAACGAAGAAGCATCTGGCAGGGATAACAACCATCCTGCAGATATAGCTTCGCATAACCAGCAGTCGGGAAACGTGTAAGGACCAGCTTCGTGGGGCAGAAGTTGGTTTCCGGAATCGACGACCCCAGGACCACAATTCAAGTCTCCCAAACCAAACGAGGAAACCAGAGTCTAACAGTGGAAGCCTATATCGGACAAAATAAGTGCGTGGCAACCATCGACACCGGTGCCACCGCTTCCATCATAAGGAGGGACATCGTCCGTCAGTCTTGGCTGCACAACACCAGCAATTACTGTCTGAAAACAGCAACAGGAGCGACAGCGAAAGTGTATGGAGAGGTCATACTAACAATAAATTTGGCAGGATTAGTATTCTCCCACGCTTTCCTAGTAGCCGATATATGTGACGAATGCATCATTGGAATCGATTTCATGAAGGCGCATGATGTAGTATTGGACATTGGTATGCAAGTACTCAAGTATCGAAACGTAGAAATTCCGATGGTGTACGGGAACGAGAACGTCGCATCCCTGAGGACAGTCATTAGTAAGGACGAGGTCCTACCACCTTCTTCAGAGACACTGATTTGGACAAAGCTGGAAGGTGATCCTGGGGCCCACCGATTCTTTCTAGTCGAGCCAGAAGACAACCACTGCCGAAATTGCGTGGTTGGAAAAATGCTTGTCGAGCCGAAGAACAATATGGTTCCCGTACGAGTTCTTAATGCGGAACACAAAAGCGTCAAATTGAAGCAAGGTGAGGTGGTTGGAAAGTGTGTACCGGTTACTGCCATCACGAAACTTTCACAGGAAGGTGTTGCGAAGCCTCGTTCACTAATGGGAATGACTGAGGTCAAAAGAACTTTATTCCAGCACTGCGATCTGAATCGGGAGCAGCAAGCCATGGCAGGGAACCTCATCAACGAGTTTGCTGATATATTCGCTTCGCGGGACTGCGAGTATGGCCGAACACACCTTGTACAACACCGGATAGACACTGGAGATGCGAGACCGATTCGTCAGCCTCCCAGACGATTACCATTGGCTAAGCAGACGGAGGTTGCAGAGATGGTGTCGACGATGGAGAAGGAAGGAGTAATCGAATGCTCTAAAAGCCCATGGGCATCTCCAATTGTCCTAGTCAAAAAGAAAGATGGCAGCACTCGGTTCTGTGTAGACTATCGCCAACTGAATAATGTCACCAAAAAGGATAGCTACCCTCTACCAAGGATTGACGATACGCTGGATACACTGTCCGGAGCTCGATGGTTTTCCACTCTAGATCTGAAGAGTGGCTACTGGCAAGGGCAGATACATCCGGAAGACCGGGAGAAAACAGCTTTCACAGCAGGAAACGGGCTCTGGCAATTCACAGTAATGCCATTTGGACTGTGTAACGCGCCGGCAACCTTTGAGCGACTAATGGAGCGTGTTTTGTTGGGGCTAACATGGAAAACGTGTTTGGTCTACTTGGACGATGTCATCGTGGTTGGAAAAACGTTTGAAGAACATCGAGATAACTTGAAGGAAGTGTTCCAGAGACTACGAAGTGCACAATTAAAGCTTAACCCGAAAAAGTGTGATCTCTTTAGATCTGAGGTAAAATATCTGGGGCACATCATCTCGTCCGAAGGAGTAAGGACTGACCCAGAGAAGGTCGATGCGGTGAAAAATTGGCCCGTTCCCAAAGACAAACACCAACTGAGAAGCTTCCTGGGACTTGCAACTTACTATAGACGGTTTGTGAAGGACTTCGCAAGGATCGCAAAGAGCTTGCATCAACTGACGGAAAAGGGAAAACCATTTAAATGGTCAGGTGAATGCGAAGCGAGTTTCAAGAGTCTCAAACACCAACTGTGTGATGCTTCAATTCTAGCGTACCCTACTCCAGGAAAGACATTTATTGTAGATGCCGACGCTAGTAATGTTGGGATCGGAGCCGTTCTTTCGCAGATCCATGATGGCCAAGAGAGAGTAGTTTCCTACTTCAGTAAAGTGCTATCCAAGCCGGAGAGGAACTATTGCGTAACCAGGCGGGAACTCCTGGCTTTGATCCTGGCAACAAAGCACTTCCACAAGTACTTATATGGGCAGAAATTCATCCTGCGTACAGATCATGCGTCTCTAAAGTGGCTGCTGCAGTTTAAGAACCCTGAAGGACAAGTCGCGAGGTGGATTGAGCGGCTGCAGATGTATGACTACGAGATACAGCACCGAAAGGGAACTCTTCACTCCAACGCAGATGCCCTCTCCCGGCGACCCTGCAAGGCTGATTGTAAACATTGCGTACGCCAGGAGGGAAAAGATAAAGTGTCAGTCCAACGGTTGAGAGCTGAGCCCATTAGCGGCTGGAGTGCACGGGAGATCCGGAATGCTCAACAGGAAGATCCGGATATCGAGCCGATTCTCGCCTGGAAGGAACATGAGGGCAAGCCGGACTGGCAGCAGATCTCCAATAGGAGTCCGGAATTGAAGGCATACTTAGCACAATGGGACTCACTTCATGCCCAGGATGGCATTTTGAAAAGAAAATGGGAAAGTTTGGATGGAACATCAGCCGTGATGCAACTTGTGGTACCCAGATCGAAAGTCAACGAAGTACTTAGGGAACTACATGATGGAGTGTCCGGAGGTCACTTGGGAGTAAATAAGACACTCGAAAAAGTGCGAGAACACTTTTACTGGATCTACGCAAGAGACGATGTCGAAACCTGGTGCCGAAAATGCGCCGCTTGCGCAGCCAGTAAAGGCCCGAGAGTAAAAATGCAAGGCAAGATGCATCAATACAACGTTGGAGCGCCCTTTGAAAGGATTGCAGTTGACATCGCAGGACCGTTTCCAGAAACCAACAGTGGAAACCGCTATATCCTCGTAGTGATGGACTACTTCACTAAATGGCCTGAAGCCTTTGCTATACCTAACCAAGAAGCTAAAACCGTGGTAGAGCAGATTGTCCACAACTGGGTAAGCAGATTTGGCGTACCAATGGAATTGCACTCGGACCAAGGTCGCAACTTCGAGTCGAAGATCTTTCAAGGAGTATGCCAGCTACTATGGATTAAGAAGACAAGAACAACCCCGCTTCATCCACAATCGGACGGAATGGTGGAACGCTTCAATAGAACCTTAAACGAACACCTTTCTAAGGTCGTTGGCGACTGCCAGCGGGACTGGGACAAGCACATCCCCATGTTCCTATTAGCTTATCGAAGCGCAGTTCATAACACAACAGGACATACTCCATCCGAAATCCTTTTTGGTCGAACCATCCGGTTACCTAGTGAATTGATGTTTGGATCTCCGACTGATGAAGCAACGAATGAAGATGATTATGTGGCGGATCTCAGAGAAATCATCAGAAACATTCATCGGAAAACTAGAGATAAGATTCGGATATCCAGCGACCGCATGAAGACGAGGTACGATACAAAAGCGACCACCACAGGATTCCAGGAAGGAGATCTGGTATGGCTATACAACCCTCATCGCCGAAAAGGTATGTCACCTAAACTACAGCAGGATTGGGAAGGACCCTATAAGATTGTGAAGCGCATCAACGATGTTGTCTACCGGATCCAGCGAGGAAGAGGCAAGCTAAAAGTTGTCCATGTGGATCGTCTCCATCGCTACCATGGGGAAAATATTGACGTGCTTGTTCGGGACGAACAAGTTTAAGAGGGGGATATTGTTGCATGTTTGCTTGAACTGTGTCATTAATTAGTCAACTACGCCATCTAGTAGAAAGTGGCCATATTACCGATTTTGGCAGCATTGGAATAGCAGTTTGAGTAGCTGTGGTATAACTTGGTATGTTGTTCTCGAACCTTCTGAACTTAACGAACCTTCTCAACGAATCTGGAAATTTCGAGAGGTGTCACTAGGAGATATAAATAGATGTCGCAGGAGCACCCAAGACATTCGAGTTGTGAACCGCGATAAAGAAGGGCGATAGATGACAGTAGTGAAAAGTATAGAGAATATTGAATAAGAGAAGTGATTGTTTATTTAAAGTGATTAATTGTGAAAGTGAATTGTTGAATTAAATAAGTGAATTATTAGAATAATAATCAAGAAGTAAAAGACATTGAAAGAGAACTAATAAAGATTAATTAAATAGAATTACGTTTTATCTTTTCGAATCCTAGCCTGGATGTAACAGTATATACAGTGAAATCTTACTTGAGCGGACATCAATGGTACAAGATTTGGTCCGCCTAAGGGAGTTGTCCATTTCAGAAAATTATAAATCTTTAAGCTAAGAATAAGTCTTCATTTTTACTTAATTATATTGTTGCATGTTTGCTCAAACTGTGACATTCAGCATCAATTAGTCTACTTTCTGCGCCATCTAGTAGAAAGTAGCCATATTACCGATTTTGGCAGCATTTGAATAGCAGTTTGAGTAGATGTGGAATAATTAGCACATACATAATTATGTTGTTCTCGAACCTTCTAAACTCAACGAATCTGGAAATTTCGAGAGGTGTCACGAGGAGATATAAATAGATGTCGCAGGAGCACCCAAGACATTCTAGTTGTGAACCGCGATAAAGAAGTGCGATAGATGACAGTAGTGAAAAGTATAGAGAAAAAGTATAAGGATTGAGTAAGAGAAAAGTGATTGTGTATTTAAAGTGATTAATTGTGAAAGTGAATTGTTGAATTAAATAAGTGAATTATTAGAATAATAATCAAGAACTAAATTGAAAGAGAAATAATAAAGATTAATTAAATAGAATTACGTTTTATCTTTTCGAATCCTAGCCTGGATGTAACAATATACACAAAAAGATGATATATTATTTGTTTGTTTTGATAGAAAATTAGGGTAGGTTTTGTCAAGGAGGTGTACTCGTATATCATAGTTTATCTACTTACAGTGATTAGGGACGCTCTCCACGTGTTCCTCTTTTATTTACAATGTTAAGTACCGCTATGTTTCACATACATGAGAAATAGACGTCTATAAGAAATATGAATTGCTAAATGCAATGTTAATCCTGTGACGGATAGAAAAGCTGGGGTCGAAACCACCGGAAATCGGGCGCGTTTCTTGGACGTTAGCTTTCAAGATGTTCTACTACGGGACTTTAGTTTGTTGGCGGAGATTTGAACGGTAATGTCGGTCTGTCAAACGAAGACTACGAGGACTGCCATGGAGGACTGGGATACGGCACCAGGAACTCTCCGAGTGAAGGTATTGTTGCATGTTTGCTCAAACTGTGCCATTGGGCATCAATTAGTCAAGTTGCAGCGCCATCTAGTAGAAAGTAGCCATATTACCGACTTTGGCAGCATTTGAATAGCAGTTTGAGTAGCTGTGGAATAACTAGTACATACATAGTTATTTTGTTCTCGAACCTTCTAAACTCAACGAATCTGGAAATTTCGAGAGGTGTCACTAGGAGATATAAATAGATGTCGCAGGAGCACCCAAGACATTGTAGTTGTGAACCGCGATAAAGAAGTGCGATAGATGACAGTAGTGAAAAGTAGAGAGAAAAAGTATAAGTATTGAGTAGGAGAAAAGTGATGGTGTATTTAAAGTGATTAATTGTGAAAGTGAACTGTTGAATTAAATAAGTGAATTATTAGAATAATAATCAAGAATTACATAGAAAGAGAACTAATAAAGATTAATTAAATAGAATTACGTTTTATCTTTTCGAATCCTAGAGTGAATGTAACATTGGTGGCAGAAGTGGGATAAAACGTATTCAGTGTGAAGTTAAAGTGAAGTGAATTAGTTAAAAAAAAAAAAAAAAAAAAAAAAATGGGCCGCACATTGAAATTACTACAGCTGAGTATACCGCAGTTAAAAGCTGAACTGGAAAAGCGGAATCTCTCCACAGCTGGAGGAAAAAGTTATCTGGTGCTCCGGCTGCAGGAAGCTGTTGTAAACGAAGGAGAAAACCCCAAGTCCGTTTTGTTCGACGTCGCAGAAGAACAAGTAAGTACAGGCGTTGATATGACTGCTATGATGGAATTACTTCTGGCCAAGTTCGATCAGAAATTCGACTCTATGGACTCTAAGTTTGATGAACAGAATAATTCTATGGACTCTCAGTTCAATGAACAAACGAATTCTCTAGAACAACAGACAAATTCTCTAGATTCCAAATTGCAAGCAATGGACTCTAAATTCGAAGAACAAAAGAATTCCATAGTTGCCGCCCAAAAGAACGCTGTGGAAGATTTTAAAAATGTTCTCGAAGGAAAACTCGAAGAAATTGACCACAAGTTCGAGAAGGTTGAAACCAAATTCGACGAAATCCATACAAACTTCGAGAACTTGGCTAAAGAGCTCGAGAAAGTGAAGAAGCAGAAGGCTCGAGAAAATTCTGCGGACTGCCCGAGAAGGAAGGAGATGCAGCCTCCTGTTTTCGACGGTCAAACATCATGGCCAATTTATAAGAAACAGTTCTAAGCAGCTGCAATGGCGAACGGCTGGGACAACGAGGAAAAGTCGATTGCGCTAACGCTCGCACTAAGAGGTACAGCTGCGGAGTTACTCCAAACCGTCTCAGAATAGAAGCAACACGACTACGACGCCCTGGTCAAGGCTATAGAGATGCGCTTCGGTGATGAGCATATGCAGCAAGTGTACAGGGTCCAGCTACGCAGTAGAATCCAGAAGCGGGGGGAAACACTTCAACAGCTGCAAGCAGATATCGAACGTCTGGCACATTTGTCATATCCTAATGCTGGTGAGGTTCTCATCAATGAAATGGCTGTGGAGGCGTTTATCCAAGCCATTGAAGATAGACAACTGCAAATGGCCGTAAGAATGGCTGGGAAGAGAACTCTCGCTGAGGCCCTAGCATTTGCCTTGACAATGCAAGCTGCTGATCAGGCATCGCATGTGTTCCACCGCGTAAGGGAAATGACAGCCGTTGAATGTTCATGTCAAAGAGCAGACATCGTAGACCGGAGCAGAGAAAACAGAGGTCAAATGCGCTGCTGGAACTGCAACAAAATAGGGCACCTACAGAGACAGTGCAGAGCTCCACCCAGACGAGGCAGTTGTCCGCATTGCGGGCCTAGGAGGGGCAACGAAGAAGCATCTGGCAGGGATAACAACCATCCTGCAGATATAGCTTCGCATAACCAGCAGTCGGGAAACGTGTAAGGACCAGCTTCGTGGGGCAGAAGTTGGTTTCCGGAATCGACGACCCCAGGACCACAATTCAAGTCTCCCAAACCAAACGAGGAAACCAGAGTCTAACAGTGGAAGCCTATATCGGACAAAATAAGTGCGTGGCAACCATCGACACCGGTGCCACCGCTTCCATCATAAGGAGGGACATCGTCCGTCAGTCTTGGCTGCACAACACCAGCAATTACTGTCTGAAAACAGCAACAGGAGCGACAGCGAAAGTGTATGGAGAGGTCATACTAACAATAAATTTGGCAGGATTAGTATTCTCCCACGCTTTCCTAGTAGCCGATATATGTGACGAATGCATCATTGGAATCGATTTCATGAAGGCGCATGATGTAGTATTGGACATTGGTATGCAAGTACTCAAGTATCGAAACGTAGAAATTCCGATGGTGTACGGGAACGAGAACGTCGCATCCCTGAGGACAGTCATAAGTAAGGACGAGGTCCTACCACCTTCTTCAGAGACACTGATTTGGACAAAGCTGGAAGGTGATCCTGGGGCCCACCGATTCTTTCTAGTCGAGCCAGAAGACAACCACTGCCGAAATTGCGTGGTTGGAAAAATGCTTGTCGAGCCGAAGAACAATATGGTTCCCGTACGAGTTCTTAATGCGGAACACAAAAGCGTCAAATTGAAGCAAGGTGAGGTGGTTGGAAAGTGTGTACCGGTTACTGCCATCACGAAACTTTCACAGGAAGGTGTTGCGAAGCCTCGTTCACTAATGGGAATGACTGAGGTCAAAAGAACTTTATTCCAGCACTGCGATCTGAATCGGGAGCAGCAAGCCATGGCAGGGAACCTCATCAACGAGTTTGCTGATATATTCGATTCGCGGGACTGCGAGTATGGCCGAACACACCTTGTACAACACCGGATAGACACTGGAGATGCGAGACCGATTCGTCAGCCTCCCAGACGATTACCATTGGCTAAGCAGACGGAGGTTGCAGAGATGGTGTCGACGATGGAGAAGGAAGGAGTAATCGAATGCTCTAAAAGCCCATGGGCATCTCCAATTGTCCTAGTCAAAAAGAAAGATGGCAGCACTCGGTTCTGTGTAGACTATCGCCAACTGAATAATGTCACCAAAAAGGATAGCTACCCTCTACCAAGGATTGACGATACGCTGGATACACTGTCCGGAGCTCGACGGTTTTCCACTCTAGATCTGAAGAGTGGCTACTGGCAAGTGCAGATACATCCGGAAGACCGGGAGAAAACAGCTTTCACAGCAGGAAACGGGCTCTGGCAATTCACAGTAATGCCATTTGGACTGTGTAACGCGCCGGCAACCTTTGAGCGACTAATGGAGCGTGTTTTGTTGGGGCTAACATGGAAAACGTGTTTGGTCTACTTGGACGATGTCATCGTGGTTGGAAAAACGTTTGAAGAACATCGAGATAACTTGAAGGAAGTGTTCCAGAGACTACGAAGTGCACAATTAAAGCTTAACCCGAAAAAGTGTAATCTCTTTAGATCTGAGGTAAAATATCTGGGGCACATCATCTCGTCCGAAGGAGTAAGGACTGACCCAGAGAAGGTCGATGCGGTGAAAAATTGGCCCGTTCCCAAAGACAAACACCAACTGAGAAGCTTCCTGGGACTTGCAACTTACTATAGACGGTTTGTGAAGGACTTCGCAAGGATCGCAAAGAGCTTGCATCAACTGACGGAAAAGGGAAAACCATTTAAATGGTCAGGTGAATGCGAAGCGAGTTTCAAGAGTCTCAAACACCAACTGTGTGATGCTTCAATTCTAGCGTACCCTACTCCAGGAAAGACATTTATTGTAGATGCCGACGCTAGTAATGTTGGGATCGGAGCCGTTCTTTCGCAGATCCATGATGGCCAAGAGAGAGTAGTTTCCTACTTCAGTAAAGTGCTATCCAAGCCGGAGAGGAACTATTGCGTAACCAGGCGGGAACTCCTGGCTTTGATCCTGGCAACAAAGCACTTCCACAAGTACTTATATGGGCAGAAATTCATCCTGCGTACAGATCATGCGTCTCTAAAGTGGCTGCTGCAGTTTAAGAACCCTGAAGGACAAGCCGCGAGGTGGATTGAACGGCTGCAGATGTATGACTACGAGATACAGCACCGAAAGGGAACTCTTCACTCCAACGCAGATGCCCTTTCCCGGCGACCCTGCAAGGCTGATTGTAAACATTGCGTACGCCAGGAGGAAAAAGATAAAGTATCAGTCCAACGGTTGAGAGCTGAGCCCATTAGCGGCTGGAGTGCACGGGAGATCCGGAATGCTCAACAGGAAGATCCGGATATCGAGCCGATTCTCGCCTGGAAGGAACATGAAGGCAAGCCGGACTGGCAGCAGATCTCCAATAAGAGTCCGGAACTGAAGGTATACTTGGCACATTGGGACTCACTTCATGTTCAGGATGGCATTTTGAAAAGAAAATGGGAAGTTCGGTTGGAACATCAGCCGTGATGCAACTTGTGGTACCCAGATCGAAACTTAGCGAACTGCATGATGGAGTGTCCGGAGGTCACTTGGGAGTAAATAAGACACTCGATAAAGTGCGAGAACACTTTTACTCGATCCACGCAAGAGACGATGTCGAAAACTGGTGCCGAAAATGCGTCACTTGCGCAGCCAGTAAAGGCCCGAGAGTAAAAATGCAAGGCAAGATGCATCAATATAACGTTGGATCGCCCTTTGAAAGGATTGCAGTTTACATCGCAGGACCGTTTCCAGAAACCAAGAGTGGAAACCGCTATATCGTCGTAGTGATGGACTACTTCACTAAATGGTCTGAAGCATTTGCTATACCTAACCAAGAAGCTAAAACCGTGGTAGAGCAGATTTTCCACAACTGGGTAAGCAGATTTGGCGTACCAATGGAATTGCACTCGGACCAAGGTCGCAACTTCGAGTCGAAGATCTTTCAAGGAGTATGCCGGCTACTAGGGATTAAGAAGACAAGAACAACCCCGCTTCATCCACAATCGGACGGAATGGTGGAACGCTTCAATAGAACCTTAAACGAACACCTTTCTAAGGTTGTTGGCGTCTGCCAGCGGGACTGGGACAAGCAGATCCCCATGTTCCTATTAGCTTATCGGAGCGCAGTTCATAACACAACAGGTCATACTCCATCCGAAATCCTTTTTGGTCGAACCATCCAGTTACCTAGTGAATTGATGTTTGGATCTCCGACTGATGAAGCAACGAATGAAGATGATTATGTTGCGGATCTCAGAGAAATCATCAGAAACATTCATCGGAAAACTAGAGATAAGATTCGGATATCCAGCGACCGCATGAAGACGAGGTACGATACAAAAGCAACCACCACAGGATTCCAGGAAGGAGATCTGGTATGGCTATACAACCCTCATCGCCGAAAAGGCATGTCACCTAAACTACAGCAGGATTGGGAAGGACCCTATAAGATTGTGAAGCGCATCAACGATGTTGTCTACCGGATCCAGCGAGGAAGAGGCAAGCTGAAAGTTGTCCATGTGGATCGTCTCCATCGCTACCATGGCGAAAATATTGACGTGCTTGTTCGAGACGAACAAGTTTAAGAGGGGGATATTGTTGCATGTTTGCTCAAACTGTGTCATTCAGCATCAATTAGTCAACTTGTACCGCCATCTAGTAGAAAGTATATTACCGATTTTGGCAGCATTTGAATAGCAGTTTGAGTAGCTGTGGAATAACTAGTACACTCAACGAATCTGGAAATTTCGAGAGGTGTCACTAGGAGATATAAATAGATGTTATGTTGTTCTCGAACCTTCTAAACTCAACGAATCTGGAAATTTCGAGAGGTGTCACTAGGAGATATAAATAGATGTCGCAGGAGCACCCAAGACATTCGAGTTGTGAACCGCGATAAAGAAGTGCGATAGATGACAGTAGTGAAAAGTATAGAGAGAAAGTATAAGTATTGAGTAAGAGAAAAGTGATTGTGTATTTAAAGTGATTAATTGTGAAAGTGAATTGTTGAATTAAATAAGTTAATTATTAGAATAATAATCGAGAATTACATTGAAAGAGAACTAATAAAGATTAATTAAATAGAATTACGTTTTATCTTTTCGAATCCTAGCCTGGATGTAACAATATATACTAGCATATTGTAGAACCTTTTCTACAAAATGCTAGTATACATTTGAATATGCATATTCGTAGTTACTTTTGTTGTCTTCCATTCTCGTGGCTGGGAATATGAGGAAGATGAAAACAACGACTAGATACTCATATTTACAGGTAGCGGTGGTGGTGGATGAAGCAGGGCAGTCGGAAAGGTGAGGGAAGTGTGGTAGGGTAGATAGATGTTATATTATTTGTTGGCTTTGATATAATTTTGGGGTAGGCTTGGCATATTGCAACGAGGCCGTAGCATTCATCAAAGAAAAGGGGTATTCATTCATAATCGGTATCAAAAATCATATTATGTACATATTGCGATTGCATTATGTTACACAATTAAATCTCCGAATATAAGCAGAATTTTTTCATTTAGTTTTTCACAAACAACTGATCTGGGCAAACTATGACATTCAGCATCAATTAGTCAACTTGCAGCGCCATCTAGTAGAGAGCCATATTACCGATATTTGGCAGCATTTGAAAAGCAGTTTGAGTAGCTGTGAGATAGTTAGTACATCTGTTGTTCTCGAGCTTTCTGAACTCAACGAATCTGGAGATTTCGAGAGGTGTCACTAGGAGACATAAAAAGGGTGTCGCAGGAGCACCCAAGACATTCTAGTTTTCAACCGCGATAAAGAAGTGCGATAGAGGACAATAGTGAAAGGTATAAAGAAAAAGTGGAAGTATTGAATAAGAGAAAAGTGATTGTTTATTTAAAGTGATTAATTGTGAAATTGAATTGTTGAATTAAATAAGTGAATTATTAGAATAATAATCAAGAAGTAAAAGACATTGAAAGAGAACTAATAAAGATTAATTAAATTGAAGTGTTTCACCCCGCTTCTGGACTCTACTGCATAGCTGGACCCTGTACACTTGCTGCATATGCTCATCACCGAAGCGCATCTCTATAGCCTTGACCAGGGCGTCGTAGTTGTGTTGCTTCTCTTCTGAGACTGTTTGGAGTAACTCCGCAGCTGTACCTCTTAGTGCGAGCGTTAGCGCAATCGACTTTTCCTCGTTGTCCCAGCTGTTCGCCATTGCAGCTGCTTCAAACTGTTTCTTATAAATTGGCCATGATGTTTGACCATCGAAAACAGGAGGCTGCATCTCTTTCCTTCTCGGGCAGTCCGCAGAATTTTCTTGAGCCTTCTGCTTCTTCACTTTCTCGAGCTCTTTAGCCAAGTTCTCGAAGTTTGTATGGATTTCGTCGAATTTGGTTTCAACCTTCTCGAACTTTTGGTCAATTTCTTCGAGTTTTCCTTCGAGAACATTTTTAAAATCTTCCACAGCGCTCTTTTGGGCGGCAACTATGGAATTCTTTTGTTCTTCCAATTTAGAGTCCATTGATTGCAATTTGGAATCTAGAGAATTCTTCTGTTCATCAAATTTGGAATCCAGAGAATTCTTCTGTTCATTGAACTGAGAGCCCATAGAATTTTTCTGTTCATTGAACTGAGAGTCCATAGAATTCTTCTGTTCATCTAACTTGGCCAGAAGTAATTCCATCATAGCAGTCATATCAACGCTTGTACTTACTTGTTCTTCTGCTACGTCGAACAAAACGGACTTGGGGTTTTCTCCTTCGTTTTCAACAGATTCCTGCAGTCGAAGCACAAGATCACTTTTTCCTCCAGCTGTGGAGAGATTCCGCTTTTCCAATTCAGCTTTTAACTGCGGTATACTGAGTTGTAGTAATTTTAATGTGCGGCCCATTTTTTTTTTTTTAATTTTTTTTTTTTTTTTTAACTAATTCACCTCACTTTAATTTCACTCTGAATACGTTTTATCCCACTTCTGACACCAATGTTACATCCAAACTAGGATTCGAAAAGATAAAACGTAATTCTATTTAATTAATCTTTATTAGTTCTCTTTCAATGTAATTCTCGATTATTATTCTAATAATTCACTTATTTAATTCAACAATTCACTTTCACAATTAATCACTTTAAATACACAATCACTTTTCTCGTACTCATTACTTATACTTTTTCTCTATACTTTTCACTACTGTCATCTATCGCACTTCTTTATCGCGGTTCACAACTCGAATATCTTGGGTGCTCCTGCGACATCTATTTATATCTCCTAGTGACACCTCTTGAAATTTCCAGATTCGTTGAGTTTAGAAGGTTCGAGAACAACATAACATCTATTTATATCTCCTAGTGACACCTCTCGAAATTTCCAGATTCGTTGAGTGTACTAGTTATTCCACAGCTACTCAAACTGCTATTCAAATGCTGCCAAAATCGGTAATATGGCTACTTTCTACTAGATGGCGGTACAAGTTGACTAATTGATGCTGGAGTGGAATCGGCTAAGGTAATAGTTGATTGTTGACAATTAAAATCATACCTTTACGTCCACGTAAGGTGATAATCAAATTGGCAATCACCTTTTTGCAGTCAATTTCATGTGACAGCTATTTAGGTGTCGCTTTCATACATTTTTGTTATTTTCATAGGTATGCACTTCGGCTTCAACTCCAAATAAATTAAATACTTTAGTGAAAAAAGAATATATTGTTGCATGTTTGCTCAAACTGTGTCATTCAGCAAGCGCCATCTAGTAGAAAGTGGCCATATTACCGATTTTGGCAGCATTTGAATAGCAGTTTGAGTAACTGTGGAATAACTAGTACATACATGATGTTGTTCTCGAACCTTCTAAACGAACCTTCTCAACGAATCTGGAAATTTCGAAAGGTGTCACTAAGAGATATAAATAGATGTCGCAGGAGCACCCAAGACATTCTAGTTGTGAACCGCGATAAAGAATGGCGATAGATTACAGTAGTGAAAAGTATAGAGAATATTGAATAAGAGAAAAGTGTTTGTTTATTTAAAGTGATTAATTGTGAAAGTGAATTGTTGAATTAAATAAGTGAATTATTAGAATAATAATCAAGAAGTAAAAGACATTGAAAGAGAACTAATAAAGATTAATTAAATAGAATTACGTTTTATCTTTTCGAATCCTAGCCTGGATGTAACATTGGTGTCAGAAGTGGGATAAAACGTATTCAGTGTGAAATTAAAGTGAAGTGAATTAGTTAAAAAAAGGAAAACAATAATGGGCCGCACATTGAAATTGCTTCAGCTCAGTATACCGCAGTTAAAAGCTGAACTAGAAAAGCGGAATCTCTCCACAGCTGGAGGAAAAAGTGATCTGGTGCTTCGACTGCAGGAAGCTGTTGAAAACGAAGGAGAAAATCCCAAGTCCGTTTTGTTCGACGTAGCAGAAGAACAAGTAAGTACAGCCGTTGATATGACTGCTATGATGGAACTACTTCTGGCCAAGTTCGATCAGAAATTCGACTGTATGGACTCTAAGTTAGATGAACAGAAGAATTCTCTAGAACAACAGACAAATTCTCTAGATTCCAAACTGCAATCAATGGACTCTAAATTTGATGAACAAAAGAATTCTCTAGATTCCAAATTGCAATCAATGGACTCTAAATTTGATGAACAGAAGAATTCTCTAGATTCCAAATTGGAAGAACAAAAGAATTCCATAGTTGCCGCCCAAAAGAGCGCTGTGGACGATTTTAAAAATGTTCTTGAAGGAAAACTCGAAGAAATTGACCAAAAGTTCGAGAAGGTTGAAACCAAATTCGACGAAATCCATCAGACGTTTTGCAAGCATGAAACAAACTTCGAGAACTTGGCTAGAGAGCTCGAGAAAGTGAAGAAGCAGAAGGCTCGAGAAAATTCTGCGGACTGCCCGAGAAGGAAAGAGATGCAGCCTCCTGTTTTCGATGGTCAAACATCATGGCCAATTTATAAGAAACAGTTTGAAGCAGCTGCAATGGCGAACATCTGGGACAACGAGGAAAAGTCGATTGCGCTAACGCTCGCACTAAGAGGTACAGCTGCGGAGTTACTCCAAACTGTCTCAGAAGAGAAGCAACACAACTACGACGCCCTGGTCAAGGCTATAGAGATGCGCTTCGGTGATGAGCATATGCAGCAAGTGTACAGGGTTCAGCTACGCAGTAGAGTCCAGAAGAGGGGAGAAACACTTCAACAGCCGCAAGCAGATATCGAACGTCTGGCACATTTGTCATATCCTAATGCTGGTGAGATTCTCATCAATGAATTGGCTGTGGAGGCGTTTATCCAAGCCATTGAAGATAGACAACTGCAAATGGCCGTAAGAATGGCTGGAAAGAGAACTCTCGCTGAGGCCCTAGCATTTGCCTTGACAATGCAAGCTGCTGATCAGGCATCGAATGTGTTCCACCGCGTAAGGGAAATTACAGCTGTTGAATGCTCATGTCAAAGAGCAGACATCGTAGACCGGAGCAGAGATAACAGAGGTCAAATGCGCTGCTGGAACTGCAACAAAATAGGGCACCTACAGAGACAGTGCAGAGCTCCACCCAGACAAGGCAGTTGTCCACATTGCGGGCCTAGGAGGCGCAACGAAGAAGCATCTGGCAGGGATAACATCCATCCTGCAGATATAGCTTCGCAGAACCAGCAGTCGGGAAACGCGTAAGGACCAGCTTCGCGGGGCAGAAGTTGGTTTCCGGAATCGACGACCCCAGGACCACAATTCAAGTCTCCCAAACCAAACGAGGAAACCAGAGTCTAGCAGTGGAAGCCTATATCGGACAAAATAAGTGCGTGGCAACCATCGATACCGGTGCCACCGCTTCCATTATAAGGAGGGACATCGTTCGTCAGTCTTGGCTGCACAACACCAGCAATTACTGTCTGAAAACAGCAACAGGAGCTACAGCGAAAGTGTATGGAGAGGTCATAATAATGTTGCATGTTTGCTTGAACTGTGTCATTAATTAGTCAACTACGCCATCTAGTAGAAAGTGGCCATATTACCGATTTTGGCAGCATTGGAATAGCAGTTTGAGTAGCTGTGGTATAACTTGGTATGTTGTTCTCGAACCTTCTGAACTTAACGAACCTTCTCAACGAATCTGGAAATTTCGAGAGGTGTCACTAGGAGATATAAATAGATGTCGCAGGAGCACCCAAGACATTCGAGTTGTGAACCGCGATAAAGAAGGGCGATAGATGACAGTAGTGAAAAGTATAGAGAATATTGAATAAGAGAAGTGATTGTTTATTTAAAGTGATTAATTGTGAAAGTGAATTGTTGAATTAAATAAGTGAATTATTAGAATAATAATCAAGAAGTAAAAGACATTGAAAGAGAACTAATAAAGATTAATTAAATAGAATTACGTTTTATCTTTTCGAATCCTAGCCTGGATGTAACATTGGTGTCAGAAGTGGGATAAAACGTATTCAGTGTGAAATTAAAGTGAAGTGAATTAGTTAAAAAAAGGAAAACAATAATGGGCCGCACATTGAAATTGCTTCAGCTCAGTATACCGCAGTTAAAAGCTGAACTAGAAAAGCGGAATCTCTCCACAGCTGGAGGAAAAAGTGATCTGGTGCTTCGACTGCAGGAAGCTGTTGAAAACGAAGGAGAAAATCCCAAGTCCGTTTTGTTCGACGTAGCAGAAGAACAAGTAAGTACAGCCGTTGATATGACTGCTATGATGGAACTACTTCTGGCCAAGTTCGATCAGAAATTCGACTGTATGGACTCTAAGTTAGATGAACAGAAGAATTCTCTAGAACAACAGACAAATTCTCTAGATTCCAAACTGCAATCAATGGACTCTAAATTTGATGAACAAAAGAATTCTCTAGATTCCAAATTGCAATCAATGGACTCTAAATTTGATGAACAGAAGAATTCTCTAGATTCCAAATTGGAAGAACAAAAGAATTCCATAGTTGCCGCCCAAAAGAGCGCTGTGGACGATTTTAAAAATGTTCTTGAAGGAAAACTCGAAGAAATTGACCAAAAGTTCGAGAAGGTTGAAACCAAATTCGACGAAATCCATCAGACGTTTTGCAAGCATGAAACAAACTTCGAGAACTTGGCTAGAGAGCTCGAGAAAGTGAAGAAGCAGAAGGCTCAAGAAAATTCTGCGGACTGCCCGAGAAGGAAAGAGATGCAGCCTCCTGTTTTCGATGGTCAAACATCATGGCCAATTTATAAGAAACAGTTTGAAGCAGCTGCAATGGCGAACATCTGGGACAACGAGGAAAAGTCGATTGCGCTAACGCTCGCACTAAGAGGTACAGCTGCGGAGTTACTCCAAACTGTCTCAGAAGAGAAGCAACACAACTACGACGCCCTGGTCAAGGCTATAGAGATGCGCTTCGGTGATGAGCATATGCAGCAAGTGTACAGGGTTCAGCTACGCAGTAGAGTCCAGAAGAGGGGAGAAACACTTCAACAGCCGCAAGCAGATATCGAACGTCTGGCACATTTGTCATATCCTAATGCTGGTGAGATTCTCATCAATGAATTGGCTGTGGAGGCGTTTATCCAAGCCATTGAAGATAGACAACTGCAAATGGCCGTAAGAATGGCTGGAAAGAGAACTCTCGCTGAGGCCCTAGCATTTGCCTTGACAATGCAAGCTGCTGATCAGGCATCGAATGTGTTCCACCGCGTAAGGGAAATTACAGCTGTTGAATGCTCATGTCAAAGAGCAGACATCGTAGACCGGAGCAGAGATAACAGAGGTCAAATGCGCTGCTGGAACTGCAACAAAATAGGGCACCTACAGAGACAGTGCAGAGCTCCACCCAGACAAGGCAGTTGTCCACATTGCGGGCCTAGGAGGCGCAACGAAGAAGCATCTGGCAGGGATAACATCCATCCTGCAGATATAGCTTCGCAGAACCAGCAGTCGGGAAACGCGTAAGGACCAGCTTCGCGGGGCAGAAGTTGGTTTCCGGAATCGACGACCCCAGGACCACAATTCAAGTCTCCCAAACCAAACGAGGAAACCAGAGTCTAGCAGTGGAAGCCTATATCGGACAAAATAAGTGCGTGGCAACCATCGATACCGGTGCCACCGCTTCCATTATAAGGAGGGACATCGTTCGTCAGTCTTGGCTGCACAACACCAGCAATTACTGTCTGAAAACAGCAACAGGAGCTACAGCGAAAGTGTATGGAGAGGTCATAATAATGTTGCATGTTTGCTTGAACTGTGTCATTAATTAGTCAACTACGCCATCTAGTAGAAAGTGGCCATATTACCGATTTTGGCAGCATTGGAATAGCAGTTTGAGTAGCTGTGGTATAACTTGGTATGTTGTTCTCGAACCTTCTGAACTTAACGAACCTTCTCAACGAATCTGGAAATTTCGAGAGGTGTCACTAGGAGATATAAATAGATGTCGCAGGAGCACCCAAGACATTCGAGTTGTGAACCGCGATAAAGAAGGGCGATAGATGACAGTAGTGAAAAGTATAGAGAATATTGAATAAGAGAAGTGATTGTTTATTTAAAGTGATTAATTGTGAAAGTGAATTGTTGAATTAAATAAGTGAATTATTAGAATAATAATCAAGAAGTAAAAGACATTGAAAGAGAACTAATAAAGATTAATTAAATAGAATTACGTTTTATCTTTTCGAATCCTAGCCTGGATGTAACATTGGTGTCAGAAGTGGGATAAAACGTATTCAGTGTGAAATTAAAGTGAAGTGAATTAGTTAAAAAAAGGAAAACAATAATGGGCCGCACATTGAAATTGCTTCAGCTCAGTATACCGCAGTTAAAAGCTGAACTAGAAAAGCGGAATCTCTCCACAGCTGGAGGAAAAAGTGATCTGGTGCTTCGACTGCAGGAAGCTGTTGAAAACGAAGGAGAAAATCCCAAGTCCGTTTTGTTCGACGTAGCAGAAGAACAAGTAAGTACAGCCGTTGATATGACTGCTATGATGGAACTACTTCTGGCCAAGTTCGATCAGAAATTCGACTGTATGGACTCTAAGTTAGATGAACAGAAGAATTCTCTAGAACAACAGACAAATTCTCTAGATTCCAAACTGCAATCAATGGACTCTAAATTTGATGAACAAAAGAATTCTCTAGATTCCAAATTGCAATCAATGGACTCTAAATTTGATGAACAGAAGAATTCTCTAGATTCCAAATTGGAAGAACAAAAGAATTCCATAGTTGCCGCCCAAAAGAGCGCTGTGGACGATTTTAAAAATGTTCTTGAAGGAAAACTCGAAGAAATTGACCAAAAGTTCGAGAAGGTTGAAACCAAATTCGACGAAATCCATCAGACGTTTTGCAAGCATGAAACAAACTTCGAGAACTTGGCTAGAGAGCTCGAGAAAGTGAAGAAGCAGAAGGCTCGAGAAAATTCTGCGGACTGCCCGAGAAGGAAAGAGATGCAGCCTCCTGTTTTCGATGGTCAAACATCATGGCCAATTTATAAGAAACAGTTTGAAGCAGCTGCAATGGCGAACATCTGGGACAACGAGGAAAAGTCGATTGCGCTAACGCTCGCACTAAGAGGTACAGCTGCGGAGTTACTCCAAACTGTCTCAGAAGAGAAGCAACACAACTACGACGCCCTGGTCAAGGCTATAGAGATGCGCTTCGGTGATGAGCATATGCAGCAAGTGTACAGGGTTCAGCTACGCAGTAGAGTCCAGAAGAGGGGAGAAACACTTCAACAGCCGCAAGCAGATATCGAACGTCTGGCACATTTGTCATATCCTAATGCTGGTGAGATTCTCATCAATGAATTGGCTGTGGAGGCGTTTATCCAAGCCATTGAAGATAGACAACTGCAAATGGCCGTAAGAATGGCTGGAAAGAGAACTCTCGCTGAGGCCCTAGCATTTGCCTTGACAATGCAAGCTGCTGATCAGGCATCGAATGTGTTCCACCGCGTAAGGGAAATTACAGCTGTTGAATGCTCATGTCAAAGAGCAGACATCGTAGACCGGAGCAGAGATAACAGAGGTCAAATGCGCTGCTGGAACTGCAACAAAATAGGGCACCTACAGAGACAGTGCAGAGCTCCACCCAGACAAGGCAGTTGTCCACATTGCGGGCCTAGGAGGCGCAACGAAGAAGCATCTGGCAGGGATAACATCCATCCTGCAGATATAGCTTCGCAGAACCAGCAGTCGGGAAACGCGTAAGGACCAGCTTCGCGGGGCAGAAGTTGGTTTCCGGAATCGACGACCCCAGGACCACAATTCAAGTCTCCCAAACCAAACGAGGAAACCAGAGTCTAGCAGTGGAAGCCTATATCGGACAAAATAAGTGCGTGGCAACCATCGATACCGGTGCCACCGCTTCCATTATAAGGAGGGACATCGTTCGTCAGTCTTGGCTGCACAACACCAGCAATTACTGTCTGAAAACAGCAACAGGAGCTACAGCGAAAGTGTATGGAGAGGTCATAATAATGTTGCATGTTTGCTTGAACTGTGTCATTAATTAGTCAACTACGCCATCTAGTAGAAAGTGGCCATATTACCGATTTTGGCAGCATTGGAATAGCAGTTTGAGTAGCTGTGGTATAACTTGGTATGTTGTTCTCGAACCTTCTGAACTTAACGAACCTTCTCAACGAATCTGGAAATTTCGAGAGGTGTCACTAGGAGATATAAATAGATGTCGCAGGAGCACCCAAGACATTCGAGTTGTGAACCGCGATAAAGAAGGGCGATAGATGACAGTAGTGAAAAGTATAGAGAATATTGAATAAGAGAAGTGATTGTTTATTTAAAGTGATTAATTGTGAAAGTGAATTGTTGAATTAAATAAGTGAATTATTAGAATAATAATCAAGAAGTAAAAGACATTGAAAGAGAACTAATAAAGATTAATTAAATAGAATTACGTTTTATCTTTTCGAATCCTAGCCTGGATGTAACATTGGTGTCAGAAGTGGGATAAAACGTATTCAGTGTGAAATTAAAGTGAAGTGAATTAGTTAAAAAAAGGAAAACAATAATGGGCCGCACATTGAAATTGCTTCAGCTCAGTATACCGCAGTTAAAAGCTGAACTAGAAAAGCGGAATCTCTCCACAGCTGGAGGAAAAAGTGATCTGGTGCTTCGACTGCAGGAAGCTGTTGAAAACGAAGGAGAAAATCCCAAGTCCGTTTTGTTCGACGTAGCAGAAGAACAAGTAAGTACAGCCGTTGATATGACTGCTATGATGGAACTACTTCTGGCCAAGTTCGATCAGAAATTCGACTGTATGGACTCTAAGTTAGATGAACAGAAGAATTCTCTAGAACAACAGACAAATTCTCTAGATTCCAAACTGCAATCAATGGACTCTAAATTTGATGAACAAAAGAATTCTCTAGATTCCAAATTGCAATCAATGGACTCTAAATTTGATGAACAGAAGAATTCTCTAGATTCCAAATTGGAAGAACAAAAGAATTCCATAGTTGCCGCCCAAAAGAGCGCTGTGGACGATTTTAAAAATGTTCTTGAAGGAAAACTCGAAGAAATTGACCAAAAGTTCGAGAAGGTTGAAACCAAATTCGACGAAATCCATCAGACGTTTTGCAAGCATGAAACAAACTTCGAGAACTTGGCTAGAGAGCTCGAGAAAGTGAAGAAGCAGAAGGCTCGAGAAAATTCTGCGGACTGCCCGAGAAGGAAAGAGATGCAGCCTCCTGTTTTCGATGGTCAAACATCATGGCCAATTTATAAGAAACAGTTTGAAGCAGCTGCAATGGCGAACATCTGGGACAACGAGGAAAAGTCGATTGCGCTAACGCTCGCACTAAGAGGTACAGCTGCGGAGTTACTCCAAACTGTCTCAGAAGAGAAGCAACACAACTACGACGCCCTGGTCAAGGCTATAGAGATGCGCTTCGGTGATGAGCATATGCAGCAAGTGTACAGGGTTCAGCTACGCAGTAGAGTCCAGAAGAGGGGAGAAACACTTCAACAGCCGCAAGCAGATATCGAACGTCTGGCACATTTGTCATATCCTAATGCTGGTGAGATTCTCATCAATGAATTGGCTGTGGAGGCGTTTATCCAAGCCATTGAAGATAGACAACTGCAAATGGCCGTAAGAATGGCTGGAAAGAGAACTCTCGCTGAGGCCCTAGCATTTGCCTTGACAATGCAAGCTGCTGATCAGGCATCGCATGTGTTCCACCGCGTAAGGGAAAGGACAGCCGTTGAATGCTCATGTCAAAGAGCAGACATCGTAGACCGGAGCAGAGATAACAGAGGTCAAATGCGCTGTTGGAACTGCAACAAAATATACAGTGCAGAGCTCCACCCAGACGAGGCAGTTGTCCACATTGCGCGCCAAGGAGGGGCAACGAAGAAGCATCTGGCAGGGATGACAACCATCCTGCAGATATAGCTTTGCAAAACTAGCAGTCGGGGAACGTGTAAGGACCAGCTTCGAGGGGCAGAAGTTGGTTTCCGGAATCGACGACCCCAGGACCACAATTCAAGTCTCCCAAACCAAACGAGGAAACCAGAGTGTAACAGTGGAAGCCTATATCGGACAAAATAAGTGCGTGGCAACCATCGACACCGGTGCCACCGCTTCCATCATAAGGAGGGACATCGTCCGTCAGTCTTGGCTGCACAACACCAGCAATTACTGTCTGAAAACAGCAACAGGAGCGACAGCGAAAGTGTATGGAGAGGTCATACTAACAATAAATTTGGCAGGATTAGTATTCTCCCACGCTTTCCTAGTAGCCGATATATGTGACGAATGCATCATTGGAATCGATTTCATGAAGGCGCATGATGTAGTATTGGACATTGGTATGCAAGTACTCAAGTATCGAAACGTAGAAATTCCGATGGTGTACGGGAACGAGAACGTCGCATCCCTGAGGACAGTCATAAGTAAGGACGAGGTCCTACCACCTTCTTCAGAGACACTGATTTGGACAAAGCTGGAAGGTGATCCTGGGGCCCACCGATTCTTTCTAGTCGAGCCAGAAGACAACCACTGCCGAAATTGCGTGGTTGGAAAAATGCTTGTCGAGCCGAAGAACAATATGGTTCCCGTACGAGTTCTTAATGCGGAACACAAAAGCGTCAAATTGAAGCAAGGTGAGGTGGTTGGAAAGTGTGTACCGGTTACTGCCATCACGAAACTTTCACAGGAAGGTGTTGCGAAGCCTCGTTCACTAATGGGAATGACTGAGGTCAAAAGAACTTTATTCCAGCACTGCGATCTGAATCGGGAGCAGCAAGCCATGGCAGGGAACCTCATCAACGAGTTTGCTGATATATTCGATTCGCGGGACTGCGAGTATGGCCGAACACACCTTGTACAACACCGGATAGACACTGGAGATGCGAGACCGATTCGTCAGCCTCCCAGACGATTACCATTGGCTAAGCAGACGGAGGTTGCAGAGATGGTGTCGACGATGGAGAAGGAAGGAGTAATCGAATGCTCTAAAAGCCCATGGGCATCTCCAATTGTCCTAGTCAAAAAGAAAGATGGCAGCACTCGGTTCTGTGTAGACTATCGCCAACTGAATAATGTCACCAAAAAGGATAGCTACCCTCTACCAAGGATTGACGATACGCTGGATACACTGTCCGGAGCTCGACGGTTTTCCACTCTAGATCTGAAGAGTGGCTACTGGCAAGTGCAGATACATCCGGAAGACCGGGAGAAAACAGCTTTCACAGCAGGAAACGGGCTCTGGCAATTCACAGTAATGCCATTTGGACTGTGTAACGCGCCGGCAACCTTTGAGCGACTAATGGAGCGTGTTTTGTTGGGGCTAACATGGAAAACGTGTTTGGTCTACTTGGACGATGTCATCGTGGTTGGAAAAACGTTTGAAGAACATCGAGATAACTTGAAGGAAGTGTTCCAGAGACTACGAAGTGCACAATTAAAGCTTAACCCGAAAAAGTGTAATCTCTTTAGATCTGAGGTAAAATATCTGGGGCACATCATCTCGTCCGAAGGAGTAAGGACTGACCCAGAGAAGGTCGATGCGGTGAAAAATTGGCCCGTTCCCAAAGACAAACACCAACTGAGAAGCTTCCTGGGACTTGCAACTTACTATAGACGGTTTGTGAAGGACTTCGCAAGGATCGCAAAGAGCTTGCATCAACTGACGGAAAAGGGAAAACCATTTAAATGGTCAGGTGAATGCGAAGCGAGTTTCAAGAGTCTCAAACACCAACTGTGTGATGCTTCAATTCTAGCGTACCCTACTCCAGGAAAGACATTTATTGTAGATGCCGACGCTAGTAATGTTGGGATCGGAGCCGTTCTTTCGCAGATCCATGATGGCCAAGGGAGAGTAGTTTCCTACTTCAGTAAAGTGCTATCCAAGCCGGAGAGGAACTATTGCGTAACCAGGCGGGAACTCCTGGCTTTGATCCTGGTAACAAAGCACTTCCACAAGTACTTATATGGGCAGAAATTCATCCTGCGTACAGATCATGCGTCTCTAAAGTGGCTGCTGCAGTTTAAGAACCCTGAAGGACAAGCCGCGAGGTGGATTGAACGGCTGCAGATGTATGACTACGAGATACAGCACCGAAAGGGAACTCTTCACTCCAACGCAGATGCCCTTTCCCGGCGACCCTGCAAGGCTGATTGTAAACATTGCGTACGCCAGGAGGAAAAAGATAAAGTATCAGTCCAACGGTTGAGAGCTGAGCCCATTAGCGGCTGGAGTGCACGGGAGATCCGGAATGCTCAAAAGGAAGATCCGGATATCGAGCCGATTCTCGCCTGGAAGGAACATGAAGGCAAGCCGGACTGGCAGCAGATCTCCAATAAGAGTCCGGAACTGAAGGTATACTTGGCACAATGGGACTCACTTCATGTTCAGGATGGCATTTTGAAAAGAAAATGGGAAAGTTCGGATGGAACATCAGCCGTGATGCAACTTGTGGTACCCGATCGAAACTCAACGAAGTGCTTAGGGAACTGCATGATGGAGTGTCCGGAGGTCACTAGGGAGTAAATAAGACACTCGAAAAAGTACGAGAACAATTTTACTGGATCCACGCAAGAGACGATGTCGAAAACTGGTGCCGAAAATGCGTCGCTTGCGCAGCTAGTAAAGGCCCGAGAGTAAAAATGCAAGGCAAGATGCATCAATACAACGTTGGAGCGCCCTTTGAAAGGATTGCAGTTGGCATCGCAGGACCGTTTCCAGAAACCAACAGTGGAAACCGCTATATCCTCGTAGTGATGGACTACTTCACTAAATGCCCTGAAGCATTTGCTATACCTAACCAAGATGCTAAAACCGTGGTAGAGCAGATTGTCCACAACTGGGTAAGCAAATTTGGCGTACCAATGGAATTGCACTCGGCCCAAGGTCGCAACTGCGAGTCGAAGATCTTTCAAGGAGTATGCCGGCTACTAGGGATTAAGAAGACAATAACAACCCCGCTTCATCCACAATCGGAGGGAATGGTGGAACGCTTCAATAGAACCTTAAACGACCACCTTTCTAAGGTTGTTAGCGACTGCCAGCGGGACTGGGACAAGCAGATCCCCATGTTCCTATTAGCCTTTCGAAGCGCAGTTCATAACACAACAGGACATTCTCCATCCGAAATCCTTTTTGGTCGAACCATCCGGTTACCTAGTGAATTGATCTTTGGATCTCCGACTGATGAAGCAACGAATGAAGATGATTATGTTGCGGATCTCAGAGAAATCATCAGAAACATTCATAGGAAAACTAGAGATAAGATTCGGATATCCAGCGACCGCAAGAAGACGAGGTACGATACAAAAGCCACCACCACAGGATTCCAGGAAGGAGATCTGGTATGGCTATACAACCCTCATCGCCGAAAAGGCATGTCACCTAAACTACAGCAGGATTGGGAAGGACCCTATAAGATAGTGAAGCGCATCAACGATGTTGTCTACCGGATCCAGCGAGGTAGAGGCAAGTTGAAAGTTGTCCATGTGGATCGTCTCCATCGCTACCATGGCGAAAATATTGACGTGCTTGTTCGGGACGAACAAGTTTAAGAGGGGGATATTGTTGCATGTTTGCTCAAACTGTGTCATTGGGCATCAATTCGTCAAGTTGCAGCGCCATCTAGTAGAAAGTAGCCATATTACCGATTTTGGCAGCATTTGAATAGCAGATTGAGTAGCTGTGGAATAATTTGGTGGGGGCGTACGCCCCCATTTATTCGGCTTAATACAAGCTAAATATCTTAAAACTAAACAAAAGACTTATAGCTAGGACTTAAAACTAAAACTGATTAGGTGTTGTTGGGGAGGGCTTAAGGAGATCGATTTTATAGAGGAAGTGCTGCGATTGAAGTCAAAAACATTAAGGTTTGAGTTAACCTTCCGTAGCATACGTGAGATGGGTTCGTTGGAGCCATACAAGGTACGGTGGGTTGGAAGATAGAAAAGTCGTGGGCAGCGTAGACTACGAGGATTAGTGTTAAGGCAGATAGAGTTGTGAAGAGACGCACAATCGACGGAGCCGGAAAGGAGTCGGTGAGTGAAGCGAATGTCAGCTGCGTCCCTGCGTTCTTCAAGGGTATTTAGGTTTATAAGTTTAAGACGGTCGCGATAAGGAGGTAAGATGAGAGGATCGTTCCATGAGAGACCACGAAGAGCAAATCGAAGAAAGCGACGTTGAATGCTTTCGATTCTAGATACATGAACTCGTTGATAGGGACACCACGCTTGGCTAGCGTACTCTAGGAGCGGCCGAACAAAAGTTATGTACAGGGATCTGGTCACGTATGGGTCGCAGAATTCTTTTGACCATCTTTTAACGAAGCCAAGTGATGAGTTTGCTTTAGTATTTATCTCATCAATATGCGAACGGAAGCTTAGTTCCCTGTCGCATAATATGCCAAGGTCGCGAATTGATTGAACACGAGATATTGGCTGATGGTGGAGTTGGTAAATTCGGAGAGGAGACTTGTTGCTCTTGCGTGAGAAGGTAATTGACTGACATTTAGATACATTAAGTTCTAGGCAGTTCTTAAGGCACCATTTGGAAAAACTATTTAGATCTGTTTGAAGGAGGCTGGAGTCATGTTGTGAAGAAATGGTTTTGAAAAATTTGGTGTCATCAGCATAGAGAGAGAGCGCTGAGTGTTGAATGATCCTTTCAAGATCGTTAATTGTTAGAATAAATAAAAGGGGACCTAGATGACTGCCTTGTGGAACACCAGAGCTAGGTGCCGAAAGAACGGACCTGAAGCGAACACTGTAAAAACGGTTTTCCAGGTATTACTCTATCCATTTTAGCAAAATGGGTTCAAAGCCAAGGGCAGATAATTTGAAAGCTATTAATTTATGGGAAATCTTGTCAAAAGCTTTACTGAAATCTGTTGTAACAACATCGACTTCTTTACCACTTTCTATGGCTGAGAGTGTAGAGGATATGAATTCGATAAGATTAGTGGTAGTTGATCTACCTTTTAAAAAGCCGTGCTGGTTAGGGGAAATAAAAGACTTGCACTGAAAGCTTAAGGCTTCATACAAGATACTTTCAAAAAGCTTGGGAATATGTGAAAGTTTGGCTATGGGGCGGTAGTTTGTCACCTCGCTCTTTAAACCCTTTTTGTGTATTGGTGTTATAAAGGAGGATTTCCATATCTGAGGAAATTCACCTTGAGAAAGCGATAGCTGAAAGAGATATGAGAGGGGTAAGCAAAGATTTGAGGAACATTTTTTAAGAAATATGGCTGGAAGACCATCTGGGCCGGGTGAATATTCATCATTAAGTGTAAGCAACTTCTTTTCTATTGCCGTATGATCAAAACTTTGATACATAAAAGGACCAATGGAGAAGTTTTGAAGATATTCGAAGTAGGTGGGATCCGGTACGAAGGAGCTGTCGGCGAAAGACTGCTTAAAGAAAGAAGCAAAAAAGTTGGCAATGGTAAGCGGATCGGTAGACGATTTATTTTCATAAGAAAGGGATGGGGGGAAACCGTCTGATTTTTTTTTATAGTTAACGAATTGGAAAAATGACTTCGGATCGTTTATTAGCTTGTTTTGCGCACTATTAAGATACTGTTGATAGAGGGAGTTATAAAGTTGGGTGAATTGAAGGTAAACACCGAGGTAGTTGGAATAGTCAGAAAAAGAATCGGTTCGAATGAAAACTGCCCATAGTTTGTATTTTTTGTTACGTAAAGACCGAAGCCTTCGATTGTACCAAGGAGGGCTCGCCGAAAAGGTTTTCTTGCGAGAAAAGGGGACATAGAGGGATATAGAATTAAATAATTCTCTGTAGAAAGTGGAGAGAGCATTCTTCAGAGGTAGATTGGCGAACTCAAAAGAACACTTACCAAGATAAGTGTTGATTTTTTGGAAATTCGCTTTATGAAAGTCGTAAGACGAGGCAGCTGCTGAGTGAATGGGTTGGATAGGAGAGTTAAGGAAAAGAGAAAGAAGAAGTGTCGGGTGAAAGTTATCAATGATCGACAGCGCAAAGGGACTCAGGGACACAGAGGAGTTTATAGGGTCAGTTGTGAAAATGAGGTCTAACTGCCTTCCCATATAGTTGGAGACCCCACTAACTTGACATAAACTTGAGTCTGTAATCCCATCCAAGAGGAGACATTCCTTACTTGAGGTGGGATTTGAAGCGATAAAAAAAGATTCTTCATCTGATAGAGTCCAGTGCAAATGCGGAAGATTGAAGTCGCCGAATATTCATCAAGGGAATCAGATATGCTATTTATTTGGTCGATTGCTTCGATTGCGAGTTGGTAGGATTCTATAGATTGAGCCGGTAGGATATAAAAACACATAACGTAAACAGCTCTGCTGGGGAGGTTTATTTTAATAGAAACGAAGTCAAGCTTAGAAGAATTTGAAACAGCAATTAGAGAGGAGTCAAGGTCTTTGTGGGTGGCCAGTAGGACGCCTCGGCAGGGAGAGCCAGTAAAAAGTGAGGGGAGCGTTAATACGGGAGAGCGTATGGGAGGATACGTCGGGGGCCGACTCAGAGGTATTTGTGAGCGGGTTGGGAAGGGCACATGCTAGATTTGAGTTAGGGGCGAAAATAATTTTTATAGTCGTTGCGAGTTTTTTGTAGATGCGAAATGTGTCTGGAGTTGATATGGGATGCGTAAGCGGATAGGTCCTTAGCTACAGTGGTAGGGGAAATATTATAACTCTCATGGTAACGGATATATATTTCGCTCAATGATTGAAGATCGGTAGGGAGACCTTCCTTTTGAATCGAAATTTGTACGTTGGTTTTGGTCTTACCGTCGATACAAACAGATTCGGGCTTATCATGCAAATAAGCTAGGAATAACCGAACGTTTTCGAAGAGTCTGTGATCTCTTAATCGTGCCATTACATAACGGCCGTCGAGGTCTTTGTTCAAAGATGTGTGGTCGACAAAGTTAGCAGTAAGTTTAACTTTAGGAGGAAGAAGGGGGTCAAAATTGACCGGGATGTCGGTAAGTTGTTGTGGTGAAGCGTTTTGGGCTGGTGGAGTGCTAAGAGAAGAGGACGGTGGAGTGGGATTGATGACGTGGGATAGGATGAAATTTGGATAGTTCGTCGCGGAAGGAACGATCTTAGCGGAGGCGTTAGTGGAGACGGCATTAGTGGAGAGGGTGATAGTGGGGAGGGCGTTTGTGAGGAACTGAAATTAGGTTGAAGGTTGAAAGAAACGCGCTTTGGTAGATAATTTCTGGGACAGCTTTTGACAATGGGTTGGGTAAAGTTTGGAAAAATGCCTGTTTTAAAGGACCAGTTGTTGTCGGAGGAGATAGGTTCAGAGATAGGTAAAGGGGATGGCTTTTTATTATTCGAAGATGGAGGCTTTTTGTTAATGTTTGACTTATGGCTAGTTTTATTAGGCTTCTTTTGCTTCCTTTTAGATTTATGTATCCATTTAGATAGCTGCATCTCGCCCAAATTGAAGATATCCTGATCGGAGTTCCAAAATAACCATGTATATTTGTTGGGAATACTGAATTTAAAAGAAATGGTTCTTCTCGAATTCACTGCGGAGATCTTACTGCAATTTTCAATGTTAACGGAAAATTTTGTTCGGAATAAGTTCAGCAGCCAGGAAGCATCAGCATGTGAGGGAGCGCCTTTGATGATAAATGTTGTGCAGTCAGGGTTGCGCTCGTTACCTCTGTTTAATTTGTCAATCCTGTTTTCCCATTCAGCGACCGTCCAAGAAGTCCCTAGCCGATTGATAACGTCGGGAGCGTTAGCAGCAGGAGTTAATGGTGCGATAGGCAGAGGAGGTGATGTTGGTAGTAAAGTCGCAGTGGTTTGAGTTGCAGTAGGCGCGGGTACACCATAATTAGCGTCAGTATCACGTAGTTCGGGAGCGTTAGCAACAGGAGTCGGTTGGCAAGTTAATGGTGCGATAGGCAGAGGAGGTGATGTTGGTGGTAAAGTCGCAGTGGTTTGAGTTGCAGTAGGCGCGGGTACACCATAATTAGCGTCAGTATCACGTAGTTCATACAGAATTGAGTTACTATGAACTGACTGAATGTGGCCTTGGTCGATATCATCAAATGTGTCGATTTTGCTAGCTATCGACTTGAGTTCATCGACTTTGGCTCCAACCGTTAGCCGAGTTGAAGATAAATCGTCGCTGACAGCATCGATTTTGTGAAGCACGACATCGATTATTGGTGAAAAGTCTATAATGGGGTAGTTCGGTGGTGATTTTGACGATGGGTATTGAAGAAAAAGGTCGAGGTCGGTTCGTAGGGAGTTAATTGACTCGGTTATGGATTTATTCGAGTTTAAACTTCGAAAAGCCATAATTAGGTCATCTTTAAGTTCTTTATTGTTGTACGGGTTGGGGCACGCGTCTTTAACATTCGTTGAGACCTTCAGAATCTTTTCGATGCTCAAGAATTTGGACTTAAAAATCGCGTTTGAGGAGTCAATTACACAGCTGAGTTCATCTACACTTTTTATTACTAACTCGAACTTGGACATCTGCTCTGCAATTTTCTTATTTTGCATAGCAATGTCTTCAAAAGTAGAGTTCATTGACTCGTTAAGGTATTTTATGGCGATCATTACATGTGAGAGCGATATTTGCTTACACTCATCACATAAAAATTGAAAAACACTCATGTATTCTTTTAGGTAGGTCACCGATCGTTTTTTCAAGCCAATGCAGGTCGGGTGGAAAGAATTGGCACAAATTCCGCTGCAGGTCACCCATTCAGTTTCATCAGAAACGCAGTTACCGTAGCACTTGAACATTGTTAGTAGGTCAAAAGAAAACGAGGGTAAACGCACTTGGACAGTTTATGATGCGTCAACTGAATTCGGGAAATAAATATAGATTAGGTCAGTTTAACAAAACAACACAACTGTAGGTTTAATGCACTGAGGTAATCCGGCGGCAAAAGAAAACAAAATGCGTCAGCGAAATACTACAGCGCGGTGAGAGAGGGTTTGGGATTATTTGATAATTTGAAATTGGCAAGGCGGAGAAAAAGAAAAACACGTCTTTACACCACGGCAGTTGATTGACATATGAATAACTAGCACATACATAGTTATTTTGTTTTCGAACCTTCTAAACTCAACGAATCTGGAAATTTCGAGAGGTGTCACTAGGAGATATAATTAGATGTCGCAGGAGAACCCAAGACATTGTAGTTGTAAACCGCGATAAAGAAGTGCAATAGATGACAGTAGTGAAAAGTTGAGAGAAAAAGTATAAGTATTGAGTAAGAGAAAAGTGATTGTGTATTTAAAGTGATTAATTGTGAAAGTGAATTGTTGAATTAAATAAGTGAATTATTAGAATAATAATCAAGAATTACATAGAAAGAGAACTAATAAAAATTAATTAAATAGAATTACGTTTTATCTTTTCGAATCCTAGCCTGAATGTAACAGTATCCTAAGCATGTGCAAGTGATAAGGTCTTATCGTTCGCAAACAAAGCCGTCACCAGGTCACTTACAGCAGTGGCCGAAACGAAACCCAGATTGATTGCCATTTCATAGCACGTTTCATGAAGCATCGGGTTAAATATTGCAAAGTGGTCCTGGAAGAGGCAATCGCCCAACAAAACCCCCTGACAGACATTTTTATGGCGGCGGGGACGAACAGAACTAAACAAACAAAAGTGTTTGTGAGAATCAAATGGTACAATCTGGACAAAAAAAGTCAAGCATTTATTGCAAATATGCAAAATTATCTCCATCGCATCATCAACAAAGTTGTCAATATGGCAAAGAAACATGGTGGTGGGCAGATGAAGCTAAAGCAGTGCTTAGTGACAAAAAAGTGTTATTCAAAGCTTAGTCAAAGTACTCTACTAGGAATGGAGATGAAAAAAGTCGCCTCGAATTGGAATACAGACTTTGCAACACAACCATTTTCAAAATTTGCCGCTGAGAGAAGGAGGAATGCCCAGGAAATCCGTTCGCCAAAGTTTATCAACAATGCCCAAGGGCTGCTTTTTGTGGATGACGAAAAACTATTAATTGACCCAACTATATGTGCAAGATGTGCAAATGCACAGGGCGCCAAATTCCGGGGCGCATTGCTAGGAGTAAGAAAAATTAATTTTGCCTTGCGCGGATACTGCCATTTGCATTTAAAGCAAAAAACTTCTTCAAATGAGCCCAAAAAAGCAACATCCATCGCACATCAACTCACATCACTTGCAATATT
The DNA here is from genome assembly GCA_949715645.1 of Portevinia maculata. Classification (NCBI taxonomy): domain Eukaryota; kingdom Metazoa; phylum Arthropoda; class Insecta; order Diptera; family Syrphidae; genus Portevinia; species Portevinia maculata. The sequence continues at coordinate 144,015,186 of OX454526.1, forward strand.
GAAACTTCAAGGAGAATCTAACTCAAAATAGGCCGCTTTCTATAAAATCGTACACAGGGCGCTTGTTTGGGTGGAGCCGGCCCTGTGAGGGAGTAAAGACAAGAGTAAGATGTATCGTTGGCGTCACCGAGGATTGCGCAATCAAAGAGGTGCAGACCAGGCAAGCGTCTTAAGTCCAATCGTATTGCCCTTGATTATCTGCTTGAAGGAAAAGTGACGGACCCTAATTGGTATCAGTTATTCTTTGCTGGCGATGGATTAGCGAGGTTCAAACGTCCCTGCAATGATCAAGATGTTAAATATGTCGCTGGGCTCACCTGGATGTTTAAATTGCAGAGATGTGTGTTATAAAATATGCAATTTAAATTATTGTGTCGGTGAATCGAACTTTCTTTACGAACAGACATTTTTATATTTAAACGCATTCATTTTAAATCCAATAGACCTTTTCACCAAGCTATCTCTTTCTAAAGTAACGAGTTCTTGTCTTAAACGTCAGAAGCAAATTGAATGATAAAATTGTAGAAATTTGCACAAATCGTATGGAATAATCATTGTGATTGTTAATGAAGTGAATATTAAAGTGAAAACAGCAACTATTGAAGGGTAAAAAGTAACAAATTATTGAGAAAAAACCTGGAATAGTATGTTAAAGCAAAAAAAAAAAAAACAATAACAACAGTGAACATGTTCGTCAAAAATTGAAAAATGTGTGTGAATAAAAAGGAAAAATGTACGTTTAGAAAACTTTTCAACTTATTTGCTTCCAAACAAAAATATTTTTTGGCCACAACGCGATTGTCACGGTTTCACTTTTATTTTTTGAACGGAATCTTAATATATTGTTAACTTTTTAGTATTCAAAATAGTGATTGGATATTCCTTCTTAGTTCTGGAAATTTATTTTTGTTATGATTCGCTTTAATATGAACTTATTACGAGATATTCGCAACAAAAACATTTTTTGCCACAACTACGTGATTCTCACTTTTTCAGCTTTATTTTTTGTACACAATCATATTATAATGTTAACTTTTTAATATTTCAAAATGTGGTTAAAATTAGCTTTGTTATAAGCTTTTTAGAAAATATACGCAAAGAACGTATTTCCCGCCATGCAAATTCGCCTTTGTTTTCCTTCATTTCATTCAGCTGTTTGTTTTTTTGTTGTGTTCATTTGACACTGACGTTGTCGTGAGAAGGTCTATCGCGTATTTGCTACTGAATGCAATCATCATTTTGATTCGATTTAAAAATTGATAAATGCCGTGAAGAAGTTCGATCCACCGCACGCCATTAAATAAAAGTTTTCCTTTTACAAACTAATGAAGCCAATATGTAATAATCTTATTTAAGAAATAAACTGAATAACACAAATATGAGTTAAATTCATTATTTGGACGGACCTAAAATTTGCCACGCCATCAACAATGTGATTTCCCCCCTTAGTACCTATACTTTTACGACAAACGCTGTTTGGAGGGCGCTGTAGTGATTTTCTAAGCTAGTAACGCTTGGGCAGATGTACTCCCCCGCCTATTTCTGGCATTTCTATTCCCATTTCTTTTTCGTCACTCAACGTGCTATTAGGCTTCGAGCTATTCCAAATTCTTTAGGAACGTCAGACGTTCGCAAAAGCTCCAATTGTCTTAAGAAGTTTTTTCAACATTTTAAAAATAAATAAATAATAAAATTTGAATAAAATAAATATTGATCGTTCAGGACCTACCTACCTACCTACTATAGGTAGAAACCTATTAACCTATAAGTGGTGGTGCAGCATGGCGCAATACTGACACAAAGTAACATGTCATTTCTTTATAAATTAGATTGAATATGTCTGAATCAATTACAAAAGAAGTGATACAAATCGGAACATTTTTCGACAAGATATAGCCAAAATAGTAACATTTTAAAAAGGGATAAACTCATAATTTCTTATTTTAGTAAAAAGACTGAAATCAGATTTTATTAAATTTTTTATTTCAAAACTTTTCGTGCCTTCCATCATCCCCCTCTGATCATATATGCTACTTTCCGAGGCGAAGATGCGATGTTAACCACCACAGCATTTTGGGCGCCTTAGGACACTATATTCAACATTTCAGCTTTCTAGCTCACAAATTTGTTCTTTTGAATTGTAGGCGTATCAGTGGGCGAATTTTAAAAATTCTTAAAATTTATTCACGTCTATCACAGAATCCGTCGTAGGGGAAATGTTTGCTACGAATTTCGAAATTCGTAGAAAGTGGTATCACTGAATCCGAATGAATCGGAATTTTGACATTTAAATCTACGAACTATTTGATTTTTCGTATTGCGCAGACAAAAAAGAATCAAAATGCAAAAACCGTAAGTTTGTTACAGAATTATGGAAAAAAGTTCATTTATTTTCATATTATTATATTTAATGGTCGAAAATTTAAACAAATAGATTGCAGTTCGAGAGAATGGTGGAGCTGCTTTTTCATATATGTGAATCGTGGTTTGATCCGGGATACCGTGCATCGATGAAGCGTATACGCATTTTGCTATCGCAAATCTAAGAAAAATTGATTTAGGAGCATTTGAAAGAAATGCTTAGCTAAATATACCTACCAACATGGCATTTATACTATAATATCCTTTTCTGTTGTAGTACAAATATTTTTCTTCAGCCGGTGGGATAATTTTGATATAAATTCCATCGATGCACATAACAACACCCGGAAATCTGCTCTTTGAGTAGAAGTCTAATTTTCAGACTGGACAGAGCCTTCTTTCCAAAATATCCAGCAGCATTTTTAAAGTGCCTGAAAATGAAGACTGTGCCATTCCAACTGAGTGGTCTTTACCAACGCCGTGTTGGTATTCGTCTTCGCCTCAATAAGGCTACAAGCCGACTTAAAGGAGTGATTGAAGTAGATAAAAAAGTAAGACCAAGTTCCTGTTCTAGTTCCTTCAATACATACTTGAATGCTCGTTTGTTGAGGCGAAAATTTTTTTTTAAATCTGTTAACTTGAATTTAGTTTGAAATAAAACAAAATGTTCTGCAACAACTTGCACTTCATCCTCGAGGTCAAACGGATTGCATGCATCCCTCAGTATCTTACGCTGAATTTTTATTTCTTTTTTGCACCTAATATTCTCCTCCTCACTAGTAAAAATTGCAAATGCAACAGAATCCATTTCTAACCCTTTTTTGTTCAAAATACACAAAACAACGATTTATAATTTGTTTATTTCTTCAATCTTTCATACTTTCACGTTAAGCAGCTGATTTCGAAATTTTAAATATGACTTTTGTGATTACATTCGGATTCTATGATATACATTTTTTCGTATTCGTTACATAGATCCGAATTCGTAACTTTATTACGAGGGATTATAGATTATAGAAGCTTCACTCCTCTCCAAATCTCAACACGCCTACCTCAAGGGAAGATCTACAGAAACAGCCCTTCACGAGGTAGTGCGTACGATAGAAAAATCCCTACACTACAAAGAATACACATTGGCTACCTTTCTAGACATAGAAGGAGCCTTCAACAATGTACACACTGAAGCAATTCTAGAGTCCCTGAGGGAGCTGGGAATAGCAATCCATCTAAGTCAATGGATTGTTTCCATGCTCAGCACTAGAATCATTCAAGCAGCTTTAGGAAATAGCAATATAACCAAATATGCCAGGAGGGGAACACCTCAAGGAGGAGTCATCTCACCCCTACTCTGGCTCCTAGTAATGAACAAAATCCTCATAAGTTTAGACAGAGTAGGAATCAAAGTAGTCGGGTATGCGGACGATATGGTGATATTGGTGTCAGGAATGTTTCCCTCCGTGATTAGTGAAATCATGGAGAATGCTCTAAGCAAAGTTAGCACTTGGGCAAAAAAGTGCGGTCTGGGAGTCAACCCGGGGAAAACTGTGCTGATGCTCTTCACCACCAAAACCAACATACCTGACTTTACGCTTCCTCGCCTAAACGGCACACTCCTACCACTTTCAAACAGTGCCAGGTATTTAGGAGTTATCCTAGATCCTAAACTCAACTGGAAAATAAACATAGAACAACGGGTAAAGAAGGCATGTATAGCCTTTTATGCCTGCAGCAGAACCTTCGGAAAAAAGTGGGGCCTGCAACTAAAATTGACCCTGTGGATGTACACAGCCGTGGTACGACCAATCCTCACGTATGGGTCAATAGTATGGTGGCCGGCTCTAAAGAAAAAGTACAATATTACCAAACTTAATAAGGTACAAAGAACGGCATGCATATGAACAACGGGAGCTCTACGGTCAACACCGTCAGACGGACTCACAGTCTTACTGCATCTTTTACCTCTTGATCTACATATAATAAACATCACAGCACACAGCGCGATCAGACTCAGAGAGTCTGGCTGCTGGACTGCAAAACCCTACGGCCACAGTAGTATTCTAGACTCTCTACCTAGAAAACTAGTTCCGCCTTCAACAGACTACATCATTCCCAGAATGTCTTTTACAAAACATTTCGTCGTTCAAATCCCTAGATCGGAATGGCAAAATGGAGAAGTGACAAGGGATTTCGATCAAACAATCTACTGCGGCGTGGGTGCGGGAGTTTTTTTCGGAATCCTTAAACATCGCAAAATCATACAGACTTCCGGATACTGCAAGCGTCTACCAGGCGGAGCTACTGGCTATCCGTGAAGCCTGTCGCCAGATCAAACTTCACTCAAATATAACACCGAGGCAAAGGATCGCCATACTTATTGACAGCCAGGCTGCCATTAAAGCGATCGCTTCGATCACTATATCCTCTAAGTTAGTACTAGAATGCCGTAATGAGCTGACCCTGCTTGATAAGTTCAAGGTTACCCTGATCTGGGTTCCAGGGCACAGTAACGTTAATGGAAACGAACATGCCGACGAACTGGCCAGGCAAGGCTCAGCTCTCCACTGCTCTCTGGCAGAATTAGTCCACATTCCGCTCGGAGCAGTTAAGGCAAACATCACCGCAGAATACCTTAAGAAAGCCAACCTCAGATGGAGCAGGCTGACTGCATGCGTCATATCCAGAAAAACGTGGCCAAACTACAACAAGGCAAAAACAACCGACCTTCTAGGTAGAACCCGAAAAGACATCGCAAGACTTACAGCGATCTTCACGGGACACTGGCCTATAGGTGACCATGCGGCCAAGCTGGGTATCCCATACAATACACACTGCCGCAGTTGCAAAGTGACAACTGAAAAAGAAACCCTAATTCACTTTTTATGTACCTGTCCGGCTTTAGCTAGGACCAGACTACGTACATTGGGAAGCCCTTTCTTCAATACACTTGAGGAAGTCTCCGAGAAAAGTATCAAGGAACTGATAACTTTCCTGAACTCCGCAGGTTGGATTTAGCCTCCCCCACCAATCGATAATACCCAGGTTTACGTGAGTTTGTGGTAACAAAACGGCACTCAGTGCTAATTGGGTTTGTCTTATCAAACCGCCACACCTACCTACCTACCTACGAGGGATTCTGTGATAGACGTGAATAAAGTTACATACATAGATATCGCATGCAGAGTAATAAAATATGTCGCTTTTTCAGGCGAATGGGATTTACTACTACGTCCCAGTTTGATTAAACTCGTTCGAATCGTGCATAAGACATGATGTTCTTTCAAATTTGGTAGGAACAACAAATTGTTTGTTGCTTTTGCTTATTTCCCTTTGTGTTTTGTTTTTCATTATTTCATTTTTTGTTTTCATGTAGGTACCTAGTGTGTTTGTTTTTGTTTTTCAGATTCTGATTGTGATTCAATTGAAGGCATTTCTTGTTCAGCGTTATTTCCTTTTTTTTAAGAACAGTGAGAGGGGATTAGCAGGAAAATATATCTTGCAATAGCAACTTGGGATACCTACTGCTTTTAAGTCTTGGGGTGTTGCTTTATAGTGAGGTCCCGGTACCTGTCACTCTTGAGGTGGTGGTTTATAGGAGGCTACGTGCCTCTCACTCTGGCGGAGTTGGTTCAATTTCGTGATTGTTTTGCATTTGTTTTCCTGACAAAATTTGAATTTTTTGATTTTTACTGGTAATTATTTTTTGGATTTTCCAGGCACTTTGTTTTCGCAAGAGAATAAGACGTACAAAGTATAGAATTTCTATGCGATGCTCGGTTTTGCTCATCAAACCAGTTTGAGTCCCTAAGGTTTGTTATTCTCGTGCATTCCAAGGCCATTGTCTCCCTTATATTTCTAATATGCGGACGATCTCTAAAAATTGTATGATATACTTTGAAATGGAGCTTACAAATTTCGAAAAAATCATCAGTTGGTGCTTAGAGACTTCCAAAATCACTATTTTGGTTATTTTGTTATTTGCTCATCCCTTTTTAAAAATAATTTTGAACAATTTGCACACTTGTTTTTTAACATCCTGTAAAATAATGCATTACAGTCGTTTCCCATGAAATTCACAAAAACACTTTTTCGAACAAAGTATTATCAAATACAGTTTTCTCGCGTGCTTCAGGTAACACAAAAATTCTTGATGTGTGCGGTTGAGTCTGGGAAGTTTATAAATTTAAGAATTCTACATCGTCATAATCACAATTACTATGGAGAGAGAAAGCGATTAGATTTGAGGACAGAATTTTTGACATTAAAACATTTAATTCGTACACAAAGTAATTTTTGGTATTATCACCTTTACTGGCAAATAGAAAATAATTTTCCACAATATCTTGATGAGTTCTCTTTGTAAGTAAATACTCAACTTTCCCGAATAAACCATCACTTATATCTTCACTAAGTAATAAAACCCCGTTTATTGTCTGTACCATTCCATTCCTCTTACACAAAAGGTAACTGGAAGATTAATAGACTCTTGCATTGATCTTAACTAAGACAAGAATTGTTCAAGCTCATTATAAGCTGAATTTCGGATCTGAACTCCACGCTTTAAAATATTTTTTATCGTAATGAGACCCACTATCCATACAGTCGAAAGCATTTTTCATTTTTAATGTAAACGCTTGTGTTGCTAGAGCTTGATTTAAACTTTTTTTTTGACAATTAAAGTGATGAGCAGTTTGTATTGATGCTGCCGTTGTTAGCCCCCTACAAAATGTCTCCGTTACCAAGCGAACACTCATACTTTCAAATGCATTTGGAGCTTATGTGTGAAATTGTAAATTTTAAGTATGTTTTAGCAACATTATCTCTTTCAAAGTTGAATATTTCTCTGACAACATCTAAGGAAACATTACCATCTGGAGTTAGGATATCAGTTTTGAGTAAAACATTACGCGTGGACTTAAAAAATGCGGAAAATCATAAAAACAAAATATTTTCTCATTGTTGAAAATTGTAAAAAGCTTTTCTTTTGTTATAGCGCACACTTTTACCATGAAAACACAAATTTCGTTTCCGTACAATATTTTTCGATCCACTCATTGATCTCCAAATCCATCAATTAAGTAATTTTTGATATTGTACGTGAGATTTGCACGAATTATAATTTCATCAAATATCAGTACCACATTCCGTTCACGTTGGCTTAATGATGCAAACTTTGCTTTCAGAAAACAGTGGGAATTGTTTTGGAATCCAGGTTATAAGCCTTTAACAGGAGCCCAGCGATAAAATGTGGATACGTCTCGAAGTCTAGGCCCCAGTCTATCTCGAAGAAATTTATAAGCGTTCTGAGATCTGTAAGAAATGTTTTGGGAAAGTTCTCTTTTGGCAACATTGTATTTTTTTAACTTGGGGATTCCCATCAAACAATTTTTGAATGCTCTGAAATATCAAGTACTTGAATTTGCGATGATAAACTAGTTGATATTTTGCTAGTTCGTTTTGCGCGTTATGCGTTTTAGTACTAGAGCAAAGTTTTTTTATCAAGCTTTGAATTTTAAGTCTGCACTTCATATATTTTTTTTTCAATTCAGAATTTGTTTTCTCCTCTTGTGCGCATTTTTCTAATAATTTATTGCATCTAACGCAAGAAATATTTGAACTACTAGAGGTCCTTCTCCGTTTTGGTAGCAGGAAAGGTGTTTTAACCTTTAGTCAAAATTTAAATTACAATTTAGATTTAAGGAGGGAACAGGGTCCTTTTAAGCATTTTTCTGCCAATAAAATACGAAGAAAAATGATTTTGACAATCAAAATATTTGCGTTCCCTCTTAAAATCGCATTCCTGCCTCCACAAATTATTCAAAATTTAATTTTTTTTTCATTTGAAGGACAGGGAAATTTCTTTTCGATTTTTTACAAATCAAACAAAAAAGTCAGACTTTCTCTTACGTGTATCACACATTGCTAAATATTTAAAAAGTATATCGCTAAAATAAAATCGCTCAATCATAAACCAAAAACATAGGGACGGGCTACAGTCCGCTTGGGCGAACTGTTGGATACCCTATTCTTATTCCTATCCCTCATAAGTGGGCGTGACAAAAGTCTAAGTATGGTTAAATTGTTAAGAACGCTCTACATATTTTGTTATATAACATTTAAAGGATTTTATCAAAAAAAACGCTCCCTAGCTCAAACTTGGGTGTTTCAATAAAATTGTTTTATTTAATTGTGGGCGTGTCAGTAGGCGGATTTAAAAAACAAATTAACACATGAGCATAAAGGGCCCCTAGAGAGTATATATTATAAATTTCAGCTCCCTAGCTCAAACTTTGGATTTTCAAAAAAATGTTTTATTTATTTGTGGGCGTGTCAGTGGGCGGATTTTGAAAATATTTATACATGAGCTTAAAGGGCCCCTAGAGAGTATATATTATAAATTTCAGATCCCTAGCTCAAACTTTGGATTTTCAAAAAAATTGTTTTATTTATTTGTGGGCGTGTCAGTGGGCGGATTTTGAAAATATTTATACATGAGCTTAAAGGGCCCCTAGAGAGTATATATTAAAAATTTCAGCTCCCTAGCTCAAATTTTGGTTTTTCAATAAAATTGTTTTATTTTTTTGTGGGCGTGGCAGTGGGCGGATTTTGAAAATTTTGTATCCCGAGCAGTTTTAGGAGTCATAGATCATATATAAAAAATTTCAGCTTCCTAGCTCAAAATTCGATTTTTTCCAAAATTTTGTTTTTTTGAGTTTGTGGGCGTGTCTGTGGGCGGATTTCAAAAATTCGTAAACTTGATTATTTCGGGACCCTAGAGAGTATATGGTTAAAATTTCAGCTCTCTAGGTCCAGTTTAAAGGCCTAATTTTTGCCGACGGACGGACGGACGGACGGACATGGCTAGATCGACATTACTATCGATGCTGATCATAAATATAGTAACTTTTAGGGGTCTACGGGCAATATTAAGGTATGTTACAAACTATGCGTCAAAATTAATATACCCCTAGAATAGGGTATAAACAGCCGAATCCCTCAAAAGTTGACGGTGAATGAAAATGAAATTGAAACATAAAATCGAAAACTTTTGGTCGTTGTCTAAAACATCAAGAATCCGGCCTCGGCCTCGGCATCTAGCCCGACACTCATTTACAACGACATTATAGCCGTCAGCTCTTTGGATAAAGCCAATCTGCTTGCTGCTCACTTTGTAGCTAGCTCAACGCTTCCAGATTGTGCTTTATCTCCCCCTGTACTCGAGTACGTAGAATACTCCGTGGGACAAATCCACTTTCGCACTTGTACAGTGGATAGAGTACTTCGAGACATACACAAATCCACTGGTCCAGATGGTATTTCCCCCATCGTTCTGAAGAGGTGTTCTTCTACGCTGGCAAAACTGTGTAAGCTTTTCTATCTGTCCTACTCTTCAGGGTTCTTTCCTAGGAGATGGAAAACAGTATTTTTCCAGCCTGTATCAAAAAAAGGTGGGTCTTCTTCTCCCTCCTCCTACCGATCAATTGCACTTACGTCCCTTCTTTCTAAGGTTAATGAAATATCTTGAATCCCGATACATGCATCTAACCGAAAAGTGAAACCAATCTCTTCACCAATGTGGTAAAAGTAAGATCGTTGCGCTTGATATTTTAAAGGCATTTGAAAGAGTTTGGCATCAAGCTCTCTTGTCGAAAATGCGTGCATTTGGAATCGATGATACTCTTCTTCAATGGATTAGAAATTACCTTTCGGACCGTTCAATTCAAGTTGTTTTGGACGGTTTCAAGTCTGCAACTCACCAAATAAATGCTGGGGTTCCCCAAGGCTCTGTTCTGTCCCCGACTCTCTTTCTCATTTTTATAAATGATCTCCTTTCTGTTACCTCTAATCCAATCCATTCCTTTGCTGATGACAGTACCCTCAGCTTCTCATATTCGTTTCTTGGGTCACGCCTCTCATCTTCGGGTGTGGAACTTTAACGGAAACGTATGTTAAGCTCATTAAATTCCGATCTTAACAGCATAACTCAGTGGGGTAAGACCAATAGAGTGGAATTTAATGCTTCCAAAACACAATGCTGTCTCCTGTCATTAAAGCAAAACGCACACACACTGCAATTATCCATGAATGGCACATGCATCGCTGAAATCGAAAGACAGTTGGAGCTTACGATGAAGCTTGACAGACTTTTGATGTCGGTGTTAATGAGATCGTTATTATCATTGTAAAAGAAGGATCCTAAATGGAGTTTACGTCTTTGAGAGAGAGCAGGGCACGTGCAGAGAAGGTGGAGAATTATCTCCTCCTCTTCCCATACAGCTTCTGCAGAAGTCATTTGTGTGGACGCCAAGCCTTGTTGCATGTCTGCCAATGAGACAGTGTCCGGTGATCACACCAATTATAGCACCAATGTGAAGTCTGTTTAGAGATATCAAACACTTAGAGCGTTTCAGATCCAGCTTTGGCCAAATCTCTTTTGTCGCTAGACAAGTGTTGCCACTTGTCCACCTAAGGTTAGAATTCTCAATGGTCTGTCTCATAAACATGAGTTTGCATGTAGCGATTGGGATGCCTAATGAACCTTATTCAGGTAGAAGTGGCAGTATGGTTCCTTTTCTGGCGAGTTCATCCGCCCACAGTTCCCTGGAATGTCTGTATGTCCTGGCACCCAGCATAGGTGAAAGTTAAAATGCTTCGCCATCTCCACTAGAGATGATCGACAATCACGGACTACGACAGAGTTTGTGGACCCAGAATCCAGGGATTTTAATGCAGCTTGACTACCTAAGAAGATCCAGATGTCCGTAACGGATATCACGTTCTTCTTCAGCCACGACAGGACTTCTTTAATAGTTAAGATTTCTCCCTGGAACACACTGCAGTGATCAGGGAGTCGAAAGGAGAGGCTGAGATTCAGCCTGCCAGAGAACACACCACCTCCTACCCCCTCGTCGGTTTTGGATTCATCGGTTTAAAAGTGGCTCGATTTATTTTCGACGGGTGGGCTTCTTTCCCAGAATGTTCTGGGAGGGATCTTGACCTTGAAGTTTTTGTCAAAAAGGGTCTGAGGGGTGGTGTAGTCTATGTTACTAGGGAGGATTCTAATTTTGTTCAGAATAGATGCGTGGCCGATTTCATTCTCGTACCATTGCAACGTTGTTTTGAGGCGGATAGGCGCACTAGCAGCCGCTTGCTTGCTAAAGATGTCCAGGGGTGTCAGGTGAAACAGAATGTCCATTGCAGCAACGCTGTTCGTTGGACTTTGCTAAGCTTATCGCGATTTATCGCTTTATCTAGGGCAGTCCGCCAAACAACCACCCCATACATGAGTATCGGTCTTATTACCGAGATGTATAGCCAGTTGGTAATGCGGGGTTGAAGCCCCCATTTATTACCAATGGCTTTTTTGCAGGAGAAGAGTGCTGCTGTAGCTTTACGAACTCTTTCTTGAATGTTAGGTTTCCAGGTGAGCTTTCTATTTAGAATGTGACCCAAGTATTTAGCCTCGTCCGAAAAGACTAGACTTGAGCCCCTGATAGAGGGGGGATCAATGTATGGAATTTTATGTTTCCTAGTGCATAGAACAAGTTCGGTTTTGTGGGGGTTAACACCTAGCCCACAACGATCTGTCCATGTAGTTAGCATGTTAAGAGCGTTTTGGAGAAGTTCTTTCAGGGTGTTTAGGTGCCTCCCTGAGGCGGCAATTGCAACGTCATCTGCATAGGCAATCACCCTGCGGCCCTCCTTTTCTAGGCACATCAGCAGCTTGTTCACCACTAAGTTCCAAAGGAGGGGGGATAGAACCCCACCTTGTGGCGTACCTCTACTGACAGATCTTCTGGCAGATGTCATACTGAGTTTCGAGTTTATAATCCAAAACACAGACCCAACTTTTCCCGTCATTTTTGGATCCGCGATATATGAGGCGTTCTGCGCACTAATTTGTTAATTGACTGTAACTACAATAAGTTAATAGACTGTTGCCAATAAAAAGAAGCGAGAGTAGTTATTCGTAATGGCGATTCGTTCATCTGTCACTGACACTGTCTCTGGCTGCAGCTGCAGATATAATTTTCTTTGAAAGGTAAACTAAAATTGAATTTATTATTGCACACATTTATTTGCTTAAACTTATTTGAATTTAGCTTTATCAAAATCAAAAAAAAAAAAATAGCAACCGATGAAGGCGAAACTACCAATCGTGGGCCGAATTTCGATGATTTAATTGCTACCGGCACAAATTCATGCTGAAAGTAAGTAACATACATATGTATAGATAACATACACATTGACTCCGTTTGCCGACGTAAAACGGAGTCTCTTGCTTGAAGGGTATATGTAGTTTGCAGTCGGATTGCTGAACGCCACAAATGCATGAACACACAATTAATAGCACTGATGAATTATCTGACAAAGTGAGGTTAAAAACGATTTTTTTGGATTTCTACGTTTTTTAAAGCGATGACTTGTGCAAAAGTTGTTTTAAAGACTATTTCTACCTTAAATAGTCCATTAAATGTGCTAATTTAGGAAATCGACCCCCGAAATGTATAACATGCAATTTTATTACGATCGAAATTGAAAATCGATTTCCAATTGTGTCAACGTGAATATCTCCGACTTTATTTGCGTGGCGGGGAAAATTCCTTCCTGAACGGTTATCATGGGCAGATAGTAAAATAAAGGCAGAAAAAACGTAGTTTAACTGTTCTCCACCAACAGCAGCGCCACTGACTACCTATACTATACTTTATCCAACAAAAATTGTCAGTACAGGCCTTATGGAGGAGCTTTTTTTCTACCAGTGGTGCCTGCAGATACTCTCACGGCACTCAAAGGCAAGAATTGCCACTGAAATAAAAACCAAACCACTGTCATACCAAGGAATTGTTGTTGTAATTCTCCTAAAATTCCCATACAACCCACCACAACCAGTCTCCCACACAGCCGAATGGGGAATGAGCATGATCGTCTTGTGTTCGCTTGCTATTATCATCCACCAAAATAAGCAGCGTGTGTGACTGAAGCACATCAGAAGAGTATTACCATCTCTACAATGAAGCATATCATTAGGGGTTTTCTATGGATTTTGTCAAAGAACTTTCGGTTTTGGTGCTTTTGAGAACGAATTATTATGTGGGGTTGTAATAGGTAGGTTGCAGGAGTTTGGACGGTTGGGATTTGAAAATGACAGGAGACCGGATGAGGATGGGACTATTGGAAGGGAATCGTGATAGGAAGGAAGGTGTTGTGTGCGAGGAGCATGGCACGCTTGCGTTGCTCGGCCGAGCTCGCCGGACTGGGGGGATTCTTGTCCCCGCACAACAACGAGTACCTATGCACAAAAACATATATCGTTCCAAGACTGACAGGTTGGTTTTACTAACAGCAGACGGACGTTGTCACATTGAGGGGGCGCTGACGGTGGAACCAGCGCGGCCATTACCCACCCTACCTGGAAGTTCCTAGGCCATATATAAACTTCCCCAAAGAGGCGGATGCCTCCGCCGGATCAAGCCATCCACCGAAGTGCTTTAGCGCACCTTACTCCACCCCCGAAAATGAAATTACTCCTCCATTAAGCCGTTATGGCTCAACAACAAAATTTAAAAAACCTCCGATTCATCTGAACACAGCAGTACATAAAATTTATTAGGGTTGGTTTTACCTTAATTATACAAAGATGAATATATGAATCAAAGAAACAATTACAAATAACAGAATATATTACATTAAGTTTTGTCTCCAATACATGCAGACAAGGAGGACGGTAGTTCAGGTCTTTTATTTCACTGACGCGGTATATCCTACGCTCAAATAATCGGTTAGGCTACCTATAAGGAGCTCTCTATAGGGGGTACATTAAAACGCTAAACGCGATCACGAAAGACTAGCCGAGAAGACGCATCGGAAACTTAACTAATTACAAAAAAAAATAATTTAAAAAAAAACGAAATATCAAAAGAACCACAAGAACAAATTTATACTACTCTATAATAAAACCCTAATAAATAATTTATAAAACGATCACTTAAATCTATCTATATCCAATTATACCTCCTATATAAAATTGTATAAGTCTCAAAAAAAACTGTAATCCTTTATGTACTTATTTCTTCTTTGTCTTGTTACAACTATTCCCTTTGCGGACGATTATATTTAATGCATTTTGTATATGTAGGTATGTACTATAATCTATGGAATCCTTTGTGTGTTTGCATATATTCTATATTTGACGTTTTATCCGTTGCCGTTTCGATCAAGGGAGGCGGCAGCTCGAGCACAGGTATTTTTATTTTACACATTTCTTGTTCTACCTAAGGTAATATTATGTTTTATTGTTTTCAGGCATCAACATATGCGACCATAACAGGGTGTTGCCATTCGGCTTTAATTTGATTGTATTTGTATTGTACAGCTGCACAAGTGCAGTTTTTTTTACCATCTGTTTAGGTATATGACATTGCGTCGTGGTTATATAATTTTGTATTTTAATCGCCTGATTGTGTTTATAAGGCGCAAACAATGGTTGTTATCTAAATCGCTGATAGTGCATCTAAGCAATTGGTTTACTTTATTGTTTATATGAATAAAGAGAAACATGGCTACAAAGTCTTCAAAGGATCTAAGCGTAGAAAAGAAACAACAAATTGTTGATGCAACTGCAAAATTCTATGGCCTTTTTAAAAGTAAATCGAAAGCCATAGGAAATGCAGCAAATATTTTTTCTGTTACGGAACGAACTGTGTATAGGCTTTTAAGGGAAAAAGCAATCAAAGGCCACAAGAAGAAAGATGAATCCGGTATCAAGAGCAAGGTCGATGATTTTGCCAAATGTGCCATTAGGCAGATAGTCCATCAGTTTTTTTATGGATAATGACCTTCCAACGCTGGACAAGATCTTATTGTAAGTACAAAAAATGCAAATATAACAAAAATAAGCAGATCAACTTTGCATACAATATTACAAAAAGATCTCGGACTTAAATTCGTCAAACGTCAGCGAAAGAATCTGTTGTTGGAAAGAGGTGACATTATTTCTTGGAGACGAAGATATTTACGCGAAGTAAAAAAAATTAGAGAAAAGAAAAGAACAATTTTCTTTTACTGATGAGACCTGGCTCAACGAGGAGTTCTACAGGTTTCGTCGATGGAAGACTTTTATGCTTCATTTCGGGAAAAACCGGAGACTACCACGATGACATGAACGCTGATGTGTACGAGAAATGGTTTAAAGATATTTTAATACGCCTGGAACCCAACTCCGTCATAGTTTTGGACAATGCTTCCTATCATTCCAGAAAGCACCATCCACTTCCACGAGAAAAGATGAAATAAAAAAGTGGTTGAGGTCTAATGCGATAAGTTTCGAGGATGATATGGTTAAAGCAGAGTTTGTTTGAAATCGTTAAACGTTACAAAGTCAAGTATGAAACATACGTCGTGGATGAAATGGCTCAAAATGCGGGACATAAAGTGCTTCGCTTGCCGCCTTATCACTGAGACCTTAATCCAATAGAATTGGTTTGGGCTCAAGTGAAAGGGGTTGTAGCAAGCCAAAACAAGTCATTTAAAATGTCTGAAATAAGAGACTTACTAAAGACTTAATTACTCATCGGATTAGTTGAGTAGTGATATTAGAAATTAGTATTTTATGTTTTACAATATTTATAATGAATAAATTAGATTACAGTGATATATTTATTATTTTTCGTTTTGATTTTTTTTTGTGTTACGAAATTTATATATTTTGTTGGTCTACTGGAGATACCCTTAAAAAACGCGCCTATTATTATCTTACCCCAGAAAAGAAAAAAGATAAACGGAATTTATTTCGTTCCGCAATATTTTTATTTTAAATTGGAAGATGGTAACCCTAATTGAGTTATGGCGAATTATTATACACACTACGGTAACCCTATGAGAGCTTTAAAGAGGGACCGATTTGTGTAATTCATTGCAACCAAACTGAGAGACAAACATCCTATCTTCTCTGTACTGACAATTTTTCTTGGACTATGTATAGACAGTCAACTGAGGAAATTTTTTCGAATTGCCTCCAATCTGAAAAACTCTAGATTTTAGATTAGATTATTTTAAATTTTATTCATTTCATTGTTTTTTTTTTCAATTTCAATTTATTTTACCTTTAAGTACAAGTAAGGCATAGTCTTTATAGAGCACTAACAAAATTATTTTACATTAGTTTTTCACATAAGTAGGTAGGTATGCGTATTAAAGTTATAATATTCCCAGAAACAAGATTAACAATTTAATTTAAAAGAAGAGTAAAATTAAGTGGAGTAAAGAAAAGAAGAGAAGAATAAAGAAGGAAAGAAGGAAGAAACCTCTACTGCTGTTCAGAAAAATATTTAAAAATAGGTGTCCTGAATTTAAGAGTTCCCGATGCTCGCTTGATGTGTTCAGGCAAGGAGTTCCATAGCTTAACTGCGTAAGTAAAGAAAAGACACGACGAGTTTTTATAATTATAAGGCTGAATTACTAAGTTAAAATTTCTATCCGACTGTGTGAAATGCAAGAAATTGCCTTAATGAACATCCTAATATACTATTTTGGTAAGCTGATACATGGTCATATCTTCTTAGTCCAAAGATATAACGAATCATTCCGTTAAATGCAACTTGAGGCTTATTTTGTGATAAGGAATCAAGTACACAGTAGACAACTTCGGCATAAGTTATAATGGGAACCAATAACGTTTTCATTAATTTTAATTTCGTATCGCGAGGTATAAAATTGGCACATGTCCATAACTTACGAAGGCAACTATAGATACGGCTGATGACATACGAGTAATTGACATGGTCATTTCAAGAAAGAGTACTATTTATTTTAAAACCTAAGGTGGTAACTTTTTCAACAAACTTAATTTTTACGTTGGACAGAAAGAGAGGAGGAAACCTTTCCGGTGTGTAAAACTTTTTGGAGATTAAAATTGCCTGAGTCTTAGATGGATTTAAAGTAAGTCCATTTTCAACAGACCAGCTGTGTATAGCTGAGAGGTCAAGGTTTATCCGATGGAAAAGATCCTCAATTAATCCGATAGGTCTTGAGAGGTAAATTTGGACATAATCGGCATAAAGGTGAAAAGATGAACTATTACACACACGACCAATATCATTTATGAACATACAAAAAAGAATGGGGCCTAAAATAGACCCTTGTGGTACACCCTCCCGAAGGAATTGGACATTCGACAAATGGTCACCAACCAGAACTCTTTGGGAACGATTGCTTAAATAGCTACTTATTAACCGGACTGCCCTATCACTGAAACCAAAATAATAGCGGAGCTTTGTACATAAGATCTGATGGTTGACCCTATCAAAAGCCTTAGAGAAGTCTAACAAACATAAGACCGTTAGATAACTTCGGTCATATTGCTGCCTTATATCGTCAAGAACTTTCACCATTGCAGTAGCACAGCTGTGTCCGAGTCTAAAACCCGACTGAAAAGGAGAAAGTAAAGCATTCCCATTTATATGACCTACTTTTTGCTTTGCCAGTATCTTCTCAAATACTTTTGACAGGGTCGGAAGAATACTTATCGGGCGAAAGTCATTAGGAAGCGAGGGTTGCGGTTTCTTTGCAATAGGAATTATTTTGGCGGCTTTCCAGTTATCAGGGAAATTAGAAGAAGCAAGGCAATGATTAATAATATGCATGAGTGACCGTAGTATATAAGGTAAAACCATTTTTAAAAAGCGGAGTGGGATGCCATCCTCACCTGTTGCATTCGATTTAAGATCAGCAACGCTTTCAATGACATCATTCTCATTTACTGATTTAAAATCGTAATCAAGCTCGCATAGAAGTTCTTCTTGCAAGGAGAACTGAGGATTTCTTGTACCGGTACTTGAAAGGAATGCGCAATTAAGGATATTGGGATCCAAGCAACAGACTGTTTGAACTCTGTTGCCAACACCTATCTTTCGTAAATTAGTCCATAGCTGTTTGGAAGGAAGTAAATCCTTTAATGTCCTTAAGAAATAGTTATTTTTAGCGCGGCGCGTAACAAAGGTGGACTGATTACGCGCTATACAGAAAGCTTCCCAATTCCTTGAAGTAGGGCTACGTCTCCATTTACTATAGTACTTTCTGCGCTTATTTATTGCATCTAATACTTCTCGGGTGAACCACGGGCATTTCAAATTTCTTATTTGCATAGTCCGCAGAGGGACATGTTTGTTAAAAAGCTCCACAGCCTGCGACTGAAGAAAGTTCAGCTTGTTGTTGACATTTTCTAAATACAAACAAAGTTCCCATGGTATTGTACTTGCTTCTCTATGCAGTGAGTTTATATCAACAGACTTAAAATCTCTGTAAGAGAAAGTATGCGGAATGGGATCATGTGAAAAATCAATATTATAAGAACAAAATAACAAGCCATGGTCAGAAATCCCTTCAAGAGCAAGTTGATCCAAAAGAAGAACGTTTGAAGCATCAGAGACCAAAACCAGGTCTAACAAACTTGGTTTAGAGTTTGGAGCATATCGAGTTGGATAAGAGTTGCTTATAACGAGACCATTTGAAAGCACTAAGTCAATGAGTCGGCGCGATAAAATATCTCACCTTCCCAAATCGGTGTTGAAATCTCCACAGACAATAAAATGTTCACATATTTGGGCATAATTAGTTACCTCAGCGAAAAAGGCTCAGGTAAGAAATTTTGACTTGGATTATACACACAGGATACAATACATTTTACACAACCATCGGTCACCTCTAACATTAAATATTCAATCCCGTTGCCAGCGGATCTAGCAACTACCTTGCATTTTAAGGTTGATTTGCAATAAATTGCAACCCCACCCCCTATTGTGTTAGTTATTCTATCATTTCGGAACAACTTATAGCCAAACATGTCGAAGATATGATCATTAATATCAGGCTTAAACCAAGTCTCACTTACACAAATCAAATCAACTTTAGAGCCCTCGAAAACATATTTTAAGTAATCTAACTTTGTGTTGTTAAGACTACGGGCATTCAAGTGACACACTAAAAAACCCGAACGAATCCTAGATAGAATCCGTATCATAGTGCGTACAGTATTATTGCTCACGCCATTAGCCACGGACGATATACTACTTGTACTTGTCATAGTCAAAAAAACGAGCATCGGAACTAAATTTTAAAATTGTTAACATTCTTTGAACAGCCGAAGAGGAACACAGAAAAGTCATAGGAAAAAGAAAGTTAGAAAGAGAACATAGAAAAGGAATAGAATAGAAAAAGAGAAAACGCTTTGAGATAAATTAATTCATACTAAATATACGATTACGTTATCTAAATGTCATTCCCCAGCAGCATTCATATCCTCGGGTCTGTCTTTCCTTCTTCTATTGGCAGATACTTTTACGAAGTCATTCAGCTCCTCTAGGTGGTAAATCTGTTTATTTCTCCCATTAGCAGTTGATCTTACAAAAACACTGCCGTATTTTGTGTAAACAACACACAGCTGATTTTCGCGCTTGAGGGTCATTGCACGTTGTAAGATTGCGCGATTTTTTCTAGTCAGACTGCGGTTGATGTAAACAATACCGTCTTCTTCTATACCAACATCACGAAGGCAAATTTGCTTATTATTCTGCTTTCGGTAAACTGTAGCTGAGCCAAGAACGGCATTCCTCTCTTGTGGGCTATTGAATTTTATTATTATAGGTGAAATTGATGTGTTACGTTGACGTAGATGAAAAATGTCTTTTAATGCAGGAGGCCCGCATTATCTTTGAGCTCTTCCTCTGGTTGTTCCGGGATACCAAATAGAACAGCATCACACGCAATGTCCCTCCGCTCTAATACATCATTTTGTTTTTGCAAAGAGAGGAGCTCTTTCTCTTTTGCAATTGTTTTATCAGCTGCTACGCATGTTTCAACTCTCTCAACACGCTCGATGACATTGAATTTTTTTTTTTGATGATGAATTTTAGAGAGAAATTCATTTCGAATGGTGTTTAATTCTTCCGATATGTGGGCAGTGACTAGGAGACGGGGTTTTTCTAGGCGTTCATCAAACATTTCCAGGGTCAAATTTGCAGCACAAGCAGTGGATTTGGTTGGCATCGTTGAATTCGGTTGAGATGGTGTTGATGGTTTGTTTTGAAGAGCTTTGGCTCTGGTTCCAATTCCATGCGACATGATCAGCAGAACAGTTTAGTGAGGTAGAGAAATGGAAAGTAAACAAAACCAGTAAGAGAGCGTAGAACAGGCGAAACGACGAAGCAACGAAAACAAGAAAATGTTTATTTATTTATTTCATTTCATCAACTGAGGTACACTTGGTCCTCTAATGGATTACATACATACTTAATTCGACAAATTATTAACATACTTAATTAACCTCACCAAAGTTTGTTAAAAGTATAGGCAATTGATTTTTGAACGTATTTCTACTTATATTAGAGTGAAGATCAATGAGATTCCCAATTGAATTAGCTTCTCTTAAGCATCTAGTTATTGTTTCATTATATCCGTATTGTACTCTATGCATAGGCTCAACAAAAATATTTTGATTTCTCAATGTTGTTGTTGAATTTTATATTAATGATTCGAACACAGCACTAGTAGCGAAAAGTTAATTCTTATTTTGACTTCGATAACAAATTCTACTGTCTTTTATGTTTCGTTTGCTGGCACTTTTAACTTCAATTCAGGATGAAATACTCGAGAACTAGAATACTTTTGCGGACGAGGTAAAAAAATACGACCTACTCAAGTGAATATGACATTGAATGATTTAGTTACAAAAAAAGAGAAATATTAAATCTATCTTAAACGACATGGCTAAAAGCCGTCTGCCAAAGACTGTCAACATAAATAAATTTCATTTAAAAATCTTCCTCCATAATTCTTTTCCGGTAAGCTAAAGTTGTTTCACAATAGGTCCGTTCGCGTACTTTATGTGTAGAAAAATGAAAAGTGTCAAATCTCCAAAATCGAGAGAGAATCCTCTCATTTCTAAGAAAAGTACGCGAACGCTTTTGTGTAAAAAGTTGAAAAAACATCGTAGTTTGGCTTGAAAAGAAGCAACAGCTGTTTACTTTTGCTGGCAAACTCATAGGATTTCATCATTTGACAGTTTTCATTTTCTTGCCAGCTGAAATTCTGTGAAGAAAAATGAACGAAAGTACATTTTTCTTTCGTTCATCTTTTTACCATTTTCTCAGTACGCGAACGCGTTTGTGTAGTTTTGCACGAAAGTTTATATAAATTTACGTTTGCATATTAGTTCGCGAACGGACCTAATATAATGTTAGAGCTTTCCAATTGGACCCGCTTAGTTGTTCCTGTATTTCTTCGGTTAACAAGATGGCTTTCCCAAAGCAGAACTTTCTGATATCGCGGAAGATAGGACAAATACCTATAAAGGGCATTATATTTTCCCTCTGAGACATGTTACACAATGAGCATAAAACCGGGAGTTCTTCTCTATGTGGCACGAAGTTTAGTGGCAATAAGTCTCCCCTTGCGCGGAAAATTGTAGAGATGCATCCAATTTTATTCGAGTCCTTAAAGTAGTTCAGCGACCCAAGGTTAAACTGTAGTGCCTTATAGATCTCCCTATGTGTTGACGCACTCGCTTGCTCAATACATTTTTGTCGAAAACATGAATCCAAATGCAACAAGAAATCATATAGTCTACCTTTCCAACTAGCCCTTGTATTCCAGTCTAGATCCAAATCGCACTCATAACTCTCTGCTAGACTTAGCATCTCCTTATACCACAGACTTCTCGTAGTTACTGCATACTTGGTAACGATCCGTGGTAATCTTTCTTCTCCCAACCTGAATGTGTTGAGGATGTAGTCGATGTTCAGTTTGAGTGTTTGTAAGAACAGAGGTGCAAGTCCGGTTTCAATCATAAGCATGTAGTTAGGTGCGGCTGTAGGCAATCGGAACGTCCTTCGTAGATAAAATCGCTGTAGCTTCTCTACTGCATCATACCACCTATGACCCCACGCTTGTGCTCCGTAAAAAAGAATTGATTTTGAGACTGCTTCGAAGACTTGGTATTTCATACTGTGAGGTATACTTCGGTTTTGGAAACAGTTTCTCCACGTTGAACTAATTGCACTTTTAGATTGCAGAAGTTTTTCAGCCAAATGTGGTCCCATATTCAGATTACTGGAAATTATGACTCCAAGGTATTAGTATTGCTTTACTGTTTCAATAGTAACACCGTTAAAAGTCCACCTTTCCACCCTTGCCTGTCTGCCTCCACCTCTTCTGAAAATCATCACCTTTGATTTGTTCAAATTAATTTGTAAGCTCCACAGCACACTGTAACTGTAAACTCGGTTTATCATGAGTTGCAGGGTCTCTGGTGAACTTGCTAATAGGACAACATCATCAGCATATAGGAGAGCCTTAATATGAGTATGAAATCCCCCCTGGGAGGTAATCAATGATGTCTTCAATATAAAGAGCAAATAATGTCGGGCTTGCGTTGCAACCTTGTCTAACTCCTACCTCTGTAACGAACCACTCGGATAAATTGTCTCCGTTCCACACCGCTACTTTCGTATTATTGTACACGTTTTCCATTATCTTGGCAAATTTATGGGATATACCGTATTGATATAGTTTGTAGAATAGTTTTTGCCGGTCAATGGTGTCAAAAGCCGCTCTGCAGTCTATAAAACTAAGCATAGAGCTTTAGTTCCGTTCTATGAAAGACTCTGCTATGTTTCTTAGAACAAAGATATGGTCTACCGTGGAGTAGCCCGGCCGAAAACCTGCTTGTAATTCACCCAGAAGTGCGTTTTCCTGAACCCAGCGCATTAAGCGACTTTGTAAAACGCTTGTGAATACTTTTGTAGAAGCATTTAAGAGTGAGATACCACGGTAATTGGATGGGTCTGACGAGTTGCCTTTCTTGAAGATTGGGAATATAATCGCTTGTTTGAAGCTCTCCGGCACGACTCTAGAGTCAAATATATTATTAGGGACCGATGTTAGGGAAGTTAAGAGTTCGTCCGTGCTATATTTGCAGAATTCTGCGGGGATTCTATCAAACCCTGGAGCTTTACCATCTTTGAATCTAGTTAGAGCTTCTTTAACTTCATTTATTAAGATTGGGCTATCTAATGTATCATTAACAAATTATGATTTTGCATAAAGAATAGGATTTCAAATATTAATTGGTTTCAGAAGATTTTCAAAGTGGTTTTTCAGTACTTGAGCAGTGAGCTGGTTGTTGATTTTTGGGGTGATGCCATTGAGTTTCCTCGCTGACTTCCAGAAATCTGCTGGTTTTGTACAGTTTGAAAGTTTCCTAGCCTCGTTTTCAAAGTATTCTGAGTTTTTCAGGTGGCATAGTTGCTTGTAGTGTGAGTTGGCTCGGCTGTACAGCTCCTTGAATAAATCAGTATTGTATTTTCTGAACAAACGCAGAAAAGAGAAAACGCGCTTACTGACAATCTTCATCGAACCAGGGTTTTTTGTTGCTTTGCTTTCGGTTAGAAGTAAATTGCGTCTGACATGGGATCCATAATTTTATTATTTCTTCCAATTTGTCCATACATAGCACAGCATTACCGTTATGTTCACGTAGGCGACTGTTGAGATTATTTCTATATATGTTCGCTGTCCTTCCTTTCCATATGAATTTCGGGAGAAGTTTCATATCCTGCATGTGACTCGCCTCGGTCCTTTCTAGCTCTATAGAAGTAATAATAGGGAGGTGATCGGAGTATGGCAGGGTTTTTACTTCGAAATCCGTTATTAAGGAGCGCCAGTCACCTCCGGCGAAACAGTAATCTATTACAGTTGCAAACTTCCCTTTAATATAGGTATATGCCCCGTCCGTTTTACTACACCCATTAAGTAATTTAAGTCCCATTGGGTCCATCAAGTCTAGAATTTTTTCCCGTACGCGTTTACAACTGGGTCCTTTGACTTCCGCAGAATTCCTTCGATGCGGTTAGCCTCCCCTGCTAAACTGCCAATTCTGCCGTTCATATCACCAATCACCAGTAAATTATTACTTTGGGTTGAGTATAAAGTCTTCTAGTAAGTAGAACTCCCTTTGCCATTTGTCGCCGTTACAGTTAAGATAAGTTGGAACTATTCAACATTTTTTTTTTTTTTTATTAAAAAGGAAATCCAAATCCCAGAGCACTCAGATTCGGTAACGGTCCATTGTGCTACCAGGCAGAAATCCTCTTTTTGGTGT
The DNA here is from genome assembly GCA_949715645.1 of Portevinia maculata. NCBI lineage: Eukaryota > Metazoa > Arthropoda > Insecta > Diptera > Syrphidae > Portevinia > Portevinia maculata. Next base: position 144,039,700 of record OX454526.1, read on the forward strand.
AGAGGCATGTGAATGGGTGGCGTATGTTGTTGTTCCCCATGGGGTTTGAACATGCACAGCACGGGTCACAAGCCAACACACTAACCTCTACACCGTCGCCACAGATCAGTTCAACATACTTGAGTCCATTATTCGGTATTTTGTATTCGCATTTAAGGTTGGCTCTTTTATTTATTCCAATGTAACAGCCCCCTGATGGACACCCTTTTCGGTTAATTTTAGTTGCCGGCAGCCATTTGAATTTATAATTTGAGAACATGTTCTCGAACTTAGGATAATCCTCCTCTACTACCAAGGTTTCAAAAAGAAAAACAAAATCCATTTCGTTTATAAAATTGAAAAAATCTGTAAACAACTTCTTATGATCAATACCGGCTACATTGTACGCTAAAATATTAAATTTACATAAATTTAAACTTAACGAACCGATTTTGAATTTTAAATGCAGATATAACACCCTTGTGAAGTATTATCGGCGTAAATACAATTGCAGGCTAGGGGGACAGTCGTTCTTTACCATTTCTCAAAAATTTACGAAGATGTTATTTTTTTTTAAAGTTAAGTTAAGAAAACTATAGTGGTTAATGTTAGATCCCATTTGTGCCTAACATTGACCGCCCAATGTTTCTAACATTGACCACCGGCTAAATAATAAAAACACAGTAGTTTATCTGTTTATTTTTTTTAATTTAGTATTGTTACTATAAAAAAAAATTAATTCAGTTAAATTAAATAATAAATACAGACGGCAGCATTTTATTTCACTTCATTTCATAACCGTATCATAAAAAATAAATAAAAATTAAAGTATTATAGGTAGATTAGGTACATAGTTAATTCATTGCATCTATCTAAATCCAGTCTAGTTTGTATCACATTATCACATTAATTAGTTATTTCGTAAAAAGGAAAATAAAAAGAAAATTGTTTTTTAAGCTAATGAAGATCTTTGGAGCTAAGTAAGACTTGCTGGAAAAGGTCTTCGACTGACGAGTCATCGTCATAGTTGGAACCCACGAATTCAATTTGGAGTTCTTGGAGTGTATCAGTCTCAGTCGGTTCATAAGAAACATCGTCTGTATTTGCAACAACGAGATCCTGATCGACGATAGCAACATCGTGATCCACAGCCACATTTCCAGAGGTTACAGGTGCCCCGTAGCCCTCTATATCCTCAAGCATAATTCCAAGTCCTGGCTGTGTTTTCACCTTTGTACGCCGTTTTCTGGCTGGTGATTCTCCAGAACCAAAACGCAGTTCTTTTAAAACTGTTACAACCGACTCAGCTACATTGGACCGTACTTCATCACTATTTATTTCTGTTGGATCCGGTAGACGTGAAATCACTTCGTTTGGATTGAAAGGCACTATACCACATTTCTTAAAACCTGATATAAGGTTTGGAGATCGATTTTGTTTGTTCAGGCTTTCTTCTATTAATTTTTTCAATAGTGCCGGAAATGCGTTTTTAGAGAGCGTTTGCGCCTTGTGAGCACGCTTGTCTTTCCACTCGTCCAAAATTCGACGCCAAACTTTTTTAAGCGGTCCAAAAAAGGCGACATCTAGCGGTTGACAAATATGGGTGGCGTTTGGTAGCAAGCAAGCAAACCGTATATTGTTTTCCTGAGCAGCTGAAACGACGACTGGGGAAAAGTGACTTGCCAAATTGTCTCCCAGAAGAACGATAGGACCGCTTAACCTCCTCGTGTGAGGAAGGAAATGGTTTAAGAACCAATCTTTAAATATGGTTCCGTCAAACCACCCCGACTTGCTCCGGTTGTATTTGGTTTTCGGAGGACCTCCATGACGCCCATAAATTTTCCGCCTTATAAACCACATATGGTGGAATGAGCTCCCCTGCCGCAGATCCACAAAACATTATCGATATGTTCGACTTTGTTGAATCCTTAATGTTTTCGGGGTACCTTACTCCTCTCTTAAAAACGCATTTTTTTGAGCCAGGATCATCCAAAAGGTTTGTCGCATCATAATTGAAAATATTTTGAGGGCCTATGTATGAACTCATTTTCCAGGGCCAGTGTAGTTTTTAAATTATTAAAAAAGTCGCTTACATGCTGACGACTAACCTTGGCTTTGGATGGCTTTAAATTTTGCGAAGCTCGTACACAAAGATCATGCTAGTGTCTTGTAAGGAACCCTTTAACCATTTTCTGCCCGGCATATTATTTTTTTTTAAACAAAGGAACCTCACGATTGCAGGAATCGAGATAGTTTTTTGTGAGGCACCTCAAATTATCCCCAGTAAAAGGAAAGTCCCACTCACTTACTCTTATTAATGATGTAACTATCTCCTTTTCTTCTAAATCTGAGAGTACCGTTGGGCACCCGATTTGTTTTCCTTTAATTCCCTTAATTCGGTTCATTAATGTTCCCTTTGCTATTTTATACTTTTTAGCACATGCCTTGATGCTGGATGTTCCATTTTTTTATTTCTTTCAATGCTAGCTCCATATCTCTAGCTGAAGTGCTGTTGTAACGTCGCTTTTCGGTTTTTTTTTGGCATCCTGAATCAAAAATATTTGAAAAAAGAACTGGTCAATGATTGGAACCGTCTACAATATGTATGTGCCCTAAAATTGACCAGCGGTCAATGTTAGACACCACTCAGTCAATGTTAGGAATAACAAATAAAAATTAAGGTGTAATTTTTAATTTTCACTTTTAAGATTAATGGTGGATTTACACGGTCACACATTCCTAAGATGTAAGATTAAAGGGATGCTAAATACTAAATATCCGTGTGACTGAAAGGGACAGCATTACCTAACATGCAAAAAAACGTGACACGTATTCAGGTCGGCCATCTTGTTTACGTGGTAGGAATTATGGGAAAGCTATGCATGTTGATATTTTTATAGCGATGGCTTACGAAATTTCGATTTCCTATAAAACAAAATGGGCGCTGCTATCATATGTTTTAATCGCCATAATACATTTTTGACATTTCTCTGCTTCACATCGCCGATTGTACCTACTCAAGATGGAAAACACTATTAATACGGCAGCCTTTACGAGATCCATGTTTTTATTTATTTTTTAATTCTACTACAACAAAACCGATGAAAATAAATTTGTTTGTTTACATGTGATCTGTCAAATCTCCATAATAATGTTATAGCAAGTTAAAGTAAGTGATCTCACTCTTACACCTTATTAGCATTGACTGCGGATAAACGGATCTCTCTTTTCGGTTTTGTTGCAAAAATACGCGTGCGTGATGGTGTAAATCCACCATAATTAACATCTTTTATTGCATGGAATTTACATATTTCTAAGAGAAAACATTTTAAATAACATACCTGATGTTTTTTTTTGCTACAACAACTATCCTAATAATATTTTACGATTAAAAGTTTCCCGCACTCGAATTCGCAACTTTTTAACCACGTTTACTATTTGCCGCCAAAAGATACATTTCTGCCCGAAAATCAGCTTAGTGCTCAAAATGTCATCTAGAGATTAATAGGGAAACAATTTTCTGAAGAGAAAAATTTGTTTGTTCGATTCATTTGCTGACTGGAGGGTGTGAAATAACTTTCCTGATTTCGGTCAATGTTACGGACGCGGTCAATGTTAGGGTAGTTGACGGTACTATTATTAATATGGCAGACTGCTACTTGCTATTTTTGTTTACTATCTTGCATATTTTCAGGCTGCTCGATGATCGCATCACTGCTAGCTTCATTGTTGTTGCTGACGTTTCTTTTGACACCTCTAGTGCTGACATTAGTGACATTTGCATGTTGACTTGTGCGAAAAATGCATCTTGGTTATCAATATCCCTCTCGAATTCCAAATTAACTCGTTCTTTAGTGAGTGCACTATTTAGGATATGGTAGCCATCCGAATCACTACATCTCAGACCAGTTTTAGGACTCCATGTGAAGATGTTACCACTAAAATACAGCCGATCGTCGCTCACACCTCTCGCATGTTGTTTATGTTTCGACGTATATGCAAGAGATTTCCTCTTTTTTTCGCATTGACGGGTAAATCCTTTTTCACAACAATGCCAGTGCCTTGTAGAGACCTTGCAGATTTCAGTGCCCTGATAACATTTTGTTTGGAGTCGAGCTCCACAGCATATCTAGCCATTCCGCCGGTTCTCGATGAGGAAGGCAGTTGCCGTACCTGCTCTACCTTGGCATCAGATGAGTTGTTAAGGGGTTTAATGCAAATTTCCTTAACTTTTCTTGTGTCGTCTGTCCCTTGTAGACTTGGCATGCATACGATTAGATTACGTTCGCTACCCTTTATCTGCATGGACTCGATTCTGCTCTAACAGGTCGCAGCGGTCTTCCAAGTGCATAACCCTGGCCGATAGCTCTTCATTTCTGAAAATTAACTCTATTAAATGCCTGTCTGGATTAGTGTTAGGTAGTATAGTGTATAGGTAGTCTGTGAGCAGCGCCCTACTTTTGGATTATATTTGGCCCACTGGATGATATTGGCGCGAAATCGAATGATAAACTTTGTTATATATCAGCAATTGATCTTCAACAACTGTAATAAGGATGTTAATGTTTTTTTTAGTAGGTACATGTGATTGAGTAAAACAAGGTAACTGGATAATACTCAGTTTCAGAATTGTGGTTAACAGTTTATTAAATAATTAAGCAGCGACATCAATAAAAATTAGAAACCGGGTATAATTCGCCCTTTCTTTGACAATTTTTTAAGCTTTTTATTCTTTTGTTCCTTGAGTTTTTTAGCTATGTTATCTGTCCGCTTTTTCTGCTTGGTTTGTATGCCTTTCTCTACCTTATTCTTTCGTTCGGCCCACATTTGCTTGGATTTCTTTTTGTCATCTTTTTTTCGTTTTATTGCTTTGTACAGTAATTTTGGATCATCCTTTACTTTCTTACCATCAACTTTATCAAAAGCCTTTTTCCATGCCATTTCAGTTTTCATCGTGTTAACTTTTTCGCTCTCACCCTGGTTTTCTAATTCTCGCAACTTTTTATCAGTTTCCTTAATTTTGTTTAGGATTTGCAGTGGGTTTTTCATTACTTTTTGGTTTTTCGATTTTTTTGTTTTAGCTCCAGGATGAGCTGCAAAGTCGAACTTTGAGAAAACAATATTTCCTTCAGCATTAAAAATTGGTTTCACCAGGTTCTTTTTTGAATCTTTAGCTTGTACATCTTTCTGTATTGTCGTGTGGGCAGTTTTTAAGACTTTCTTGAATTCCTTATTTTTCTTCAGTTTTTTGGCTTCACGCCGTTTCATAGACTTTTCGGATACCTTCCGTTTTTTCATTTTCATTTTATTTTTGATGGTATTTAAACGATCTTCAATTTCGTCAACCGTGGCAGGCTTCGTTTCATTGATGGTTTTATTACTTTTATTATTACTGTCAACCAGGTATTGCGTGTAATTTAGTTCTAAAAAGGATGATTACATTATTTGCGAGTTTATTTTTTTTTAACAAAAATTCACCTTCGGAGTCTGGCACATTAAAGTTTGTTAACAAATCAACAATATAATCATTTTCCCGTCTTAGAAAATTTCTTATTTTGTTTTTGTCAATTTTGATCGCACTTATCATCTTGATCTTGGTATGTAGATATAATTTGTAGTTGGGATGGGACAAAATAAAGATCAGGACCACGTGTTACAATGACATTTAGAATAATTTGCAATTCATAGATAATAACAGATTTTCAGCACTTGTTAGATACTTTCATTTCCAGAAAGGTTAATGGTAAAAATCGCCATATAACTTTCCAGTGAAGCATAGAGGCTCAGCCCTGGCGGCAAATATTGACATCAATAGAGTGCTATAGATTTTTTGGTCCATAAAAAAGTGTTTAAAATATATTCAGTCTCAACAATATTAATTTTTCCAATTCAAAATTTAATTTCCTATTATAATATAAAATGTAGAAAGCAAACGGATTCAGAATTGTAGAGTACCTTTATGTTATTGGTAAAGAAACCACGGAAATTTATATAGAAAGATATGCTCCTCTTAAGATCCACAATGGCACAACGTAAATAGAAGCATTGTATATAAACTCTATAGTACGAGTACTATCATGAAGACCATCGACGGTGTCGCCGCCTGGTGGGCTAGCATGGCATGTTACCTTCCACATGCCAATGCACAAACCATTATATGGATTGCAAAACTGTATCGCATTCATGTTCATCCAATTCCCCAAAAAGAATGAAGATGAATGTTTGTTTACATTTTGAAATGGTTGGGTGGCTCTGGCTTTGTCGTTAGAAAAGGATGGACAATGATAGCTTTTTATATAGCAAGAAAGACACCAGTTTCGTGTTTCACAAATGCATGATTGCAGGTGTGTGTGTAGTGACTGCATTGCAAATTGTTCAGCTATGCGTGTAAACCGTATGGTATAACCGATATTGGTGGGAAATCGTACTTTTTCTTGTTATTTCGTGTTTGCGCTTTTTTTTTAGCCAGAAATTAGCAGTCATTCTTTAACGTCCCAACAGATTACAGAAGGGCAATTTGGTTGAAGGTAGGTAGGTAGGTGTGGCGGTTTGATAAGACAAACCCAATTAGCACTGAGTGCCGTTTTGTTACCACAAACTCACGTAAACCTGGGTATTATCGATTGGTGGGGGAGGCTAAATCCAACCTGCGGAGTTCAGGAAAGTTATCAGTTCCTTGATACTTTTCTCGGAGACTTCCTCAAGTGTATTGAAGAAAGGGCTTCCCAATGTTCGTAGTCTGGTCCTAGCTAAAGCCGGACAGGTACATAGAAAGTGAATTAGGGTTTCTTTTTCAGTTGTCACTTTGCAACTGCGGCAGTGTGTATTGTATGGGATACCCAGCTTGGCCGCATGGTCACCTATAGGCCAGTGTCCCGTAAAGATCGCTGTGAGTCTTGCGATGCCTTTTCGGGTTCTACCTAGCAGGTCGGTTGTTTTTGCCTTGTTGTAGTTTGGCCACGTTTTCCTGGATATGACGCATGCAGTCAGCCTGCTCCATCTGAGGTTGGCTTTCTTAAGGTATTCTGCGGTGATATTTGCCTTAACTGCTCCGAGCGGAATGTGGACTAGTTCCGCCAGAGAGTGGTGGAGAGCTGAGCCTTGGAGCTGAGCATTTGGTTGAAACATGGAAGTGTGTTTACTACCATAAAGTGTCCAATAACGTGTGAAAATCATTTTTATTTTAAGGACATATAGGTATATGAGAAGGAAGATGACACAGCTAGCATTGGTGGTTGACGGTAGGGCGGAAAGGTGAAGGAATTATTATCGGGTAGACTTACGCCATATTATTTGTTTGCTCTGGACTCTGATGGAAGTTTGGGGTAGGTTATGTTTTCTAGTATTTAATACAATTGGTATGTATGTATATGATCGTTGAAAGAGAGTTGCATTTCAGCGGTGAGGATTCTCGATTGATTTTCTTTATAATTCATATTTGCAAGTGAAAAATGGATATTCATATTTTAAGGTAGGGGCGATGGTGGATAAAGAAAGGAGGGAGAATTGTCATCGAGTAGATTGATGGTGCATTATTTGTTGGCTTTGATTGAAGTTTGGGGTAGGTTATGGCGTTTTGCAATTAGAACACCACAGTCACCTGTAACTTGTTTTCTTTGTATTTAATACAATGATGTATGTTCACATCGGTGAAGGAAAATCGCATTTCAGCAGTGAGGATTCCCAAATGCTTTATAAACCATATTTGCATGTGAACAAATATTAATTGAGGCAGAGATTAAAAAAGATAAGACAAGTTATAGTGTGTGTACGGGCAAATGCTCAGCTTGTCATAACAGCTGTGGGTATTCATGAACAACTGAAATTGGTTTATTTATTGGCCTTGTAAAAGGACATGCAAATTTGCGTGCCTTGCTCGACTTCTCTAAAGCTTTCGATTGTGTAAATCCGTCAATTGTGTGTAACAAACTCTCCACAATATTCAATTTTTCTGTTCCCTCTAACAAGCTTATATACTCATATCTCACTAACCGTGTCCAAGCTGTATCTTACAACTCCAAAATGTCAACCCTCCGTGCTGTTAGTAGTGGTGTCCCACAAGGATCTATACTGGGCCCTTTACTGTTTACCATATTTATTAATGACCTCCCTACTGTACTGTCCCATTGTAAATTTCATGTCTACGCAGACGACGTCCAGCTTTACCTAAGCTTTCCCATTGGTATGGTGGAAGATTCTGTTGCAAAAATTAACGAGGATCTACGTTCTATTACGAATTGGTCCACACAAAATGCTCTCAAGCTTAATCCTGAAAAAACCAAAATCATTCCCATCTGTAAGCATCAACATTGTCTTTCTATCTGTCCTCCTATAGAACTATACTCCACCCATGTAGAATATGTCGCCCATGTACGAAATCTCGGAATTATTTTTAACAGTGAGCTTACATGGAGCAACCATATTTGTTCCATAGTATCCAAAATATATGCATCGCTCAGAGGTTTATCTGTCAGCAAAGCAATACTTCCAATTGAAGTTAAATTAAAACTTGTTAAAGCACTTATTGTGCCTATTATCTCATACGGTTGTGAAATCTTTGCTGACTCAGACTACATCTCTCTTCTTAAGCTAACAAAGGCACTTAATTCGACTGCTCGGTATGTCTTCAATCTACGGAGATATGACCACGTCTCAACAGAACGTCGTAAACTTCTTGGTTGCGACCTTGATGCCTTTTTAAAATATCGGTCCTGTATCTTGCTCTTCAGGATTATTCACAGACAACAACCAGAGTATTTGTTCAACAAACTTTCCTTCTCCCGGTCTAACCGTTGTTTAACTATTAAACCATCGACTCATACCTGCTTGACATCTCGCAGACAGTTTTTTGTTCATGCTGTTCGGCTTTGGAACCAGCTGCCTCACCAGGTGAGGAATAAAATCGAATATAGACAATTTTCATCGGCGTGTTATTCTCATTTTGTACCTAACTGAAATCACTCACACTTATTTTCGTTATCTTAGTTCTTGGTGTATATTTATTTATTCTCTTCAGTATCTTTCTTCTGTATCTTCATCTTTGTTTTCTTTATCAAATCTCTTTCTTCTTCTAAATACATTTAAAAATTGTTTTTAATATATTTAATACTTGTACCTGTACTATTTATAAGTGCTTTGCTCTCTATGTACAGCGATTCTTATTATAACTAATAAATAAATAAATAAATAAATAAATAAATAAACAAACTAGCTGACCGGACATATTTCAGATATTTAATAGATGAACGCATCGAACTATCCACAACATTTAATACAATAGAGCAATTATAAAGTGAAGTACAGTCCTTCACCCTAGCTATACAAAAGGCTGCATGGGCTGCAACGCCTAAATTAAATAGCAAAGTAAAAAGAAACGAGTATCCCAACGAAATTTGCGACATTATATCAGAAAAGAGACGAGCTCGCAAGCGATGGCAACTGTCAAGAGCTCCAAGTGATAAAAGTAGACTTAATAGCTTAAACAATAAGCTCAGAAAAAGGATAGCAGAATTTAAAAACACATCGGTGAAAAGATACCTTACAAATCTGACAAACGATGCTAGTACAGAACACTCACTGTGGAAGGCTACAAAAAAAAATTAAAAGACCAACGGCATACATTCCGCCAGTGAAAAACAGCAGTGATAACTGGGCTAAAACAAACAAACAAAAGGCGGATCTATTTGCGGAACATCTTGAAAACGTTTTCAAGCCCTACGACCATAATGATATTTCCCAACAAACGGAAGAAATGTGCGAAGATGAGAGATCGATTCCAGCAGTAACCTCTAGGGAAATAGCCAAAGAAATAAAAGAAAAGATCAACCCGAAAAAAGCCCCGGGATTTGATCTAATAACGGGTGAAATTCTGAAAAAACTGCCTAAGAAATGTATGTATGTATGTATGAACAAAATAGCACAGATAATAAATGCTGCGTTCAGACTAAGGTATGTTCCGCGCATGTGGAAGGTTGCGGAAGTTATCATGGTACCTAAGCCGGGAAAATTGCCCAGTGAAGTATCGTCCTATCGGCCGATATCATTGCTGCCAATCCTGTCTAAGCTATTCGAAAAAATGTTCCTAAAACGACTCCATCCGATTCTAGAAGAAAAGACACTGATCCCAAACCATCAGTTTGGATTCAGAAATAAATACTCAACAATAGATCAGGTCCACAGAATAACTGATATAATAGAAAAAGCTTTAGAAGAAAAACAAATATGCTCTGCCATCTTTCTTGATGTAACACAGGCTTTTGATAAATTCTGGCACAAAGGATTAATCCGTAAGCTACAAAAATATCTTCCAAAAGAGTATCATGAAATACTAGAGTCGTATATAATGCAACGATTATTTAGAATTAAGCAAGAGAATGAGTACTCCGAATTGAAACACATCAAAGCTGGAGTAGCGCAAGGTAGTGTGTTGGGACCAGTACTGTTCCTCCTATACACGAACGACCTACCACAAAATGACGAAACTACTGTTGCCACTTTTGCAGACGATACTGCTGTACTTGCAGTAGGAAAAATCGCACAGGAAGTTACAGAAAAACGGCAAAGGACAGTAAATGATATATCTAAATGGACCAAAAAATGGCAAATTAAATTAAATGAACTAAAGTCGGTTCATATTAACTTTACGAATAAAAACGTACAACACATACCTGTGTACATAAATAAAAAAGTAGTTCTGCATTCGAACTCAGCTAAGTATTTAGGCTTGACTTTGGACGCAAAGTTGCGTTGGAAAACACATGTCAAAAAAAAACGAGATGAACTAAATATACGATACAATAAAATGTATTGGCTCATAGGAAGGAATTCATGCCTCTCAATCTACAACAAACTGCTTCTCTACAAGCAAATATTAAAACAATTTGGACATATGGCCTCCAGTTTTGGGGGTGCACAAGAAAGACAAATCTTCAAAGCATACAATGCTTTCAAAACAAAGTATTACGCAATATTGTTAATGCGCCGTGGTACATACGTAATGCTGATCTACATAGGGATCTAAAAATTGAAATGGTAGAGGACGAGGTTCGGAAGGTCGCAAGAAGACATGAAGTTAGGCTTCGCAACCATGCTAATTTAGAAGGAGTTCAACTACTTAATAACAACAATGCTGATCTACATAGGGATCTAAAAATTGAAATGGTAGAGGACGACGTTCGGAAGGTCGCAGGAAGACATGAAGTTAGGCTTCGCAACCATGTTAATTTAGAAGTAGTTCAACTACTTAATAACAACAATTTAGTTAGAAGATTACATAGAGTTTAACCATTTGAACTAGTTAACTAGGTAATTAGGAAAGAAAAATATGTTTTACAACATAATCACACGAACAAAGTGATAATGAATTAAGAAAAAAAGGTAACAAACCAAAGTTAGTTCCTAAAAACAGTACATAAGTACATAAGCAAATGTTAAAACAAAATTGCTGATTAGTCTTTAGACTAGGTGCGATTACTGGAAGGATGGTAAAATCATGCCTTCCCTGGGTGTTTTTAGTGGATGATTCAAGTCCCACACTATCGCAAAGCTCGCAAGCGATGTCTTTTAACGATTTTCACCTAGCTACACGCAAAAAAAAAAAATACACTATACTTTGTTGCTACTATGTTACCTATAGTTGCCAATTATATACAGTCTTGTTCGTATTGTGTGCATTGTTTTGCACAGTCCGTCTGTTTACCAAGATAGATATCTTGCTCTTAAGCATATTGTATCTAATCTTATCAAATTTAATATCTAATTTAATATCGAATTTAGCACCAACCGCTCTGACCCCAAATAATGCATGTATTAATTTTTTTTAATACTGATTCAGTAAAAGATACATATTGAAAGTTAAAAACTTTTTAAGTTTTATTTAAAATCCGAAATTTCCTATTATGGATAATAGAGTTCCAAATACCCGTTCTAGAGGAAGACCAAGTAATTTGAGAACTTCGTCCACTTTTCGATATATAACTCCCCGTTCAGAAGCAATGTGTGAACGTCTTAAACCGTTTTGCAACACACTTATCGGCACGCACCAGTGTGGCTTCCGGAAAGGCAGATCGACAATAGACCAAATTTTCACACTGAGGCAAATCCTGGAAAAGACCAACGAATTTCAAGTCGAGACACACAACCTATTCATCGACTTCAAAGCCGCGTATGATAGTACACATTGTCAGTAGCTCGATATGGCGATGGCCGAATTCGGAATCCCGGCAAAACTGATTCAGATGTGTCGCGTGACTCTGGAAAACACGCGGTGCAACGTGCAGTTTGGAAATAGTTCGTGCGAACTATTTCAAACATGCACCGGATTTCGGCAAGGGGACGCGCTATCATGGGATTCTTCAATCTCGTACTGGAGCAGATAGTGCGCAGGGCAGGTGTCAACACGGAAGGCACTATCTTCAACAGGTCCGTTCAGCTGCTGGGTTATGCGGACGATATTGACATCATCGGTCGATCACAGCGCTCCGTGATAGAAGCTTTCACGGTGATCGAAGAACAGGCGAAATGTGTGGGCCTTGTAGTAAATGAGGACAAGACTAAATACATGCTATCAACAAACAAACAAACATCTGTCCGCCGCCTAGGACAAAACGTCACTATTGATAGCAATAATTTCGAGTTAGTTAAGGAGTTCATCTACCTCGGAGTAAACATGAACTCCACGAATGAAACCTTAGTGGAGATCCGGCGAAGAATTACCCTAGGAAACCGCTGCTACTTCGGTTTGGAAAAACAACTGGGTTCAAAACTCCTAACTCGGAGGACGAAATGTATGGTTTACAAAACCCTTATCCTGCCAGTTCTGCTTTATGGCGCAGAGTGCTAGACGCTAAGTAGGAAGGGAGAGCTTACACTGGGCTCCATCGAAAGAAAAATGTTTGATCTTGTGTGCGAGGAGGGCGAATGGAGGAGAAGATACAACCGCGAACTCTATGAGATGGACCAAGATGTGGATGTAGTCCAAAAAGCCAAAATACGTCCACTACATTGGCTCGGCCACATTGAGCGAATGGACAATAATGCTCCAGCTAGGAGGATCTTCGAATCCCAGCCCCCAGGTTCGAGAAGGCAAGGAAGAACGAACCTCCGTTTCAAAGACCAATCCATCGCGGATGCCAGAGCGCTTGGTCTGGACAACTGGAAGCAGCGTGCCCGGGATCGTAGAGGATGGAAGGCTGCTGTGTCTCAGGCAGAGACTCTTCACGGGTCGGGAGCCCGTTAAGTAAGTAAGGTCAGGAGCAATGGAATAAAGGCCAATAGTTAGTCGTACTCCACCTGGGGCTTGTGTAGGCTTAAACCAGGATAAGATTTTACCACAATTGGTAGATAACCACAATTGTGATGATAATAATGAGCGACGAGATATTAATAAACATCGTCCACCAGTTCAAGAAAAAGCCACAGACTCGAGGCAAACCAACGAGTTTTCATTTGTGAAATGCAGTCTATAAGAGATACCTTAGTTGGAAGATTGGACAATTTGAATTTAAATACTCCCAATGTGAACCCTACGAGACCTTCGAACGCTCGTTCGGACTTCGAACATTTTTTAAATAACGCTTCGTTTTCGACCCAACGCAGACAAGCACCACCAATAAGTCAACAAACTTCACCAGTAAGTTCAGTTTGTAAAATTGAAAAGTGGCAAATTTCATTTGACGGGCCCGAAAATATCCACGATTTTCTTTTTTAAGTGGAAACCCTTAAGGATCATTCGCAATGTAGCTGGGAACATGTACTCGCAAATTTTCATGTCCTTTTACACAGCCAATAAATAAACCAATTTCAGTTGTTCATAAATACCCGCAGCTATTATGACAAGCTGAGCATTTGCTCGTACACACACTATAACTTGTCTCATATCTTATTTTATCTCTGCCTCAATTAATATTTTTTCAAATGCAAATATGGTTTATAAACCATTTGGGAATCCTCATTGCTGAAATGCAAATCTCCTTCACTGATGTGAACACAGACACCAGTTGTATTGAATACAAAGAAACATGTTACAGGTGATTGTGATGGTCTAATTGCAATATGCCATAACCTACCCCAAACTTTCATCGAAGCCAACAAATAATATGTATACCATCAATCTACTCGATGACAATTCTCCAACCTTTCTTTATCCACCATCGCCACTACCTTTAAATATGAATATATATCCATTTTTCACTTGCAGATATAAATTATAACAAAAAATCATTTCATCATCATTTCTCTATATTTGATATCAAATATAGAGAAATGTACTGGTTACTCGGAAAACATTCCCAGCTCAGTACCGAGAACAAACTGCTTTTATACAAGCAAGTGCTAAAGCCGGTGTGGACCTACGGTATACAACTTTGGGGTTGTACCAAGAAAACAAATGCCAATATTTTACAAACTTTTCAAAATAAAGTGCTTAGAGAAATTGTACAAGCACCATGGTATATTAGAAACGACGATATCCACAGGGATCTCGGAATTCCAACAATCGAAGCTGAAACTAGAAGCTTCGCGAGAAAGCATAGAAACCGACTATTCGGACATACCAACAATACAGTCCGACAAATCTTGGATGAGAGCAATTTATTGCGCCGACTACAAAGAACGAAACCGTTCGACTTGGCAAGATAAGATTAACCGCGCCTAAATTGCGGAACATGCAGGATCTTTCATTGGAAAGTAACCTGTCAAAAGTTATTATTTCGTGATAGAAAAATTGCTTGATAAGTTATATCTTAGTTGCAGTATCCATCAATCTATCGAAGGGAGGTGTTTTTAGTCAGTAAAAATCTGGCACTACTATGAGCACGCGCTTGCTATTCTCATAGTGTCTTTGGAAGATCTTCACCTACCCTCTTACAAAAAAAAAAAAAAAAAAAAAATTCATCATCGTACACATACATACCAATAGTATTAAATACCAGAAAACATAATCTACCCCAAACTTCAATCAGAGTTCAGAGCAAACAAATAATATGGCATAAGTCTACCCGATATTATTCCTTCGCCTTTCCGCCCTACCGTCAACCACCAACGTTACCTGTGTCATCTTCCTTCTCACATACCTGCGCAAAACGAAATAACAAGAAAAAGTAATATCTGATACAATTTCCCACCAATATCGGTAATACCATAATTTAATTTTATTTTTACACGCATAGGTGAACAAATTTGCAATACAGTCACTACACACACACCTGCAATCATGCATTTATGAAAACAAAACACGAAACTTGTGTTTTTCTTGCTATATAAAAAGCTACCATTATCCATCTTTTTCTAACGACAAAGCCAGAGCCATCCAACGATTTCCAAATGTAAACAAACATTCATCTTCATTCTTTTTGGGGAATTGGATGAATATGAATGCGATACAGTTTTGCTATCCATATAATGGTTTGTGCATTGGCATGTGGAAGGTAGCATGCCATGCTGGACCACCAGGTGGCGACCCCGTCGATGGTCTTCATGATAGTACTATAGAGTTTATATACAATGGCGGGGATAGCTATCGCCGCTAAGTCAGTTAGCGGGGATAAACAGTGCTTCCAAAACCCATTTTCATCGTTTCTGATGAATCCTTCCGATGAATTTTTCAGGAAATGTCAAAGTTTGACTTCCCTCCGACCACTAACATATCCCGCTGAATATTTTGTTCGTGATTTTATTATTATTTTTTTTCAAACGTCATTATAAAGGTAATTGAAATTAGCAAATCTGTTAATGTGAAATTGTTTTTCATAATTTTAGAATATGATTGGCATCAATTTCAATTGGCGGAAGGAAATATTTTTCAATTTCAGGATTTTCAATACAAATTTCTTAACTACAACTTACAGCTGTGTCACGGTGCATGTGTGCTGCCAAGTTTTTTTTGATAAATTCTTAAGCGGCGATGGTCGTTTTTTAATGCCATGCCTATATCCGCGTGCAAAGAAACACGGCTATAATCTCTGATCTGCGAAGGTATTGACATAATACTGTTACATCCAGACTAGGATTCAAAACGATAAAAAGTAATTCTATTTAATTAATCTTTATTAATTATTATTCTAATAATTCACTTATTTAATCCAACAATTCACTTTCACAATTAATCACTTTAGATAAACAATAACTTTTCGCTTATTCAATACTTCCATTTTTTCTCTATACTTTTCACTGCTGTCATCTATTGCACTTCTTTATCGCGGTTCACAATCTTTATTAGTTCTCTTTCAATGTCTTTTAATTCTTGATTATTATTCTAATAATTCACTTATTTAATCCAACAATTTGTAACGTTAGAGCCACGTCAAGCGACCACACGGGCAAACTCTTACCACCACACAAAGCTTCTTGGGCCTTGGTGTTCTAGGCTGATGCTTGTGTCCACTCGTGCCCCAAGTTGGTCGGCATCTGTAACTACAAAGAGAATGCGGTGCTAAGCGGCAAGGACACAGCGCCATCTATAATGACGCGCATGCGTTACCTCGCATCCGCACACTTCTTCCCCTCCTCTGACTTGTCGGCTTCGGAAACCCAAAAACCCAAAAAGGAACAAAAACACACACAGCCGCGGTCCTCTACTGAATGCCTGTCGACTGCTTAGGACGTCGACGGCTCTGGCCTACAGACTGCCAAGAGTCCGCCTTCGTCAACGGATTAATAAGAGTGAGGGGTTGTTCGACCACTCATAGATAGGCATGGCCGCCCCGTGCTAGCTCGTCGGCGGCAGCGGGAACTTGCTATAGAGCTCGAACTGGGATTACCTCGTTATTTACATGCTTGAAATTTCTTTTGGTGGACTAGACCTCGGACGACACGATGTACCGTCGCCGGTACCAAAAGAGTCCTAGTCCACCCTCCACTATCCCGAAGGATAGCCTCTCCGGCCCGAAGAAGACGCGACTTGAGAATTATAGCGGCTATCCTGGACCACCAGGGTTATAAAAGAAGAACACAAGAAATTTGAGACTTTTGCCGAATTAAGGAGAAGAAGAAGATGTAAGATTTCTCCTGAACTGGCCCACCATGCCGCAATAAATATAAGTATTGCGGACACCTTTGGCCACCGCATCGCTCCACTCGCGATGGCCCCTGCTCCGAAAAGGAGTGAGGCCCCTAACCGGGTTAGAGCGCCTTACTCCATGATGTTGTCCACACTGTGGTGGCTGATGTCGACCTCGACCTCTCTTCGCTGACCTCTAACTACTTAGTGCATGATGCTAATTGGCATCCCGTTGCTAGTGGAAATTATTAACAATGCGGTTGCTGGCTGAGCCTTCATGGCGATAAAGATATTTATTATACAGACAGAGGTACATAATAACCAAACAAATCTCAGATGCTAGGTATACCACCTGGTTACTATTACAATATGCAAGAAATAATAAAGAATAATTGCCTATTGCGGATCGCCAGAACAAGTGTTCTAACTACACGTCAACCTTAACTTACAAATTACTAGTTGCGGTTCCTAAGTTACAATCAGCTTACAACCAATGTATCTATTTACATACAGACGCCTCTATTTATTACTATTAATATATATATTCATATATAATAGGGCTAGGGATGCATATCTATACATATATCTAAGCATAGGTCCGTACGTCTATACTTCTACGCACTTATGCATCTCTATATTATATGTGTATCTATATATATATGTATCTGCATATCTGCATGTAATAATAATCATGTACATATATAGATATATAAAAAAAAAAATATATATATATAGAAGACGAAAAAAAAATGATGAATTATATATATAGATATATAAAAAGGAAAAAAAATGTCCGCTCTATGGGACGGAAGGTCCAAAAAAAAAGTCAACCAACAATATCGATGCTTACAGAAGGAAAAAAAAATTCTTACTGCGTATGGCGATCTAGGGTAACTGTTTACATACTATTTTTATAAGCTATCCACTTATTCGAACTTAAATTATAATTAGTAAACTAAGACACGACATTGACATAAAGGTCATGGTAGGGCAGTAACGAACGCGAACGAATGTATTTTGGCGACACCCGTTTGGTAAACGACCGATTGTTATACTCTCCCAATAGGAGACATATCCGAGGATGACTCGAGTCAGCCCGGAGGGTAACGCCTGTAATGGAACGCGCGACAGAGTAATTAATATGTTCCCAACGACTCGAATGTCCGGCGGGTGTGACCCTAAGATTAGTCCCCCTTCCCTTCCCTATATAGTTTATGTATGCGTTCAATATAAGAATATAATATGTAGTTGGAAAATCCCAACAGTAAAGGTAATATAGGTAATGCAAATGGACTTACGTGGTGTTAAATTCTCAGCCGATGTGCGCACATTGACGTTCCACCTATATATGTTGCTGCGATTTAAGGTCATTATCAAATTTAATATCTAATTTCATATCGAATTTAGCACTGATCGCGCTGACCCCAAATTATGCATGTATTAATTTTTTTAATACAGATTTATTAAAAGATATTGAAAGTTAAAAACTTTTGTAGATGTATTTAAAATCCGAAATTTCATATTATGGATAATAGAGTTCCACATACACGTTCTAGAGGAAGACCAAGTAATTTGAGAATTTCGTCGACTTTTGGAAATATAACTCCCCGTTCAGGAGCAATGGAATCCAGGCCAATAGTTAGTCGTATTCCACCTGGGGCTAGTGTAGGCTTAAGCCAGGATGAGATTTTACCATAACTGGTAGATAACCCTCCTGCAGCAATTTAATCGGGGCAGGCAAGTAACCACAATAGTGATAACAATAATGAGCGACGAGATAATAATGAAGATCCGGTTCACGAATACTCGAGGCAAACCAACGAGTTTTTATTTATGCAATGCAGTCTATTAGAGATACCTTAGTTAGAAGATTGGACAATTTGAATTTAAATACTCCCAATGTGAATCCTACGAGACCTTCGAACGCTCGTTCTGTCTTCGAACATTTTTTTAAATAACGCTTCGTTTTCGACCCAGCGCAGACAAGCACCACCAATAAGTCAGCAAACTTCTTCAGTAAGTTCAGTTTGTAAAATTGAAAAGTGGCAAATTTCATTTGACGGGTCCGAAAATATCCGCGATTTTCTTTTTAAAGTGGAAACCCTTAAGGATCGTTCGCAATGTAGCTGAGAAGATGTACTCGCAAATTTGCATGTCCTTTTACAAGGCCAATAAATAAACCAATTTCAGTTGTTCATGAATACCCACAGCTGTTATGACAAGCTGAGCATTTGCCCGTACACACACTATAACTTGTCTTATCTTTTTTAATCTCTGCCTCAATTAATATTTGTTCACATGCAAATATGGTTTATAAAGCATTTCAAATGCATTGAATTTGGTGAAAATTGGTTTATTTATTGGCCTTGTAAAAGGACATGCAAATTTGCGAGTACATCTTCTCAGCTACATTGCGAACGATCCTTAAGGGTTTCCACTTTAAAAAGAAAATCGCGGATATTTTCGGACCCGTCAAATGAAATTTGCCACTTTTCAATTTTACAAACTGAACTTACTGAAGAAGTTTGCTGACTTATTGGTGGTGCTTGTCTGCGCTGGGTCGAAAACGAAGCGTTATTTAAAAAAATGTTCGAAGACAGAACGAGCGTTCGAAGGTCTCGTAGGATTCACATTGGGAGTATTTAAATTCAAATTGTCCAATCTTCTAACTAAGGTATCTCTAATAGACTGCATTGCATAAATAAAAACTCGTTGGTTTGCCTCGAGTATTCGTGAACCGGATCTTCATTATTATCTCGTCGCTCATTATTGTTATCACTATTGTGGTTACTTGCCTGCCCCGATTAAATTGCTGCAGGAGGGTTATCTACCAGTTATGGTAAAATCTCATCCTGGCTTAAGCCTACACTAGCCCCAGGTGGAATACGACTAACTATTGGCCTGGATTCCATTGCTCCTGAACGGGGAGTTATATTTCCAAAAGTCGACGAAATTCTCAAATTACTTGGTCTTCCTCTAGAACGTGTATGTGGAACTCTATTATCCATAATATGAAATTTCGGATTTTAAATACATCTACAAAAGTTTTTAACTTTCAATATCTTTTAATAAATCTGTATTAAAAAAATTAATACATGCATAATTTGGGGTCAGCGCGATCAGTGCTAAATTCGATATGAAATTAGATATTAAATTTGATAATGACCTTAAATCGCAGCAACATATATAGGTGGAACGTCAATGTGCGCACATCGGCTGAGAATTTAACACCACGTAAGTCCATTTGCATTACCTATATTACCTTTACTGTTGGGATTTTCCAACTACATATTATATTCTTATATTGAACGCATACATAAACTATATAGGGAAGGGAAGGGGGACTAATCTTAGGGTCACACCCGCCGGACATTCGAGTCGTTGGGAACATATTAATTACTCTGTCGCGCGTTCCATTACAGGCGTTACCCTCCGGGCTGACTCGAGTCATCCTCGGATATGTCTCCTATTGGGAGAGTATAACAATCGGTCGTTTACCAAACGGGTGTCGCCAAAATACATTCGTTCGCGTTCGTTACTGCCCTACCATGACCTTTATGTCAATGTCGTGTCTTAGTTTACTAATTATAATTTAAGTTCGAATAAGTGGATAGCTTATAAAAATAGTATGTAAACAGTTACCCTAGATCGCCATACGCAGTAAGAATTTTTTTTTCCTTCTGTAAGCATCGATATTGTTGGTTGACTTTTTTTTTGGACCTTCCGTCCCATAGAGCGGACATTTTTTTTCCTTTTTATATATCTATATATATAATTCATCATTTTTTTTTCGTCTTCTATATATATATATTTTTTTTTTTATATATCTATATATGTACATGATTATTATTACATGCAGATATGCAGATACATATATATATAGATACACATATAATATAGAGATGCATAAGTGCGTAGAAGTATAGACGTACGGACCTATGCTTAGATATATGTATAGATATGCATCCCTAGCCCTATTATATATGAATATATATATTAATAGTAATAAATAGAGGCGTCTGTATGTAAATAGATACATTGGTTGTAAGCTGATTGTAACTTAGGAACCGCAACTAGTAATTTGTAAGTTAAGGTTGACGTGTAGTTAGAACACTTGTTCTGGCGATCCGCAATAGGCAATTATTCTTTATTATTTCTTGCATATTGTAATAGTAACCAGGTGGTATACCTAGCATCTGAGATTTGTTTGGTTATTATGTACCTCTGTCTGTATAATAAATATCTTTATCGCCATGAAGGCTCAGCCAGCAACCGCATTGTTAATAATTTCCACTAGCAACGGGATGCCAATTAGCATCATGCACTAAGTAGTTAGAGGTCAGCGAAGAGAGGTCGAGGTCGACATCAGCCACCACAGTGTGGACAACATCATGGAGTAAGGCGCTCTAACCCGGTTAGGGGCCTCACTCCTTTTCGGAGCAGGGGCCATCGCGAGTGGAGCGATGCGGTGGCCAAAGGTGTCCGCAATACTTATATTTATTGCGGCATGGTGGGCCAGTTCAGGAGAAATCTTACATCTTCTTCTTCTCCTTAATTCGGCAAAAGTCTCAAATTTCTTGTGTTCTTCTTTTATAACCCTGGTGGTCCAGGATAGCCGCTATAATTCTCAAGTCGCGTCTTCTTCGGGCCGGAGAGGCTATCCTTCGGGATAGTGGAGGGTGGACTAGGACTCTTTTGGTACCGGCGACGGTACATCGTGTCGTCCGAGGTCTAGTCCACCAAAAGAAATTTCAAGCATGTAAATAACGAGGTAATCCCAGTTCGAGCTCTATAGCAAGTTCCCGCTGCCGCCGACGAGCTAGCACGGGGCGGCCATGCCTATCTATGAGTGGTCGAACAACCCCTCACTCTTATTAATCCGTTGACGAAGGCGGACTCTTGGCAGTCTGTAGGCCAGAGCCGTCGACGTCCTAAGCAGTCGACAGGCATTCAGTAGAGGACCGCGGCTGTGTGTGTTTTTGTTCCTTTTTGGGTTTTTGGGTTTCCGAAGCCGACAAGTCAGAGGAGGGGAAGAAGTGTGCGGATGCGAGGTAACGCATGCGCGTCATTATAGATGGCGCTGTGTCCTTGCCGCTTAGCACCGCATTCTCTTTGTAGTTACAGATGCCGACCAACTTGGGGCACGAGTGGACACAAGCATCAGCCTAGAACACCAAGGCCCAAGAAGCTTTGTGTGGTGGTAAGAGTTTGCCCGTGTGGTCGCTTGACGTGGCTCTAACGTTACAAATTGTTGGATTAAATAAGTGAATTATTAGAATAATAATCAAGAATTAAAAGACATTGAAAGAGAACTAATAAAGATTGTGAACCGCGATAAAGAAGTGCAATAGATGACAGCAGTGAAAAGTATAGAGAAAAAATGGAAGTATTGAATAAGCGAAAAGTTATTGTTTATCTAAAGTGATTAATTGTGAAAGTGAATTGTTGGATTAAATAAGTGAATTATTAGAATAATAATTAATAAAGATTAATTAAATAGAATTACTTTTTATCGTTTTGAATCCTAGTCTGGATGTAACAGTATTATGTCAATACCTTCGCAGATCAGAGATTATAGCCGTGTTTCTTTGCACGCGGATATAGGCATGGCATTAAAAAACGACCATCGCCGCTTAAGAATTTATCAAAAAAAACTTGGCAGCACACATGCACCGTGACACAGCTGTAAGTTGTAGTTAAGAAATTTGTATTGAAAATCCTGAAATTGAAAAATATTTCCTTCCGCCAATTGAAATTGATGCCAATCATATTCTAAAATTATGAAAAACAATTTCACATTAACAGATTTGCTAATTTCAATTACCTTTATAATGACGTTTGAAAAAAAATAATAATAAAATCACGAACAAAATATTCAGCGGGATATGTTAGTGGTCGGAGGGAAGTCAAACTTTGACATTTCCTGAAAAATTCATCGGAAGGATTCATCAGAAACGATGAAAATGGGTTTTGGAAGCACTGTTTATCCCCGCTAACTGACTTAGCGGCGATAGCTATCCCCGCCATTGTATATAAACTCTATAGTACTATCATGAAGACCATCGACGGGGTCGCCACCTGGTGGTCCAGCATGGCATGCTACCTTCCACATGCCAATGCACAAACCATTATATGGATAGCAAAACTGTATCGCATTCATATTCATCCAATTCCCCAAAAAGAATGAAGATGAATGTTTGTTTACATTTGGAAATCGTTGGATGGCTCTGGCTTTGTCGTTAGAAAAAGATGGATAATGGTAGCTTTTTATATAGCAAGAAAAACACAAGTTTCGTGTTTTGTTTTCATAAATGCATGATTGCAGGTGTGTGTGTAGTGACTGTATTGCAAATTTGTTCACCTATGCGTGTAAAAATAAAATTAAATTATGGTATTACCGATATTGGTGGGAAATTGTATCAGATATTACTTTTTCTTGTTATTTCGTTTTGCGCAGGTATGTGAGAAGGAAGATGACACAGGTAACGTTGGTGGTTGACGGTAGGGCGGAAAGGCGAAGGAATAATATCGGGTAGACTTATGCCATATTATTTGTTTGCTCTGAACTCTGATTGAAGTTTGGGGTAGATTATGTTTTCTGGTATTTAATACTATTGGTATGTATGTGTACGATGATGAATTTTTTTTTTTTTTTTTTTTTTTTTTTTTTGTAAGAGGGTAGGTGAAGATCTTCCAAAGACACTATGAGAATAGCAAGCGCGTGCTCATAGTAGTGCCAGATTTTTACTGACTAAAAACACCTCCCTTCGATAGATTGATGGATACTGCAACTAAGATATAACTTATCAAGCAATTTTTCTATCACGAAATAATAACTTTTGACAGGTTACTTTCCAATGAAAGATCCTGCATGTTCCGCAATTTAGGCGCGGTTAATCTTATCTTGCCAAGTCGAACGGTTTCGTTCTTTGTAGTCGGCGCAATAAATTGCTCTCATCCAAGATTTGTCGGACTGTATTGTTGGTATGTCCGAATAGTCGGTTTCTATGCTTTCTCGCGAAGCTTCTAGTTTCAGCTTCGATTGTTGGAATTCCGAGATCCCTGTGGATATCGTCGTTTCTAATATACCATGGTGCTTGTACAATTTCTCTAAGCACTTTATTTTGAAAAGTTTGTAAAATATTGGCATTTGTTTTCTTGGTACAACCCCAAAGTTGTATACCGTAGGTCCACACCGGCTTTAGCACTTGCTTGTATAAAAGCAGTTTGTTCTCGGTACTGAGCTGGGAATGTTTTCCGAGTAACCAGTACATTTCTCTATATTTGATATCAAATATAGAGAAATGATGATGAAATGATTTTTTGTTATAATTTATATTTGCAAGTGAAAAATGGATATATATTCATATTTAAAGGTAGTGGCGATGGTGGATAAAGAAAGGTTGGAGAATTGTCATCGAGTAGATTGATGGTATACATATTATTTGTTGGCTTCGATGAAAGTTTGGGGTAGGTTATGGCATATTGCAATTAGACCATCACAATCACCTGTAACATGTTTCTTTGTATTCAATACAACTGGTGTCTGTGTTCACATCAGTGAAGGAGATTTGCATTTCAGCAATGAGGATTCCCAAATGGTTTATAAACCATATTTGCATTTGAAAAAATATTAATTGAGGCAGAGATAAAATAAGATATGAGACAAGTTATAGTGTGTGTACGAGCAAATGCTCAGCTTGTCATAATAGCTGCGGGTATTTATGAACAACTGAAATTGGTTTATTTATTGGCTGTGTAAAAGGACATGAAAATTTGCGAGTACATGTTCCCAGCTACATTGCGAATGATCCTTAAGGGTTTCCACTTAAAAAAGAAAATCGTGGATATTTTCGGGCCCGTCAAATGAAATTTGCCACTTTTCAATTTTACAAACTGAACTTACTGGTGAAGTTTGTTGACTTATTGGTGGTGCTTGTCTGCGTTGGGTCGAAAACGAAGCGTTATTTAAAAAATGTTCGAAGTCCGAACGAGCGTTCGAAGGTCTCGTAGGGTTCACATTGGGAGTATTTAAATTCAAATTGTCCAATCTTCCAACTAAGGTATCTCTTATAGACTGCATTTCACAAATGAAAACTCGTTGGTTTGCCTCGAGTCTGTGGCTTTTTCTTGAACTGGTGGACGATGTTTATTAATATCTCGTCGCTCATTATTATCATCACAATTGTGGTTATCTACCAGTTGTGGTAAAATCTTATCCTGGTTTAAGCCTACACAAGCCCCAGGTAGAGTACGACTAACTATTGGCCTTTATTCCATTGCTCCTGACCTTACTTACTTAACGGGCTCCCGACCCGTGAAGAGTCTCTGCCTGAGACACAGCAGCCTTCCATCCTCTACGATCCCGGGCACGCTGCTTCCAGTTGTCCAGACCAAGCGCTCTGGCATCCGCGATGGATTGGTCTTTGAAACGGAGGTTCGTTCTTCCTTGCCTTCTCGAACCTGGGGGCTGGGATTCGAAGATCCTCCTAGCTGGAGCATTATTGTCCATTCGCTCAATATGGCCGAGCCAATGTAGTGGACGTATTTTGGCTTTTTGGACTACATCCACATCTTGGTCCATCTCATAGAGTTCGCGGTTGTATCTTCTCCTCCATTCGCCCTCCTCGCACACAAGATCAAACATTTTTCTTTCGATGGAGCCCAGTGTAAGCTCTCCCTTCCTACTTAGCGTCTAGCACTCTGCGCCATAAAGCAGAACTTGCAGGATAAGGGTTTGGTAAACCATACATTTCGTCCTCCGAGTTAGGAGTTTTGAACCCAGTTGTTTTTCCAAACCGAAGTAGCAGCGGTTTCCTAGGGTAATTCTTCGCCGGATCTCCACTAAGGTTTCATTCGTGGAGTTCATGTTTACTCCGAGGTAGATGAACTCCTTAACTAACTCGAAATTATTGCTATCAATAGTGACGTTTTGTCCTAGGCGGCGGACAGATGTTTGTTTGTTTGTTGATAGCATGTATTTAGTCTTGTCCTCATTTACTACAAGGCCCACACATTTCGCCTGTTCTTCGATCACCGTGAAAGCTTCTATCACGGAGCGCTGTGATCGACCGATGATGTCAATATCGTCCGCATAACCCAGCAGCTGAACGGACCTGTTGAAGATAGTGCCTTCCGTGTTGACACCTGCCCTGCGCACTATCTGCTCCAGTACGAGATTGAAGAATCCCATGATAGCGCGTCCCTTGCCGAAATCCGGTGCATGTTTGAAATAGTTCGCACGAACTATTTCCAAACTGCACGTTGCACCGCGTGTTTTCCAGAGTCACGCGACACATCTGAATCAGTTTTGCCGGGATTCCGAATTCGGCCATCGCCATATCGAGCTACTGACAATGTGTACTATCATACGCGGCTTTGAAGTCGATGAATAGGTTGTGTGTCTCGACTTGAAATTCGTTGGTCTTTTCCAGGATTTGCCTCAGTGTGAAAATTTGGTCTATTGTCGATCTGCCTTTCCGGAAGCCACACTGGTGCGTGCCGATAAGTGTGTTGCAAAACGGTTTAAGACGTTCACACATTGCTTCTGAACGGGGAGTTATATATCGAAAAGTGGACGAAGTTCTCAAATTACTTGGTCTTCCTCTAGAACGGGTATTTGGAACTCTATTATCCATAATAGGAAATTTCGGATTTTAAATAAAACTTAAAAAGTTTTTAACTTTCAATATGTATCTTTTACTGAATCAGTATTAAAAAAAATTAATACATGCATTATTTGGGGTCAGAGCGGTTGGTGCTAAATTCGATATTAAATTAGATATTAAATTTGATAAGATTAGATACAATATGCTTAAGAGCAAGATATCTATCTTGGTAAACAGACGGACTGTGCAAAACAATGCACACAATACGAACAAGACTGTATATAATTGGCAACTATAGGTAACATAGTAGCAACAAAGTATAGTGTATTTTTTTTTTTGCGTGTAGCTAGGTGAAAATCGTTAAAAGACATCGCTTGCGAGCTTTGCGATAGTGTGGGACTTGAATCATCC
The DNA here is from genome assembly GCA_949715645.1 of Portevinia maculata. Lineage (NCBI taxonomy): Eukaryota > Metazoa > Arthropoda > Insecta > Diptera > Syrphidae > Portevinia > Portevinia maculata. The sequence continues at coordinate 144,066,694 of OX454526.1, forward strand.
ACTAAAAACACCCAGGGAAGGCATGATGTTACCATCCTTCCAGTAATCGCACCTAGTCTAAAGACTAATCAGCAATTTTGTTTTAACATTTGCTTATGTACTTATGTACTGTTTTTAGGAACTAACTTTGGTTTGTTACCTTTTTTTCTTAATTCATTATCACTTTGTTCGTGTGATTATGTTGTAAAACATATTTTTCTTTCCTAATTACCTAGTTAACTAGTTCAAATGGTTTAACTCTATGTAATCTTCTAACTTAATTGTTGTTATTAAGTAGTTGAACTACTTCTAAATTAACATGGTTGCGAAGCCTAACTTCATGTCTTCCTGCGACCTTCCGAACGTCGTCCTCTACCATTTCAATTTTTAGATCCCTATGTAGATCAGCATTGTTGTTATTAAGTAGTTGAACTCCTTCTAAATTAGCATGGTTGCGAAGCCTAACTTCATGTCTTCTTGCGACCTTCCGAACCTCGTCCTCTACCATTTCAATTTTTAGATCCCTATGTAGATCAGCATTACGTATGTACCACGGCGCATTAACAATATTGCGTAATACTTTGTTTTGAAAGCATTGTATGCTTTGAAGATTTGTCTTTCTTGTGCACCCCCAAAACTGGAGGCCATATGTCCAAATTGTTTTAATATTTGCTTGTAGAGAAGCAGTTTGTTGTAGATTGAGAGGCATGAATTCCTTCCTATGAGCCAATACATTTTATTGTATCGTATATTTAGTTCATCTCGTTTTTTTTTGACATGTGTTTTCCAACGCAACTTTGCGTCCAAAGTCAAGCCTAAATACTTAGCTGAGTTCGAATGCAGAACTACTTTTTTATTTATGTACACAGGTATGTGTTGTACGTTTTTATTCGTAAAGTTAATATGAACCGACTTTAGTTCATTTAATTTAATTTGCCATTTTTTGGTCCATTTAGATATATCATTTACTGTCCTTTGCCGTTTTTCTGTAACTTCCTGTGCGATTTTTCCTACTGCAAGTACAGCAGTATCGTCTGCAAAAGTGGCAACAGTAGTTTCGTCATTTTGTGGTAGGTCGTTCGTGTATAGGAGGAACAGTACTGGTCCCAACACACTACCTTGCGCTACTCCAGCTTTGATGTGTTTCAATTCGGAGTACTCATTCTCTTGCTTAATTCTAAATAATCGTTGCATTATATACGACTCTAGTATTTCATGATACTCTTTTGGAAGATATTTTTGTAGCTTACGGATTAATCCTTTGTGCCAGAATTTATCAAAAGCCTGTGTTACATCAAGAAAGATGGCAGAGCATATTTGTTTTTCTTCTAAAGCTTTTTCTATTATATCAGTTATTCTGTGGACCTGATCTATTGTTGAGTATTTATTTCTGAATCCAAACTGATGGTTTGGGATCAGTGTCTTTTCTTCTAGAATCGGATGGAGTCGTTTTAGGAACATTTTTTCGAATAGCTTAGACAGGATTGGCAGCAATGATATCGGCCGATAGGACGATACTTCACTGGGCAATTTTCCCGGCTTAGGTACCATGATAACTTCCGCAACCTTCCACATGCGCGGAACATACCTTAGTCTGAACGCAGCATTTATTATCTGTGCTATTTTGTTCATACATACATACATACATTTCTTAGGCAGTTTTTTCAGAATTTCACCCGTTATTAGATCAAATCCCGGGGCTTTTTTCGGGTTGATCTTTTCTTTTATTTCTTTGGCTATTTCCCTAGAGGTTACTGCTGGAATCGATCTCTCATCTTCGCACATTTCTTCCGTTTGTTGGGAAATATCATTATGGTCGTATGGCTTGAAAACGTTTTCAAGATGTTCCGCAAATAGATCCGCCTTTTGTTTGTTTGTTTTAGCCCAGTTATCACTGCTGTTTTTCACTGGCGGAATGTATGCCGTTGGTCTTTTAATTTTTTTTTGTAGCCTTCCACAGAGAGTGTTCTGTACTAGCATCGTTTGTCAGATTTGTAAGGTATCTTTCCACCGATGCGTTTTTAAATTCTGCTATCCTTTTTCTGAGCTTATTGTTTAAGCTATTAAGTCTACTTTTATCACTTGGAGCTCTTGACAGTTGCCATCGCTTGCGAGCTCGTCTCTTTTCTGATATAATGTCGCAAATTTCGTTGGGATACACGTTTCTTTTTACTTTGCTATTTAATTTAGGCGTTGCAGCCCATGCAGCCTTTTGTATAGCTAGGGTGAAGGACTGTACTTCACTTTATAATTGCTCTATTGTATTAAATGTTGTGGATAGTTCGATGCGTTCATCTATTAAATATTTGAAATATGTCCGGTCAGCTAGTTTGTTTATTTATTTATTTATTTATTTATTTATTTATTAGTTATAATAAGAATCGCTGTACATAGAGAGCAAAGCACTTATAAATAGTACAGGTACAAGTATTAAATATATTAAAAATAATTTTTAAATGTATTTAGAAGAAGAAAGAGATTTGATAAAGAAAAGAAAGATGAAGATACAGAAGAAAGATACTGAAGAGAATAAATAAATATACACCAAGAACTAAGATAACGAAAATAAGTGTGAGTGATTTCAGTTAGGTACAAAATGAGAATAACACGCCGATGAAAATTGTCTATATTCGATTTTATTCCTCACCTGGTGAGGCAGCTGGTTCCAAAGCCGAACAGCATGAACAAAAAACTGTCTGCGAGATGTCAAGCAGGTATGAGTCGATGGTTTAATAGTTAAACAACGGTTAGACCGGGAGAAGGAAAGTTTGTTGAACAAATACTCTGGTTGTTGTCTGTGAATAATCTTGAAGAGCAAGATACAGGACCGATATTTTAAAAAGGCATCAAGGTCGCAACCAAGAAGTTTACGACGTTCTGTTGAGACGTGGTCATATCTCCGTAGATTGAAGACATACCGAGCAGTCGAATTAAGTGCCTTTGTTAGCTTAAGAAGAGAGATGTAGTCTGAGTCAGCAAAGATTTCACAACCGTATGAGATAATAGGCACAATAAGTACTTTAACAAGTTTTAATTTAACTTCAATTGGAAGTATTGCTTTGCTGACAGATAAACCTCTGAGCGATGCATATATTTTGGATACTATGGAACAAATATGGTTGCTCCATGTAAGCTCACTGTTAAAAATAATTCCGAGATTTCGTACATGGGCGACATATTCTACATGGGTGGAGTATAGTTCTATAGGAGGACAGATAGAAAGACAAGGTGGATGCTTAGAGATGGGAATGATTTTGGTTTTTTCAGGATTAAGCTTGAGAGCATTTTGTGTGGACCAATTCGTAATAGAACGTAGATCCTCGTTAATTTTTGCAACAGAATCTTCCACCATACCAATGGGAAAGCTTAGGTAAAGCTGGACGTCGTCTACGAAGACATGAAATTTACAATGGGACAGTACAGTAGGGAGGTCATTAATAAATATGGTAAACAGTAAAGGGCCCAGTATAGATCCTTGTGGGACACCACTACTAACAGCACGGAGGGTTGACATTTTGGAGTTGTAAGATACAGCTTGGACACGGTTAGTGAGATATGAGTATATAAGCTTGTTAGAGGGAACAGAAAAATTGAATATTGTGGAGAGTTTGTTACACAGAATTGACGGATTTACACAATCGAAAGCTTTAGAGAAGTCGAGCAAGGCCAAGAGAGTAATTTTATCCTCATCGATAGCCTGCCGAATGTCATCAGATACTTTGAGTAAAGCTGTTATGCAACTGTGTCCTGAACGGAAACCAGATTGCATTGCTGTCAATAGCTTATTGCTCTCGACGTATTCCTTTATTTGGCGACTTATGATTGATTCCAATACTTTGGAAAGAAACGGAAGTATTGCAATTGGTCTGTATTCCGGAGCATTACCTTTCTTCGGAATAGGTACAATTTTAGCTTTTTTCCAAGCGGTTGGGTATGTGGAAGTCATAAGAATAGTGTTGTATATATGCGTAACATGGGGTAAAATGAGAGGAAGAAGTATTTTAATGAAATCTGGATGGACGTTGTCCAAACCAACAGATTTACACTTCATAGATAATATCGTCATTCCAACCGCGTATAAATCTACTCTGTTGAATGCGAAGCCATCCATTCTACTATTATCAAATAAAGTCAAAGCCAAAGAATTGAATGCATTGGAAGGACCTGAAGTAGCGAGACGGTCATTTAACTCTTCAATGTCAATGTCGTCGTTATTACCGGAAATATTTTTTTTACATAGACCAATTTCGCGAATTCGGTTCCAAAGAAATTTTGAGGAGCGGTCAGAATTAAATTTGGCACTATAGTACCTCAATTTTGCAGTTTTTATCATGCATGTGACATGATTACTAGACGTGGGTTGTGTTCCTTCATTATAATTTTATTGCCAAGTGTTAGCAGCACAGATGAGTGATCTGAGTCAAGATCTGGCCCTTCCTTAACTTGGGTATAATTTGAGGAAATATTCGTAGTTAAGAAGAAGTCGACAACATCCGGGATTTTGTTCCTATCTGTGGGCCAGTAAGTAGGATTTCCCGTTGAATGGTAGTAAACATTGTTTTTTTTATATATATTCAAGGAGTTCTCTTCCTCTTGTATTTGTTAATCTTGATCCCCAAGATATTTTCTTAGCGTTGAAATCTCCGCCTATTATGAATTTATTTCCGAATTTACGGAAGAGGCTATCAAAATTGTTTTGTTTCAGCCTGTAGCTGGGAGAACAATATGCCGCTGCTACCGTTATCTGGGTGCTACTTGTTTTTATATTTACGGATTTCGCTTGTATTTCACACGACTGATATTCTTCCTCTTCTTCGTGGCTAACATCTTCCTTAATTATAACTGCGGCCCCTGCTCTTGCTGTATTTTGAGGATGTGTGGTTTGGTATGTCTTGTATCCGCGAAGTTCGTATTTTGTTTCAATTTTAAAATGTGTCTTGGAGACTAGGCATATGGCAATTTTGTTTATGTCGAGAGTCGCTTGCAATTCGTCTTTACGATTCTCGAGACCATTGGCATTCCATAATAAGATTTGTATGTTTTTAGCCATTATGATCTTTTAGGTACAGTTCTTTTATTACTGTTTTGTTTTTCAAGGAGAGATATTCTTTCCAGAATTTTCTTATTATTCTTTTCCATGTCTCACATTCTGTTAAGGATTCTTTGCATGATATCCTCCATAGCATTAATGGGAGGCTTGGGGATTCCGACTGGTTTTACAACGTTTTTCGAAGCAACCTTTGCATATGTTTTCTGTGGACCGGTTATGAGGCTTAAGTTTTCATTTTCGCTTAAGGGTAGATTTCCTTTAGCTCCTTTAGATTTCGGTCTCAAGTCTTTTTTGTTTCTTTTTTCTCCGTTTTTGGTTGCGTCTTTTTGAACAGGCTTTTGCATTTTCTTTTGCTTGTTGTCTTTTACCTGCTGTATCTCTTTTGCAACTACACACCCTCTGTAGTTAGCTGGGTGTCTTTCGCTACAATTGGCGCATTTAGGGGTAGTATAGTGTAATAACTACCTAAAAGAATTAGGATTTATATAATATAAAAATATTCATATGCACAACTTATCCTTTCACGAATAAAATTATTTCAATATGAATACAACAAGCAGTTCAACTCTTTCTGATATCCAATAGTCGCCACGCGGATTGAAATTAAAACTATGAATATACCGGGACTATACTAATGAAAGTCATACTCAACTTGAACCGCCAAGAGACACAATAGAACACTCTACAATTGCTGGAACTTAGCTGAAAGCTCTAGAGTTAGCCAGCATAATCTTTGTACTGACGTTCTTAATGCCTCGAAGTATATCTATTGTTAGAACATGTTTAATGCAAAAGAGAAACAACCAAGCAGCCTCCATTAAGCAAAAAATACCAACAAGTGACCTTCCTCAATGCTTCATTGAAAGGGTACCTACATGGACGTTAAAATATATATACCAACAATTTCACATGTTGATTAAAGATAAATAAACTTGTGCAATACTCCTATAAAATATGCCGTTCATCGAATTTAGCAATACCTATAGCTCCACGCAAAACAACGAAAATTCTTACTATCCATATAAATACTTATCGTATAGGTACCTATTGGCCAAGAAGTTGTGGTGCGGCATGGCACAATACTTACAAAAAATAAATTATGTCATTGCTTTATAAATTAGATCAAGATTATTTCTAAATCAATAACAAAAAAATTATAGAAATCGGTACTTTTGCGACAAGATATAGCCGAAACAGTGAGAGTCTAAAATGCGACAAACTCATAATATCTCATTTGATGAAAAATACCGAAATCAAATTTTATTAAATTTTTCCTTTCAAACGAATTGCCTCTTCCATCATACATTTTACTCGCAGACGAAGAAGCCAGATTTCTTATTTTTCCATCAGCTCCCTCTCATCAAGCACACTACTTGCCGAAGCGAAGGCAAAATTGCAAATCATCAAAAGTATTCGGCTGTTACACAGAAAAATAAATAAATACTAACACTTCCATAAGAATGAAAATCATATGGCATGACCAGAGAGTCGATAATGCGAGATCCATTATCCATACAAATTAACTTACTTTAATTCCATCATAAACCTCTGCTTCTTGCAAATCCTACATTCTACCTGTGCTTCGAAACAACAAAAACACAAAAAAAAGTACATGAAAACATGGGAATGCAATTGTGAAAAGGCTGTGGCGACCTCGAAATACTTTGGCTACGCGAGAAAGCATTTCCTTGGAGCCACACACTAATCATAGATGTCGCAACGAACAACAACGAGAAATTCAAAACAAAAGTTGAACGGCACCAGAGAGAAAAGAAAATGAAGGAATTCGTGTTTGTTCTTCGAGTTAGTTGTTTCATTGTTTCATTGTTTTTATAATATTCAATAATTAAATATACGTACATTAAATAAATTAATTGTTTTACTGTGGATAATAATTCTGTGCACACACTCGTGCCTACAGTGGTGACCCCGACGTGATCCACAACAATTAAAAATTTATTTAATTGGCAACAGCCGAACCAACTACGCACTTTATCTCTTGCACTTGTATATATATTTATATAAGTATGCAAGGCGAACAAAACACAAGGACGAATGCAGGCGCTTCTTCAGGACCACCAACTCCATCCGAGGCGGAGATCCAGGAAATCAATGCTCTCAAAAACCTGAGGATTCCTCCGTTCTGGAAAATTAATCCAGCGCTATGGTTTGTACAGGTGGAAGCGCAATTCCACAATAATCGGATCATCAGCGACAACAGCCGATTCAACGCCATCATCGCTGGACTGGACCCAGAAGTGCTGAATGAGGTATCAGACTTAGTGCAGAAACCACCGGACACAGATAAGTACATTGCTTTTAAAAAACAAGTCATATCTAGGTTCACCGAGTCTAAGGAGAGGCAACTGAACAGATTGATGACGACCCTTGAACTTGGCGACAGACGTCCATCAAGTCTCCTCAGGGAAATGCGAAGACTGGCTGGTTCAAATGTTCCAGACGACATGTTGTCCACTCTATGGATGGCACGAATGCCCAGTCATGTGCGTGGAATACTTTCTGCCAGTCACGGAATCGACCTCACTGCGTTGTCTGAAATCGCAGACAAAATCGTTGATAACACATCCGCCCACGCTGTTTTCTCCACTGATGTTCATGAAGATGACCCTATACCACAATCCACCAACGCTGAAAGTGATCTGAACAGAAGACTAAATTCCATCGAGTCCACTCTGTCAACTCTAATGACGGCTATGCAATCACTGAAAACCAGTCACAGCCATGGCAGGTCTCGACCACAGTCAAGGAATAACAGATCGCTCTCAAGAGCATCAACTCCTAACGGAATGTGTTTCTTCCATGAGAAATTCGGCAGCGATGCCCGGAAGTGTAAGAAACCATGCAGCTACAAAGCAAAAAACTAAGTGAGCTGTTGTCCTCAGAGGCGGACGGCAACAGTCAAAGATTCCACAAGGAACACCGCCTCTACATCTTCGACAAGGAGACAAACCAAAAGTTTTTGCTCGACTCTGGATCAACTATATGTGTCTTACCTCGTTCCAGGGACTGCAAAAACAACAGAGGGGAAATAACACTCCTGGCAGCGAATAACTCACCGATTCACACCTACGGCGAGAAGATCATCACACTCAACCTTGGTCTCCGGCGAGCTATCACTTGGCCGTTCGTTATTGCAGATGTCAAAACAGCAATAATTGGCGCAGACTTGCTCGCACACTACGGACTTGTCATTGACTTGAAAGCCAGACGTGTCATAGACAAAACAACATCATTAACGGTGCAAGGCGAGATTCATACCAGTGATTTGTCAAAACTTCTGACTATCAGTGGTCCTGAACCATACATAAATCTCGTCAACGAATTCGTTCTGGCCAACAACAACGCACCTGATCCAAAATCAGGAGTCAACATCGTGCAACACTGCATCGTAACCACGGGCCAACCAGTGTCCGAACGACCACGACGACTCTCCGGCGACAAGCTGAAACAGGCCAAGGCTGAATTCGAGGATTTTCAAAAGAAGGGTTACTGCCGTCTATCCAGCAGTCCTTGGGCTAGCCCCATTCATCTTGTGGAAAAAAAGACTGGCGGTTGGAGATGCTGCGGTGACTACCGTCGTCTGAATTCCATAACACAACCAGATAGCTACCCCATTCCTCACATCATGGACTTTACTGAACAGTTGAACAACAAAAGCTGCTTCTCGATACTGGATCTAGACAAGGCATACTACCAGATCCCGATGACACCTGACGACATCCAAAAAACTGCGGTGACCACGCCTTTTGGTTTGTTTGAGTTTGTAGTCATGCCATTCGGACTCAAAAACGCAACTCAGACTTTCCAAAGGCACATGGATATGGTCCTACGTGGACTAGATTTCGTTTTTTGCTACGTTGACGACATCCTCATTGCCTCCGACTCAGAGGAAGAACATCGCCAACACGTCCGTATAGTTCTACAACGTCTCCACGAACATAGACTTATCATCAACATCAGGAAGTGCATTTTTGGGAAGTCTGAGGTTACGTACCTTGGACATACAATCAACCAAGCCGGATGCAGACCACCTGAAGCCAGAGTTGAGGCCATATCGAACTATCCAAAGCCATCCAACATCATGGAACTACGTCGTTTTCTTGGAGTCGTTAACTACTACCGACGATACATCCCTAATTGTGCCCATATTCAAGCACCGTTGAATGGACTCATCAGGGACTCCAAGAAAAACGACAAACGACCCGTTCCCTGGACTCCTTTGGCGGAAGAAGCTTTCGATGTATGCAAGGACAGTATCAAGCATGCTACACTACTCAACCACATCGATCCGAAGTCTACACTTGTCCTAACAACGGATGCTTCTGATATCGCAGTTGGTGCCAAATTGGAACAAAAACAAAATAACCAATATCAACCGATCGGACTGTTTTCATGCAAACTGTCACCTGCACAAAGTCGCTACAGCACATATGATCGCGAGTTGCTGGCAATATACCTAGCTATCCGATTCTTCCAACACATCTTGGACGGTCGACACTTTGTCGTGCAAACGGATCACAAGCCGCTCATATATGCGTTCCAGCAGAATTCGGACAAGGCCCCGCAACGTCGTCTAAGGCAATTAGACTACATATCGCAGTATACTACGGACATTGTTTACCTACCCGGCGACGACAACTCAGTAGCAGATGCATTATCGCGACTCAATTCGATAACCATGCCAATCCAATTTGATCTGAGAGAACTTCATTTATCTCAGCTACTCGATGTGGAACTTCAATCAATCCTGAAGCAACAAAATTCATCGCTCAAGTTAAAGAAACTCACTTTGGAACCTGAAATTAAAATTTACTGCGATGTTTCCGACAATATGATTCGACCATATCTACCAGCTTCCCTGCGACGGAAGGCCTTTGAATCCATCCATGGTCTTTCTCATCCAAGCGGAAGAACAACCAGTCGACAACTCAGAGAGAAGTACGTTTGGCCAAACATCAGGAAAGACGCATTGGAGTGGTCACGCACTTGCATCCAATGCCAACGATCCAAAGTTCATCGACATACGAGGCTTATCCCGGAATCAATTGCAGTTCCAGAGCACCGTTTCCAGCATGTCCACATAGACCTCATTGTGCTGCCACTCTGCAAAGGCAATAGGTATTGCCTAACTATGATCGATCGCTTCAGTAGATGGGTGGAAGCAGTACCTCTACAGGACATGTATGCGGACACAGTGGCCACGGCGTTTTATACGCACTGGGTTGCTCGTTTCGGTTCGCCAACAACATTAACCACCGACCAGGGAACTCAATTTGAGTCTGCACTGTTCAACGCACTTATCAACATGATTGGAACGGTGAGGATACGAACATCACCCTACCACCCAGCCTCAAATGGACTTGTTGAACGTTGGCATCGTTCACTGAAAGCCGCCCTGATGTGCCATGAAAAAACGAACTGGACTGATGCTCTTCCGACAGTGTTGTTGGGATTGCGAACTGCATACAAAGAGGACATCAAGGCCTCCGCAGCAGAGATGCTTTATGGAACTTATCTCAGAGTTCCTGGTGAGTTCTTTACGAATAATAACTTTGTTCCAGATCCACAGATTTTCGTTGAGAAACACCGAGAAGCGATGCGCAAATTCCGTCCTACAGCAACTGCAAACCATGCAAAAGAAAAAATGTTTGTTTCGCCAGATTTAAACAGATGTACACACGTGTTCCTACGCTGCGATGCTGTGAAGAAACCACTGCAACAACCATACACAGGTCCACATCCAATAATCCACCGAATCAGTAATCGACTCTTCACAATTAATGCAGATGGCAGAAAATTAAATGTTTCGGTAGACCGTTTGAAACCAGCTCACATCTATGTCGATTTTATCCCAGACGTTCATCCAGATGTCAACAAAAATCCAACTTCACTGAAGAATCTGAAAAACAAAAATCAATTGGATAAAAATAAAACGGCTGTGAAACAAAAAGTAACATTTGCCAGTTCATCGTGACTTCGTCACTGGAGGGGGAGTCATGTGGCGACCTCGAAATACTTTGGCTACGCGAGAAAGCATTTCCTTGGAGCCACACACTAATCATAGATGTCGCAACGAACAACAACGAGAAATTCAAAACAAAAGTTGAACGGCACCAGAGAGAAAAGAAAATGAAGGAATTCGTGTTTGTTCTTCGAGTTAGTTGTTTCATTGTTTCATTGTTTTTATAATATTCAATAATTAAATATACGTACATTAAATAAATTAATTGTTTTACTGTGGATAATAATTCTGTGCACACACTCGTGCCTACAAGGCATACAACGAAAACTTTCTGCATGACCTATCCCACTTTAAATTTAATATAATTTAATAAAAGAATGAAAAACATACATGCTTCTTCTTTACACTCAGACGATAATTTTTCTTTCAAAATGTGAGAAAATCTAAAGTAATTTATCCTTTCTTTCATTTTACGTGAAATCATACTTCTGGTCTCATTCCCTCCTACACAATAAATTCATTCTTACTGCTGTCATATCAAAACCAAGAACCTGTGGCGACCTCGAAATACTTTGGCTACGCGAGAAAGCATTTCCTTGGAGCCACACACTAATCATAGATGTCGCAACGAACAACAACGAGAAATTCAAAACAAAAGTTGAACGGCACCAGAGAGAAAAGAAAATGAAGGGATTCGTGTTTGTTCTTCGAGTTAGTTGTTTCATTGTTTCATTGTTTTTATAATATTCAATAATTAAATATACGTACATTAAATAAATTAATTGTTTTACTGTGGATAATAATTCTGTGCACACACTCGTGCCTACAGTGGTGACCCCGACGTGATCCACAACAATTAAAAATTTATTTAATTGGCAACAGCCGAACCAACTACGCACTTTATCTCTTGCACTTGTATATATATATATATATAAGTATGCAAGGCGAACAAAACACAAGGACGAATGCAGGCGCTTCTTCAGGACCACCAACTCCATCCGATGCGGAAATCCAGGAAATCAATGCTCTCAAAAACCTGAGGATTCCTCCGTTCTGGAAAATTAATCCAGCGCTATGGTTTGTACAGGTGGAAGCGCAATTCCACAATAATCGGATCATCAGCGACAACAGCCGATTCAACGCCATCATCGCTGGACTGGACCCAGAAGTGCTGAATGAGGTATCAGACTTAGTGCAGAAACCACCGGACACAGATAAGTACATTGCTTTTAAAAAACAAGTCATATCTAGGTTCACCGAGTCTAAGGAGAGGCAACTGAACAGATTGATGACGACCCTTGAACTTGGCGACAGACGTCCATCAAGTCTCCTCAGGGAAATGCGAAGACTGGCTGGTTCAAATGTTCCAGACGACATGTTGTCCACTCTATGGATGGCACGAATGCCCAGTCATGTGCGTGGAATACTTTCTGCCAGTCACGGAATCGACCTCACTGCGTTGTCTGAAATCGCAGACAAAATCGTTGATAACACATCCGCCCACGCTGTTTTCTCCACTGATGTTCATGAAGATGACCCTATACCACAATCCACCAACGCTGAAAGTTATCTGAACAGAAGACTAAATTCCATCGAGTCCACTCTGTCAACTCTAATTACGGCTATGCAATCACTGAAAATCAGTCACAGCCATGGCAGGTCTCGACCACAGTCAAGGAATAACAGATCGCTCTCAAGAGCATCAACTCCTAACGGAATGTGTTTCTTCCATGAGAAATTCGGCAGCGATGCCCGGAAGTGTAAGAAACCATGCAGCTACAAAGCAAAAAACTAAGTGAGCTGTTGTCCTCAGAGGCGGACGGCAACAGTCAAAGATTCCACAGGGAACACCGCCTCTACATCTTCGACAAGGAGACAAACCAAAAGTTTTTGCTCGACTCTGGATCAACTATATGTGTCTTACCTCGTTCCAGGGACTGCAAAAACAACAGAGGGGAAATAACACTCCTGGCAGCGAATAACTCACCGATTCACACCTACGGCGAGAAGATCCTCACACTCAACCTTGGTCTCCGGCGAGCTTTCACTTGGCCGTTCGTTATTGCAGATGTCAAAACAGCAATAATTGGCGCAGACTTGCTCGCACACTACGGACTTGTCATTGACTTGAAAGCCAGACGTGTCATAGACAAAACAACATCATTAACGGTGCAAGGCGAGATTCATACCAGTGATTTGTCAAAACTTCTGACTATCAGTGGTCCTGAACCATACATAAATCTCGTCAACGAATTCGTTCTGGCCAACAACAACGCACCTGATCCAAAATCAGGAGTCAACATCGTGCAACACTGCATCGTAACCACGGGCCAACCAGTGTCCGAACGACCACGACGACTCTCCGGCGACAAGCTGAAACAGGCCAAGGCTGAATTCGAGGATTTTCAAAAGAAGGGTTACTGCCGTCTATCCAGCAGTCCTTGGGCTAGCCCCATTCATCTTGTTGAAAAAAAGACTGGCGGTTGGAGATGCTGCGGTGACTACCGTCGTCTGAATTCCATAACACAACCAGATAGCTACCCCATTCCTCACATCATGGACTTTACTGAACAGTTGAACAACAAAAGCTGCTTCTCGATACTGGATCTAGACAAGGCATACTACCAGATCCCGATGACACCTGACGACATCCAAAAAACTGCGGTGACCACGCCTTTTGGTTTGTTCGAGTTTGTAGTCATGCCATTCGGACTCAAAAACGCAACTCAGACTTTCCAAAGGCACATGGATATGGTCCTACGTGGACTAGATTTCGTTTTTTGCTACGTTGACGACATCCTCATTGCCTCCGACTCAGAGGAAGAACATCGCCAACACGTCCGTATAGTTCTACAACGTCTCCACGAACATAGACTCATCATCAACATCAAGAAGTGCATTTTTGGGAAGTCTGAGGTTACGTACCTTGGACATACAATCAACCAAGCCGGATGCAGACCACCTGAAGCCAGAGTTGAGGCCATATCGAATTATCCAAAGCCATCCAACATCATGGAACTACGTCGTTTTCTTGGAGTCGTTAACTACTACCGACGATACATCCCTAATTGTGCCCATATTCAAGCACCGTTGAATGGACTCATCAGGGACTCCAAGAAAAACGACAAACGACCCGTTCCCTGGACTCCTTTGGCGGAAGAAGCTTTCGATGTATGCAAGGACAGTATCAAGCATGCTACACTACTCAACCACATCGATCCGAAGTCTACACTTGTCCTAACAACGGATGCTTCTGATATCGCAGTTGGTGCCAAATTGGAACAAAAACAAAATAACCAATATCAACCGATCGGACTGTTTTCATGCAAACTGTCACCTGCACAAAGTCGCTACAGCACATATGATCGCGAGTTGCTGGCAATATACCTAGCTATCCGATTCTTCCAACACATCTTGGACGGTCGACACTTTGTCGTGCAAACGGATCACAAGCCGCTCATATATGCGTTCCAGCAGAATTCGGACAAGGCCCCGCAACGTCGTCTAAGGCAATTAGACTACATATCGCAGTATACTACGGACATTGTTTACCTACCCGGCGACGACAACTCAGTAGCAGATGCATTATCGCGACTCAATTCGATAACCATGCCAATCCAATTTGATCTGAGAGAACTTCATTTATCTCAGCTACTCGATGTGGAACTTCAATCAATCCTGAAGCAACAAAATTCATCGCTCAAGTTAAAGAAACTCACTTTGGAACCTGAAATTAAAATTTACTGCGATGTTTCCGACAATATGATTCGACCATATCTACCAGCTTCCCTGCGACGGAAGGCCTTTGAATCCATCCATGGTCTTTCTCATCCAAGCGGAAGAACAACCAGTCGACAACTCAGAGAGAAGTACGTTTGGCCAAACATCAGGAAAGACGCATTGGAGTGGTCACGCACTTGCATCCAATGCCAACGATCCAAAGTTCATCGACATACGAGGCTTATCCCGGATTCAATTGCAGTTCCAGAGCACCGTTTCCAGCATGTCCACATAGACCTCATTGTGCTGCCACTCTGCAAAGGCAATAGGTATTGCCTAACTATGATCGATCGCTTCAGTAGATGGGTGGAAGCAGTACCTCTACAGGACATGTATGCGGACACAGTGGCCACGGCGTTTTATACGCACTGGGTTGCTCGTTTCGGTTCGCCAACAACATTAACCACCGACCAGGGAACTCAATTTGAGTCTGCACTGTTCAACGCACTTATCAACATGATTGGAACGGTGAGGATACGAACATCACCCTACCACCCAGCCTCAAATGGACTTGTTGAACGTTGGCATCGTTCACTGAAAGCCGCCCTGATGTGCCATGAAAAAACGAACTGGATTGATGCTCTTCCGACAGTGTTGTTGGGATTGCGAACTGCATACAAAGAGGACATCAAGGCCTCCGCAGCAGAGATGCTTTATGGAACATATCTCAGAGTTCCTGGTGAGTTCTTTACGAATAATAACTTTGTTCCAGATCCTCAGATTTTCGTTGAGAAACACCGAGAAGCGATGCGCAAATTCCGTCCTACAGCAACTGCAAACCATGCAAAAGAAAAAATGTTTGTTTCACCAGATTTAAACAAATGTACACACGTGTTCCTACGCTGCGATGCTGTGAAGAAACCACTGCAACAACCATACACAGGTCCACATCCAATAATCCACCGAATCAGTAATCGACTCTTCACAATTAATGCAGATGGCAGAAAATTAAATGTTTCGGTAGACCGTTTGAAACCAGCTCACATCTATGTCGATTTTATCCCAGACGTTCATCCAGATGTCAACAAAAATCCAACTTCACTGAAGAATCTGAAAAACAAAAATCAATTGGATAAAAATAAAACGGCTGTGAAACAAAAAGTAACATTTGCCAGTTCATCGTGACTTCGTCACTGGAGGGGGAGTCATGTGGCGACCTCGAAATACTTTGGCTACGCGAGAAAGCATTTCCTTGGAGCCACACACTAATCATAGATGTCGCAACGAACAACAACGAGAAATTCAAAACAAAAGTTGAACGGCACCAGAGAGAAAAGAAAATGAAGGGATTCGTGTTTGTTCTTCGAGTTAGTTGTTTCATTGTTTCATTGTTTTTATAATATTCAATAATTAAATATACGTACATTAAATAAATTAATTGTTTTACTGTGGATAATAATTCTGTGCACACACTCGTGCCTACAAACCAATCCAAATTCATTACCCAAGTTAAACCGAAATCGTAACAGCGATGCATGCGCCAGACGGTGGGGCTTGCTAACACAAAAAAAGGCTTCATGATAGTACTGTGGCGACCTCGAAATACTGTGGCTACGCGAGGAAGCATTCCGTGGAACCACACACTAATCATAGATGTCGCAACGAACAACAACGAGAATTCAAAACAGAACCAACGGTCGGGAGAGAGAAAAAACAATTCGTGTTTGTTCTTCGAGTCAGTCGCTTCATTATTTTTATAGTGTTTGTAATATTCAATAATTAAATATACATATATTAAATAAACTAATTGTTTTACTGTGGATAATTATCTGTGCACGCACTTGTGCCTACAGTGGTGACCCCGACGTGATCCACAACAATTAAAAATTTATTTAATTGGCAACAGCCGAACCAACTACGCACTTTATCTCTTGCACTTGTACATATGTATATTTATAAGTATGCAAGGCGAACAAAACACAAGGACGAATGCAGGCGTTTCCTCAGGACCACCAACTCCATCCGATGCGGAGATCCAGGAAATCAATGCTCTCAAAAACCTGAGGATTCCTCCGTTCTGGAAAATTAATCCAGCGCTATGGTTTGTACAGGTGGAAGCGCAATTCCACAATAATCGGATCATCAGCGACAACAGCCGATTCAACGCCATCATCGCTGGACTGGACCCAGAAGTGCTGAATGAGGTATCAGACTTAGTGCAGAAACCACCGGACACAGATAAGTACATTGCTTTTAAAAAACAAGTCATATCTAGGTTCACCGAGTCTAAGGAGAGGCAACTGAACAGATTGATGACGACCCTTGAACTTGGCGACAGACGTCCATCAAGTCTCCTCAGGGAAATGCGAAGACTGGCTGGTTCAAATGTTCCAGACGACATGTTGTCCACTCTATGGATGGCACGAATGCCCAGTCATGTGCGTGGAATACTTTCTGCCAGTCACGGAATCGACCTCACTGCGTTGTCTGAAATCGCAGACAAAATCGTTGATAACACATCCGCCCACGCTGTTTTCTCCACTGATGTTCATGAAGATGACCCTATACCACAATCCACCAACGCTGAAAGTGATCTGAACAGAAGACTAAATTCCATCGAGTCCACTCTGTCAACTCTAATGACGGCTATGCAATCACTGAAAACCAGTCACAGCCATGGCAGGTCTCGACCACAGTCAAGGAATAACAGATCGCTCTCAAGAGCATCAACTCCTAACGGAATGTGTTTCTTCCATGAGAAATTCGGCAGCGATGCCCGGAAGTGTAAGAAACCATGCAGCTACAAAGCAAAAAACTAAGTGAGCTGTTGTCCTCAGAGGCGGACGGCAACAGTCAAAGATTCCACAAGGAACACCGCCTCTACATCTTCGACAAGGAGACAAACCAAAAGTTTTTGCTCGACTCTGGATCAACTATATGTGTCTTACCTCGTTCCAGGGACTGCAAAAACAACAGAGGGGAAATAACACTCCTGGCAGCGAATAACTCACCGATTCACACCTACGGCGAGAAGATCCTCACACTCAACCTTGGTCTCCGGCGAGCTATCACTTGGCCGTTCGTTATTGCAGATGTTAAAACAGCAATAATTGGCGCAGACTTGCTCGCACACTACGGACTTGTCATTGACTTGAAAGCCAGACGTGTCATAGACAAAACAACATCATTAACGGTACAAGGCAAAATTTATACCAGTGATTTGTCAAAACTTCTGACTATCAGTGGTCCTGAACCATACATAAGTCTCGTCAACGAATTCGTTCTGGCCAACAACAACGCACCTGATCCAAAATCAGGAGTCAACATCGTGCAACACTGCATCGTAACCACGGGCCAACCAGTGTCCGAACGACCACGACGACTCTCCGGCAACAAGTTGAAACAGGCCAAGGCTGAATTCGAGGATTTTCAAAAGAAGGGTTACTGCCGTCTATCCAGCAGTCCTTGGGCTAGCCCCATTCATCTTGTTGAAAAAAAGACTGGCGGTTGGAGATGCTGCGGTGAATACCGTCGTCTGAATTCCATAACACAACCAGATAGCTACCCCATTCCTCACATCATGGACTTTACTGAACAGTTGAACAACAAAAACTGCTTCTCGATACTGGATCTAGACAAGGCATACTACCAGATCCCGATGACACCTGACGACATCCAAAAAACTGCGGTGACCACGCCTTTTGGTTTGTTTGAGTTTGTAGCCATGCCATTCGGACTCAAAAACGCAACTCAGACTTTCCAAAGGCACATGGATATGGTCCTACGTGGACTAGATTTCGTTTTTTGCTACGTTGACGACATCCTCATTGCCTCCGACTCAGAGGAAGAACATCGCCAACACGTCCGTATAGTTCTACAACGTCTCCACGAACATAGACTTATCATCAACATCAGGAAGTGCATTTTTGGGAAGTCTGAGGTTACGTACCTTGGACATACAATCAACCAAGCCGGATGCAGACCACCTGAAGCCAGAGTTGAGGCCATATCGAACTATCCAAAGCCATCCAACATCATGGAACTACGTCGTTTTCTTGGAGTCGTTAACTACTACCGACGATACATCCCTAATTGTGCCCACATTCAAGCACCGTTGAATGGACTCATCAGGGACTCCAAGAAAAACGACAAACGACCCGTTCCCTGGACTCTTTTGGCGGAAGAAGCTTTCGATGCATGCAAGGACAGTATCAAGCAGGCTACACTACTCAACCACATCGATCCGAAGTCTACACTTGTCCTAACAACGGATGCTTCTGATATCGCAGTTGGTGCCAAATTGGAACAAAAACAAAATAACCAATATCAACCGATCGGACTGTTTTCATGCAAACTGTCACCTGCACAAAGTCGCTACAGCACATATGATCGCGAGTTGCTGGCAATATACCTAGCTATCCGATTCTTCCAACACATCTTGGACGGTCGACACTTTGTCGTGCGAACGGATCACAAGCCGCTCATATATGCGTTCCAGCAGAATTCGGACAAGGCCCCGCAACGTCGTCTAAGGCAATTAGACTACATATCGCAGTATACTACGGACATTGTTTACCTACCCGGCGACGACAACTCAGTAGCAGATGCATTATCGCGACTCAATTCGATAACCATGCCAATCCAATTTGATCTGAGAGAACTTCATTTATCTCAGCTACTCGATGTGGAACTTCAATCAATCCTGAAGCAACAAAATTCATCGCTCAAGTTAAAGAAACTCACTTTGGAACCTGAAATTAAAATTTACTGCGATGTTTCCGACAATATGATTCGACCATATCTACCAGCTTCCCTGCGACGGAAGGCCTTTGAATCCATCCATGGTCTTTCTCATCCAAGCGGAAGAACAACCAGTCGACAACTCAGAGAGAAGTACGTTTGGCCAAACATCAGGAAAGACGCATTGGAGTGGTCACGCACTTGCATCCAATGCCAACGATCCAAAGTTCATCGACATACGAGGCTTATCCCGGATTCAATTGCAGTTCCAGAGCACCGTTTCCAGCATGTCCACATAGACCTCATTGTGCTGCCACTCTGCAAAGGCAATAGGTATTGCCTAACTATGATCGATCGCTTCAGTAGATGGGTGGAAGCAGTACCTCTACAGGACATGTATGCGGACACAGTGGCCACGGCGTTTTATACGCACTGGGTTGCTCGTTTCGGTTCGCCAACAACATTAACCACCGACCAGGGAACTCAATTTGAGTCTGCACTGTTCAACGCACTGATCAACATGATTGGAACGGTGAGGATACGAACATCACCCTACCACCCAGCCTCAAATGGACTTGTTGAACGTTGGCATCGTTCACTGAAAGCCGCCCTGATGTGCCATGAAAAAACGAACTGGACTGATGCTCTTCCGACAGTGTTGTTGGGATTGCGAACTGCATACAAAGAGGACATCAAGGCCTCCGCAGCAGAGATGCTTTATGGAACATATCTCAGAGTTCCTGGTGAGTTCTTTACGAATAATAACTTTGTTCCAGATCCACAGATTTTCGTTGAGAAACACCGAGAAGCGATGCGCAAATTCCGTCCTACAGCAACTGCAAACCATGCGAAAGAAAAACTGTTTGTTTCACCAGATTTAAACAAATGTACACACGTGTTCCTACGCTGCGATGCTGTGAAGAAACCACTGCAACAACCATACACAGGTCCACATCCAATAATCCACCGAATCAGTAATCGACTCTTCACAATTAATGCAGATGGCAGAAAATTAAATGTTTCGGTAGACCGTTTGAAACCAGCTCACATCTATGTCGATTTTATCCCAGACGTTCATCCAGATGTCAACAAAAATCCAACTTCACTGAAGAATCTGAAAAACAAAAATCAATTGGATAAAAATAAAACAGCTGTGAAACAAAAAGTAACATTTGCCAGTTCATCGTAACTTCGTCACTGGAGGGGGAGTCATGTGGCGACCTCGAAATACTGTGGCTACGCGAGGAAGCATTCCGTGGAACCACACACTAATCATAGATGTCGCAACGAACAACAACGAGAATTCAAAACAGAACCAACGGTCGGGAGAGAGAGAAAACAATTCGTGTTTGTTCTTCGAGTTAGTCGCTTCATTATTTTTATAGTGTTTGTAATATTCAATAATTAAATATACATATATTAAATAAACTAATTGTTTTACTGTGGATAAATATCTGTGCACACACTTGTGCCTACAGTACTATAGAGTTTATATACATTGATAGAAGCCGATTTTAGTTTGTTAAATGGCAGTTATCAGTTGAGATTTTTTTATTTAGTGGAACGACATTTTCTACGGATAACAAATTATCGGTCAATACGTACACATATGCACATAATGTGTATCTTGGTTTTTCTTTCGTCCAAAGCAAACAACAGAAAACTTCATCGCTCTCCCTGCATTCGAAATAAATATCCTCAATTGAAAACATAAAAAGTGGTTGAACAAAGCTCAAGAAATGAGGGGTAATCACAATATGCTAAAAAATCCACCAGTAGACGCCACTGTATTGTTGAGGATCAGTAAATTGCTATTTTCTACGATCTGTAATGCTAATTAAAGACATTTACTTTCAAAACAATTTTGTTTGAATTAATTTTAATAACAGCAATAATAATAATTAATAGTTGAGGTTGCAGGGACATCCAACGGAAAAGTTTAATAAATATGGAATCAAAGAGACTGAATTAAAGTTGTTCCAGTCATATTTGCAAGGACGCAGGCACAGGACAAGTGTAGATGATGTAGTTTCGGAAGCAATAAATGAATTCTTAGGTTTACCACAAAGATCATTTCTAGATTCTCTACCGAGAAAACTAGTTCCGCCTTCAACAGACTACATCATTCCCAGAACGTCTTTCACAAAACATTTCGTCGTTCAAATCCCTACTAGATCAGAATGGCAAAATGGACAAGTGACAAGGGATTTCGATCAAACAATCTACACCGACGGTTCAAAAATGGACTGCGGCGTGGGTGCGGGAGTTTTTTCGGAATCTTTAAACATCGCAAAATCGTACAGAATTCCGGATACTGCAAGCGTCCTCCAGGCGGAGCTACTGGCTACCCGTGAAGCCTGTCGCCAGATCAAACTTCACTCAAACATAACACCGAGGCAAGGGATCGCTTTGACAGCCAGGCTGCCATTAAAGCGATCGCTTCAGTCACTATATCCTCTAAGTTAGTACTAGAATGCCATAATGAGCTGGCCCTGCTTGATAAGTTCAAGGTTACCCTGATCTGGGTTCCAGGGCACAGTAACGTTCATGGAAACGAACATGCCGACGAAGTTGCCAGGCAAGGCTCAGCTCTCCACTACTCTCTGGCGGAACTAGTCCACATTCCGCTAGGAGCAGTTGAGGCAAATATCATCGCAGAATATCTCAAGAAAACCAACCTCAGATGGAGCAGGCTGACTGCATGCGTCATATCCAGAAAAACGTGGCCAAACTACAACAAGGCAAAAACAACCGACCTAGGTAGAACCCGAAAAGACATCGCAAGAATAACAGCGATCATCACGGGTCATTGTCCTATAGGTCACCATGCGGCCAAGCTGGGCATCCCATACAATACACACTGCCGCAGTTGCAAAGTGACAACTGAAAAAGAAACCCTAATTCACTTTTTATGCACCTGTCCGGCTTTAGCTAGGACCAGACTACGAACTTTGGGAAGCGCTTTCTTCAATACACTTGAGGAAGTCTCCGAGAAAAGTATCAAGGAACTGATAACTTTCCTGAACTCCGCAGGTTGGATTTAGCCTCCCCCACCAATCGATAATACCCAGGTTTACGTGAGTTTGTGGTAACAAAACGGCACTCAGTGCTAATTGGGTTTGTCTTATCAAACCGCCACACCTACCTACCTTCACTTTATATAATTTATAGTAAAACAAGGCATTATGGGCCACAGAGCGCCTAAGACCTAGCTTCTCCAACCACTTTCTTTGCGAAATAGAAGGGACCTACATTTTTATGCCGAATCGGAACGGCAAATTTGAGAAGCCGACACGAACATCGGACATAAGTAGTTAAACCGCCAACACGTTGGAATTATTTCTTATCCTTTACTCTGTAAAATACATTATAAACGTATTATCGCCTCTAGATTCACCAGACTATTGTGTCTTATCAGCGAATTTCTCGTTCTTCGACTACATAGTTAAAGAACAAACTCCCAAAAGAACCGTATGCCAAAACGAGAAACCCAATTTTGAAAAACTAAACAGTTTATTTAAGAGCTTTATTGTGTTTACTCGACACCGACGTGGATGCTGCTACGGATATGATAACAAACATAATTTTACTTTGTATGAAATGCTTTATCCCTAACCGGATAAAAAGGTAAGCTTTCCGTCATACAAGGCCAAAAATCTGAGGAAAATCGAAAAAAGTTTAAACCGGCCAGAAACGATTGCAATGCCAACATCAATCGTGTCGAATTCTCCTACGACCGACCAAAAGTTGAGGCAGAAAATACTACAAAGTCCCACGGCTAGTTTTTTTTATACCCTATTCTAGGGGTATATTAATTTTGACGCATAGTTTGTAACATACCTTAATATTGCCCGTAGTCCCCTAAAAGTTACTATATTTATGATCAGCATCGATAGTAATGTCGATCTAGCCATGTCCGTCCGTCCGTCCGTCGGCAAAAATTAGGCCTTTAAACTGGACCTAGAGAGCTGAAATTTTAACCATATACTCTCTAGGGTCCCGAAATAATCAAGTTTAAGAATTTTTGAAATCCGCCCACAGACACGCCCACAAACTCAAAAAAAACAAAATTTTGGAAAAAATCGAATTTTGAGCTAGAGAGCTGAAATTTTTTATATATGATCTATGGCCCATAAAACTGATTGGGACATAAAATTTTCAAAATCCGCCCACTGACACGCCCACAATTAAATAAAACAAATTTTGGAAAAAATTGAACTTTGAGCTAGAAAGCTGAAATTTTTTATATATGATCTATGGCCCATAAAACTGCTTGGGACATAAAATTTTCAAAATCCGCCTACTGACACGCCCACAATTAAATAAAACAATTTTATTGAAAAACCAAAATTTGAGGTAGGGAGCTGAAATTTATAATATATACTCTCTATGGGCTCTTTATGCTCATGTGTAAATATTTTCAAAATCCGCCTACTGACACGCCCACAATTATTTTCATTTTTATTTTTGAAAGTCCAAAGTTTGAGCTAGGGAGCTGAAATTTATAGTATATACTCTCTAGGTGCCCTTTATGCTCATGCTTAATTTTTTTTAAAATTCGCCTACTGACACGCCCACAACTAAATAAAACAATTTTATTGAAAAACCAAAGTTTGAGCTAGGGAGCGTTTTTATTTACAAAAGCTTAGTTTTTTCGATAAAATCCTTTAAATTTTTGTCACGCCCACTTATTAGGGATAGGAATATGAATAGGGTATCCAACAGTTCGCCCAAGCGGACTATAGCCCGCCCCTATGTTTTTACATAATTTGTGTGCGCTAAAGGGATTTCTTTTTTTTCTGTAGTACACAGTACCCTTATAGTGGAAACCTAGTAGCTCCCAGCAAATGATTCATTTCCTATTTCTGGGTGCTACTTACTGTATGAAAGAATAGAAGGATAAGAAAGAAGTTTGGTGCGATGGGATTTTTTTTCTCAACAGGTGGCGCCTAAATTGCTTTAGGGAGATCTGTTTTTGTTGTGTATATTCAATTTTATAAAAATCATGGCCCTGGTCGGGATTCGAACGCACGACCTGCCAATCACTTTTTTTTTTTTTTTTTTTTTTTTTTTTTTTTTTTTTTTTAAAAAGGAAATCCAAATCCCAGAGCACTCAGACTCGGTAACATTCCATTGTACTACCAGGCAGAAATCCTCCTTTTGGTGTAGAGGCATGTGATTGGGTGGCGTATGTTGTTGTTCCCCATTGGGATTGAACCTGCACCGCACGGGTCACAAGCCAACACACTAACCTCTACACCGTCGCCACGCTTGCCAATCACTTTAGTGGATACACTACCATCGCACCATTGTCACCTGCAAAAGTAAAAACTTTTGGTCATTTACAAGTCTGTAACTCACCAAATAAATGCCGGTGTTCCCAATGGCTCTGTTTTATCTCCGACATTTCTGCTCATTTATATAAGTGATACTACCGTGCAGGGGCGGGCTTAGTTTTTTCAACATCCATTTTCTCAAAAATGGCTCTAACGATTTTGATCATTTTTGAAATATATATAAAAAAAAAATGAAGAGAGCACACAAAATGGCATATTATTTTTTGTCTATCATTTCAAATAACGGTAGGTACCTACAATACGAATAGTTTTTTCAACATCCATTTTTCCAAAAATGGCTCTAACGATTTTGACCACTTTTGAAATAAAAAATTAAAATAAATTTTAGGAATTAACGGCCCATGTAGGGCCTAAAAAGTCGCTTCTCCAACCACAACAACCACGCGGGTGGCAGTAGTAGTGTATTCGCTTACTGAATGGAAGGTCGTGCGTTCGAATCCCGGCCAAGTCCATTACCTAATATCGAATACATGAAATCCTAATCTCCCTAAGCAACTTAGACAACACCACCCGTTGAGAAAAACCCTACAACTGCACACAAACACTACTTTCCTATCTCTCTATTCTTTCTAATAGTAAGTAGCACCGAAAAGAATACAATGGAATTCGATATTGCCAGGTGCTGCTTGCTGTTAAACACAAATAACTACGCTGTGTTCTTAGCACTATAAGGGTACTGTAGCAACAGAAAAAACCCCTTTAGCGTAAGCAAATTATGAAACAAAAACTTTCTTGTGCGAAGTGGAAGGGACCTACAGTTTTACGCCGAATTTTTGAGAAGCTTCTCATGACAATTGATTTTCTTGGATGTTTGTCAGACGTTCGCAAGAGGTGGGGCAGTGGAAAAAAAACTCTAGATGTTACTTGGCCCCGGCGGAAATTGAACCGTGGACCTTTCGGTTAGTAGTCCGACACACTTTACTTTGAAATTCATTTTTTTTATTCATTGATAAATATCTACTTACATACTAGACAAAAATGATTAAACCTAACTTAAAAACATAGGGACGGGCTACAGTCCGCTTGGGCGAACTGTTGGATACCCTATTCTTATTCCTATCCCTCATAAGTGGGCGTGACAAAAGTCTAAGTATGGTTAAATTGTTAAGAACGCTCTACATATTTTGTTATATAACATTTAAAGGATTTTATCAAAAAAAACGCTCCCTAGCTCAAACTTGGGTGTTTCAATAAAATTGTTTTATTTAATTGTGGGCGTGTCAGTAGGCGGATTTAAAAAAAAATTAACACATGAGCATAAAGGGCCCCTAGAGAGTATATATTATAAATTTCAGCTCCCTAGCTCAAACTTTGGATTTTCAAAAAAATTGTTTTATTTATTTGTGGGCGTGTCAGTGGGCGGATTTTGAAAATATTTATACATGAGCTTAAAGGGCCCCTAGAGAGTATATATTATAAATTTCAGCTCCCTAGCTCAAACTTTGGATTTTCAAAAAAAAAAAATTATTTATTTGTGGGCGTGTCAGTGGGCGGATTTTGAAAATATTTATACATGAGCTTAAAGGGCCCCTAGAGAGTATATATTATAAATTTCAGCTCCCTAGCTCAAACTTTGGATTTTCAAAAAAATTGTTTTATTTTTTTGTGGGCGTGGCAGTGGGCGGATTTTGAAAATTTTATATCCCGAGCAGTTTTAGGAGTCATAGATCATATATAAAAAATTTCAGCTTCCTAGCTCAAAATTCGATTTTTTCCAAAATTTTGTTTTTTTGAGTTTGTGGGCGTGTCTGTGGGCGGATTTCAAAAATTCGTAAACTTGATTATTTCGGGACCCTAGAGAGTATATGGTTAAAATTTCAGCTCTCTAGGTCCAGTTTAAAGGCCTAATTTTTGCCGACGGACGGACGGACGGACGGACGGACGGACATGGCTAGATCGACATTACTATCGATGCTGATCATAAATATAGTAACTTTTAGGGGTCTACGGGCAATATTAAGGTATGTTACAAACTATGCGTCAAAATTAATATACCCCTAGAATAGGGTATAATTAACAGGATACTTATTCTTATTTATTGGTCCTTATGCGAACGCTCTAAACTTAACTATATCTTAGAATTATTGCCTTTCGGCTAGTCCGACACACTAACCATTGAGCCACTGCGCCCGACAAGCAGTAGTAATGAAAAGCTAAATATTATCAAATGTTCGGAATTGTATCTTTTTGCAGATGATGGTCTCATGTGTTTTGTGCAAACATTTAGACGAATGTATTGGACAAATTAACTGTGATTCAACAGAATTGTACAAATGGTATCAGACGAAAAAAACTGAGACTAAATGTAAACAAAACGGAATGCACGTTTATCAATGGTGTTTTTAATAGTAGGATAGTGATCAATGACGATATAGTAGAATTTGTTAGTGAAATGCAGTGTGTTATAGTTGATGCAAATTTAAATTTTAATGGTAATATTGAATACATAACAAAGAAGCTTAGTTAAAGCCAAAGTTGTCGAAATACTGGAAATAGAGTTGTAGTTAGGCGGGGAAATTCAGTGTGTATTCACATTTTGTTGAATTGGGAAATTGGGTAGCGTGAGTTTTTAGTGGACTATCTAAAAATTACGCGTTTGTGTTAAATATTCGTAAATACGTTGATCGCTCGGTACTTAACCTTTTAAATTTAATCTGCTCTTAACGCTGATTTAAGGTAAACTTATATTGATGAATTTTATGTATTAAAAATTGTGCCTTTATTTTGTGTGTCTTTGAAAAAAAAATAAATGAAATTCAAATTTTTCTTTTAAAATCCTTTTGCCACCTTTTGTTGGAGGGCTATATCTGCTTATTTTTGTAGCAATGCAGTTCCAAGCATGTTCATAATGGATCTTATCTAAGTGCTCGTTGATACATTCTTCTTCATTAATTCTGACTGTTATTTTTCATACCTTTTGCATTTTTTTAAGTGTTGAACTTGATTAACGGACTGAATATTTTGAAAAATAATAAGTAATAAATGTCCACTTACTTACTTATCGGGCTCCGAACCCGAGAGGAGTCTCTGCCTGAGACACTGCAGCCTTCCATCCTCTGCGATCTCGGTCACGCTGCTTCCAGTTCTCCAGACCAATCGCTCTGGCATCCGCGATGGCTTGTTCCTTAAAACGGAAGTTCGGTCTTCCTTGCCTTCCCGATTCGGGATGGAAGCCGAAGCTCCTCTTGGCTGAAGCATTATTGTCCTTCACTCAACGTAGCAGAGCCAATTTAGTCGACGTGATTTAGGTTTTAGGACCACATACACACCTTGGTACAGCTCATAGAGTTCGTGGTTTCGACAGTTGAAGTGAATAATTTTTCGCACTCGATAGTTACAGAACCTAAATAAATCACATACTTCCAGGAGTTTCATTGCAAAATGTTCCATGGGGTATAGTTTTCTATTCGCTTAATTACAGAACACGGAATGTGATATTATGACATTTTGTTGCAATTCATATCAATATTGTGATATATAGAACGATGCGAAAATAACAGAACACAGGCACTGTTCTTTAATTATATATTAAGCGAATAATACTATGTTGATGACAGCACCCTCAGCTTCTCATATTCGTTTCTTGGGTCACGCCCCTCATCTTCGGGTGTGGAACTGGAACGGCAACGTATGTTAAGCTCATTAAATTCCGATCTTAACAGCATAACTCAGTGGGGTAAAACCAATAGAGTGGAATTTAATGCTTCCAAAACTCAATGCTGTCTCCTGTCATTAAAGCAAAACCCACACACTCTGCCATTATCCATGAATGGCACTTACATCGCTGAAACCGAAAGACTTTCCATTCTCGGTATGTGTGTTAATGACAACCTTCGTTGGAATGACGACATATTCGATTTCGCCAAGAACGCCGCGAAATGTCTAGGCTTCCTTAAGCGTTGTAAGAAATATTTCACCCCTTCTGATCTGGCTACAATTTATAAGGCGTTTATTCGCCCGAAACTCGAGTACAACGCCCATATCTGGTCCGATGCACCAATAACTTATTTGGAGCTACTAGACAGGATCCAAAAACGCGCGATAAAACTTATTGGCGACCGAGACATCGCGAGATCGATTGACTCTCTTAGTCATCGTCGTAATGTCTCCTGCCTGTCGTTATTTTATCGTTATTTCCACCATAAGTGCTCAAACGAAATAGCCAGTTGCATTCCTCCCCTTGAACATTTCAACCGCAATACCCGCCATGCAAGGAATGCTCATCAGTTCACCCTCAAGCCTGTGTTCGGACGTACAGTGAAGTTCAAAGAATCTTTCCTCAGCCGTACAACACGAATGTGGAATACAGACATTCAAAACCAACGTGCATCGGCATCTCTCCTTTTCTTCTCACCCTAATTTCCTTAACGCCCGCGCTGTGTAGCTAAATACATTATAAGGGTCACAACAAATCCCTTTAGTGCGCGCTTATTATAAAAAAAAAATAAAAATTTTAGACAAACTACAACAAATTCAAAATAAAGCAATGCTCATAATATTAAAATGCTACTGGCTGACACCGATTCTGAATTGTTAAATCCAATGACGGTTTTGTCCGAAAAAAGACTATTATGAATGTACTAATGCTTGTATTAAAAATGTAAAAAAAATGGTTGCCCAAATATCTTTGTGATAAAATAATATAATGTATGTCGGTTATATATATTTTTAAAATGAAATAATTTGCGCCCACCATACTTTAGAACAGTAAAAGCGCAAATAATAGATTTATTGGAGTTAGAGAATGAACTTTTGAAATTTTAGCAACATGTTATTAATTATGTTAAAACTAATAATGATATATGTATGATTGTATGTTGAGTTGCTGATCGTCTCTCAGCGCAAACGCACGCGCTTGTTTTTTGCCCGTTACCTTCAAAATGTAGTAATTATTGTAAGAGTTAAGCATGCAACTCACACTGTCGAACCATATTTATATTCATGTACCTATATATAAGCTGTGTTTATATATACACATACATATACATATAAGATTAAGAATAAGATATCTACTTTAAGTATTCATTAGTATTATTTTATATACACATGTAAGATTAAGAATAAGAATAAAGAGAGCGTCAGTTTTATGATCGCATTCACAGAAAACGGACGTGTCATTATTTAATCCGCAGCCTCTGCAGTGAAACAGTACTACAAATTACTCAGAAGTGGGATTACCTGAAAAAAAAGAATAAATAAAATAATACCTTGCCACCAGTGAAAGTGAATGCAAAATAAAATTTTTACTACAGATTGTGTGTTTACCACAAAGTTCGTTGTGTCGCCGCTTGTTCAGTCACCGCGAATTTTGTTGTCTTCGTAATAAAAGACACAGTAATTAATCCAGACGAATTCATAGCAGCAGATGTGCGAGGTGAACATCCAAGTAACGGCGACGCAGAAGAAGAGATCGAAAAACAGCCGCTAGACACTGCACCTGGAGAAAAGAAAAACGTCATAATGAGAGAAAATGAACTATTGCAACGGATCGCAAAATCAAATGATAGAGCAGAAGCTAATTCAGGAGGTGGGGGAAAACGATCGGACGGTACCACAGTACACATATTAAGGTAATATCTTTAGCGTTTCCATTTTTGCGCCGCTCTGCGCATCTGTCAAAATCGAAGGAAAATGGCGGTCCCAGTGAACCCTCACTTGTTGATTTGTATTTTGTAAAAGAAGTTCGCCTCACCTGTGTCCTGAAGTGTTAGTGGTTTGTATTATTAAATTATTAATCAATAAGTAAAAAAATAGTCTATTTGCTTAAAAAAATTATTAGTTAAACATGCGGTGCGCTGTTTTTGGTTGTACGACAAACAATAAAGGGAAAAATTCTGAAAAGAAAAATTCTTTTTTTAACTTTCCCAAATGCAACATAGTTTGCAAGCAGTGGGTTTTCTTATGTCAGAGGAGTGATAAGTTTTCAATTAAAAATTCGCGAATTTGTTGCAAACATTTTGAAGAAAGTGATTTTGGTCCAACAAATCAGTTCATGGAAAACCATGGCTTTGCACAACGAAGATGTTTGAAGCCAAATCTGATCCCATCACTCTGTTTACCCCTGGAGAAACCAAATAAAACTCCTACTTTGCGCGATGTCAGAATGAAAAACAGAGCAAGGCAAGTTCCACCAAGCATTCAAGACTTTATTCAATATTTATTATAAAACACTTTGAATTGCTCTTATTCCTATCCCTCATAAGTGAGCGTGACAAAAGTCTAAGTATGGTTGAATTGTTAAGAAAGCTCTACATATTTTGTTATATAACATTTAAAGGATTTTATCAAAAAAAACGCTCCCTAGCTCAAACTTGGGTGTTTCAATAAAATTATTTTATTTAATTGTGGGCGTCTCAGTGGACGGATTTAAAAAAAATTAACACATGAGCATATAGGGCCCCTAGAGAGATTATAAATTTCAGCTCACTAGCTCAAACTTTGAATTTTCAAAAAAAAAAAATTAATTGTGGGCGTGTCAGTGGGCGGATTTTGAATATATTTACACATTAGCATAAAGGGCCCATAGATAGTATATATTATAAAAATTTCAGCTTTCTAGCTCAAAATTAGATTTTTTCCAAAATTTGTTTTTTTTTGAGTTTGACAGACACGCCTGTGGGCGGATTTCAAAAATTCGTAAACTTGATTATTTCGGGAGCCTAGAGAGTATATGGTTAAAATTTCAGCTCTCTAGGCCCAGTTTAAAGGCCTAATCTTTGCCGACGGACGGACGGACGGACGGACGGACATGGCTAGATCGACATTACTATCGATGCTGATCATAAATATAGTAACTTTTAGGGGTCTACGGGCAATATTAAGGTATGTTACAAACTATGCGTCAAAATTAATATACCCTTAGAATAGGGTATAACCAGGTATAATTAAAAGCGTGCTTGGTATCATAAAAAAAGTTGATGTGAAGCCCTTCGACAAAATCTGCGTACTTTCTTTCGACGAGATGAAAGTTATTGAAAAAATATGTTATGACAAAAAAAAAGGAAGAAACCTTAAAAGCAGCGAAGTATGTTCAGGTGGCTATGATACGTGGTTTATTTGGGAACTGGAAGCAATGATTTCGACCAGAAAATTACACAATCATTACTGTTCAGCATTATCAACGCCGTTCACAGCTGTGGATTTGATGTGGTGGCAATGGTTTGTGACCTAGGAGGAACCAATCAAGGATTGTTAAAGGAACTTAACATTTCTGTTCAGCAATCCTTTTTCCAAAACCCAGCTGATGAAAAGAAAAAAATTTACGTTTTCGCCGATGTACCACACCTGCTCAAACTAATACGGAACAATTTTGTTGACAGTGAGGGCTTTTTATTGGATGGCAAGCTTATTCATAAAGGAATAATAGAAGAACTTGTATCGCAAACGAACGAAAAGTCTGATCTTTCGGTGGCTTACAAAATTTCAGCTTCAAATTTAAACGTTAGAGGTGCAGAACGCCAGAAAGTAAAACTAGCAGCCAAACTGTTTTCGCACACCATCTCTCAAGCATTAATACGTGCTGGTAGTTTGGGAGTACTAACATCCGAAAATTGGCTCAAGTGCTCCGAATTTTTCAAACTGGTTTGTCTATAAAATTTTATTTTAAAATTAATTTTTAAACATTTTTTATATTAAAGGTAAATGATTGGTTCGATAGCTTAAATGTAAGACAACCGTTCAAAGACAGCCGGGAACGAGTTCAAGGCTTCGGTCTTTCGGAGTCTATACAATTTGATATTGTAGAAAAAATGTCGGAGACTATTCTTAAAATGCGGGTTAAGGGAAAGTCTAACATGATGCCATTTCAGAAAGGTATTTGTTATATTTTTAGACACAATATTATTTTTTTATTTGAAGGCATTTTGATGACCAACCAATCTTTGAAGCTTTTGTATGTTGACCTGAAATCCAAATGCGATTTTTCTTACTTGTTGACATACAGGCTGAACCAAGATGTCCTCGAAAACTTTTTTGGTGTAATTCGTTCCAAGGGGGGCTTACATGATCATCTAGATCGTTTGGAGTTTATGTACAGGCTTCGTTCGTACATTCTTGGTCGAAATGAAGGCAGCCTATCAAAAAGTGGTAACAAAAGTTCATGGAAGTTAAATATTGATGTTTTTATAAATGTTCTTCCAGGTAACACTATGGTGGATGACACGCCAGATATAGACATAACTGAAAGTCTTAGCATGGATCAGTTTGGATTGCTAGCTCCTGAAACAACCGCTGATCCTGATCCTGTTGATGAGTTAGAGTCTTTGCAGTATGATGGCATGGAACATTTAGCAGGCTACATACGCAACAGGATTAAGAACCAAGACTTAATGGTTGAAAGTTCTGTGGTAAACACCCAACAAGACTCGTCATTTACCTGGACAAATCAACTAAGTGAAGGTTTCTTACACAAACCCAATGAAAAAATGATGACCGAAATGCAGAAAATGGAAAAAAATTTTCAACACTTTCAATGGAGACCACATTGTATTCTGTCTCAACTATATACAAAAGTTGATAAGCGAAACTGCAAGGATTGCCTGTGAAAAAAAAGTTAAACAAATATTTTTTCGCTCGCGTATGTACTCGTATTTTCGAATAAAGTACCTCAATAACAAATGCGATGAAAATGCGCGGAAAAGAAAACGAAAATTAAATAAAACTATTTTATAAAAGAAATACTCAGTTGTAGCACTTATTTCATTTATTAATCAATCAAAATCGATCTCACAAACCTATTTCTATCCTCGAATTTTTCAGGTTGCACTAGTTCTTTAGTAATTTCTTCTCCAATACAAGTCGCTTTTCTGCAAGAAAACACAAATTAAAAACTAACAAAGCGAATATATACTGTTATGTTGGGAACCAGGGTCGAGCCACAGGGGCAACTTCGATACAGGTGAGGAGGACGCGGCATGCTTGTGGTTGCTCGGCTCAGCTCGTCGGACGGGGGTAGTTCTTGTCCCCTCACCATATACCACCTGCTCAACAAACGTTTTGTCCATGCCAAAAAGTTGTGAAAAGAGAGAAAAAAAGGAAGGAAGTTACTCTACGTAGACCACGGACGGACCAAAAAAGATAGAAAAGCAAAAATGAAGGAAAAGAAAATGTCCAAGGACCTGGGCCGATACCCAAGAGAGAGAAGGGAAGGAGCACGCGAACTAACCTAACTAGCCTACGCTTAAGCTAACTAATCTAACATTAAAAGCTAAGCCCTAAAATATAACTAAGCTAACTTAAAACTACACTAAAACTATCTTACCCTAACCGCAACTCACTTTCCCTAAATCTCTCTTTGATACCGGGTTCGTCATGAACACGAAACATGCCAGATGTTATTGGCAAAGGTTGGCCAGCCCACCCTTGTGTCTTTCGACACAACCTTAGCTATCACTCTGGCCGATGTTGTGAGTGATAGCCCCTCGACGAACCCTCCAGTCACAATTTAGGTAAGTATGTACGCAGTGAAAAGTTTGTATGTCGTCACGTCATGTCGTGAAAGTTCGTGTTGTCCTGTTATGTTATTGTCGATCTATAGAAGGACGGTCTTCACAGCCGTCCACACACCAAATGCAACAATTTAGCCGCGCATTTTTAAACGCACAAGAAAACAAAGAAAATCAATGCCATGAAAGGCTTTCAAATTTAATAAATAAAAAAACTTAAAACTACCGCAAAAGAATTCAACAACTTTAAAAAAACTAAGCCTAAAATTCTGCACTTAAATTTACAAAAATAAAAAAACTAAAATTCAATTATATAAAAAAACTTAAAAGTACTCACGGTTTTACGGTCCCCCGTTGTCCTGGTACCAGCACGACGAAGAACGTAGATTTGATGAGGGCAAATATGGCCTCTGAGACGCGCACTATCAAATAAGGGCAGAATTCACAAAAGAAATGTACCTTAGGCTTACTTACAATTCGAATTCAAAAAAAAAATAATTAAAATTAAACTAAAACTATGGTTAAAAAAAATAAAAGCAAAAACCGATTCCAAAAAAAAAATAAGTCAAAAAAATATGTTTTCAAAAAAAAATTAAAGTTAAAATTAAACTTAAATCCAGGGTTAAGCTTTACGCCACTGCGTTTATGGGGTGCGACAGCACTTCTTGGTGCGTGGGGTTTTGTTGTCACAAACCAGGGGGCGGAGGGGAGCACTGCGCACTGCACTTTATGTTCTTTTTGTATATTATTGTCCTTTTGTATATTATATGTTTCACAGTTCAATGTTGTCACTTTTGTATTTTACTCGTAGTTATTTTAATTCAAATTGTCTTTGTTCACTGTTGTTGTTGTTTTGTCTGTTGGTTGGTTGCGGCTCTGTGGCCGTACAACCTAAACCCGTTTATGCGCTTTCGATGGTCTGCTCGGGGAATTGTCCCAGAACGGCATTAGGCGCTAAGGCCAAGGTCAAATAGGGGCAGAGGTCCGAGCACCAGGCCAAAAGTGGTGGCCCAAATACGACCCAAACCTTGAGGAAAGTACCTACTATTAATTTCTTGTATTTAAATGTCGCAAGTTCACCTACCTCTGCAGCGACTTTTTTCCGTATCCCCTGACCTTTTCGCCCTTCAAAATCCACCAGACCAGAGTTCGAATTTGTATCTACATATTAAAATTTTATCGAATAAATATGCTTTCTATTTGCCTTTTTTTTAAATAAACTCACCCAAGAATAATTTGCACAATTATTTCTCGCCGTGTATTGGCGTATTACCGAAAGAAACTTTCAAAAAAAACAATTAACTTTGAGGGCATCGACCGCTCATGAAGATTAAAAGTCAACAGCTGTGACTAGTTGACCGTGAAAGTTTGTACATATATATGTATAATATTGTATGTACATATTATTTCATTCTTGTTATCCCTCTCTTTGTTTTCTGAGTCACTTGTCCGTCTATTTCTGTTCTTTCTTTCTTTGTCCTCTGTCTATACCCTATTCCTTCTCTTTTTCTTCTATCCATACCTTTCTAATTTCCCTTTCTGTTCAGCTAATTCTGGAAGGAGACAGAAATAGTTCACCTTCCAGTCGTCAAGATTCGTTGTTTCGTCTTGTCTAGTCAATAAAATAAATAATCCTGGTACTAAAATACATATTCTAATCCTAAAACAAAATAAAATAAAATAAAATAAAAACATATATGTACGTACAAGATCAGCACTGACCTTGCACGAAATCGGAGATGGATTGGAATTGGGACATTGATTTCCAATTAGGGAAATTTAAAAGGGAAAATATAATAAATATATTTAAGTGAAAGGAAAGGAAGAGAATGGAAGAAAGTGGAAGAAAAGAAAACGCGAAGACAAACTAGCAACGATACACAAACTGTCAAAACATATTGCTTGTCGGACGAATGGAAGGATTGCAGGTGAGGAAGTGGTCATTTAAATTATTAATTTCTATTAATTGCAGGAAATGGAGTGGGTAATTAAAAAGGTGAAGGGAAATATTGTCTCACTGAAGTTCGCTCACTAAAAATACGGATTGTACGTCGAATCACGTAAATAATCTCCAGTGAAACATTTGTTTACATTTTTTCTAAGGTACTGGAGTGTGAAGGATGATGGATGGAATCTGACAATGAGGGGGAAGGTAACAAAAGTGGGTCAGTGCAAATCGATCAGTTGTGCTACAACATTTTTGTTTATTTACAGGGTCAGTGTACTGCTCCGTAACAGGCTCGACGGCGTTTGCCGAGTGGTCGTGAGGCAAACGACCTCGTAAAATAAAAGGAGTCTGGAATATTTCGGCTCGACCTGGGATTTATACTGCCAACGTGGGGCAAGGGCCTACACCCTGAGATCCACAGATGCTAACCGGGCTGTTCGCTTGAGGCTCCAGAAGTGTAAAAGAGTGTGGAAAGACAGCGATGACCGACAAAAATAAATAAATAAATAAATAAACTATGAAAATACGTAGGTCAAACTGTTAATAAATAAATAAGCTACTGAGATAAGTGAATAAAATTGATAATAAATTAATAAGCTATAAAAATAAATAAATAAATAACATAAAAGGACATCACATAAGATAGATATCACAGATAGAAATGTAAATAAAGTCAATAAATAGATAAAAAAATTACTTAGAACTATGGTAGTCAATGGATAAAATATGTTGTAAATAAATAAAATATATGAATAAATAAAAAAATTATATAAATAAATAAATAAACTATGTTCTACAATAAGTAAATAACCTAGGAAGACGTCACGACGTAAGTATCACAGATAAGATAGTAAGCTACGACAAGCACGTCGAGTTCGCTGATCACGTTCGGGGCGACTTTGAATGCGCTCCAAAAATCTACCCCCAAATAAAGAGCTTGCTGTAAGTTTGGAACTACAAACAGCTCTTGTGTTTGAAACTTGCTGCCCCATGAGATCGTGGCTTTGAATCGTCCCTCTATCCGTTGCTGATTCCCGTCAGCTGTTTTAATGTCCGTAGTCATTTTCGTCATTGATATATTGTGTCTATCTAGGAATTCTAACGCTCCGTTTCCTAAGCAGCTAATTGATGCTCCACTATCCAATAGGCCCAGGAGCTCTTCACCGTCAATTCCTACTTTAGCGTAGGGCCTATTGTCGTCATTAAGTGCTATCACAGATTCTAAAATATTTCTCTTACGTCGTCTATTTATTGCACAAATTTCCCTTAGCCTTTTAATTTTTTTATAGTTCCTGCTGTTGCTAACAGACAGGGCCACTTCCTCGCCAAAGATTCTCTTTCCTGCTTCAGGGTATTCCTGGAGTCTTTGGTGAAGACTTTTTCGTGGGATCAAGTCCTGGATAGGAGTTTCTTTGGCCGTCGGTTCCCGCTTCAGGATTTGAAGTTGGTCGGTCCCCGTGATCTCCAGGTTTCCTTTCATTCTCTGGCTTGCTTCATTGTGGTCTGATTTTCCGGGTGAATTAGATTCAGCGGCGGAAGGCTCCCGGATGCCCCGCCGACTTTGTAGTTTTCCTGGCACTTGGCACAGTGAAAGTTTATACTTCCTTGACCACAGCTAAAGCAAGTCAGGGAATGAAACTGGGAGGGACAGGTCATCTGACTCGTTCCTAATTTTTTTGTTGTGTCGGTTTGACCGTTCAGGTCAGTCTTATTAGAGTTTTCCCTTCTGTAAGGGTTAGTCTGTCTCTGTGTTCTGTTATTTTGGAGGGCAGCTATCTCCAAGTCCTCGCCCTCGTGCTGCTCATCATATGTTCTATGATGTGTATGTGTATGTTCGTTGAGTTCTGTTACGTGGCGTTTGAATTTAATGTCTCTGTCCGTTAAATGTTTTTCTGCTCGTCGACATTCGTCTCTTAAGTCTTGGATGCTCCTAATGGAACATCCGAAGATGAGCGTCGCGACCCGGTCTTTAATGTTTTGTCGTATAATGTCTACCAAGTCCCGTTCGTGTGGTCGGTTTGTCATCTGTAGTGTCAGTGAACGTATGTCGCTGTAAAAGTCGTCAAAGCTCTCATGGGGCAGTTGTCTTCTGTCCCTTATCGACCTCAAAATCTCGTGGTCTCTGCGATTGTCGCCAAACTGCCTACGCAACTCTCCTATCAGATCATAATAGTTCAGACCTTCGTCATCCCTATTTTCTTGCATGTATTGCCAATACCATTTTTCAGCATGGCCAGTCAGGAGGTGGTGGAATTGGGAGAATATCTGGCTGTCGGACAGGCCATTCTGTCGCTGCAGAGTTTCGACTCTAAAAATTAAGCTTTCAGTGGACATTGTCCGCTGCGTACCGTCGAATTTGAGCCCCCACTTGTGAACCGGTAACTGAACTCCTCTTTCGGCATCTATGAAGGATTGCCGCTCCTCCGCCTGTCGCCGTGCTGAGACAGTCTCCCGAGTCACCACCGACCGTTGTTGCCTAGTCGTCTCTTCGTTAAGTCGTCGGTCAGTTCGTGAATGTGGCGCACGTTTTGCTGCAACAGAGAGCTCAAGGTCATTGAGCCTGTTATTAATGGCTTTCAGACTGTCCTGAAAGGTCACCATCATGCCTTTCATGGTATCGGCGAATATGGCCATCGTCTCGCTTGGGTTCTCTCTTGCAGCACCGGAGACCATCTCGTGTATTCGTCTTGTACTTTGTCCGTCCTCTACCTGAGTCTGTTCTTGTAAGTCACAGTCCTCTACATATACGTTGTCTTGTCTTAAGTTGTCCGTTCCTGCTATGGGGTTTGTTCGTTGTGTCAGCGATGGTTTGTTTTGAGTTTGTACGGCGTCCTGTCTCTCCAGTAGAACCCTTTTCTTTGTAAACGTAAGTTCTGTTCTGTTGTGCGGTTCATCGTAGTCGGTGCGTCGTTTTGGAAGGGATGTTTGCTCGTCCACTGATTCTTCGTGAATCGTTGAGATGGGGGGAGCTACCTTCAAGTTCGTTTCGTTGGTTCTGTCAATGTCAGTGTGTCGGTTGGTGAAGTCGTCTGGGGTAAACTGGAGAAAGTCGTAGGAGTAGGTCGTCAAGTCAGTAACGTCCAACCCCGATGTCCCTGTAACAGGTGTTCTTCCCCTTACTTCCCTATTTTGGAAGGAGGTGCTGTTCCCCAGTGGTGGTAGCGAGGACTGTAGGTCCCAAGAGGAGGTGCTTTTAGGGACCGCCCCCGAGTTGGTATGCCTATTGTGGCTCATATTTTTTTTAATATTATTATTATTTTGGTATTTATTTTTATTTTTATGTTATATTCAAATTTTGTTTGTTTTAAATGTAAAAAAAATTTTTTTTTTTTTTTTTGATGTGCAGAAACGCGTTGGTGTGTGAACTACTGATCCGGTTCTCCGCAAACCGTTCTATAGATCGTAAGTTCGTTATGTAAAGTATTGTTAAAGTCGACTCTACGTCAAGTCGGATTGTGACCGGTGTTTCGGATTCATAACGAGTGTTGAAATATGTCCTTTCCACCCTACCACAACTCGCTGTCCGGCTTAACCAAATGCTAGGCTGGCAGGACTTCTAGGGCACACTTCAACACGGCCAAAGTCCACAGGCCTATGTTTACGCCTCACGAAAGAACTGGCGAAAAGCCTTGATCTTTCGGTAGCAGCTAACATTTGGCCTGCCTACTTTGGACCGCTCGTAGATCTTTTACAGACTTCAGACTACCTCACGAGATCCTCTGGCTATACGCCTAAGGATTGGAATAGCCGTCATCCATCTGCTTCCGACCCACGAGCATAAGGAGTCCTTGAACATGGAGAAGAAAGATAGAAAAGTAAAAAAAATTAAAGTTGAAAATTATTCTAATCGCGAAGGCTGTTGTAAGTCCAAGGTGATGACCTTCGAAAGTGAAAATCATCCCCTTGGAGTCGCAATATGGCCTAGCCGAAAACGTTGGGCGCCATTGTTATGTTGGGAACCAGGGTCGAGCCACAGGGGCAACGATACAGGTGAGGAGGACGCGGCATGCTTGTGGTTGCTCGGCTCAGCTCGTCGGACGGGGGTAGTTCTTGTCCCCTCACCATATACCACCTGCTCAACAAACGTTTTGTCCATGCCAAAAAGTTGTGAAAAGAGAGAAAAAAAGGAAGGAAGTTACTCTACGTAGACCACGGACGGACCAAAAAAGATAGAAAAGCAAAAATGAAGGAAAAGAAAATGTCCAAGGACCTGGGCCGATACCCAAGAGAGAGAAGGGAAGGAGCACGCGAACTAACCTAACTAGCCTACGCTTAAGCTAACTAATCTAACATTAAAAGCTAAGCCCTAAAATATAACTAAGCTAACTTAAAACTACACTAAAACTATCTTACCCTAACCGCAACTCACTTTCCCTAAATCTCTCTTTGATACCGGGTTCGTCATGAACACGAAACATGCCAGATGTTATTGGCAAAGGTTGGCCAGCCCACCCTTGTGTCTTTCGACACAACCTTAGCTATCACTCTGGCCGATGTTGTGAGTGATAGCCCCTCGACGAACCCTCCAGTCACAATTTAGGTAAGTATGTACGCAGTGAAAAGTTTGTATGTCGTCACGTCATGTCGTGAAAGTTCGTGTTGTCCTGTTATGTTATTGTCGATCTATAGAAGGACGGTCTTCACAGCCGTCCACACACCAAATGCAACAATTTAGCCGCGCATTTTTAAACGCACAAGAAAACAAAGAAAATCAATGCCATGAAAGGCTTTCAAATTTAATAAATAAAAAAACTTAAAACTACCGCAAAAGAATTCAACAACTTTAAAAAAACTAAGCCTAAAATTCTGCACTTAAATTTACAAAAATAAAAAAACTAAAATTCAATTATATAAAAAAACTTAAAAGTACTCACGGTTTTACGGTCCCCCGTTGTCCTGGTACCAGCACGACGAAGAACGTAGATTTGATGAGGGCAAATATGTCCTCTGAGACGCGCACTATCAAATAAGGGCAGAATTCACAAAAGAAATGTACCTTAGGCTTACTTACAATTCGAATTCAAAAAAAAATAATTAAAATTAAACTAAAACTATGGTTAAAAAAAATAAAAGCAAAAACCGATTCCAAAAAAAAAATAAGTCAAAAAAATATGTTTTCAAAAAAAAATTAAAATTAAAATTAAACTTAAATCCAGGGTTAAGCTTTACGCCACTGCGTTTATGGGGTGCGACAGCACTTCTTGGTGCGTGGGGTTTTGTTGTCACAAACCAGGGGGCGGAGGGGAGCACTGCGCACTGCACTTTATGTTCTTTTTGTATATTATTGTCCTTTTGTATATTATATGTTTCACAGTTCAATGTTGTCACTTTTGTATTTTACTCGTAGTTATTTTAATTCAAATTGTCTTTGTTCACTGTTGTTGTTGTTTTGTCTGTTGGTTGGTTGCGGCTCTGTGGCCGTACAACCTAAACCCGTTTATGCGCTTTCGATGGTCTGCTCGGGGAATTGTCCCAGAACGGCATTAGGCGCTAAGGCCAAGGTCAAATAGGGGCAGAGGTCCGAGCACCAGGCCAAAAGTGGTGGCCCAAATACGACCCAAACCTTGAGGAAAGTACCTACTATTAATTTCTTGTATTTAAATGTCGCAAGTTCACCTACCTCTGCAGCGACTTTTTTCCGTATCCCCTGACCTTTTCGCCCTTCAAAATCCACCAGACCAGAGTTCGAATTTGTATCTACATATTAAAATTTTATCGAATAAATATGCTTTCTATTTGCCTTTTTTTTAAATAAACTCACCCAAGAATAATTTGCACAATTATTTCTCGCCGTGTATTGGCGTATTACCGAAAGAAACTTTCAAAAAAAACAATTAACTTTGAGGGCATCGACCGCTCATGAAGATTAAAAGTCAACATCTGTGACTAGTTGACCGTGAAAGTTTGTACATATATATGTATAATATTGTATGTACATATTATTTCATTCTTGTTATCCCTCTCTTTGTTTTCTGAGTCACTTGTCCGCCTATTTCTGTTCTTTCTTTCTTTGTCCTCTGTCTATACCCTATTCCTTCTCTTTTTCTTCTATCCATACCTTTCTAATTTCCCTTTCTGTTCAGCTAATTCTGGAAGGAGACAGAAATAGTTCACCTTCCAGTCGTCAAGATTCGTTGTTTCGTCTTGTCTAGTCAATAAAATAAATAATCCTGGTACTAAAATACATATTCTAATCCTAAAACAAAATAAAATAAAATAAAATAAAAACATATATGTACGTACAAGATCAGCACTGACCTTGCACGAAATCGGAGATGGATTGGAATTGGGACATTGATTTCCAATTAGGGAAATTTAAAAGGGAAAATATAATAAATATATTTAAGTG
This sequence comes from Portevinia maculata, assembly GCA_949715645.1. NCBI lineage: Eukaryota > Metazoa > Arthropoda > Insecta > Diptera > Syrphidae > Portevinia > Portevinia maculata. Next base: position 144,109,263 of record OX454526.1, read on the forward strand.
AAAGGAAAGGAAGAGAATGGAAGAAAGTGGAAGAAAAGAAAACGCGAAGACAAACTAGCAACGATACACAAACTGTCAAAACATATTGCTTGTCGGACGAATGGAAGGATTGCAGGTGAGGAAGTGGTCATTTAAATTATTAATTTCTATTAATTGCAGGAAATGGAGTGGGTAATTAAAAAGGTGAAGGGAAATATTGTCTCACTGAAGTTCGCTCACTAAAAATACGGATTGTACGTCGAATCACGTAAATAATCTCCAGTGAAACATTTGTTTACATTTTTTCTAAGGTACTGGAGTGTGAAGGATGATGGATGGAATCTGACAATGAGGGGGAAGGTAACAAAAGTGGGTCAGTGCAAATCGATCAGTTGTGCTACAACATTTTTGTTTATTTACAGGGTCAGTGTACTGCTCCGTAACAATACATATCTGTGCACAAAAATATACATTATTACTCACATTTCAATTGTTTATTTAATTTTCCCATCTTAGTTTCGTTCGGGCTCCTTGTGTTTTGTAAAAACAATCAAACAAATTAAATTTGTTTACATTCCTGTGGAAAGGGGTCACTTGAACCGCCATTTTTATACCCTATTCTAAGGGTATATTAATTTTGACGCATAGTTTGTAACATACCTTAATATTGCCAGTAGGCCCCTAAAAGTTACTATATTTATGATCAGCATCGATAGTAATGTCGATCTAGCCATGTCCGTCCGTCCGTACGTCCGTCTGTAGCCAAAAATTAGGCCTTTAAACTGGACCTAGAGAGCTGAAATTTTAACCATATACTCTCTAGGGTCCCGAAATAATCAAGTTTACGAATTTTTGAAATCCGCCCACAGACACGCCCACAAAATCAAAAAAACCAAATTTTGGAAAAAATCGAATTTTGAGCTAGAAAGCTGAAATTTTTTATATAGGATCTATGACTCCTAAAACTGCTCAGGATAAAAAAATTTCAAAATCCGCCCACTGACACGCCCACAAATAAATAAAATAATTTTTTTATACCCTATTCTAAGGGTATATTAATTTTTGAAAATCCAAAGTTTCAGCTAGGGAGCTGAAATTTATAGTATATACTCTCTATGGGCTCTTTATGCTCATGTGTAAATATTTTCAAAATCCGCCCACTGACACGCCCACAATTAATTAATTTTTTTTTTTGAAAGTTCAAAGTTTGAGCTAGTGAGCTGAAATTTATAATATATACTCTCTAGGGGCCCTTTATTCCCATGTGTTAATTTTTTTTAAATCCGCCTACTGACACGCCCACAATTAAATAAAGCAATTTTATTGAAACACCCAAGTTTGAGCTAGGGAGCGTTTTTTTTTTTGATAAAATCCTTTAAATGTTATATAACAAAATATGTAGAGCGTTCTTAACAATTCAACCATACTTAGACTTTTGTCACGCCCACTTATGAGGGATAGGAATAAGAATAGGGTATCCAACAGTTCGCCCAAGCGGACTGTAGCCCGTCCCTATGTTTTTATTTCAGTTGCCAAATCAGATTTTGACACATGCGCAGTATATTACCTTATATAAGTGTACTGTGCGACAGGAGAGTTTAACGTGACGTACCAAATTGGATTGTGGAAGGAGTTTAGTGGAACGATAAGAGTGTTGATATGTGGCTGGCACAGCTAAGAAATGTCGAAGAAGTGTACGGTGTTGAGAAACAAAATTTACACGCACTTTTCGTAAGCAAAATGAGAGGCAAGGCCCAAAAATGGCTGTACGCATAACCTAATTTTTTAAACGACGACATAGATAACCTGACAGAGGAGTTAAAAGAAGTTTTTGGTACAAAACAAAACAAGATGGAGATGAGAAAAAGATTGGAAAACCGAAAGTGGAAAGTGAGCGAAACTTTCAGTGAATATTTCTACGACAAAGTGAGACTGGCGACTGGATTGAAAACGGACGAAGAAGAATGGATTGAATACGCGATTGAGGGATTTTCTGATGAGAACATGAGGTTATATGCCCGTGCCCAGCGGTATACAATAAAGGCAGGACTACTTCGAGAGTTTGGAAAAGTCACCCAGCGGAAGGTGCAAACAGGATCGACTGCTAGTACATTTAACAACAGGCAGACAGAATCGACAGCAGATAGAACGGCAAAAGATAGACAAGTGGACGGACAAAGAGTTGTAGGCAGGTGCTATAATTGCAACTCGGTGTGACACATGGCAAATGTGTGTTCTAAGCCAAAGAGGAAGTCAGCAGTACATCAGTTGATTACGTAAGACGTTTGTATTTTAAGTTTATAATTAATAGTGATAGTATCCCCTTAGACTGCCTCATAGACTCAGGAAGTCCGATAAGTAGGGTTAGAAGATGATGTATACCGACTAATATATCCATATATAGATGTAACACACGGACAAAATATTTCGGGTTAAATAGAAGTTTGCTTAAAATATATGGAATGTTGTCGTGCGTCGTTTTTTATAAAGAAGTTGGAATAAAGGTAAATTTTATGGTAATAGACGATGGATCGACGAGTTATGAGGCAATTTTGGGGAGGGATTTCCTAAAAAGTGGAAAATTTAAAGTAGTTTCACAGTTAGAAAATAATATAACTTGCTCAAATGAAATAGAATATGACAGTGAACATTTTGGAAAACAGCTCATGTTAATCGACTGTAAAGATAATGATAGTTCAGAATTGGATTTAGAAGTTGGTGAAGACGTATGTTATGTTCATAAAGAAAAACTTAAAACGTTATTTAAGTCAAATTATTTGTTTGCCGATCGCCCTGCGGAACCGGTAGTTAAAACTAAAATGAATTTAACGCTGAATGACATAAAACCAGTTTCAGTGTCGACCGCGTCGTTTGTCGTATGCCGAAAAAAACGAACTTAGTTCGTTACTAGACGAATATATCAGCTAAGGGTATATAAGAGAAAGCGAATCTGAATACGTATCGCCGATAGTATTGGTGAAAAAGAAAACAGGGGATCTTAGAATGTGTATAAATTTTCGTACGTTAAATAAAACCACTGCAAAAGATAGTTATCCGATACCGGTGATCGACGATTTACTAGACAAACTGGTAGATAAGACCATTTTTTCTAAACCAGACCTCAAGAACGCTTTTTTTTTACGTATACATGCATGAAGGCGCGGTAAAATATACGTCGTTCGTTACGCCTTTGGGGCAATATGAGTTCTTGCGAATGCCGTTTAGTTTGAAAAACGCGCCGTCAACGTTTCAAAGACACATTAACAACATATTTGCAGACATGATTAGGAACGATGAAGTTATAGTATACCTAGACGATACAATGATAGCTACGACGACATACGAAGACCATTTTAGGATACTCTCTGAAGTTGGGAAGAGGATGGTAGAAAATAAATTGGAACTAAAGATAGATAAGTGCAAATTTTTACAAAAGAAGATAAAATATTTAGGTTTTACGATTATGGGGGAGGGTATACAGGCAGATGATAGGGGTATCGAAGCTATACAAAATTTTCCGATTCCACAAAAGACCCATGCAGTACAAAGTTTTCTGGGATTGTGTTCTTATTTCCGTAGATTCGTTAGATATTTTTCAACCATGGCAAAACCACTGTACGACTTTATACCAAAAAAAGACCAAGAATTCAAGTTTTTTTGTGACGAACAATTAAAGGCTTTTGAAAGCTTGAAAAACAAATTGATAGAAACTCCGGTCTTGGCACTGTATAGTCCAAAGGACGAAACAGAACTTCATTGCGACGCAAGTGCACAGGGATTCTGCTACAAAGAAAGCAAGACGGAAAGTTACATCCAATTTTTTTATTTTCCAAAGAGAACAACAGATTACGAAGCAAATGCATAGTTTTGAGTTAGAGGCGCTGGCAATAATAAGTGCTTTAAAACGTTTTAGGGTATATTTACAGGGTAAACAGTTCAAGATCGTAACTGATTGTAATTCGTTGACCCTAATGCTAAACAAGAAAGAACTTAACCCTAGAATAGCCAGATGGGTGTTAGAGCTACAAAATTTTGATTACACTCTGCAACACGTCGACGCGTTAAGTAGATCGACAAATATTCTGACGATCGAAACGAATACTTTGTATAACAAGGCCGTGAAGAAGGTTTCATTCACAACATCCGTAAAGAAGAAAACCGTTCGTTGTGGTACATGTAGATCATTATGGTCCAATAGACAATTCGAGAACGGTTAAAAAATATATACTTGTGGTAATAGATGCTTTTACAAAATTCGTGAGACTCTACCCGAGACCGACGTATATTATATCAGATAGGGGTGGTTGTTTTACCTCTGCAGAGTTCAAGGACTTTTTGTCCGAAGAAGGTGTTCAACACATAAAGATTGCGACAGGTTCACCCCAAGCAAACGGACAAGTAGAGAGAGTAAACAGGAGCTTCGGACCAATGAAAGCAAAATTAGTTAAACCAGAAGAAGGGGTATATTAGGACCACGTTTTAGAGGTAGTCGAACATACACTTAATAACACGGTGGGTAGGACTAAAAAAGAATATTCTAGTGTAATGTTGTTTGGAGTGAATCAGAAAGGCAAATGGTCGGATGAACTTAAAGAAAATTTGACAGAACTAGAATCAGGAGACGTACGCTACCTGGCAAAGATACGTAGCAAAGCAGCTCCAGAACAAAAAAAGTCACAGGCATACAACAAACGATACGTAGATAAAAAACTGTGCAAGCCCACGAAATATAATGTAGGAGACTACGCTATGATAAACAATTTTGACTCGCACCCGGGGGCGTCTAAAAAGCTGATACCGAGATTTAGAGGACCCTACCAGATCGAAAAAGTCCTACGCAACGACAGATATCTACTTAAAGATGTTGGCGGTTTTCAACAGTCGCGAATACCTTACCAAGGAGTATGGGCGGTCGGCAATATGAAACCATGGCTAAACAAGAGTAAAGCGAATGATTGTTTGTAAATTTGCAAGATCAGGTGATCCTAATGGTCAGGATGGCCGAATTGTAGTAATTATTGTAAGAGTTAAGCATGCAACTCACACTGTCGAACCATATTTATATTCATATACATATAAGATTAAGAATAAGATATCTACTTTAAGTATTCATTAGTATTATTTTATATACAGTCATACACATGTAAGATTAAGAATAAGAATAAAGAGAGCGTCAGCTTTATGATTGCATTCATAGAAAACGGACGTGTCATTATTTAATCCGCAGCCTCTACAGTGAAACAGTACTACAAAAAGTTGTCGTGACCAAACAAAATCGCGCAATGTCGGTGTCAGTGCAAACAAAAAAGCCACAGCTTTGGGTATTCCATCGTGCCCCATCCCACTCCATTCGCTGTTGCTTTTGCTTGGATATTGCAAGTGCCGTACGATTTTCGTGTGTGTACTTCTAATGGTTGGGTAAAGACAGCATCAGGCGGATAACGGATCGTGTAGTGTTGATTTTATTGGTAGACCAAAGCAAATTGCCTTACGGGCATAACACCTGCGGTAAATTGTTTTGGAAATCTAACGCTCGTGTAGCTATTACATTATAAGGGTATTCAAAAATCCCTTTACTGCGAGTACATTATAAAAAAACTAATAATAATTAGATACCTATAGTTTTAAATTCTACTCTTATAAACGAATTGTATTTCAATAGCTAAATATTGCTGAATAAATAATATTAATAAATTATTAATTAATCAATTATTATTTCTTTAAACAACATCATTCATTGAGGGACTGCGCTAGGCTATTTTAAAATGGTCAATGACAGTTTTCTCTGATCGTTTTATCCAATGAATCTCAATTTTGTAATACGTGAACTTCAATGTGCGAATGCGAGAACGTCAAAGTTTGACTGGGTGAAAACTCTCAACTAACAAAAAAGCAGTGGCAAAAAATGAATAACAAAAAAATATTGCAGCTGAAAGAAATGAAGGAAAACAATGGCGAATTTGTATGGCATTAGACTAGTTCTGCGCGAATATTTCGCAAAAAGTTTATAATGAAGCGAATTTTAACAAAGAAGTTTTAGCATTAAGAAATTAAATTAAATTAGCACCACAGAAGGAGTCTGATGATCGGTTGTGGCTAACCGTGAAACCCCGCTGTAACTCCAGTCGTCCACTGAACGTGGTAAGGAATGTAAGGTTATTCATTCAAAACAAAATAAAGGAATTGACGGAAAACAAAAATTAAAACCAGGAAAAATTGTGTGGTATCACATGAAAAACCAATAATCGTAAGATTCTCGACAAATGCAATGTCAAAAAGTCTTTCACCCTCTCTATCACCCATATCAGTCCAACTATGCTTGTCGAAATGTAATAGAATTAGAGAAAAAAATAGAAAGAAAAACCCAGAATGAATAACATAATATACTTACAGGAGCAAAGTTTGTCCAAGAAAATTGAAATAAAAACTGGATAAACTCGTGGCTTCAATGGCACAGTGCATGAGTGCTTGCCTGAGAAGACGCAGGTCTAGGTTCGAATCCCAGTGGAAGAAATGGAATTTCAGGATAAAATGAAGGAAAAAGACAGACCAGCACCACAGAAGGAGTCTGATGATCGGTTGTGGCTAACCGTGAAACAGCGGCTGTAACTCCAGCCGTCCACTTAACGTGGTAAGGAATGTAAGGTTATTCATTCAAAACAAAATAAAGGAATTGACGGAAAACAAAAATTAAAACCAGGAAAAATTGTGTGGTATCACATAAAAAACCATTAATCGTCAGCAGAAATGCTTGTGTCAGAGCTATTCGGTGGCCGTAGCTACGAGCTTGAAGAGATGGTTAGAATGGGAGTTGACATCTTATGTGTTCAAGAAACCAAATGACGCATCACCGGCAATCGGGCGCGTTTCTTGAAGATTAGGCCAAAAGCTTTCAAGATGTTCTACTACGGGATTGAACAGGGTAGGAACGGAATCAGTATCATCCTCGTGGAAAAGCTACTTGGCAGCGTCTTCACCATTTCAGAGCCCAGTGATCGTTTGATGTCCCTCATACAGGTGATGCAAGGTCAGATGTGGAATATTGCCAGTGCATATGTTCGCTAAGTTGGATGCATGCAGAGAGAAAAAAAATATTCTGACTAGATTTTCAGAACCTCATCAAAACATCCCAAAGGAAAAGCTTGTGTTTGTTACCGGAGATTTGAACGGACATGTCGGGAATTCAGACGAAGAATATGAAGACTGCCATGGAGAACTGGGATACGGCAACAGTAACTCTCCGGGTGAAGGTACCCCCTTCGGGATAGGGGTTGTCAAGAAGTACACGACACGAGAGTTAAGCAACGACTGAGCATAAGTATTTATTGATGTTCAAGTTGGTATTGTTAGTTACTAATACATTGTACGTATTGTTAGTTACTAATACATTGTACGTATATAATAATACATGAGTATGAACTGGGGTAGTCAACCTATCTGACATCCTCTTTTCTTTCAAATGAATGATCGATGTGGCTATTTACTATTACACTTAGATTCAACTTAGATTCAAAGTTCATGATGGCGTTTAATTCAGGAAAGATGTTTGTACTTCTTTGGCAATTAAAGAACAATTCAAGAGACGAAATATTTACTTCAATTTAGTAATTTTAAAAAGGATTAAGCAATTAAGTTACATTTCGCGATACGGAATATGTTTTGAATTTGAATGATTTTTTTTTTTTGTTTTTTTTTTTTTGTGTCTATTCTGCGTACCATTGGGGTTGTTTCAATACGCGGCCGTATCTTGATGTCTTCGGTGTTGAGTTTGTTATGTCAGGTGAATTTTTTTGTCGGAGGTTCTATATCGGTTGTCTTATACAGTGTTGTTTTGATCGCTTCGTTTGTGTCGGGAATGCTGTTGGTGTTTGAGCCTGAAGTGAAATCGGCATTGATTGGTTGAGTATTAGACGCTACTGATATTGGGGTTCTTATAATTGCTTTTGAGGGTTGGATGTGAATGGTGTTACGTCAAAGAAATTTACCGTCATCTGCCCTAATCGGGAGTGACCTTGGTGCGTTTTTGGGTACTTCGTCGACTGTTCCAGTTATCCAATCTCTATAGTTCCTTTGTATGCCAACTCTCTCTCCGTGTTGAAATGATTTTGATTGGGTTGTGTTTTTGTCGTAGCTCGTTTTGTACTCTTGTCGAATTTTGGTAATATTTGTGTGTACGTCCGGGATGACTTTTGGTTTGTTGTTCTTGTCAATCTGCTCATAAGGCGGTAGTTTGGCGACTGGAGACTTTCATTATACGGTGTATTTCGGTAGTTGAGTAGCGCTAAGAATGGATCCGCTTTCTCTCTGTAACATTTTTTTAGGATTGCTTTTGCTGTTTGAACATAACGTTCCGCTAATCCGTTGGATCTCGTATAACGGGGGCTCGACTTTTGATGCTAGATGTCCCATAGCTTAGTGAATGCGGCAAACTCATACGAAGCGAATTGGGGTCCGTTGTCTGATTCCAATACGGATGGGATGCCATGTGTGGCGAACCAGACTTTAAGTGTCTGATGACTTCTGCTGATGTTGATTGCTTATGTTCTGTATAGTCAAAGAAGCCGGAGTAACTATCAGTAATAAGTAAATATTCATTATTGTGGAAATGAAATATATCTATTGCTACTATTTCCCATGGTAAGGTGGGAATTGATTTGATGATGAATGGTTCTTTGCGTTTTGCTGGCTGGTATGATTGGCAAATGCTGCACTTTTCTACTAACTGTTGTATGTCGTGGTGCATGCCTATCCAAAATACTGTTGCACGCGCCCGGTGCAGACATTTTTGGACACCGAAGTGTCCTTCGTGGATTTTTTTCATGATTTCTGTTCGTAACGGTTTCGGAATAACTATTTTTGATGCTTTGTAAATGATGCAATCCTTTCGTTAATTCGTCGCGGAAATTCCAATAACATCGTATCGTTGGCGGTAAGTCGAAGATTTTTTCTGGCCAGCCGTCTAAAATGAGTTTTTTTACCTGTCGGAGGTCTGGATCAAGTGATGTTTTTAGTTCTAATTTTGTTGATGCGTTTTCGTTTAGTTCTGTAATTGTATGAATTTCTAGGCCATCGTCTGGTGAGTCATATCTTTCATTTTCGCAATTTCTGCTGAGAGTATCGGCCATTTTGATATCAGTTCCTTTCCTATAGATGACGTTTAGCGAGTGCGGGATAGTGTGAAGCATAATTTTTTGTAACCGAGAAGACGCTGAACAGAGAGCGGCTTTTTGAAAACGCCCACAGACACGCCCACAAACTCAAAAAAACAAATTTTTCGAAAAAATCGAATTTTGAGCTAGAAAGCTGAAATTTTTTATATATGATCTATGACTCCTAAAACTGCTCGGGAGATAAAATTTTCAAAACCCGCCCACTGACACGCCCACAATTAAATAAAACAATTTTATTGAATAACCAAAATTTGAGCTAGGGAGCTGAAATTTATAATATACACTCTCTAGGGACCCTTTAAGCTCATGTTTAAATATTTTCAAAATCCGCCTACTGACACGCCCACAATTTAAAAAAAAACTTTTTTGAAAAACCAAAGTTTGAGCTAGGGAGCTGAAATTTATAATTATATACTCTCTAGGGGCCCTTTATGCTCATGTGTTAATTTTTTCTAAATCCGCTTACTGACACGCCCACAATTAAATAAAATAATTTTATTGAAAAACCAAAGTTTGAGCTAGGGAGCGTTTGTTTTTTACAAAAGCTTCGTTTGTTTTGGTAAAATCCTTTAAATGTTATATAACAAAATATGTAGAGCGTTCTTAACAATTCAACCATACTTAGACTTTTGTCACGCCTACTTATGAGGGATAGGAATAAGAAGGTAGGTAAGGGTATCCAACAGTTCGCCAAGCGAACTGTATCCCGTCCCTATGTTTTTTTTTTTTTTAGTGGTATCCCACTTCTGACACCATGTCAAGAAGTACACGACACGAGAGTTAGGCATCGGCTGAGCATAAGTATTTATTGATGTTCAAGTTGGTATTGTTAGTTACTAATACATGTTACTTGTACATTGTTAGTTACTAATAGTCCGGTCAAATTAGATCAAAAAATAGGGGTGAGGTTACAAAAATTCGCACCCAGCTGAAAATTGGTAGGATTGTTCAAAAACCCATCATAAATGTAATCTAAAAAGTCCTCATCGATCCGACATCTGGAAAAAAATTACTCGGGGTCAAAGTTCACATAAACGGGGTTTTCATGATTTTCAGCAAAACGGTAAGTTTGTTTTATGAAAACATTAATCAATGCAAGTACTGAAAGAGCTGATGAATTTTCAGAATATCTTAAAGAGCAGAAATCTGTGACCATGCATGTGGAGTGTCGTTAAAAGCCGTGTTTCTTTGCACGCGGATATAGGGATAATTTTCAATTTGCATGTAAAATACAACAACAACTTATCCTATATACGCTAACTTTAGCGGGGATAGCTATCGCCGCTAAGTCATTTAGCGGGGATAAACAGTGCTTCCAAACCCCATTTTCTTCGTTTTTGATGAATCGTAGCGTTGAATTTTTCAGGAAATGTCAAAGTTTGACATCCCGCCGACCACTAACACATCCCGCCGAATATTTTGTTCGGGATTTTATTATTATTTTTTTTCAAAATTTAGTAAATCTGTGAATGCAAAACTGTTTTTTATAATTTTAGAATATGTTTGACATTAATTTCAACTGTGGGAAATTAATATTTTTGAATTTCACGATTTTCAATACAAATTTCTTAATTCAACTTACAGCTGTTTCACCAATAAACGTCATAGGTGCATGTGTGCTGCCAAGTTTTTTTTGATGAATTCTTAAGCGGCGATGGTAGTTTTCTGATGCCATCCCTATATCCGCGTGCAAAGAAACACGGCTAAAATTATACTCGAAAGTGTTCTATTGCTGCAGATATTAAAAGACAACATGAAGAACACGAAGCCAGTACATCTACTGAAAGTCCTCCTCGTACTAGAGCACGTAACGGTGAATCACCTCTTTGTTTTAAAAAAAAACAATGCTTGTTTTGCGGCCGGAAATTGAATGAAGAGCATGAAAAAAGAAAGTCCTTGGATTCTCGAAGTAAAATTAAACAAGTGTACACTTACATTTAAAGATTCGATTCTGGGAACAGCTCGGACTAATTCTGATGCTATGGCAAAAGCTGTTCTTGATTGAGTAGAATTCGAATACGATTTAGTTGCTGCTGAGGCTCAGTATCATCATGATTGCTTTATTTTCTTTTTGAAACCGACCACATATTATGTCGAATACAACTCTTTCAACTTTTTAAATCATTAGGTATATCTCAAAAACAGTGGCTCTTAGGAAAAAAGTGTTGTATAGATAATTATCTGATCTACAATTTCTGTCTGGGCTAATTTTATCATAAAACTTACCGTTTTGCTGAAAATCGCGAAAAACCAGTGTTTGTAACCTATGACCCCGATTAAATTTTTTTCCAGGTGTCGGATCGATGAGGACTTTTTAGATTTCATTTATGATGGTGTTTTGAACAATTCTACCAATTGTCAGCTATGTAGGCGCGAATTTTTGTACCCTCGGATGCCTAAATTGACATGAGTATGAACTGGGGTAGTCAACATGTCTGACAGGGGTTAGCATTTACCCGAGGTAGGCATGCCGGTCGTAAGAGGCGACTAAAATCCAAACTGGGGGGTGGTTCCCCACCATTGGCGACCTCAAGTGGTTCAAACGGGAGCCTTGGTACGATACGTTCGGTCTGCGAGGCCGTACTGTTATAGCAGAGATGTTAGCGATGTCTGTATCGGCATAGATTACGGTCTGCGCTCATGTAGTCTGCGCTTTACTCGCTTTGAATGTCCTACGCAAACCAAACCAAAAGATAAAGTATGAAGGAATAACCTAAGAGTATATCTTCTTCAGGAGGCACTCTCAAGATGGAAAATCCATCCGTGGTCCTAACGACCGCGGTCGGGGCAAAGATTCGGGAGGCCCCAACCCACATACCACCAACGCCCCCGCCTGTACAGGCGTTGCCTTAGGAGTTGTAAGGACGCTTGCGTCTGAAGACTCCTCGAAAAATGGAGGCAGTAGGGCAGTGGTTCAACCTGTTACATTTAATCTTCATTCCAATAGACAGGCAGGTGATTGTTGCGTCGTAGCTGGTAAAACCCCCGGAAATCCGACAGGTTGAACGGGCTCCAGAAGCAGAACGCACCGTTGGGCTTCTGTCTAAGAGCCAGCGAAAGAGGGAACAGAGGAAGGCGGCAATCGCTCGGCTCAAAGAAACTGAACAAGTTGAGCGACTAAGCTTGGACAATTTTGTGGCTAAGATTTGGTTGCTGCAGCTATAAGATACGAAACGAACGGAGATTGGAAGACCTTTGTCGTGGCGTCAGCTTATCTCCGCTGTGATTCGGTAGTGCCTCCATATGCCTTGTTATATGTTGCGATGCCAATGCTTGGGGCTTTGTTTGGGGCAGCAGCAAATACAACATGAGAGGGAACCATCTCCTGGCTTTCATTTTGTGGTCTGATCTTATCATCAACATATGTTGTTTCACAGATAAGTTTTGTGACGTCAGGAAAACAGGAGGTGATCGACTTCAGTTTATCTAATAGGTACCTTGAGGTGGTTACCAACTAGAGTGTCTCTTCGGAGGTGTCCCTCTCAGACCATATACATATATATCGAATTCCAAATCGAATAAGAAGCCATAACTTTGCAGGAGAGGAGGAATCGCAGGAAAAACTGGAGAAGTTAGGGAAAATTCTCAAAACTCAAACCAAACTCAGGACGAGACATAAGGTAGAGGAAGCTGTTCAAGACCTGAACAGTGCCATTACCAGCTGTTTTCAACTGAACAAAAACCCTATTAGTACGCCAATTCCCTGGTGTAAGTAGGAAATGCAAAGAATCCGAAGAGAGGCTAGAAAACTTCTAAACAGATCACTCAAGACTGATTTGGAGGAAGACAAACAAAAATAATATAAGAGGTTATAGGAATTTCGGTGAAAAGATGGAAACACTAGGTGAAACTAGTAGGATGGTTAAAGTTCAAGAACAAAATTGTTAGGGAGAACCTATTTTGATCCCCAAAGAGATTTTGTCAAGCACATAGACTTGCACAAGTGGATGGCGATATAAAGGCATATAAACCAGTACATTAATAGTAATAAAAATAATGCTTAGTTCTCAACAAGTGACTTTATTAATCAAAAAATATTCTATCTTATATACTAATTTAAATTAAACAACGTGGGAATGGGACTGTGAAATGGCATAGAATCGATTGGCGCAGACGTTACATCCGTGACTGAGGTTTTTGGTTACACATGCAAATTCCTGATTATGACACTTGTGTGTTGTCTGTGGCTTTTTGTTGGTGTCATACCTGCTAAGTTAATGGAATAGATTCAGGTTACGCAGAGCTATTTTGGTTACACATTTAAATTCAATGGGATAGGTTCGAGAATCGAGAAGGGAATACATTTAAAGTTTGGCAAGAGTACACTTGGATGTACAAGCTAGGTTCGGGACAAGTGCTTCAGTAACATTAATAGGTGAGGTATATGATATCCTTCCTTCTGATGATAGCAAATTGTGCGCCTGAATTATAAATAGATCCTGTTTAATGAACATTTGCGCTTGCTCTCCCCTGAATATGCATGAGACTATAGAAATTTAGAATGCTGTCTACTTTGGTTGGAAGTTTCATTGACGTGGGAAGGTTTGATTGTATTTTGTCAACCTCATATGAGCTGATTTAGTGGTAATAACTGCATTCTCATTTTTCCATGGTGTGTATCCGCCATGACATCCAGAATTGTGCCTGTACTATGCAAATTTGTGGCGAGCAAGATTGACTGGATAGCTACTAAAACAAATGATTGTGAGAGTTGTGTTTGATAGAGTTCCTTATGAGCTTGATGTACATCTAGTGTTATTCGATTAATGTGATATTTTAGTTGTTGAAATTGATGGCTCATTGCCTGCTGGTTCTTCCGCATGATATTGAGTGCTGCATATATTTGAGAAGTTTGATTTTTTCATAATACAGTGAGATATGATTCATTTTGTTCGAACTTTTGCATAATAGGTCCGTTCGCGTACTTTATGTGTAGAAAAATGAAAACTGTTAAATCTCCAAAATCGAGAGAGAATCCTCTCATTTCAAAGACAAGTACGCGAACGCTTTTGTGTAAAAAGATGGAAAACGTCTAAGTTTTGCTTGAAAAGAAGCAACTGCTGTTTTTTTTGACAGTTTTCATTTTTTCACCGGCTGAAATTCTGTGTGAAGAAAAATGAACGAAAGTACATTTTTCTTTCGTTCATCTTTTTACCATTTTCTCAGTACGCGAACGCGTTTGTGTAGTTTTGCACTAAAGTTTATATAAATTTACGTTTGCATATTAGTTCGCGAAAAGACCTAATATCTTCCACATGGTTGGCATATTCAGAATCAAGTATCCGAAACAGTCCATTTGCTACATTGCCTACGATGTTTACGGCTCCTCTTTTTGCTCTACCGTTAGCTCCGTTTTTTAAAGCTCATTATTTTGGATCAATTCATTGATTGGGTGTTGAAATTGGTTAATAATTTGCTGACACTCCCGGTTGTGCTGCAGAAGCTTGCATACTTTTACGAATCTCCGATAGTAAGTATTAAAAAGTTGGACCTCCTTCCAGTAAGTTCATATTACAGTACACGACCAAGGTAAATTCACTGCTAATTATACCCACTGGTCCCAGAATTTCAAAGAATATTCCTGGTTGGTTGTCGAAAGGTGTGGTTTCTATAGGAACTGCTTTCATAGTAATCATCATTATATCTACAGGTGATAAACAATGGAGCAAGACTAGGTTCCCGAGGCACCTTTATTTTCTTCTTAGGGATGGATTCTCTACTGGGTTGTACTCTTGATTCTCCCGGCCTGCCTTGATCATGAGGCTATCTCCGTGTCTTCAATTGGGAGTGGCGTCAACTTATGCATGGGGCGTCGCAGAGTTCAATTAGAGGTTCGAACGTCAACAACGCGAATAAGTCCGTTGTCTCCAGGATAAACCTAAATGATCCGACCTAGCTTCCATCGTAATGGTGGAATGTTATCTTCCTTCATGATAACCATTGTGCCCAACTTTATATTCTGAGCACGTCGTTTCCACTCCAGAATTTAAAAACGGTCTTGTAGGTTGAACTATTGATGATGGAAGATTTCCCATTAACTGATTGATAATCATAGGTCTTGCTAATAAGCAAAATACACAATATTGAAAGACAGACCTCGTTATTATTTTACCTTTAACGGGCCAGTAAGTTGGTCTGGTAGTTCCAAGTAATGCTTGTTAACCAACGTGGTAGTTGTTTAAGTGCTTTTCATTGGATGTTTTGATGCGAAAAGCAAACTTGATACTTCCAACCTTCCACAAACTCTTATAATACCAAAGTGGTCACTATACCATATCGGGAGCGCTAATTCAGCAGTTTAACATTCCAGAGATTGATAGTTTGTCTTCGGTCTAGTGTTGATGAACCGTAGAACATATGCCATAATGCGTTGAAGTTTTCTAAATGAATTTAGATGATGGATGGTGTGAAGATTACTGCTTGCGACAATTTTTTGTTCGGTGATAGCGGCTGCGGCAGACGTCTAACGCTCCACGTTACACTGAGTATTCTTTGTATAGGGAGGTGGCCAAATTGTGCTACTACCATGTAGGAGTGGTGGTCCGTAGAACCACAAATTGCAGGTTCCTAATTTGTCTGCGGGGAATTCAGCTGTTTCGAACGTGCCCAGTAAACAAAAACACTGGCAGAACGTCAGTTCCCTGGTGAAACTCGGCACTGCAAAGAATCCGAGGAGAGGCTGGAAAACTTCTAAACAGGTCATTCAAGACTGATTTGGAGGAAGACTGGAATCTTTTTTTTTTTAAAGGAAATACAAATCCCAAAGCACTCAGACTCGGTAACGGTCCATTGTACTACCAGGCAAATACTCCTTTTGGTGTAGAGGCATGAGAATGGGTGGCGTATGTTGTTGTTCCCCATGGGGATTGAACCTGCACCGCACGGGTCACAAGCCAACACACTAACCTCTACACCGTCGCCACCCAAGACTGGAATCGCTACCGATTGTAATGGTGGTATCTTTGAGGGAGTATAGGTAAAGGACGATTATCTAAAAGACGGGATAAAACTGGGGGGAAGCTGGACTAGGGTAAGGAAACGATGGGGGGGGGGGGGGGAATTGAAAAGGAGGGATCATTGGCAACTTGGACACGGGCGCATGCCTAGCTGGTCTCAGCTACTGCTCGTCGGAGGGTGGAATCTTGCATCTGAGTTGCCACGATGGCAGTACCACTACATAAAGAAAACTGCATGCTAAAGGTATATTAAGGTATAAATAAATAAATAGATCAATAGGAATCCAACATGAGCCACGGGGGGAGCAGGTGCTCGTCCTGATAGCGGGCCAATACCCTCCCTACCATGTGCCGGAAGCCGCTGTAATATCATACCAGCACCCAAGAGAAAGCCCTATGCTTTCATATCGTCGGACCACTAAACTTCGCCAAAAAAATGAGACACCACAAATTCAAAAGAATTAAGTAAACATTATTTATTTCTGCTCATCGCCTATCTAACATAACCTTCATACTTAGGATAAAATTCATTGGTAGTTTAAGTTTAGTTTTAAGTAATTTGTTGTTGTTTCGATTAATAAGAAAAAAAAAAAATAAGGGTACAACGTACAGTTCAAGAACAATACAATATACAATTATAGTTAATAAGTATAGTTTAGAAAAATTAATCGTATAAAATAGAGTAGGTAAATGAGAAAAGTTATAGGGAATTTCAGGGCCTTTTCTTTATTTTAAGTTACGTTAAGTAGGTACATATATTAAAAGTTCAAGTTCTTATAAAATATAGTTATTAAATTACAAAATTAATAAGAGAGAGTAGGAAAGAGAAAAAAAGGTAATGTATATATATATCGATGCCACTTTATATACCTCTTACGCAAATAAACCGGTTACCATAGGGGCAATAATTACCGAACTCTAATTCATTTTGTGGTGGTATGTACACAAGAACCACTGGGCCATTTTGGTACACTGAATAGGTTGAGCAATTCCAATTGGATTAAAAGAAAACTACCGTATTTTAATCGTCCCGGCAATGGCAAGGGGGGGGGGGGTATGGGCTAATGTAGGTCAGGTGTGTTGGTCGTCCAGGTGAGGTTGTTGCGATTGGAAATGCAGCTTAGATGTCCGTTCCGTTAGTTGGAGTCTGCAGTCGCTTGCTCGGCTGGTTAGTGGAGTTGCGGCTTCAGCGGGTGGAAATGCCGTTTATATGGTTCTTCCCTTGGACTCGCTCGATCGCGTGTTGGTGGAGTTACGCTAGCAGATTTAGCCGCCGATGCTTTGGCTGGGCTCCTTACTAGAGGTGACTGGAGCGATGCTTGCGTGGGCGTGATTGTAAGCCGTCGCTGATAATTGTGTTGCTCCTGGTGTCCAGTTGCCGGGTTTGGTACGAGGTTGCCTCTTCTGATGCAAAATTAATCCAATAAGCGGGTGGTTAAAATAGCGCCGGGCGTATCCCCCGAAAAGTGGAGGGAGATTGCACTTTACACGGTAGCCCTAGTTATCATTACGCACTCACTCGTGGTTCGGTGCCGATGACACAATAATTTATATAAGAAATTTTGTTGTTGGAAGTTTGTGTTTTTCTTTGTGATCCACGAACGGAGTACACTTTGTCCGGGGAGACTGATATATAAAAAAAATGTACACGTACTGGGGCCGATAGCGGTTATTGTCTTGCGACATTATATGGCGTGGCACTGCCTACCAGCGTTTTGTTTCTATTTTTTCTTTTTCCGCTTAAGAGAGGACGACCAACCGAGTCAAATGACAATCAAGAACTGCCATTTCATCAGCTCCTTCGCTATATAGTCATCTCAAGCGGGTGACATGATTAGCTTTGTGTTGCCTCACTTTTGCCCGTGGTGTAATATCCCTCTTGTCTAGCTTAACTATCGAACGTACGGCTTAGCGGAATTTAAGACGAGTATTAGGAGTGCACTGCCCTCTTCACCGCATCGGATGAGTATATGTGGCGGTGTGACGGAGGGTTAAAGAATTTTACACAGCGCAGTGCTGGCAACAACTTGCCGAGTATGACAGATGATAGAAGCCGCCTGACGATAGCCAATCACAAAAAAGACTCCGGAGATCCCGTTGCCAAATCGTGTAGCAGTTTCTTCATTTTCTTCATTCCCGTTTACAGCTGCTTAATCGTCGCACGCCTTTTTGCGAATTAGCTGTGATTTAGTTTATCATACTCTTTTTCTAATAAATAATTTCTGATAATTAATCGTTGTGAATTCTTTTATTTCATCTTTCTTTCGATTTTGGTCGAACAGCTAAAGTGGTGACCCCGACGTGATGAACACCGAAGGAAAAGAAATGCTTAACGCAGAAGGAACATCTACACAAGGAACCGACACTGAACACATGGAAGTAGCAGCAAACTATTATGCTCCTCTTCAGATGCCCCTCTTCGTGGAGTCGGATGTCGATAATTGGTTTTACTTCCTGGATTTTTTCTCTCGAGCATCTGGAATTGGACAAGACGGCAGAAAGTTCGACACAGTGTGCTCGCAGTTGCCGACCTCTCGCATAACGGAACTACGACCAATTATCGACGCATCACCCGACCGTGATAAATACGAGTACATTCGGACACAATTGACCAATTACTTCGCGGATAGTCAACAAAAGCGACTTCGTCGTGTGTTACATGACATGCCCCTTGGCGACAGGAAGCCAAGCCAACTTTTTTATGAGATGGTGCAAGCTGCTAAAGGCGCGCTGAGCGAACAAGTACTTCTTGACTTGTGGGCTTCGCGCCTTCCTTCCACGGTCCAGGCCGTCGCCATCATGGTCAAGGGATCCGCCGCCGAAAAAACACAAATCGCAGACACCGTTATGGAGAGCGTCGAACTTCGCCAGCTGAACTCGATAGATCCACGTGTGGCCGCCGTGGCCAAACAAAGACCTCCGCAAACTATTCTTCGATGCCACGCATAACCTTTCGCATCCAAGTCGTCGCGCGTCGGCCCGCCTAATGGCCGAACGTTTCGTCTGGCCGAATATTCGTCAGCAATGCTCCGACTTCGCAAAAAAGTGCATACCTTGCCAACGAACCAAAGTCCATCGACATTCAAAGTCTGAACTTCATCACTACCCGACACCAGACCAACGTTTCGCCAGCATCAACATTGACATCGTGGGACCATTCCCCCCTTCAGAGGGCAATCGATACATATTAACCGTCATTGATCGCTTTACCAGATGGCCCGAAGCGTTCCCTATGGTAGACATGACCGCGGCCAATTGCGCCAGCGCTCTCATCACTGGGTGGATTTCCCGCTTTGGAACTCCTTCGCAGATAACATCCGACCAGGGAAGGCAGTTCACGTCTTCCATCTTCAGTGAACTGTGCAAATGCATGGGAACCAATCACACAATGACAACGTCCTACCACCCACAGTCCAACGGAATTGTCGAAAGGTTCCATCGAACCCTGAAAGCAGCAGTCAACTGCAATGACTCGACAAATTGGACGAAACACCTCCCCTTAATTCTCCTTGGCCTCCGATCGACCGTCAAGGAAGACATCGGGGCCACACCGGCAGAAATGGTCTACGGCACAGTACTTTGACTTCCGGCGGATTTGCTAACACCTACAACCGATAATCGCTCACAAAGCGATTTTATCACCGACCTTCGGCGGACGATGCAGCAGCTAAGACCTAAGCAGACAGCATGGCATTCCGAACAGCGTCCGTTCGTGCACAGAGACCTAAATACTTCTACACATGCGTTTGTCAGGAATGACTCCGTGAAAGCATCTATAGTTCCACCATACGGGGGACCGTTTAAAATAGTTCAACGAGATGACAATTGGTTTACCTTAGATGTCCGCGGGCGGGTAATTAAAATTTCAATAGACCGACTCAAGCCAGCATATTTAGAAGCCACCCAAGAGATAAACCAACGAGCACATACGGCTACATCCACTGCAAAGGAAATCCAACCGCCACAACTTCTAGCGGCTCAGCCTTCCCGCACTCGCACAGGTCGTCAAGTTAATCTTCCAGCTCGTTATCGCTAAGGTGCGGAAGCCTTCTGGGGGGCCTATGTGGCGGTGTGACGGAGGGTTAAAGAATTTTACACAGCGCAGTGCTGGCAACAACTTGCCGAGTATGACAGATGATAGAAGCCGCCTGACGATAGCCAATCACAAAAAAGACTCCGGAGATCCCGTTGCCAAATCGTGTAGCAGTTTTTCATTTTCTTCATTCCCGTTTACAGCTGCTTAATCGTCGCACGCCTTTTTACAAATTAGCTGTGATTTAGTTTATCATACTCTTTTTCTAATAAATAATTTCTGATAATTAATCGTTGTGAATTCTTTTATTTCTTTTGGTCGAACAGCTAAATATATCTCAATAACCAACACACCAGACACAGGGGGCCATAGTAGATCTGCAATGTTATATCGTGGATGTATGCGATGGCGTGATTTACTATGTAAATGCAATGTTAAAAACAGCGGGTGCATATAGAGGCACCGTAGAACTCTATTGCTATGACAGGTTCCAAAGGTGAGAGACCAGTGACGTTCTCTTATACTGTCTATTAACGAAAGAAGAAGGAAAAAAAAAACAAGATTAATGTGGATGGTAAACAATCTTGTCTTGTCGAACCTATACGTGCTAGACTGACTAAACCAATGTCGAGGACCCGAATATCCCTCCATTACACGATCGAAACAGAAAGAGGAAAAGAGGTTAATTCGGGTATCGAAAAGTGCTTCTTATGGGAATTTCTGTGAAAAAACACACTAGGTGAAACTAGTAGGGTGGAAAAAGATCTAAAAAAGGGCAAACCAGACAAATTGGAATCATTTAGAAAACTTGATGGTACCTTCAGTGTGACGAAAGCGGAAACTCTTAGTCATCTGCTGCGGTCTCACTTTAGTCTTAACCAGATAACAATTGACTCACAACCAGCCCCGATTGCCGAGACTGGGAATGAGCCGAGACAAACAACTCGGCGTAGCTGGTATATTGCGCAGGCTGTGGTAACGGACGGGGCTATCTCGTAATTAACGCCCAAAACGGTACACCCAGCCCAACTATCATAACCCCCGACCTGTTGAAAACTATCAGTATTAGAAAATATATTCCTAACGATATGATATTATCATTCCTGATAGATGAGAACAATGTACTTCAATTGTATCAAATCTGTACCATGAGTTCTACAATAAGGAAACACAAAATAATATACAAGTTTTTTATTCTACTTTCTTTCAATAAAAATGTTCACCTTTATAAAGCCAATTAAAGAATAATTTCGTTTTTATAGAAGACACAACCAAATGCGTAGACTCATCGACTACAAAAAAGAACACTACTACAACATGGGCGACGGAGAATTGGCCCATTGTAAGACACAAGGCAGACAATTTTTATGCACAATGACACATCCCTTATTTAACGACAACACGAATCATCCGCAATGTGAAAATCAGTTATTACAAAGAACAAGTACATTTCCCACGAACTGTAATATAAAGGAATCATATAGATTCCCAGTTTGGATACAACTATCTCAGCCAAAGACTTACTAATTTTCCTTACTTGAAAATTATATGGTTGACGAAATCTAGCATGACATATCAACTGCATACACACTTAAAGACACGTTCACTGTAGACATATCAGGAAACTGCTACCTAAAGACAAAAGACTTAACTATTCATGCGAGCAACGAAAAACCACTTGTAATGGCGGCGCCTCTGAACAAATTTCCAGAAAACAAGTAAAAAGCTTTTCCTCTTTAAATCAATTTTATTTGATTTATTTGAATAATAATATTATGGAATGTGTAATCTAGCAGGTTATCACAGATGAGCCTCTGGGCTCATCTACAAGTAGAGTTAAGCGTTCTAGTACCTACTTTGAACTGACAACTTCAATATTCAGCCAATGGCATCGGTTGTTCTGTCCACCAATTGGATAGCGGCTGCTATCGTTGTTGTTCGTGGAGATAAAAACCAGGGCATTGATAAAAAGAAAAGAAACGGCGATGGTCACTCTTATTATTGAATAAAAAGCGCTTTGGTTACAAATAACGGTAGATTAAAAGTGATAAAATGTCTTCTGTGAAAACTATTTAATTGAATTCAAAAGGTTAATAAAACGACTGATAAGGCTTGTTTGCTAATTGTATTATTCCGTTGTCCGTCACGTTCGGCGTTTAAATAAATACTGACTCGTGAATGCAACTGGCAAGAATATGCAGATGAGGATGTTGAAATGTCTCTGTCTTCTCTAACACTTCTCCCCCGGTTAGGGTTAATCACTCCGGGACTCACCATCAAGTGTCAGAACAGCAATCTTGAGGTAGAGTTTTAACAAATAAACGCAATTATTTTAATGAGGCGTTCCCAACAACCTCCTGGCTTGGATTGGAGGGGCTGTTGAATATCCACTCGATGTTTCGGCTTGTTGCTTCATCGCGTATGCGGTCGACATCAAATAAATAACATGCTTCTTTAAGCTCTCGTTGGGCACCAATAACTTAGTGCCATTATCACTCCTGATTCTGACAGGTGTGCCTCACCGTTTGATAAAATTTCGTAGACAAACAATAAAAGCGTCGGCAGACAAATTTTCCGCCAATTCGAAATGTACTTTTCGCACCGTTAAGCATGTAAAAATGACTCGCCACCTCTTTTCTCTTCGTCGACCAATTGCAACGTTTAGCGGGCCGAACAGGATTTTGTGTTCCATGAGCAAAAATCTTGCCCCAAAATGTTTTACATTCTGTCACTTTGTGTTCCATGACGCTGTCCAGCTTTGTTAAGTACAGGATTTTCTGCACCTTCCTTTGAGGAAGGGCAATTGCGTGAAAGTTGTCAAATTGAAGACGTCAAATGTCACTGATGTCAGTTGATTTGTTTGTTTGGCATGAAATTTGGCATTAGCTATTTTTGCCTAAAAATATTCGTATAGTATAAAAAATTCTCCACATAAATTTGAGAGCTCAGGATATATGTCGAAATTTTCCAAAACTCTATTGGCATGAACTGATCCTGGATAGCCAACGAAGATGTCAATAATTTCCTTCCTTTCGTTACAGATAGCTTGCAAACATATACTTATAACGTTTTTTCTATTTATGTAATCGTCCTTGGCTCGCTTAGGAGGGTCAATCCGTATATGGGTACCGTCCATAGCACCTAAATAAAATATATTAAATTTATTCTGGTTAGATTAAATAATATTAACATTACCTATTATTCCCTGAATACCAGTTTTATTATACATCCATAAGGTAGTTCTACCTTTTTCTTCCTCTGTAGGCCACCGAATAACTGAATCTGACAGGTTGCTTAAAAAGCCAAGCGTGCGATTTATTATTCGGCACACTGTTCCCAAAGAAAGATTGAACCTATCTGCTATGTCTCTGAAGGAGCACGCATCATGTCCAGCAAACCACAAGAACAATGCTACATGTATTTCTGGAGAAAATGTTTTGGCCGCTTCCATTGCGATGTACTCATTCGATAATGCAAATTGTTGCACTAGGTATGCATTGATACAAATCGCGACTTACTCGAAAGTGAGTTATAAATTCTTTTTCAGTATAAGAAGTAACCACTTGTTCTAAATACCTAGAAATCGCATTTCTGTCGTCCTTTCCAACGAAAAACAGTGGCAAATCTTCTTGATCATCGCTATTGCTGGTATCCGATGTTGTAATATCCGGCGAACTTAACATGATGCTACCGCCAGAATCTTCCAACATCTCGAGTAGGTATTAAAAAGTCTGAAGTATTCCTTTTATTTTATTTATCAAAAGCAATTTTGAATTTAATTTTTCATTTGGATTTATTTATTTTGGAATTTAACAGCTGATATGAGAGCTGTCACATGAAGTTGTACTTTTTTGTTCTAACTTGATCTGACAGTTTTCGCTCATGTGTGCTGATCTGATCTGTTCTGTTCTGATCTTTTGTTCATTAAACACAGCTATTCCATGCAGCTGCTTTGTACTAATTTAAGGAGAGTTTTGGCATGTCGGAACCAAAACTTTTGGCATGCTTCGTTAATGATGACTGCTGAATTTTGGTGATGTAGCTTCTTGTGATAGTGTTGCATGATGAGCTCGGAAACAGAATGTTTTTGTGGCTCAAAATTAGGCGTCTGGTTTAAACTGGCAAGTATAGGGCTTCGTCAATGCGACCTTGAACTCTTATTACTTTTTTTTGCGTCTAAGTACGCAATCAATAAATATATCGGGCTGTTTTTTGGTCTAAGCTTCGCAGACTTCAGATTAGCGCTCTTATCTTAATAATGCTCTAGATGCACTATCCTGCATAAATGATTCTCTGCTACGTTAATCTCGGCTACTGTCAGAAAACAGTTTAGTGTACGTTGCGATGAAATATTTGCTAAGAACAGGAACTTGCTTGCAGCTGGCAGTACATATGCCATGGTTCTTCTAAGTTTCGGATAAGACGAAAACCGATTAAATGGTATTAATAAATTACCTTTTGAGCGTTGTTGCAGTAAACTCGGCTTAACTTCTTCATCATCCACACCCTCAGGTGGCGACTGGATGGCCACGACTGGCCAGTATTCTTCTGGTTGTTAAAGAAAATCTGAACCGGAGATCCATATGCTGTTCGTCCGGAGCTTTAGAGAACCACTGGCACGAGTGGCTATATGTACGCTGTTTTTGTTAGTAGGAGTCTAACGCCATTGGGATGGCTGTGATGATGATAGTATTTCAGCTATACGATGTCCAACAGAGGCTTTCTCGAATCTGACCAGAAAATAATTTGGGATATTTCGATGTCGTGATTGTGAACTATAATTTTGCTGAGACGAATACCCAATACGGCAGCTTGGAGTCCCAATCTAGGTTCAGACATAATTTTTTGAGCTGCTAAACGAGTTTTCCCGAAAACAAAAACAACATCGGTTCCTTGGGCATGGCTACTCTGAAGTAAACGGCGGCGGCAAAAGGCGACTTGACTTGCGTCCATGAATACGTGTAACTCGATTATATTTGCTCTGAATAAATGCAATGAGTAACAGCGTTCGATCTGAAATGCACTGATTCCTTGGACCTCTTCCCACCAAGTTTGCCACTTCTTGTTAAGATCGGTATTCAGCTGATCATCCCAGGCCATATCACTTTTCCAAGTGTCTCGAACTCAAATTTTCAGATATAGTAAGAATTCTTCTAGAAGTCCATAGGAATCGAAAATTGCTATTACAATTCCTAGGAGTTCTCTTTTTGTGGGTGGTCGAATTCTTTCTAAGACTTCATTTGAGATGCTATGAAATTTTGTTTTAAATTCGAAACTATCGGTTCCGATGTTCCAATGCATTCCAAGAACCTTTTCTGAAGGGGCTTGGCGTTCCATGTTTACAGTGCTGTTGTTTTTCGTAGGCTTGGCGTTCATAGTTGACTGCAACTTTGTTGAATTTGATGTGAAGCCCCTCAAATCGAAACGAGCTTCACTGTTGACTTTTACTAAAGCCTTGCAAATCCGTATGGCTTCTTCTTCACTTAGTTGCTGCTGAGGCTTCGGGACATTTGTATTGAAGTTCTTGGTCGTTAAGATGCTTGATGAAACGTCGTTTTTCGGACACTTCGTATGCGGACTAGTTCATATGTTGACTCCGTTTTCGGACGTAAGACGGAGTCTCTTGCTTGAAGGGTGGTTAGATATTATCAGGAACACTTGCAACCATAGCCCGTAAGTCTTCATCTCAAATCATTTTTGTTAAAAGCCGTTTGGTCACAGCAGATGAAGTGCAATCAATAAGATCAATATAGTCATCAGGTTCGAAATTAATTTTCGGTATTTTGAATTGTCGGATTCCCTTCTGATTCTCCGCTCCGATTTTTTTAAATTCTCCTAAAACCTAATTCCCGTATATACTTCCGTTCATCAGCTAACATCGCAAGTAAAATGTTTTCTGGGTGACAAAACTATGCGTTACGTTCTATTACCGTATGAATTACAGATTTAAGTTTTTTCGACAGATAATT
The DNA here is from genome assembly GCA_949715645.1 of Portevinia maculata. Taxonomy (NCBI): domain Eukaryota; kingdom Metazoa; phylum Arthropoda; class Insecta; order Diptera; family Syrphidae; genus Portevinia; species Portevinia maculata. The sequence continues at coordinate 144,135,370 of OX454526.1, forward strand.
ACATGTTTTAATGATTTTTAAAATGTGTTTTGGTTCATACAAACAAGAGGGTTTTGTTTTATTTCAAACCAAGCAAACGTATGAACTTTTATTGTGTACTGTGCCAGAACCAGTAACTCTTTTGAAGGATTTTCACATACAGATGATGAATCCTGTTAGCTGTTGTAAGCCACCTTGAATGGGACATTTTTCCAGGCTGTCGTTGTTGTCGTTGTGTCTTTGAAACTGCTTCGCACATTTCATACAGGTGCTTTTGATCTGTGCTTAGATTTTCAGGTGCTAGCTCAGGTAAGTCTAGTTCAATTTTTTGAAGTGTTGAATTGGCAGATTCTCACAAATTTTAAGACCTTTTCCTAAAACCCCAGAAAATCCTTTTGCATCATTAGTTTTACCACAAACATAAGTCATTAAATGGCGAAGGGGAAGTTCATTAAAATGTGGCAAACAAACAAACCAATGAACTGGCTTACTTATGGCCATTTCGAGCTGAGAAATTTGATTGACATTTCAACTGTCACTGTGAAGTGTAATAAAAGTGTAAGCTCCTAATCAGTTTTTAAAATTCTGCACAGTTTTTAGTTAAATTTAAAAGAAAACTTGCTCACCAAAAAAAAAAAAAAAAAATCTCACCTGCATTTCCAAGGTAGGAAGTATTTTAAGTCTAAAAAATTTGCAAAATTCAGCTTTCGCTAAAAGTAAACGGGATCTCTCTATGAACGGCAACAAAAGAACAATAACTGACACTTCACCAGAGCCTAATTACACTAACAAGAAGCATAGCTCATATCCACAACACAAGATGGCAGTCGGAGATATGTCTATAGCCGAATTTAAAAATCTCCTCAGTGACTTGATCGCAGACCAAATAAAAGATTTGGCAACTAAACACGATTTTGCATCTCTAACTATCGAGTTGGATGCTTTACGTACGGCCAACTCACAACTGTGCCAAAAACTAACTGCCATGACGGAGCGGTGTGAGCTCATAGAGTCTCAAATTGAAATTATCTCGCGGAAAACAAATGAAAACTGTATGGTGGTACACCTTCCTCTAGACAGAGAAACCGACGGAGTTGAAGTAGCCAAACAAACTTGCCGTGGGCTTCTCAAGTTACAAGAAGGTGAAGATATTCACTTTAAAAAGGCACGGATAATAAAAAACACTCACGCACAGAGGAGCACTGTCTTTTTAGAATTGTCGCTTATCAACTCAAAGGTACTGCCATTAGTATTTCCCGAGAGCAGACACTATTGTACCGGCAAAAAAAGCAGACAATATTCGAAATCAAAAACAAACTCTCTGAAATTAATCCCGAAGCAAAAATCACAATTAAAGGCGACAAAATGCAAATAAACAACAAAATTTTTGTATACAAGTTCACGCGTGGTCTGTTTGTCAACTCTCCGGCAGAGCTGCATTTTGTCAACAACTTGTTTGGTGACATTTCACGTGATTATTTTGACTGCAGCGAGGGAGTGGAGTTAGCTGCGGCTGATAAGCAAGCACCATCGGTTTCTCAACTGACGTCACTTGCCCGCGAATTTTCGCATATTCTTAAGTCGATAACACAATAGGAAAATAATGCCGTCTGCCAAAATATTATTATTAACACTATTAATTTATCAATACTCTCCTATAATATTTCTGGCCTAAAAAATAAACTTTTGCAACCAGACTTTTTTAAATATGTCTTAAAGTTTGATATAATAATACTTATCGAGACTTTTTTAGAAGAAAAAATGGAAGATGATTTCCGTAAATATTTAAAAGATTTTAACTTAAAATTTGTTCCAGCAATTAGGTCAAATGTACAGTAGAAGAGTGAGTACTTTGTCGAGTGAAATTTGCATACAACTATTCGTTGATGTCAAACGTATGAGAGATAGGCTTGTTGTTGAAATTTTAAACAGTCAATTTAAATTAAATATTGTACCTGTCTACCTCAATTACAATAACTGGCAAAACGATTTCGACAATTTACGTGGCTTTCTTAACGATTCTTCCTTGGAAAATATTATGATAATCGGTGATTCTAATGCTCGAATTGGTAATTTTCAAAACTCTGTTGCTTATAGTTTATTTACTTCATTCAGCACAAATAGAAATTCGAAAGATCAAACCTTCAATAGGGAAGGTAGGCTTCTGACGGAATTACTTATGGATTTCGGGTTGTATGTGCTGAATGGGGTAGCAAATGCTGATGTGAGCGGCGAACTGACGTTTATTAGCGGCCAAGGTCAATCGGTCATAGACCTTTGTGCGATCTCGGGAGATTGGTTGAACGTGGTTGATGATCTGCAGGTGCCCATAGCCAGTTTCTCAGCGCACTTACCACTAGATGTGAAATTCCATCTCGTTGAGAATACCCGTCAGAGAATCCCAGTTAGTCTCCCCAAACTTAAGTGGGTCGAAAGTAGAGTTTATCGGTACAAAAATCTTTTGAATCACCATTGTAATGCTCTGCCACTGCAATCTGAGAGCGACATTGATATGATTGGTGACAGTATTACAAGGGTAATCCACGCTTCGGCTCCTCCTGTGAACAACACCACTTCGTTCACTCCTAAAAGCAAATGGTTCGATAGAGCAACTTACGAAAACCCTCTTTTAAGTTCTTAAAACTTTTTAGAGCTACAAACTCTTTTGCCTTCAAATCGTTGTACCTGCGCGCCAATAAGGAATTTAAACAGTTATGCTATCAGAAAAAAGTAGTGCTATCAGCGGAGGAGGGTCTTCACAGTTTTAGCTTTGCATTACCAAACATAATGGTATCTGAACTTGACTGCCCGATTTCCTTAGGAGAACTTAAAGCTTCCTTGCAGGCTATGAAAAACAACAAAGCTCCGGGGTGCGATGGTATTCCAATTGAATTTTTTAAAAACGGAACAGACCAACTCGAGACTTATATTGTGGATTTTTTCAATTTAATATACAACAGCGCTTGTGTACCAACGTGCTTTACCAAAGCGCTTATTTTTCCTATTTTCAAAAAAGGTGATGTGAGTCGACCAGGAAACTACAGAGGCATCTCTATTCTCAATTTTCTAAGAAAGATTTTTGCTTCGATCTTATACACAAGACTTTCCAGGTGGATAGAGGATAATAATCGCCTCAGCATGTATCAAGCTGGTTTTCGGGCTGGTTTTTCCACCGTTGATCATATTTTTGCGTTGACTAGCATCGCTAGAAAATATATTGAAAATAATAAGAAACTTTTTGTGTGCTTTGTAGATTTTAAAGCAGCGTTTGATATAGTTAACAGGCAAGCTTTAATTTATAAACTGGCATCCCTTGGAGTGTCAAGAAAGTTCTTAATGTTGTATGCCAAATTTCTTTCGTCATCTTGCGCAGCTGTGTGGGATGGGTCGAACCAGTCCGAATGGTTTGAGACATCTGCAGGCGTCCCTCAGGGCTGCATATTAAGCCCAATTTTATTCGCGTTGTACATTGATGCAATATCTGATATTCTTCCGGGTGGCGTTAATTTTGCGGGCAATCACATAAAAGTACTTCTGTACGCTGATGACCTAGTGTTACTGGCGGAAAATCCTTCTTCTTTGCAACTGTAAATTAATAGATTGCAAACCTACTGTAAAACTTGGGATCTCCATATCAACGTCGCAAAAACCAAGGTCATGGTATTTGAGAACCGGCAGAGAAGACGTCCTGGGGTAGGAACTTGGCGCCTTAACAACGAACAAATTGAGGTAGTTCGTGAGTTCAAGTACCTGGGTGTTTTGTTGTCGTATAATCTAAACTTTAACAAGCATGCCAGAGAAAAAAGTATTGAAGCCAAACTGGCACTCAACATGATGTGGCCGAAGTTCTTCGCCAATCAAAACATTGACCTTTCTTCGAAGTATTAAGTGTTTAACGCCACAGTTAATACTTGTATGTGCTATGGTGTGCAGGCCTTTGGTGTGAGCCCCCTCGAAGAATTTGATGCAGTCCAAAGATTCTTTTTCAAGCGTCTATTCCGGCTACCAAATGCGACTCCGACCTACGCTATTCATGTAGAGTCAGGTTTGCCTCCCATCTACGTGCGAAACTTGAAAGCTCATTCTGATTATTTAACCAGAGTGGTAATGAGAAGCGGGAATAATCTTTCCAAGACTATCTTAATAAGATTGCTACAAACCAATGCTTCTCCATTTAAGGGTTGGAACCAGCTAGCGATATCTCTCGAACTGAATGTCTCCTTTACTTTAACTAATGTTAACGACTGGCAGAGGCTTTTTGCAATGATCATTGCTAAAGTGGATTACAAATTATACGATCAGCACCTAATTAGAGCATCTTCCTCAGCTTTAAGGTTAATCTATAGGAACCTAAACCATCATTTGCTATCTCACGAAAGTTATTTCAATATAAATTTTTCATCGAAAGTTATAAGCACCATTTTTAGAGCGAGAGCAGAATTAATAAATTTGAATTCCATGCCACACAGAACAGATCTTGAGGAAACGTGTAATCTATGCAACATGAGAGTGCCTGAAAATATTCACCACTTCATTGCGGAATGCCCTATTTTACAAGAGATTCGTCGACTATACTTCCGAATAAGCAATCTGTCCGTAAATGGTCTGTACGCTATACTAAATGGAGCTAGGGGGTGGCTTGTTTTGTACAAATACTGCAATCATGCTCTGTTATATCGTAATAGCTTTTAAAACGCGGGTGGCAATGGTGCAGTAGTAGTGTATTCGCTTACGGAATCTAAGGTCGTGCGTTCGAATCCCGGCCAAGTCCATTACTTTATACCGAATACATGAAATCGTTATCTCCCTAAGTAACTTAGACACCACCCGTGGAGAAAAACCCTACAACTGCACCCAAACACTTCTTTCCTATCTCTCTATTCTTTCTAATACCAAGTAGCTTACACTGTGTTCCTAGCATTATAAGGGTACTGTAACAACAGAAAAAAATCCCTTTAGCGTAAGCAAATTATAAAAAAAAAAAAAAAGTCTAAGCTACAAGCAACTTTTGCCGTTCTTCTTAAGTTATTGCTTTAATAATCCAAAATTTTTCTTTTATGTTTCAAATCATTTAAAATTGTTAATTTTTTATTTTTTTTTGTGTTCTAAATCACTTTAAAATTATAAATCTTTATGTTGCAAATCATCAAAATTGTTGTAGACCCCCTCGCTGATCCATTCCATTCCTTTAATCTAGTTTTATACTTAGATACTGATGTACAAATTGCATTTATTTTTTTATTTTTTTGTTTTATTTTATATAAATACATATATTTTTTTTTTCATCTTTTCTGTCGACTAATTGTTAAAGACATAACGAATTAATCTTTTATGCTTAAACCCTAAATCTTGTGTTGTAAATAAGTATTTCTTTCTTTTTCAATTTTCCTTTTCAATTTAACTTCTATGTAATAATTTCTTTAATATCTATGAAATATCATTTCCGGCAGACGGCTATTTCTGCCATGCTCGTGTTCTCAAACACAAACTATTATACATATATTTCATGAAATAAAGAATCTAATCTAATCTAATCTATGATACCATTTTTAGCTCCCGTGTTCACCACACCTCTTGCGAACGTCTGATAAACATCTAAGAGTATCAAATTGTCATGAGAAGCTTCTTAAATGTGCCGTTCAGATTCGGCGTCAAACTGTAGATCCTCTCCACTTCGCATGAAAGTGGTTGGAGAAGCAGGTTCTAGGCCGTGTATGGGCCGTTAAGGCCTAATATGTATGTATGTTCACCACAGTTCCATCGCATCAAACTACCTTAATTTTCTTCACATTTGCAGGTGGCAATGGTGCAGTAGTAGTGTATTCGCTTACGGAATGGAAGATCGTGCGTTCGAATCCCGGCCAAGTCCATTACTTTATACCGAATACATGAAATCGTAATCTCCCTAAGTAACTTAGACACCACCCGTGGAGAAAAACCATACAACAGCACCCAAACACTTCTTTCCTATCTCTCTATTCTTTCTAATACCAAGTAGCTTACACTGTGTTCTTAGCATTATAAGGGTACTGTAACAACAGAAAAAAAAATCCCTTTAGCGTAAGCAAATTATATAAAAAAAAGAGGTGTTTTCAACAAAATCGATAATGTTGGAAGATATTGGCCCCTATTGCGAGTGTCGATTATTGATCGATGAGCGACATTTATCGATTGTCAATCGTCGATTGTAGATTTTGGTATTGCGAATGGCAATAGTGATTGACATTTGTCGTTTGTCAATCGTCGATTGCAGATTTTGGTATTGTGAATGGCAATTGTGATTGACATTTGTCGATTTGACAATAGGGCTTTTCACCAAGCTATCTCTTTCTGAAGTGCCGCATCCCTTTCTTAAACGTCAAAAGCAAATTGAATGAAAACAATGTCAGTGTCAAAAGAGCAAAAAAACAAACAAACAGCTGAATGAAATGAATAATCATTGTGATTGTTAATAAAGTGAAAACAGAAGCAATTGAAGATTAAAAAGTACCAGCTTATAGAGAAAAAACGTGAGAAAGTAAATTAAAGTAAAAAGTTGCTTCGAAACAGAAATATTTTTTTGCCACAAGGCTATTGTCACGGTTTCACTTTTATTTTTCGTACAGAATCTTAATGTATTGTTATCTTTTGAGTATTCCAAAATAGTGTTTGGATACTCCTTTTTAGTTCTGGAAATTTGTTTTTGTTATAATTCACTTTAATATAAAATTATTACGAGATCTTTGCAACAAAAACATTTTTTGCCACAACTATTCTCACTTTTCACATTTATTTTTTGAATACAATCACATTATAATGTTAACTTTTTAATTATCTAAAACGTGGTTTGGATACTACTTCTTAGTTCCGTAAATTTTGTTTTGTTAAAATTGGCTTTGTTATAAACTTTTAGTAACTATTCGCGAAGAACTTATTTCCCGCCATGCAAATTAGCCATTGTTTTCATTCATTTCATTCAGCTGTTTGTTTGTTTTTTTTTTCTTTTTTGACACTGGCATTGTCGTTTTTTTTTCTCTTTTGACACTGACATTGTCGTCACAAGGCCTATCGCTTGTTGTCGTTTAAATTTTTCTGATCGACTGTCTGTGAAAACGAAAACAAAAATATTGTTTGCAAACATGTAAGTTGGTTAAATACAATTAAAGTGCATATTCTTCTTCATAACACGAATAATTATAGGTCTAAGGTAGTCAGCAACAAAAACAGCTCGAGCAGTTGGTTAAATATATGAAAGAAAGCCCAGATATTGCTAAAGGAACTTGTGTTAAGACTCAGAAGTTTAGGACCACCCACACGTACCAATAAGATTAATTAGAAAATGTGCATTATTTGAAACCAACACTTACATCGTTTCCTCTGATTCCAGGGGATTCGAGTTGTCCCTTAGCCACTTCCTTTTTCTGGCAATATCTATAAACTCGTTTGTGGAATTTCCTTCGTCTAAATCATCGAACCAGAACTCAACTGAAGTCATTTTATTATTATGGCCCCTATTGCGAGTGGCGATTACTGATATATGAGCGACATTTATCTATTGTCAATCGTCGATTGTAGATTTTGGTATTGTGAATGGTAATTGTGATTGACATTTGTCGATTGGCAATCGCTTGTTGTCGATTAAATTTTTCTGATCGACTGTCTAGGTATTCGTGTTATCAAGAAGAATATGCACTTTAATTGTATTTAACCAACTTACATGTTTGCAAACAATATTATTGTTTTCTTTTTCACAGACAGTCGATGAGAAAAATTTAAACGACAACAAGCGATTGCCAATCGACAAATGTCAATCATAATTACCATTCACAATACCAAAATCTACAATCGACGATTGACAATAGATAAATGTCGCTCATCTATCAGTAATCGCCACTCGCAATAGGGGCCTATATGTATTATTATTATATTATATACTTGTATTTTACGAATTTATTTGTTTTGAATGTGGCGTTAGCTACTGTCAAGAAACTGTCAGAGCATTTCGTAGTTCACAGTAACCCAGATGTTATTCACAATAACTCAAACTTTTGTCGATTGCGTTACACAATACCAACATGAAAATTAATTGCCAATCGACACTCGCAATAGGGGCCATTGTCTTGGCATTTCTTTTAGGTCGAGCTACATGTCCCAGATAATATCCTCCTGGTTCAGAAACAAGTACATGTTCTTCTGTGAAAACCTTCTTATGTGTTCTGGACCCAAGTTTTTCCAAGAACATGGTTTTGTCTTTCCTTCCATCGAAGTATAACACGATAATAGTGCCATTTCCCCCGCTTTGACATTTAACATTTTGGCAGAATTTTTTGCTGTTTCTTCTTATTTTACTTCTGTCAACTACTTTTTAAGTATCGATTTTGGAAACAACATCAAGGTCTTGTAGGACAGAAGTTACCAGAATTAATGCAGATCTATCGGATACTCCGGTTCTGTCACAGGCTGAAGCTAAATTTGTTAACTATATCCTAGCATGTTGTTTTGGAATTGTATTTGATGAAGATGGAGCCATTTTGATGGAAATTTCAACGTCGTAATCACTTGAAACATTTCAGTCAGCTTCACTCTCATACGATATGTGGATATCTGTTTTGGGTTTTTTACATTGTGTCTCCTCTTCATCTAATTGTATTCTCATCTCCTCCTTAGCCTTGCCATCATTTCTTTTCTGAATTCTTTTGGTGAATTAGGTATCAAGCTTTCCAATCGCCATTTTTCTTAACTGCCTTTGGTCAAGCAAGAAATCGCGCTCTGACTGTTGCACTTTTCTGCCACAAAGAAGTTTAAAAAATGTTCACATTTGCATGATGAAATGTCGAATAGCTGATTGCTAGTCCACCTGAACATATTCAGCTTTTGAATAAATGACGTTTGCTTAGATTTAATATTTTTTTAAATAGATTTGTATTTTTTGTTGTAGGTTCTTATTTTGTGCAAAATTTGCTATCTGTTACAACCGGCAATGATCCAAATACTTTTTAATGTGACTATTAATATTGATGAGGTTTCACTAATACTTGGGTCCTTACCTCCAATTTTCTCCTTCACTAAATTTCAAATAAACAAAAATGCCTTCATGACACCACAATAAGTTGAAAGTACGTTGGTTTTAAGTTAATTGGGTGCTCCAACAACTTCACACTCGACGTCACTACGCGTTTTCGGCATTTTCAGAATTAAAGAGCAATGCAACAGTATTAACGAACAAAACTAGAAAAAACGAGACACGAAGCAAACAAAGAATCTCACTAACTCGCGGCCCACTATTTGTAAACGGTAAAAAATAAGATTGCATGAATTTTTAAAATGAGTGCATGGGTGCTAGATTATGAATATTTATATACCAGTGGCGTCGGGTAAATTATTTAGAGGGGTGTGCAATTCTCCAAAATTATATAGTTTTAAAAAATATTAATTATTTGCAATTGGGGCAATACATTGCCTGAAAACACTTCCCATTTATTGTTTTCTCAATCAAAACTAAAAAAAAAAACAGAAATGTCATGCAATTTTTTTTTATAGAAAGATTCCACTAAGAACGTAATAAAAACTTAGTTGATTATACTCCAACAAAAAAAAATTAAAACAAAACATAATAAATTATAATTGTTTATAAATTAAATCGATTCTTCTGATTTTTTTTTGGTAAATTCTTCAATCACCTTCTTAATAAAATCAATACTTTGGCAACTCCGCAAAGACGTCAGGAATTTTTTTTCGATTGTACATCAAAACAAAAGTGAAGAAAAGTACAAAAAAGTGAAAACATCGAAACTCATCGAAAACACACGCATATTTATACGACATCTATTATTAAAATCTGAACTAAAAAAGGTCAGAAGCTTTTCGTTGGATATTATAAATTTTCCATTTGGAATCGTATTCTCCATCGTTTATTAATTGTCGCTTGCTTGTCAGAAGCGCTTTTCCTTGCGACTTTGCGCAAAGTGAAAGCTGGAACATGTTCGAGCTTTGAACCACAGTAAAATTTTAAAATGAGAAGAAATATATAGAGCGCACTATGCGATGAAGCAGTATATCCGATTTTTTCCACTTTTTTGTACTTTTTCCCACTTTTGTTTGGATGTAGTTCAGGCTTAATGGAAGACAACAAAATAAGCCATTCTTCTCCCATAGTGCTTCTATTCCATGTTTTTATTCGCTTTAGAGTTGAAAAGCTCGACTTCACTTTCACTCATTATTCTAATGTTATTGCTATCTTATTTTCTTCAAAATTAAATTTAGAAAAACAAACAAAATCAAAAGCACCACACGAAACTGCAACCAATAATACCTAACGAAAAGCAAAGTTCATTCATTCATAAATGACATTTTTCTTATGTTGGTGTATTGTACCTACACTACAACAGAAAACAAAATAACATCGCAGCGCAGACTGTCGTGCACTACTTTTGTTTGCACGAGTGTCGATGTAATGAATCGTATATTTGACCTTATGACGCTTTACGGAAACAGAACAGAACAGATTCAAAAGAAAAGAAAATAAGAGTACAGCTCGTGCACAGAAAATCTTTGCACGTACTCAAGTTCATCAAAGCGATTTTATGTATCTCGTGCGGGTGACGAATGACCATGGGGATGAATACTGGGAAAATCTTGTAGGTATGTACATTGTACAATGTACATAGTTTGGAGTTGGATGAATTTATTTGATGAAATCAACAGAACATGTGCACAACGATATTTCGTGCGAGTTTATTTTTTTGAAAAAAAAGGAAGGATGAATATGAATATGGTGTAGGCTGTGGATGGAGGTTTAATGAGTAGTGTAATTGGGATGTGCGTATTTGTGTATGTTATAATTCTTACACAGTGTTCGATGAGGGATTTTTTCCGTTAGATCAGGGTGTGCAATGCACACCTTGCACACCCTAACGAGACGCCACTGTTATATACATATGTTGACGAAAATTCCAAAAATTCAAGTTCTTTCTATTTGAATTGCTTTTTTCTTAACGAAACATAAAGCATATGTACATACATGCGAGTGATTTTTTTTTTCTTACTTTGCAATATTTAAGCTCCGACGTCTTATAGGAACCTGAAGATGACGTCATAAATGCACCAAACATTTTATTTTGTATTTGCATCCTCAAAGGCAACTTTTGCGCATATATATTTTTTGGGGTAATTCTCTTAAAATTGAAATAGGTATTTTGAACGTGAATCAGATGTGAAGAGTTAGGAGTAGGGAGAATTTTCGCAATAATTGAAGAAGTAGATTAACTTCAATTGAACCAAAAGTGGTATCGCTGCATTTCTTTCCTTACATTTGCATCGGCCCAATGAAATGCCATAGCATAATTTGCCTAGCCAAAGCAAATCAAATATGGCTGACAACCATCCGCACCGGAAAGTTTCATATTTATCTGTCTTCTGGCACACACCGTGTAATGAGTATAAATATTGCCATCTCTGGTCGGATTGCGTTCCGTTGCGGTGTATTTGTATACATGACACCACTTATTTGACTGAACCTAAACCCATTAATCGAATTCAGTCATCGTCGCAAAGCTTTTTCTATTAGTGCATATGTTTCACAGCGAGAAAACGCAGCTCGGTATCTGGGTATTAAAAGTTGTAAAGTATCTAAAAATTGTGTTCTTGCGTGTGTTGTGTTTCATCATACCGAACTGTACTCAAAATTAGTTCCCAAAAAACATCGGTACAATTATTGGAAAATATACATTTTTTCATGCGGTAAAAGAACAGGACAGTGAAATACATATTTTTATACTCGGTGAGTTGTGATGTATTGAAGGGTGCATTGCAAAAAAAAAACAAATTACTTTTGTGGACAACGCCCTAGTGAGAGGAACAATTGAAAACAGAGCAACAAACTACAATTATGTTAAGAAAACGATAAAGAAAATTCAGTGAACGATGACATCATTGTAGGTAGGATAATCAGCAAAAACATTTAAAAAATCGAATTTCTTCCTGTGTATCCTTTGGTAATAGAGAATCTCTCCTTGTAAAGTGGAGAGATTGGTTGGTTTAGTATATTGTGACATTTTAAGCACTATAGTTTTTATTCGGTTAATTTCTGAAGATTTCTCATTTACGAGGAAATTATTATTACTATATAATTTATTAATGCATAAGTAAATTATAAATATTAATAAATACCATGTAGCGCTAGCTGCTTAGGCTTTCCGCTAAGATGAGGAAATTATATTCATATTCCTGTAGGTGAGAGGGAGACATGCATAGAGTATGGAACGAAATGAATTAAATGTTCTAAATAAAGTATTATATCATCACTATCATTCCCATCATCACATCTACATTCTACACTATTGGTATGGAAAACATTTTTTAACCAATTACATCTAATTTAATTTTAAGAAAATTTTAATTTGTGTTTCGGAATTGATTGTCCGAACCCTAGACTAACACATCTTGTGCAGTGTATTGAATTGAATTAAGCTTAATTAATATTAGGTCACTTTTTGCACTGTTCACTTCCTCTGTGGTTCAGTGGTGTACTTGTAGAAGTCGAGGTACTCGCATTTGGATTATTATCAAAGTGTACTGTTAATCCGTACCCACTTAAAATATGTATATTTGTTGGAGTTTTTAACTTTTTTTTGTTTTTTGTTTTCGTGTAGACTGTTGCCGATAGGCATTCGCAGTGGCGGACAGGTTTCGGCATTATTTAGTGATGTGCACAATTTGCTCATATTGACTGGATATATATTTTGGAACTGATATAGTGAACTACATTTAATCGTTGTTTGATTTATATTTAAATATGGATGCATGAGTGAGTAATATGTGACCAGTGAGCAAAGCTCTATAAATATAAAAGCGAATCTTTATTGGAAGTTAAAATGAGTAGTGAAGAAATAACTTGTGTCATTCAACGCAGGTATTTCTTGAGTTCAATACTCAAATTTGTGTACCTAGTAGGTACCTACTTGTTTTTTTTTGTCATTTTATAATTTTATTTAGAAATTCTTGCTTTTACAATTTCGAACCTAATTTAAGGTTCACCCTTATAAAAGAAGGAAAAACTCATATTTAAAAATAATTTATGTGGATATAACATTTTAAAAAATTCAGTCACATTTCGCTTAAATGTTAGAACGGCGAAAACCTTTACAAACTACTATCAATTTAATGAGGTTATCTAAAATCTGCTCAGTTTCTAAATTGATAAGGTTGAGAATCTCCCACGTGTGTTGCAGAACGGCTTCAGACGTCCAGACAGTACGTCTACGTCGGATAGGATCTTATATGCGACATTTAGCAGGGATATGCCTCGATAGTTCTTGCAAGACATAGGATCGACTTTTTGGAAGGAAAGCATATCTAACATTTAGCTAATACAAGTATATAACGATTGCACTTAATAATTATGGTTACAGGTCATTCGCAGAGTTTTATTTTGTAAACGCTGTAATTTTAAATTACTCTTAATGTGGTTAAATTATTATATTACATTATGTTTATTGTAAAACTCAAAAAATTCAGTGACGTATTGCTCGCTACTGTATTTCGGCCACCGTTTTTTTTTAGCTACTTTTTCCAGGATATATTATAAATGCAAGTTGAATGATAATTTATAATGGTGACGATAATCCTAGATATTTAATTTGGTGAACTTGTTTTATCGATTACGCATTACAAACGAAGCCGAGACATCTTTTTGAAAGCGTTAATCTTTACGAGATTTTTTTTCTTATAGAAAATGTTCGTTCAGTATAAAGCTGCCTCCATTTCTGGCATCTAGCTTTGATCGAATTTTTCTATTCCCCAGGAGTTATATACGGTTATTAATTTCATCTCAGCTCGAAGCTGGGACATACATGTCCCGGTATAACCAAGCAATTATTTTCTTTAGGAAATGACGAGTAATAACATTAATTTAAGTTCAACATTTAAGGCACAATGTTCAAACTCCTTGTATTTAACGTTCATACACTTAAACATAAAAACACACACAGGAAACAAAATGTAGTAGCATAGGTATACCCCAAGCAAAAAGATTACGTTTAAACAACACAAAGCTTAATTCATACCTAATTGTAGTCGGTAAATTATTAAAAAAAGTTAAGCCCGTGTAGGTACATCAGGGAACTATTCTTTCGGCTGATGTTACATCTGCTCGGCAATAAATTATTTAAGTTTCTCAAATTATATGGCTACACATCACCAACATTCACAAGATTGGCCCGCAAGCATTCGAGGAACATTTTGTTTTTCATTTTATGTATAAACACCATATCACTAAATATTAATCTTTGCTTCACATTAAACCATTTCAATGTGCTAAGTATCACTGCAATTCGGGGGCTTACCGTCTGCAAAAACATAAGTCAAAACCACAGTAAAACTTAGTCGCGTTACTTTTCCGACCTACTGTAAACACATTAAAAAAATATACTTAAAACAGAGCATAACGAAAGCACAATAATCAAAAGAGTTTATCTTTTCGAACCCTCGTCATCTTTTCGAACCATCTAATGATGAAAATATTGCGGTCATATTTTCGAGATTCCATCTTTTCGCGTAGTCCATCTTAGCAGGTTTTTACTGTATTTTTATATTTATTAACAAGAACGTTTAGTAACGTTCAGTACTGATCAGCTTCTTACACAAATTATCCTGGAACGAAAGAATGTTCGACTCTTATTAAACTAGTTTAAACTCTGAAATTATGCATCTATATAGAATTGAAGTGCGTGAGTCGATCAGCGATCAGCTGGCGAGTGAGCGATGTTTTTGTTTGCGGATGAAAATGTTGTTTAGGCGGTGCACCATATGAAGTGCACAGTCAAATTTCGCACGAATTTACGTACAACATTTTTAAAGCTATGTAGTGAGAGTGAAGATGGATACTAGGACTTCCAGCGTGAACATTACCGATGAACTTATTGTGTTTCGTATAACATATGCGGTGGCTTGAGCTCTTTTTGGACTCGGCTGATTGTGTGTTAAGGAGATGCAAACACAGGAAGTGCACAGTAATTGTAAAATTGTATGTAATGCGAGTAATGACGGATACTAAGAAATGCAGAGCGAATATTTTTTTGAATTCAAAGTATGTATTCAGTTATCGTTAGTTTGCTGTTTACATTTTATAAAATACATTTAATGCGTTTAAAAATATATTATATTAAATATGTTGTTCATAATGGCATTTGCATATTTTAAATACATACATATGTGAATTTAATACATTCTTTGTAGAAAGTGTAGAAAAAATTATTAAAGAGATACCGGCGTTAACTTACGATAATGATTTGATCCAAGTTGAAACAGTGTTTAAGTTTAAAAGCATACGTACGAAGGAGATAGTAGTGAAATTCAAAAAAATTGGCAAAAAAAGAGATGGAATAGAAATAATTGGCCCAGTAATGAGAGAGCTCTTTAACAAGTCGATGATGACAGGTGTTTTTCCCAGTGGATGGAAGGAATCAATGATTAGACCTATTGAAAAAGTTGCGAATACCGTTCTACCTGAAGAATTCAGACCTGTTAACATGCTTCCCTTATACGAAAAAACATTTGAAAAAATAGTGGAGAAGCAACTCAGAAATTATGTAGAAGAAAATAAATATATCATGGAACATCAATCTGGATTTAGGCAAGGATACTCTTGTGAAACTGCTTTAAATTGGGTGATCGAAGACTGAAAAAATCAAATAGATAAAAAAAAGATAATTGTAGCTGTATTTTTGGATTTTAAGAGAGCTTTTGAGACAGTGGATCGTGAAATCCTCATAAAGATACTTTTTAAATAAGTTAAGTCGTATTTAAATGGGCGGACACAGCGCACAGTCGTAAACAATAATATTGCAAATGCATGTGAAGTCAATGTAGGAGTACCGCAAGGCTTGGTATTGGGAGTATTCCTATTCTTAATGTACATTAATGATATTAACAAGGTTGTGAAAAATAGTAAATTATGTATGTTTGCGGATGACGCACTTTTGTTTATTAGTGGAAACTGTGCAAAAGTTTGCATAAATAAAATAAATGATGATCTAAAAGCACTAAGTAAATGGCTAAAAATTAATAAACTAAGATTGAATATTAAGAAGACAAAATGCATGTGTATGAACAGCAGAGAAAGTATAGATGTGAACATCGATGGAGAGAGCATAGAGCCTGTTAATGAATTTAAATACTTGGGAGTTATTATAGACGACAAAATCAATTTAAAAGCAAATATAGATTACATATGCAAAAAAGTATCGAAGAAAATATATTTCTTTACTAGGCTAAGAAAGAAGATTTCAACTAATACCGCAATACAAATCTACAATGCCATAATAAGACCACATTTTCAGTACTGCACAACAATTTTATATCTATCAACTGAAACAGATTTAACAAGACTACAAAGGCTTCAAAATAAGGCAATGAGAATAATACTAAAGTGTCATAGATTAACGCACGTGAAGTATATGTTAGATACACTATGGTGGTTAAATATTAGACAGCAAATAAAATTTAGTGTATTAGTGTTTGTTTTTAAAATGAAAAATGATTTGTTACCGGGATATCTGCTAAATAATTTAGAATACATTAGTGAAAGCCAACCGTATAACCTCCGAAATGGGCGAAACTTTAGACCACAATTTAGGTCATCAGTGCGTGCTCAAAATACAGTTATGATTAAGGGACTAAATCAATTTAACAATCTACCCAATGAACTTAAGACTCTAACAAATGTTAACAAATTTAACCCTTAAATGCATACAGTACCATATATGGTACATATCTTTAATCATACGGTAATCTAGTAAATTAAGCTGAAGCGTGCGATTGTACGCTTTAAATCGTAACAGACAAAATTATCTTTCATATAAATACCGTTTTAGATCACTTACGATTTGTTTCACTTGTCAGTAAGCTGCCGAAGTGGTCAAATGCACTTTTTACACGTAATTTCTTAAGTAAGTTCCAATAGTGAAAAAAAAAACTATCGCATTTATTATTCCTGTGGAAATAAGTATTGATGAGTACATTGTGCTTTGTTTTAGCTAAATAAAAAGAATCTTGATCAAATTTGATATTTCCGAATAGTTTTTTTTTTCTGATTTTGGATGTACCATATATGGTACACCATGCATTTGACTATTATTTTTGTAATGTGTTTGTAGATTATAGACATGGATTTCGTTATTATTGTCGAAAAGAGGTACAACGCTGATGGGGTGGCGGATATGATTTGTGATACTGGCGATTTTGAAATGGTAGGCATACCTAAGAATGGTGATTTGTCCGATGATGCAAAGGAATGGGAAGATGACGGATTGGATGATTTGATGAAAATCAAATATCGCAACGCGTGAGAAATCGGGACGAAACCAGTTACGCCATATTGGATGATGGGGCAATTTCTGGCGTATTTATCAACAATGAGAAGCTGCCACCGGAGATGCTCTCAGTGAACAGAATGACAACTTGGGCCACGTACGCGAAGAATGCTGTAGGTATAAGGGCATTGTTATTGACATAACTTCCGATGATTTTGAAAGAGCTCGTTGAAAAAAAAGGAAAGTACGAAGAGCAAATCACTCTTCTTGGGAGCTCAAAATTGGAACCAGGGATAGCAGATGCTTACGCAACTGCGCAAATAAACCAAAGAAATGGGGATTCAAATTCTTCGCCATTTGCGATACAAACGGTTTCATGTACAAGTCTGAAATTTACACTAGAGAAGCCCATCATTTATGGCCAGGAGAACCTGATTTGAAGGCGTCTGCTAATATTGTAGTACGTATGAAACGTGAAGTTCCCCGTTTTTAAAATTATATAGTATATATGGATAACTTTTACATGTCCATACCATTACTGATTTATCAGCGGACCGTAGGCATTCACAGCATTGGAACGATAAATCGTAATCGAATAACAAATTGTAAACTTCCTGACCCAAAGATCATGATGAAATTGTGGAGTTGACAACAATGTCTTGGAAAGATAAAAAAGGTCGTTAACCTGGTGTCTACTTTCGTTGGCATGAAACCATTGCTAGCGGAACATAGTGTTGCTGTCGACGTCTCTACTTTTGAACGATGGAATAAGAAGCACCACAAAGTAATGAGGATTCCCTGTCCTCAAATAATAGAAGGATACAATCTGCACATTGGCGATGTAGACCTTATGGATTCTTCTTTTGGTCATCTAAAGATTGGGTGAAAAAGCCGAAAATGGTACATCAGAATGTTCTAACATTTACTCGACATTTGCATGGTAAATGTATTGTTACTTTTCAAAAGAGCAAACTCTTCAATTTTGATAACCGAAAAGAAGTTCCATATGGAAGTATCCTACGTGCTGAGAAATATGACAGAAAAGAGAAAGAAAGGTAGTCGCCGAGACGTACCTTTGTCAGTCCCGCGAGGCCAAACCCAACATCAGCCGCCTAATCATTTGCGACATGATGGTAACCTGCCAATTAATGACGGACGAGCTCGGTGCAAAAATTCGAAATGTGGTGGTGAAGGCAAGCAAGTGAACAACCGTTCCATTTATGCGCAAAGTGTAATGTTTATCTATAGTTGAACGATAAACGCAATTATCAATTATCACAGTAAGACTGAATAATAATAATTATAATTACACTAAAAACATCGCATATTATTATTTTAGTTCATTTTTCATTCATTCATTTGTTTTTATAATTATTTTCTTAATTAATTAATTAAAAATAAAACATAATTTTAACACATAAATTTGGTTTTGTGTTTTTCTAAATATGCGTGCATGCATAATGTACCATATTTGGTATACATAGCAAATCGTCCTTTTCCCTCTTTTCCAGGAAAATGGTGCATTTTCCAGAAAAAATAATGCCCAATTCGTGTTTATTGAGTGGTTTTACATTAAATTAGCTTGGTCTGCATACTGGGGCCGACCTCATGCATTTAAGGGTTAAGGAAGAATTATTAAAAATAATAAAATCAGACAATTAAATATATTTACAAATAAATAAATAATGGAAATAAATGGCTTGTTTAAGCCAAATAATAAGTCACACACTCTAACACTCTTAAATTAAAATAAAATGATAAATTAAATACATAAATCAAGGAATAATACAATATACATTTACTTATAAATAAATAAATAAAAGGTCCGTCCCGCGCGCGGGTTGGACGGGGATTGAGGGCGTGGGCATAATAATAATAATAATAATAACATATTAATGTTTAAATATTTTACTTTTTTTATTACAAATTGACAAAAAGTCGCAGAAAAGATTGTCCGTGGGTGTTAAAAACCCAGTTTGCTGTCCCTCTTCTTTAAAAATGTAAGGGGACTCGGCACAAAACCCGATAAAGTATATATGATATATATAGGGTAAACCACCCAATGATTGGCAAATGTACGGCTATATTTCCCTGTAAAAACTAAATAAAACATCCCAACACCTCTGAAATACTCTGTTTACCTTTCTATTGGTATTTTATAATAAAAAATAAAGAACAAATAGCATTTCTTTTAAAACATAAACAATAATACAAAAAAAAAATGGAAGTCAATTTTCACCAGTTATTGGTACTCCATTCCATTCATTGGCATTCATTATTCTAATTATTGGCACACATACGTTTTGGCATCTTTTAGCTTCTTAGGCATAACAAACTGGACCTATAGAAATAAGTAAATAAGTAAGTAGGTTGTAGAATTTCTAAATCATTTTTGTAGACTTTGCAAACTGGACCTCTTTCCTTGCTGGTGCTTGCCTTCATTATAGCTTCATCTTCCTCCAAGTTATATGAAACTTTTTCGGTAGTTTGTACTGGTGAATTTAAAAGTATATCAGAAATAACTTCAATTTTTTTATTACTTCTCCTTTTTGGAACTGTTTTTTTAACCCCTTTTTGGCTTCCAATACCCCAGTCCTTGGGAACAGATGATAAAATCTCTACTGGTATCATTTTGTACGGGTAAATTATCATAGGAGGAGTACAATCACCACCCACAGAAAATGTAAACATAACTGTTATTGCAGTTTTGGCTTGGGCGTGTTCAGTCTCGTAAACATTTTTGTTTACTTTTTCGGTAAGGACCTTTTCGTTCTTGGGGCACAATTGAAAGTTTGTCTCATTACCATTAAAAATTCTTTTGGGATCTTGGAGTACATATTTCAAAATAGCCAGCATCCCTCAGGTAGTATTCTATTCTTGCAAACCAACTTTTTATGTTTGCCTTGGACACATTGGCACTTGCATTGGTGACAGGTTCGGACACCCGTAGGGCTACATCTGGAAGTCTTCTCATGAAGGCGGAGTACCATTTTTCTAAAGTGAAATTGTCCTTAAACGGGTTTGGTCTGTTGTTTTTAATCAAAAAACTGTTGCACGCTAATCTTTAGACCAAATTTTCTTTGTGGAAACCCCTTTCTACCGCATTCTTTTATCCATTTTACAAGTGATTGTTCCTCTTCAGCGGTTAAAATTGTTTTTGGACCTGGTCTAGCCTTTGAAAATTTATTTCTATGGCATACCCGCCTTAATTGCTTTTAGGTCCGTTTGGACTAAGCCTTCATCATATTTTTTTTTTGCATATTTGTGGGTTTTCCAAAACTTTTGGCTACTAAGAATCAGTTAAAGCAGGAAGCTTAAGATTTGCAGTGTAATTTGTGCTAGTTATTAGCGCAACCCAATGATTGGCACAGTGACTATAACCGTGTAATTGGCACTACTACCAATGATTGGCACAGTGCCAATAACCGGGTAATTGGCACTACTACCAATGATTGGCACAGTGCCAACATTAGGAAAGCTCCTACTTTCTCTTTCCCATTGTTGACACAATTACTTTAGGTTAAAATGCAATAATATTAACTAATTTCAAGAAACAAACCTTTAATTTAATGTCTTATTAACACAAAATAGCACTTAAAAAAATCAACAACGGTTATGACAGAAAAGGCGGGAATGCATTGGGAAATGCGTTTCAACATTGTTTTAAAGACTCCTCACCATACCCATGGATAAAAAAGACTTCCAAGAAGAAGTCAACATAATAAAACAAATAGCAAAAGCAAACGGATACAACACAAATAAAATTAAAAAGCTCATCCAAAAACGAAGAAAAAAGAAAATGAACAATACAAACCACAGTAACAACCAAAGAACAGAAACAAAATACATATCCATCGAATAGACAAACAAGATACCTTGCATTATATCCAACGAATTCAAAAAACACAACATTAAAATCTCGTTCAAAACAAACAACAATATAGGTACAAACCATCCTAAAATTAAAACAGAAAACCGACATCAAAAGAAAATCAGGAGTATATAAAATTACATGTGATGACTGTAACAAATACTATATTGGACAAACAGGAAGAAGCTTCTACGAAAGATTCGTAGAACACAAACCAAAAATAAACACAATCTAACTACGCTCTACATTTAATCAACAACAATCACAACCTATCGGACTTTGAAACAAACCTGACACCCATCCACATATGCAAAAAGAGCCGACTACTTGGCGCCCTTGAAGAATACGAAATATATAAAGCCAACAAAACAGAAGAGGACAGAATATTGAACGACGAATGATTATTCAAAACAAACTAACTATATGACACTGCAATAAAGCACAGCACATAAACAACAACAGGAAAGAAGAAAACAACAATAGACACCAGCAAACCCAAAACATACTGACAAAAGAAGCGAGACAACATAATTAGGTAATTGTGTACATTAAAACAACAAAAGACTAGTACAAAGCGTCTGATGATGGAAACAATTTTTCCGAAACGCGTAGCGAAAAAATAAATTCTAATATAAAAACAAAATAATAACAAGTTGTGATAAAATTTGAAAAATTAAAGAATAAAAAAGAAAAATATTAAACCTCTCTTTTATTTAAACCTTACTAAATTGTTTTAAAGTTCAAATGCCAATCGTTGGAGAAGTGCCAACAATAGGCTAGTTTACCCTATACATTTTCAAGCCCTCTCGTGATATCTTCTCCTTGACGGAAACATTGCTTAATGCCACAATTTAATAATTTAATGCCACTCTTAAATCATGAGTTCTCAGTATTCAGAACAGAAACGATCGTCATCAAAATGACTTGTCCTAATAATAGATTTACTACGCACTATCTCTACATAAGTAGGATACTTTTCACCTGCCCTAGAAGGGACATTCTGGTGTTCAATTTGTAGAAGAAGTAGTTCATTTACTACATTTGCACAATTTACAATACCAAAATATAGTGCATCGAGTTCCAAAGTTCATAAATAAGTTACATTTTATTTATTTTTTTACAAAATTTATAACACCTTTTAAATGAATGTATATTGAAATCGTCTTTAATTATTCCTGGGAGGGAGTTAAGAAGCTGGAATCCTTTATAGAACAAACAGTTCTGTGCTGCACTCGTTCGCAAAGTGGGGAGGCGAAAATCTTGTCTGTTTCTCAAAGCGTAGGGCTGAACATCACTTACATATCTTAAATGTCGTGCTAAATAATTGGGTAAACGATTAGATTTTATTTTAAAAACAAACATGAAAACATTCTTTTTAATTCTTTGAATGATACTTAACTACATTAACATATTTAACATTGAGGAGATAGGCGTATAAATGTTGCACATAAGAATTGTTCTCATACTCCTGTTTTGCAACAATTGAAGCCAGTTTGATTACACAAAAACAGAATCAACGAACAGTACTCAAAATGGGGGTTTTTTAAATAACCGTACATTTTTTTTGCACTATCTGTTGACATTTTTTTTCTTATTCTTTTCAAGAACCCTATTTTCTTTGCAATTTTTTTTTGCTATGTAATTTGCGTGATTATTAAACTTTAATGTATTGTCTATCAAAACTCCTAAATATTTCCGACACTGTTTCTACTGATTTGTCGTCAATAGAGATGTTTACTTCTGTTCCATCACTATTACCGCCAATACCATTAGTTTCGTTTTTGCAACGTTTAGTTTTAGCTTATTTGCTTCAGCCAGACACTTAAGTTCAGTAAATCTTCTTGGTTTCTTTCGACAATTTCATGTAGGCCTTGGCCTGTAATGAATAAAATTGCATCATCGGCAAATAATGCAATTTGACTATGTTTGACCTCTTTAACAATGTCATTTATGTAGACATTAAATAACAACGTTCCCAGAACCGAACCCTGGGGGACACCTATATTAACACTTATTTTTTCCGAAACAACTCACGTTCACTTAACGTTTGTTCTTTGCATTCGATTTTCCAGATATGTTCTGATCCAATTTAAGGATTTATTGCGCACACCATATTTTTCTTAACTTCTGAATCAGGATCGCTCTATCAACTGTTTCAAAAGCTCTCTTACACTCTTACAAGAATGTTGCTTCCTGAAGCCCGACTGGTTTTCAATAATCATCTGATTTTCATCAAAAAAACGATTCCAATTGCACTTGCACAAACTTTTCTATGACCTTCTCGTATAGAGGCAGGGCATTAACAGGTCTAAAATCCTCACACTTTCTTGAACCTTTTACTTTTATTATGGGTGTTATTTGCGACTCTTTCCAGCAATTGAGAAATATACCTTCCATAAATGAAAGGTTAAATATATGTTTGAAATGTTCTGCAATAATGTTAAATGAATCTTTAAATATTGTTGGGCTTAAGAAATTAAAGTCCCTTTTGTCAATCACTTTTTTGATTTCATCAACGGTTATTTCTCTTAAGACAAATGAAGAATAGTTACTTTGTATTTGGTTAATAATGGGGTATTGTGGATCGATTCACTTATGGCCTGAATACTTTTAACAAAAAACTTATTAAACTTGTTTGCTAATACACTATTATCATTATACCCTATGTTGTCAAATATGGTATTTTTTATTTCGCAACGGTTTTCCTTTAACTCAAGACGTTTCAACAAGACCCACATTGAATTTTGGTCGAAAGCATTATTTACTTTTCGTTTAATAAATTTACTTTTCGTTCTGTTTAACTCACTCTTAAAAGAATGACAGCGAGAGGGTGTGTCATTTAGGCGAGGAAGTGTGAAGTCAGGCATTTTGGTTTTGGTGGTGAAGACCATCAGTTCAGTTTTGCCCGTTCAGTTCAGTTTTACCCGGACGATATCGACATCATTGATGTCAGAGATGTTAGGAGCCTGTCATGACGACTGAAGAACAGGCGAAATTGGTTGGCCTTTTAGTCAACGAGGACAAAACGAAGTACTTGCTTTCAACAAATAAACGAACATCTGTCCACCGACTTGGACAAAACGTCATGTATGAAAACAGCAACTTCGAGGTAGTAAGGGTGTTCACTGTTCACCTTAGTGGAGATCTAAAGAAGAATTACCTAATGAAATCGTTGCTACTTCGTTTTGGCAAAACAAACGAGTTTAAAACTCCTAACCCGGAAGATCAAGTTTAATGCTCATTTAGACGATTATTTCGGGTTCAGTTGTCAGTTAAATATTCAGTAAAACTAAAATGTAAATATACAAAAATTGAAGCGTTGACCTGAAACTGATGAAATTCCCACAAGGTTCCAGTTCAATTGTCAGTTAAACTGGTGTGTAGATAAGTTTCACTTCAGTAATCATTTCCAAACGCCGTTGCCGGCGACTTAAATCCTTCGATTTCCGGTATTCAACACTTTGTGCAGGATGTGTACGTATATTTTTTGTACTTTTCTTATCGGTGTAGAAGTGGATCAATTTATATTTCGTAAATACATCGTCCTCCCAGAATGATCTGGTGGGGTTAGTGATTTGGAAGTTCTTTAAGAACTGTAATTGAGGTATGGTGTAGTCTATGTTTCTTGGTAAAGACCCAAATTAGTCCAGAATGATTGTGTGGCCAATATTCTAATTAATCAACTGTGAGGTCGCTTTTAAGCGGAGAGCGGAACAGGCAGCTGTTTGCTTGCTAAATATGTCGACGGGTGTCATAAAGCAGAATGTCTATTGCTGCCGAGTTAGTTGTTCGGACTGTAAGCTGTATGTTGGACCTAGCCAGCTTATCACGATTTATCGGTTTATTTAAGGAAGTCCAGCAGACAATTACACCTCACGATTCACACATATAGCCAGTGAGTGACGCGTGGTTTTAAGCCTCACTTGTTGTCAATGTCTGTTTTGCAAGAGAAAATTGCTACAGTGGCTTTTTTGACGCTTTCTTGTATGTTGGGTTCCCAGCTTCCCAACTTCCTATTGAAGATTAGACCCAAGAATTTAGCTTCTTCGGAAGAAGTTAAGCTTGCACCATTAATAGTGGGTGGGGCGATATGTTAGATTTTGTATTAATGCTCATGTCAATATTAACATGTAATTTCAAATTTTGTGTAAATAAATTTAAATAATAATAATAATAGACGAGACGGGCTAAGAATATCACTGAAGCGTCGAACCCCATAAGCGGACCAGTACGGAGGCAGTAAAGTGGGAGGGTTTTGCTTCCTTATTATGTATGTATAAATAATCAGAAACAATTGCCTTTTGTGTTTTTAAGAAATAAGTCTTTATACCTTCTTCTTTTTTAACGCCGAAGTTATGATTAGGATTAAAGAGACCATCCTCCTACTGGTCCGCCTGTACAGTTCGACGTAATATGTTAACTTATTAACTAATTTATGTTAGCTTGCCAAATGCCGAAAGAGAGCTTCCTCAAAACCATTTGCATCATAAAGTGTTCTAATACTAAGATGAATTGCACGAATTGCAGTAAAAATTGCAGTGCGGTTGGTAGAGCGGCGATTGAAGAACAGGCAAAATTGGTTGGCGTTGAAGCAAATGAGGGCAATACGAAAAAGTACATGCGAAATTCATCGCCTAGGACCAAACGTCACTTTTTTATCTACCTTGAAGTAAACATCAACTCCACGAATAGTACCATAATCGAAATCCGACGGAGAATTTCCCAAGACAGCCACAGTTACTACAGGCGGTTCAAAATTCCTGAACCACATGGAGTAATTGGGTTCGGCCAAATTGAGCAAATTGACAATGGATCTGCGACTCCCAGCTCCCAGATTTAATACGGAAAAGAAGACCAAATATCCGCTTTAAAGACAAAGCCATCACGGATGCCAGAGCGCTTGGCCTGCCCAACTGGTAGCAGCGCGCCTGGAATCGCAGAAGATGGAGAGCTGCCGTGTCTGAGGCAGAGACTCCTAATTGATCGGAAGTAACTGGTAACTGAAGTAGTTTAGTTTAGTTTATTTGCGTAGAGTACAAGTAAGACATTGTCTTTTTTAGTACATAATAAATAACAAAAATACAAGTGCATGTGATTTAACATTTTTAACATTAATTTAAATATTACTTAATCTAACTAATTTAAATGTTTACAAAAAGAAAAATATGAGGGGGGGGGGTTAGTGAGAAAAGGGTAAGGAAATTAGGCTGAGTTATGTAGTTGCTGTTAAGAAAAATGTGATGAAATAGCATTTCGAAATTTTGCGACCCCGATTGTTTGCTTTATTGAGTGAGGGAGAGAATTCCAAAGCCTCGTGGCATGAACAAAGAAAAGGCGCGAAGAGTTAAGCGAGTTGGAAAAGGAGGTTATAAGGTTAAGAGTTCTGTGTGATTGCGCAAATTGGAGCTTTTGAAACAGATAAGATGGTTCTTTTTCATTTATTATTTTGTGCAAAACTGAGCAGCATCGCACATTAAGAAACTATTGTAAAGTACACCCAAGGACTATTTTCTGGTAGTTAGAAATGTGGTCATATCTACGGAGTCCAAAAACATATCTAGTAATATCATTAAAAGCCACAGTTAATTGGTGCATGGAGTGTGAATCAGGCTTACAGAAAACGACTACAGCATAATCAATAAAAGGTATAAGCAAAGATTTAACGAGCCTTACTTTAGTTTCAACAGGGGTTAAATTGGAGAACAGCCAGAGTTTACGTAAACCACCGTAAATTCTTCCAATTGTATAATTTATATGATCCTTAGCAGAAAGAGAACGATTCAGTTTAAAACCAAGATTGGTGACTATATCTGAGTATTGAAGTTGAACATTGGACAGGAAAATTGGTGGAAAATCTTGGCATTCATATTGCTTTTTGGAAATTATAATCGATTGGCATTTTTTTAGGATTAAGTCTGAGACCATTGTTAGCGGACCACTTATGTATTTCAGACAAATCTTCATTCATTCTGCAGACAAGATCTTCAACTAAGCCAACCGGTCTAGACATGTATACTTGGACATCATCCGCATAGAGGTGCAGAGATACATTTGAACAGACTTTAGGCAGGTCATTTATAAATAAGCAAAACAGAAGAGGACCGAGTATTGAACCTTGAGGTACTCCTGCTTGCAAGATTCTAGATTCCGAATATCTATCACCTACCACAACCCGTTGGTTTCGATTCATTAAATAACTTTCCAAAAGACGTACTGGTCTATCACTAAATCCAAAATAAGATTTCAATTTAAGACACAAAACAGAATGATGAATGTGAGGTAGTTCAGATCAAATTTAACTCTTATATCATCAAGAACCTTGACCATCGCAGTTGAACAACTATGCTGCTCTCGAAAACCAGACTGCATCGGGGACAATAACTCGTGACGATATAGTTTTATCTGATTTGCCAGGATTTTTTCAATGACTTTCGATATACAAGGAAGAATACTAATGGGACGAAAATCAGATAGCGAAGAAGGTCGATTTTTTTCGGTATCGGAATTACCTTGGCCCGCTTCCAAAAATCGGGGAACGATGACGACATAATACAATAATTGATCAGGTGTGTGATTGGATTTAAAATGTATGGTAGAATACTTTTTATAAAACGGATGGGTATACCGTCCTCACCAACGGTATTCGACTTAATTGCGCAGATGGTATCTGCCACATTTATTGGTGAGACTATTTCAAAGTCGAAACTGATCGAAGGTTCAAAAGAAAGTTCACTATTTGGTATGAAGGTATTGTTATCTGTTGCAGTTGTAAGAAATGCTTCATTTAAATCATTAGGATCAAACATATTATATAATGCGTTGTTTTTTGCAACTCCAATACCGCGTAGGTTACTCCACAGTTTCTTTGAACTTTGATTTGGGCTTAATTTAGACAAAAAGTATCTTTTTTTTGCTCTACGTGTTACGAAAGATGAATGGTTTCGAGCTCGACAGTATATTTCCCAGTTGCTGCTATTTTGGCTATGCCTCCATCTTGAATATAAATTCCTGCGAGTTCTAATTGCTCTTTGAACCTCTATCGTAAACCATGGACAATTTTTGTTACGTACTTCAACAGTCCACTAAGGTACATGTCTATCAAACAAATCAATGAGTAAGGATTGCAATTGATTAACTTTTTCATTAATATTTGTGGAATAATAACAACTATTCCACGAAAGCAGGTTTGCATCCAACTGCAAAGCAGCAAGGTTTACGGATTCAAAGTCTCTGTATTGGAAGCTTGTTGACACTGAGGGACAAGAGAAGTGCAGATTATATGTGAAAAAAAGTAAATCATGATCGGATATGCCATCTAAGGATATTTGGTCTTGAAGAAGAATGTTCGATGAGTCAGAGACAATGATCAAATCAAGCAGACTTGGAGGAGAGTTAGGGGAATAGCGCGTAGCAAACGTGTTTATGACATTCAGTCCAGTTGCAGCAACAGAATCAAGTAGTTGGCGTGATCTTGTATCAGATTTGAAGAGATCAGCATTGAAGTCTCCACACAAAATTATATGCTCATAAAGGGCAGTGAACTCATGAAGAGCTGAAAATAATGGTTCTGGAGAACTACTTCTGTTCGGATTATAAGCAACGCCTAGTAAACACTTTGCAATACCATCTGTGACTTCCAACAAGAGTACTCAATACCATTCTGCTCAGATTTTTTTATTAATTTGCAAACAAGCGATGCTTTACAATAAACAGCAATACCTCCTCCAATGGTATTTGTAACTCTGTCATTACGGATTAAGTTATAGTTTTGCATTTCATAGAAACTATTCGTTATATCATCCTTAAACCATGTTTCAGTGACACAGATGATATCAACCCCAGCGCCATGAAAAATATACCTCATATAGTCCAATTTAGTTATGTTTAAGCTGCGAGCATTAAAATGGCATAATTTAAATCCGTCACGCGTAGAAGAAAGAATGTTTAACACTGATCGTACCGACACTCCACCCATGCCACAAGACGAAAATCCCTGAATAGCCACCAAAGTTAAAAAAAAAAAAAATAAAGAAATGAAAATTAAACTTAATTTTAGATTCGTGTGTATCATTCATAATCATAACAAATTGCCTCCAGATGACAATGATGGTGTAGATGTTTCCGCAGCTTTCAAGAGAGTTTCGTTGTTAACAGTCATCTTTATCTCGGTGTCATCTTTGCTCTTTTTTACAAAAACAAGACCATTTCGTTTTCTTACAGAAAAAAGCAAGCCCTCTCTGCGCAGCTGAATAGCATTTCTTAGAACTGAGCTATTCAGGTGTCAAACTTTCATTGATATAAATGCGATCGGTGCTGTTCGTTTTCGTCGATTTATCGTCCGCCGCACTGCCCGATGGGTTATGTACGTTGCTAAGTTGAGAGAGCGTAAGACCTCCATTGGCGTTAAATGCAGAAAGAAAAGCTCTTTGTTCAGCGTGAGAGGATAGCCGTATTAACAGTAGTTTGTCACCACCATCTCCACGGTTTCTAGTTTTCAGCCGAAATGCATCGATGTACGGAGAAATTTGATGACGTAGTTTGGCAGCAATGTCTCTTGCAATGCCGATGGGATCTTCCTTTGGTTTATATGGAATGCCTCTGACAATCACATGCACAAGACGCTCCCTTCGCTGAATATCCGCTGTCTGATCTCTTAATTCCTTGTTGTTTTTGTGAAGTTCAATTACCTGCCGTTCGCACTGCTGCACTCGATTGTTAATGCTCGAAAAGGCCTCATCAATTTTTTTATTGATTTCACATTTAAAATCAGACAACATCGAAGTGATTTTCTTTGTCAGATTGGATTCAAGTTCCCTGATCTGATCAGAAAAAGATGCCATTGCGTCTCTATTACCACTTGTTGATGGTAGGTTAGGCTGATTTTTGGTAATAGGCGATTTAAACAAATTTGTTGAGGCCATACCACTTCTCTCTTTTAGTTTATGGGTACTACAAAATTAATAAAAAAAAGAGATCACTGTTTCGCGCCAAGACAGAGAACCAGATACAGAGACTTTGTGTTTTTTTTTAAGTTTTTTTAATATTTGTGATAAACAATTGTTCAGATATTGGACAGGGTCAGATCACTGTGTTACTCTTAGCACTCCAGAAACTCAAAATTAAACTTAAAACTGGGTTTACCGGGTAGAAAGGCTTAAAATGTCAGGAGCAAAGTAAAAACACGTCTAGTCCATTGACATTGCCAACTGTAAGTGGAAGACATATGCGAATCTATCCAACTTAATTTTTATTATTTCCTTAGTTGAGCTAACGTCCTATGCAAAAAAGAATTGATCTAAATATAAGCTAACAATTTCTTTAGACTAGCTAACTGATTCTTGGACAAGCAATCTTAACGGTTAAAACTTGGCGTCTTTATCTTTATTTTATATATAAACTGTACATAAATGTAAGTCACAACATTCGCATATATGTGGCTTAACTCTGACATTCTGTTTTGCAAAGCAATTAGATATTAAATTAAGGTTACGCAGAGTGTAGTTGTGCTTCTGTCGAAGTAAGCTAAGAAGGAATTGGATGTTAAGTTTTAAGGGTACCTACTTTATATAAATTTGAAAAGCACGACAACCTAAGGACATTCGTATTGATTTGAAAAGAGGTTTTACAAATTATCTCCAAGAGATATGATAGCATACTCTTCCGGATAACGACAACTAATGTAAAGAAAGCACAGGTGCATATCTCTGAGGATATCAGAAGTTTCTGTTTTTTCAATAGGAATATTTTTTCTTAAATGTTTAATGTGCTACAACACTGAAAATAATATGAACGATTTAAAATAATTTCTGTAGCACAGGTATTCAGTTAGTGCCTAATGAATTAAAATTTTTTTTTTCTTTATTGCAGATAAGGCGAAACGACTTTTGAAGAATTAAACTGATATACAAAAAAGGAGGCAAAAATAATAGGGACTACAATTTCCAGAGTTTAAAGCGAAACAAAAAATGACTACGGACATATCAATTGTTCGTTGGGATCCTAGCCAGGGTCCCGGCTCCGAGTATATTGACGAATACGAATACGATGGAGGAAATTCCAGTTCACGCCTGTTTGAACGTTCGCGCATTAAAGCCCTTGCTGTTGAACGTGAAACAGTTCAAAAAAAGACTTTCACCAAATGGGTAAACTCGCATTTGTGTCGAGTGAGTTGTCGAATAGGTGATCTCTATGTAGATATGAGAGATGGTAAAAACCTAATCAAGCTTTTAGAGGTACTATCTGGTGAGAGATTACCGAAACCCACAAAAGGTAAAATGCGAATTCACTGCTTAGAAAATGTAGACAAAGCGTTGCAATTTCTGAGAGATCAAAGAGTGCATCTGGAGAATATCGGTTCCCATGATATTGTGGATGGCAATGCATCGCTGAATTTGGGATTGATTTGGACAATCATATTAAGATTTCAGGTAAATATTACTCAACTTATCAAGACCATATTTTTTAATATATAAAATTAAATGAAAGAAAATAGAGCATGGGCTTTTTATAGCATCAGACCTTTCACTTCAGAACGGTTTTGAACATACCCAGTTGCCGGTCATAGGCTTATCAATTTCGCGATGGCGGTTCCCGACCCGTAGAGACTCTTCCGACACACTGCAACCTTCCATCCTCCGCGATCCCGGACACGGTGCTTTCAGTTTTCCATACCAAGCGCTCTGGCATCCGCGATGGCTTGGTCTTTTAAACGGATTTTCGGTCTTCCATCAGTGTTTTGTAGATCATACACTTGGTCTTCCAAACCGAAATAGAAACGGTTTCTTAGGGTAATTTTTCGTCAGATCTTTACTAGGCTGCAATTCGTGGAGTTGATACTTATTCCGAGGTAGCTGAACTCCCTTACTACCTCGAAGTTGCTACTCCCTTTAGTGACGGATTGTCCTACTCAGTGGACAGATTTTTGTTTGCCTGTTGAAAGCAAGTACTTCGTTTTGTCCTCGTTGACTTCAAGACCAACCAAGTTTGCCTGTTCTTCATTCGCCATGAAAGTCTCTTAACATGGCACGCTGAGATCGGCCAACGATGTCGACACCTGCCCTGCACAATATCTGCTACGGAACAAAATTAAAGAAGTCAAATGACATCGCATCTCCTTGCCGGGATCCGGTGCAGGTATGGACAAGTTCGGAAGAGCACATTGCACCGCGTGTTTTCCAGCGTCACGCGACACACCTGACGATGAATGTTATCATATGGGCCTTTTAGCTAAAACACATAGTACCAGTTAATTTTTTTTTGTATCACTGTCCAGGAAACATTTTTTATTTCAACCCACACCAACCGTGGTCTGTTGAGATGAAACAAAACACTTTATTTAGGTATCTCCTTCCAAGCGTAGCTTTTCAATTATTATTTTATTTGCATGATCCTTGCCTTTATGATTATATATGTTTATATGGACCTTTTGCCTCAATCAGAGAGGCTGTGCAATAATCGACAACGACACTGGTTTAAACCTAATTTTTTTCATTCGGTGTGCGTTGGCCGTATGCCATGTATTTTGGACAATCAGTCATGATGGTTTTGTGTCTCACCTTTATTTTGTTTTGTAATCCAGTGTGTTGGTTTACAGGAAAATTGTTTAATTGTCGCTCGCTGATGATGGTTCCGTAGCTGAGAACCGAAATGCATACGTGCTAATAAAAAAAGAATTTTAAAATTTCAAACATAAAAGTTTTTCGGTTTTGTTTTTAGTTTTTACTTGTTTTTATTACGATTTTTGCGGTCAATAAGGTGTAATAACTTTCAATCAATGCATTGTTGTTTGATTAGTCGAAATAAAACGTTTAGACTGTTCCGCATATTGCCCTATCAGCCTCTCTAAATAATGCCCAATTAACAGCTGCTAGAAATGCTGCTTAAACACATCTATCATTCCCTGTGTTTCGGCGACTATGTTTCCTTCTCTGTTTCGAAGAGCCTGTGTCCCGATCTTAAAACCAACAGGCAGTAGCTTGGCCTTTGTATAAAACCTACGCATAGTTTTTCGATCGCGAAACTCTTCGATCTCCTTGATCTGGAAGACTGCGTATGTCCTGTTCTTTCTACCCACGATCTTCTTCGCTTCCCTTCTCATCCCCTTACTCTCCTAGTTTTGCGTAGCAGCGTTTACAGATATGGACTTATCATCATACCACGGGCTCTTACGGGGGTGGGTGATAACATACGCTGCTCTCTGCTTCCTCTTTGATGATGTCGCGATAGCGGTTCCACAAATTGTTGGCGTCTGTGGAAGGTGAGTGCACAGCAAAAAATCTAAGGTCAGGCGCTCTCGTAGACACTGGCTATTTCAGTCGTGCTAAGGCGTCCAACGTTGAATTTTCTGTTTCTGGGTGGTTCGCAGGTTATGTCTGACCTATACCGCGCGAGATTCAAGTTTTCCAGAATCACAAGGAGTGTAGAGTGTACGTACGTTCCAGGTGCATACTCTTAGTTGGTAGACTTTTGACGTTCCGGGTCGTGATCTTGAATGAGAGTGTCCATATCCGAGGCTGGTGTCCCTCTCATATCCAGATTTTTTATTTTACGTGGTTATTATAGTTATTACTTCTTTTCATTACTCACATGGTCCACGTTAACTTTGAAATTTTGTATATATATAGGCGTTAAACTTGACTTTACGTATATAGCAAAATTCGGAGTCGAACCCGGCAAACTAAACAAGCGTTTAATAGAATACCTATGCATTTTTTCATAAGCTTTCAAAGCCTGTAAATCCAAAAATCTGTACTCCACAGCACATACAGGCGTTAAGTTAAGATTATATGACAATAAAACTCACAAGAACTTAAATTCTTGAAAAACCTGAATACTTGTGCTATTAAGGAACCAAGTTTCTTCTGGTTGTCCTCTACTTTGCCACGCTTTAAAGATTTAAACTTTGTTTTTTGTGTGTTAATATGAATCGTAGCATAAAGCAAGACTTTCACTCTAACGCTGACCATTAATACTCCATACGTCAAGAGGCAAAGAGGACTGGGTTGAGGATAAATCCTTGAGTAACACTACTTGCAGTGGTAGTGACCTATTCTGAGAACTCTGTCACATCCCATACCGTTTCATACGAATATGCGAGCAAATTACAGTACGTCAGCAGACATTTTTGCGATAATCCTAAACTTACAGTTTGTATACATATAAACGCTTGCCTATTAGCCTTGTCAGAGGCAGCTTTGAAACATGCGTACAATGTCTACTTATCGATACATTTTCTGGCTGTACTAGCGACTGCAAAAATATGATCCATTGTCTAGATCCCGGAACGAAACCCCGCTTGACATCCCCGTAGGCAAATGTTTGTCTCAATCCAATTTGTTGTTAGTCTTTCGTACAAAATTGAAGCAAATATTTTTCTTAATGATTTAAGCATAGACCCCTTTAATTTTCTGCGACTTTTGATCTCCCTTTTTAAAAATTGCAAAAATAACTGTTTTACTGAAGCTACCTGGAATGTATGCTTCATCAATTCAGTATATTGTAGAAAGACACAAGATAATTTTTCTACTGTTTTTGAAAAATTCAGTTGGAATGTCGTCTATGCCTGGTGCTTTTTTGTTTTTCATCTTTTAAAGCGTCGTATCCAGTTGCAGGTGGCAATGATGCGATGGTAAGTGATTGACAGGTCATGCGTTTGAATCCCGACCAGGACCATGATTTTTAAAAATTGAATACACAACAAAACAGTAGCACCTAAAAACAGGCAATGCTGTTTCCAGCAACAAACAAAATGCTTGCGCTGTGGTTACATTATAAGGGTAACTGTATCAATTACAGAAAAAAAGAAATCCCCTTGGCGCACGCTAATTATAAAAAAAAAACAGCGATATTGGAGTTTCAAAATTGGCCAAAGCATAATCAAAAGCATTAAGGTTGAGCTGCCACCGTCTGAGCTTCGAGAATCCCCGTACTTTGTTTCCGTCCATCCAGTTCTATAACAAAACTCGAAAACGAATTGGAATTTTTGCATTTTGAAAGTTTGACTCCTAGATTTTTGATGTAGTCATCCTTTTTAATAATTGCTTATATCGTGTGTTTGTTGATCTAAACAATTTAAGACAAACAAAGGAAAGTTTGCGAAGATTTCCGCCGTAGTGCATTTAAATTCCGAAAAGAGTTTTATAAAGGAGAGCATTGTGAGAACCTTTGAAGTTCATAAAAATTATTTGAATTAATATGGTCAACTTCGTAAGAGAATTGCGTTTTGACTTTTATTGGCAAGTGATCTGAAAAGTTGGTCATGTTCTCATTAAAGTCTTTTGAACAAGCTCAGCCACACTTAAAAGATATTGCCCCAAAATACATTACAGTCTGTCCCTGACCGCTAATAAATGTAAACTCCCCGCCGGAATTTCCCGTTATGGCAGTGGCAATGTCGTCCGCGTAGGCCGTCACTTTGCATCCGTTGGTTGGAAATGAGCTCGTTAACTCGTTATTCAGAATAGCAGTGAGAAAACTCTCCCTTGTGGTGTGCCCCTGCAAACGGACCTCCTAGTCAGCTGCCGAGCTTCTCATGGACCAGCCTGCTGACTAGCATTTACCATTTCATCTATTTCCGTCGATGCGTTAGGTTGACTGATTTGGAGACTGTCCAGCTTCTGTTTGAGTATTGAGTTATCGACCCGCTAATTCGTATTTTTTTGGGTGCCTAAACATTTTAGTTGGCGGTGTCTCGAATTGCAGGTTGAAATGTATGTAGCGCTAGTCTGAATATGAGACCTCGCTAGATACTTACCAATTTTCTTTTACTATATCAGGGAAACAGGTGGCCAATGTTAAATCAATGACTTCCTGCCTGATTCTATTTATAAAAGTGGCTTCGTACCCTATATTACAATTCCAGTAAGATGAACAAAAAGTAGCTCACTCCTTTTGTTGATGTAACTACTTTCCTATCGTCGTAGGGGAAATACGCTGACGATATCACAGCTGTTCCTTTCCATCGCGATCTAAGTCTGGGTCGCTGAAATTTGAAAGGAGAAAAGCTTTAATATTTTTCTTTGCTAATATGCAAGTTCTGGGTTCTTACATAACAAAATAAAATAAATATTAGGCATTAACGGCCCATGCAGGGCCTAAAACCTAGCTTTTCCAAGCGTTTGCTTCAGCGAAGTGGAAGGGACCTACCATTTTAAGCCGAATCCGGACGGCAAATTTGAGAATCAAAACAATGTAAAGGAAATTGACGAAAAACAAAAACCAGGAAAAATTTTGTGCTATCACATATAAAAAACCAATTGAATTGTAAAAATTTGAGAAGCTTATGACAATTGATACTCTTGGATGTTTGTTAAACGTTCACAAGAGGTGGGGCAGGGGAAAAAACCTTTAGATGCTACTTGGCCCCGGCGATTTTTTATTTTACGTGGTTATTATAGTTATTACTTCTTTTCATTACTCACATGGTCCACGTTAACTTTGAAATTTTGTATATATATAGGCGTTAAACTTGACTTTACGTATATAGCAAAATTCGGAGTCGAACCCGGCAAACTAAACAAGCGTTTAATAGAATACCTATGCATTTTTTCATAAGCTTTCAAAGCCTGTAAATCCAAAAATCTGTACTCCACAGCACATACAGGCGTTAAGTTAAGATTATATGACAATAAAACTCACAAGAACTTAAATTCTTGAAAAACCTGAATACTTGTGCTATTAAGGAACCAAGTTTCTTCTGGTTGTCCTCTACTTTGCCACGCTTTAAAGATTTAAACTTTGTTTTTTGTGTGTTAATATGAATCGTAGCATAAAGCAAGACTTTCACTCTAACGCTGACCATTAATACTCCATACGTCAAGAGGCAAAGAGGACTGGGTTGAGGATAAATCCTTGAGTAACACTACTTGCAGTGGTAGTGACCTATTCTGAGAACTCTGTCACATCCCATACCGTTTCATACGAATATGCGAGCAAATTACAGTACGTCAGCAGACATTTTTGCGATAATCCTAAACTTACAGTTTGTATACATATAAACGCTTGCCTATTAGCCTTGTCAGAGGCAGCTTTGAAACATGCGTACAATGTCTACTTATCGATACATTTTCTGGCTGTACTAGCGACTGCAAAAATATGATCCATTGTCTAGATCCCGGAACGAAACCCCGCTTGACATCCCCGTAGGCAAATGTTTGTCTCAATCCAATTTGTTGTTAGTCTTTCGTACAAAATTGAAGCAAATATTTTTCTTAATGATTTAAGCATAGACCCCTTTAATTTTCTGCGACTTTTGATCTCCCTTTTTAAAAATTGCAAAAATAACTGTTTTACTGAAGCTACCTGGAATGTATGCTTCATCAATTCAGTATATTGTAGAAAGACACAAGATAATTTTTCTACTGTTTTTGAAAAATTCAGTTGGAATGTCGTCTATGCCTGGTGCTTTTTTGTTTTTCATCTTTTAAAGCGTCGTATCCAGTTGCAGGTGGCAATGATGCGATGGTAAGTGATTGACAGGTCATGCGTTTGAATCCCGACCAGGACCATGATTTTTAAAAATTGAATACACAACAAAACAGTAGCACCTAAAAACAGGCAATGCTGTTTCCAGCAACAAACAAAATGCTTGCGCTGTGGTTACATTATAAGGGTAACTGTATCAATTACAGAAAAAAAGAAATCCCCTTGGCGCACGCTAATTATAAAAAAAACAGCGATATTGGAGTTTCAAAATTGGCCAAAGCATAATCAAAAGCATTTAGGTTGAGCTGCCACCGTCTGAGCTTCGAGAATCCCCGTACTTTGTTTCCGTCCATCCAGTTCTATAACATAACTCGAAAACGAATTGGAATTTTTGCATTTTGAAAGTTTGACTCCTAGATTTTTGATGTAGTCATCCTTTTTAATAATTGCTTATATCGTGTGTTTGTTGATCTAAACAATTTAAGACAAACAAAGGAAAGTTTGCGAAGATTTCCGCCGTAGTGCATTTAAATTCCGAAAAGAGTTTTATAAAGGAGAGCATTGTGAGAACCTTTGAAGTTCATAAAAATTATTTGAATTAATATGGTCAACTTCGTAAGAGAATTGCGTTTTGACTTTTATTGGCAAGTGATCTGAAAAGTTGGTCATGTTCTCATTAAAGTCTTTTGAACAAGCTCAGCCACACTTAAAAGATATTGCCCCAAAATACATTACAGTCTGTCCCTGACCGCTAATAAATGTAAACTCCCCGCCGGAATTTCCCGTTATGGCAGTGGCAATGTCGTCCGCGTAGGCCGTCACTTTGCATCCGTTGGTTGGAAATGAGCTCGTTAACTCGTTATTCAGAATAGCAGTGAGAAAACTCTCCCTTGTGGTGTGCCCCTGCAAACGGACCTCCTAGTCAGCTGCCGAGCTCCTCATGGACCAGCCTGCTGACTAGCATTTACCATTTCATCTATTTCCGTCGATGCGTTAGGTTGACTGATTTGGAGACTGTCCAGCTTCTGTTTGAGTATTGAGTTATCGACCCGCTAATTCGTATTTTTTTGGGTGCCTAAACATTTTAGTTGGCGGTGTCTCGAATTGCAGGTTGAAATGTATGTAGCGCTAGTCTGAATATGAGACCTCGCTAGATACTTACCAATTTTCTTTTACTATATCAGGGAAACAGGTGGCCAATGTTAAATCAATGACTTCCTGCCTGATTCTATTTATAAAAGTGGCTTCGTACCCTATATTACAATTCCAGTAAGATGAACAAAAAGTAGCTCACTCCTTTTGTTGATGTAACTACTTTCCTATCGTCGTAGGGGAAATACGCTGACGATATCACAGCTGTTCCTTTCCATCGCGATCTAAGTCTGGGTCGCTGAAATTTGAAAGGAGAAAAGCTTTAATATTTTTCTTTGCTAATATGCAAGTTCTGGGTTCTTACATAACAAAATAAAATAAATATTAGGCATTAACGGCCCATGCAGGGCCTAAAACCTAGCTTTTCCAAGCGTTTGCTTCAGCGAAGTGGAAGGGACCTACCATTTTAAGCCGAATCCGGACGGCAAATTTGAGAATCAAAACAATGTAAAGGAAATTGACGAAAAACAAAAACCAGGAAAAATTTTGTGCTATCACATATAAAAAACCAATTGAATTGTAAAAATTTGAGAAGCTTATGACAATTGATACTCTTGGATGTTTGTCAAACGTTCACAAGAGGTGGGGCAGGGGAAAAAACCTTTAGATGCTACTTGGCCCCGGCGGAATTTAAACGTGACACCTTTAGATTAGTATTCCGACAAATTTCTTGCATAGAACAAGGAATAGTTTCTTGCCCCAAGTCAATTATGAAGGCGATGTCTTCCCTACCTTTTTCCAGGGGGAGAAGTAAATTACCCGAAGCTATTTTGGAGTGCTGGATGTTAATCTGTACTATTCGGAGCATCATTGATGACTAGTATACCTATATGATAGTGGTTTCCCCGTCCTCTGATTCAGTGGTCAGTTTTCCACTGTTTTCCTCTTTAGGGAACGGTTCTTGTGTTGAAACAACCCCTGATACAGAGGGCTGTTCGACTACAGTAATTGCTGGGGTTCCAGCCGTGTCTGTGTCCTGGGAAGAACTTAACTGCGTAATCTCTAAGCCAAGACTACTAAGCGGGGGTACC
Source organism: Portevinia maculata (assembly GCA_949715645.1). NCBI lineage: Eukaryota > Metazoa > Arthropoda > Insecta > Diptera > Syrphidae > Portevinia > Portevinia maculata. The sequence continues at coordinate 144,175,113 of OX454526.1, forward strand.
ATGCCTGCGAGCAATCTCTAATCCTTCTCATGGATTTTTAGGGCCAGGGTGCCCATACCGTAGATTATTTTGAACCCCTTTTCGTAAGGAGTTCAACTGACTCTGGTTGAGGAGAAAGGAGATAAGTCTTCCTCTATCTTCCGGCCCATCCACCCATATGATTTTCCATTGGAAGATCACTGTTTTGCCTTTTAATGAGCGGAAGCTTCTCATCCGGCGTATTTGTTCCTAAGGGTACCCAAGAGCGAGCTTTTGGGCGGACCGGAATATCACTCCCGTGAGCGACACTCAGCTTGGCATTGAATCACAGGCTCGAAAGCCTTGGTATCGCTGCGTTCAAAAATTCGATCGACATCTGGTTGCAGCACCTCAGTGTGCAGTGTGTAGGTACCAATTGTTATCCATGAAGGTGGGAAGTAATGCCGAAGGGTTTCTGTCGCTAAAGGCAAGAATTTCTATGGTCAATTTTGGCTTTAGCGGACGCCAATTTTCGCCACTAATTCTCCCCTCATCGTTGCTCCAGCCACAGATGCCGTACACCTGTATCCTTCGCTATCTCGTTGAAGGGTCTGCGCTGTTTCAGCGCTCTTTACCTTCTTCAATGCTTTGTAGGTGTCATCTTGCGACCTTAATCTTTTGGACAAAATTCCTTCTTGTTAGCATATAGGCTGGTCTGTTTTTTTCGGTGCGGATCGGGAGGGTCCTCTTCTTACAGAAAGGGCTTTCCCCGATCTTTTAGTCTGTGTACCGCTTTTGAGGGTCGATCTCCAGTGCATCCCTTATCGCGGTGCCCAGCGGTAACTTTGTTTCGCTAGAACCATGTGTAGCTGGAAGAGGACGACTTCATGTTTCAGATTGATCGGACTTCTCCGACATCTATTTGGTCCTACGTATTCTCGGGTATCTCGAGAATACGGTTTAGCTTTAACCTGACCATGCGAGCCGTTCGATGCCTACTCGAGCTGTGGCCACCTCTTCTCTGTGCGGACTTCCGAATGCAGCTGGTCGTTGTGGCGTTTGTCGAGTCATCCGCATCAGAAGGAACTGTTTTGACGGATGTGGTTTCAGAGTCGATTAATTCACGGACTCCGAGCTGGCATTGATTCTGTAGTTCAGTCGGTCGTCAGTCGCGCTCTGTTTAGCTTCGTCGAAGATTTCGCTATGCTTATCTGTTCTGTTTTTTGTTTTTTTGATTTGTTTCATTTTGGTTCATAATTTTTGAGCCCCACGAGTAGGCCGGCGAGAAGTCGTCCACCCCAGCATTGCCAGTTTTACTGGGGTACGGCACTAAATACGACAGGCCCTGCCAAGGCACCCGAAGGAGCTCGTTAGAAGTTGATTATAAACCCTCAACCTTTCATCACTGGGCACGGTTTGCACTGGGCTCACACCACCACTTGAACTGGGCTGACTACCCTTTTGCTTGCAAAGTCTGAGAGCCTTCATTTCGTTACTCCAATGAAAATTACGCCATTTTTGAAAACCTTCAAGATTTTAAGAAAACCTTGACACGCACCCATTTCTTTGACCTGCTGTGTTACTCGGTAAGAGTGTGGCTGACAAATCGGCGCTAAAAATTGTTTATTGATGTACTGACAGTAGGGAAAAACTAATAATATATATTTGTTTTAAATCTTTTTAGATTCAAGATATCACAATTGAAGAGGTCGACAACAAAGAAACCAAATCTGCCAAGGATGCGCTTTTACTTTGGTGTCAAATGAAAACTGCCGGATATCACAATGTAAATGTACGTAACTTTACGACTTCTTGGCGCGATGGTCTGGCATTTAATGCAATCATTCACAAACATCGTCCAGATTTGATTCAGTTTGAGAAGCTCTCTAAATCAAATCCAATTCACAATTTGAATAATGCGTTTAATGTGGCCGAAGATAAGCTTGGTTTGGCCAAGTTGCTCGATGCTGAAGATGTATTTGTCGAACATCCCGACGAAAAGTCGATCATCACTTATGTAGTCACATACTACCATTACTTCAGTAAGTTGAAGCAGGAAACGGTGCAGGGCAAACGTATTGGTAAGGTGGTTGGCATTGCAATGGAAAACGATAAGATGGTCAATGATTACGAGCGCTTCACCAGTGATCTTTTGAAGTGGATCGAGACAACAATCGTGTCCTTAGGTGACCGTGAATTTGAAAATTCGTTGACGGGAGTTCAAGGCCAATTGGCGCAGTTTTCCAATTATCGCACTGTTGAAAAGCCCCCAAAATTCGTGGAAAAGGGCAACTTGGAAGTCTTGTTGTTCACACTGCAGTCAAAGATGAGGGCCAACAACCAGAAGCCTTATACTCCAAAAGAGGGAAAGATGATAGCCGACATTAACAAGGCGTGGGAGCGTTTAGAGAAAGCTGAGCACGAGCGCGAATTAGCATTACGAGAGGAGCTTATCCGACAGGAAAAATTAGAGCAACTAGCAGCTCGATTTGATCGCAAAGCTTCGATGCGTGAAACTTGGCTTTCAGAGAATCAGAGGCTGGTAAGTCAAGACAACTTTGGCTTTGATTTGGCAGCAGTTGAAGCGGCAGCTAAGAAGCATGAGGCTATTGAAACTGATATATTCGCTTATGAGGAACGTGTGCAAGCAGTTGTGGCTGTTTGTGATGAACTGGAGGCAGAGAGATATCATGACATTAAGCGCATCCTTTTAAGAAAGGAGAATGTAATGCGTTTGTGGAACTATTTGCTAGAGTTGTTGCGCGCTCGTCGCATGCGATTGGAGATCTCTCTTCAGTTACAACAGAACTTCCAGGAGATGCTATATATCTTGGATAACATGGAAGAAATTAAGCAGTTGTTGCTAACAGATGATTATGGAAAGCACTTGATGGGTGTAGAGGATCTTTTGCAGAAACATGCTTTAGTGGAAGCAGACATAAATGTTCTAGGCGAACGTGTAAAGGTAGTAGTACAGAATTCACAGAAATTCCTTAGCGATGATCCAGATTCGTACAAACCATGTGACCCAGAGATCATTGTTAGCCGTGTTCAGCAGCTGGAAGATGCTTACGCCGAATTGGTCCGCCTAGCTGTAGACAGGCGCAGTCGCTTGGAAGAAAGCCGCAAGTTGTGGCAATTCTACTGGGATACTGCTGATGAAGAAAACTGGATCAAAGAAAAAGAACAAATTGTTAGCGCAGACGAAGTAGGCCATGATTTGACCACTGTAAATTTGCTTCTTAGCAAGCACAAGGCATTAGAGTCAGAGATCACTTCACATGACAACCAGCTACAAAATGTTGCCAAGATTGGAGCAGAGCTAATAACTGAAGGTCATTTTGGAGCCGACCGCATTAAGGATCGTTTGAAAGAGATCCTGTCGAAGTGGGACCATCTTTTGGACCTTACCAAGTACAGGCGACAAAAGTTGGAAGATGCAGTGGAGTATTTCCAACTGTTTGCCGACGCAGATGATATTGACAACTGCATGTTGGATACACTGAGACTGGTATCCAGCGAAGATGTTGGCCGTGATGAAGCGAATGTGCAATCTCTATTGAAGAAACACAAAGTCGTTGCTGACGAACTTGCAAACTATGAAGAAGCGATTCAAGCATTACACAAGAATGCAGATAAGCTAACCCTAAATAGCCCAGAAAAAGAGAAAGTCAATGAGCGCACATTAGCTATTGATTCGAGATTTACTGAATTATCTGAATTGGCTAAGTTGAGAAAACAGCGTCTATTGGACGCCCTCAGTTTGTACAAACTTATGTCAGAGGCCGATGGAGTCGAACAATGGATTAACGAAAAAACAAAGATGTTAGACACCATGACTCCTGGTAAGGACATCGAAGATGTAGAGATAATGAAGCATCGTTATGATGGATTCGACAAAGAAATGAATGCTAATGCTTCAAGAGTTGCTGTTGTTAACCAATTGGCAAGACAACTATTGCATGTTGAACATCCCAATTCAAACGAGATTCTAGCCCGCCAAAACCATTTAAATCAAGAATGGTCTAGCTTAAGGGAAAAGGCAGAAGCAAAACGAGATGACCTCAAGTCGGCACATGGAGTACAAACTTTCTACATTGAATGCCGTGAAACTATCTCATGGATTGAAGATAAAAAGAGAATTTTAACTGAAACCGATTCGTTGGAAATGGACTTGACTGGTGTGATGACTTTGCAACGTCGTCTTAGTGGAATGGAACGCGATTTGGCTGCCATTCAAGCAAAGTTAACAAGCTTGAGCAAGGAAGCAGATAGTATTGAGGCGGAACACCCAGAAGAAGCAAAAATAATTCGCGAACGAATTGCCCAGATCCAACTCATTTGGGAGCAACTTACGCAAATGCTTAAGGACCGCGACTCCAAATTGGAGGAAGCAGGAGATTTGCATCGCTTCTTACGTGACTTGGATCACTTCCAGACATGGCTAACCAAAACACAAACAGATGTTGCTTCAGAAGACACACCTGCATCTCTTCCAGAGGCTGAGAAACTACTCAATCAGCATCAATCGATCCGTGAGGAGATTGACAATTACACTGAAGATTATAAGAATATGATGGAATACGGAGAGCGGTTGACTTCCGAACCAGGCACTACTAAAGATCCACAATACATGTTCTTAAGAGAGCGTTTGAATGCTCTTAAAGAAGGATGGGAAGAGCTCCATCAAATGTGGGAGAATCGTCAGGTACTGCTTTCACAGAGCTTGGATCAACAGTTGTTTAACAGAGATGCCCGTCAAACTGAGGTATTACTTAGCCAACAGGAGCATTTCCTAAGCAAAGATGATACTCCAGTCAACTTGGAGCAGGCTGAAAATCAGCTGAAGCGTCACGAGGCTTTCCTGACTACAATGGATGCAAACGATGACAAAATTAACACTCTCATCCAGGTATCTGATACTCTGGTGGAAAAGCAGCACTTCGATTCGGATAAGATCCATAAAAGAGCTGAAGTTATTGGTGAAAGACGGGATGGTAACCGAGTTCGAGCTATCGACCAACACGAAAAACTTCGAAATCAAGTCAAACTTCACGAATTTCTTCAAGATTTGGAAGAACTCACCGAATGGGTTCAAGAGAAGTATGTTACCTCTCAAGATGAGACCTACCGTAGTGCTAAGACCATTCATTCCAAATGGACACGTCATCAAGCCTTTGGGGCTGAAATCGCGGCAAACAAAGAACGACTTTTTGAAGCCGAGAAGGCTGCTCAAGACTTAATGGAAGAAAAGCCAGAGTTCAAAGAGGTTATTGAACCAAAACTAAAAGAAATTTCGAAGCAATTTGAAGATTTGGAGACACACACAAAGGAAAAGGGAGCCCTTCTCTTCGATGCCAACCGGGAAGTTCTTGTGCAACAGACCTGCGATGACATCGATTCTTATATAACAGACTTAGAGAAGCAGATTGTAAACGCAGACACTGGAAATGATCTAACTTCTGTGAACATTCTTATGCAGAAACAACAAGTCATCCAAACTCAGATGGCAGTTAAAGCTCGGCAGGTTGAAGAAATCGATAAGCAAACTGAATACCTTCAGAAGACCGTTCCAGATGAGAAAATCGAACCGATTATTACCAAGAAAACTGCCGTCTTGGAGAGATTTGAGCGCATTAAAGCGCCTTTGGTTGAGCGTCAAATTCAACTAGAGAAGAAGAAGGAAGCTTTCCAGTTCTGTCGCGATGTTGAAGATGAAAAGTTGTGGATCGACGAGAAGCTACCAGTTGCAAATTCGTCAGACTATGGTAATTCATTGTTTAATGTTCATGTTCTGAAGAAAAAAAACCAATCTCTAGCTACCGAAATTGACAATCATGAGCCGAGGATCATGGGAATTTGCACCAATGGTAGAAAACTAATCGACGAGGGTCATGAAGACGCCGATAAATTTGAAAATCTGATTAAGGAGCTTACACAGAAATGGCAAGAACTTAAGGACTCTATTGACAACCGACGCAAACAGTTAGATCAGTCTGAGCGAGTGCAGCAATACTTCTTCGACGCACAGGAAGCTGAATCTTGGATGAGTGAACAAGAATTATACATGATGGTCGAGGATCGTGGCAAAGATGAAATCAGCGCACAGAACTTTATGAAGAAGCACGAAAATCTTGAGCAGTCCGTGGAAGACTACGCAAACACTATTCGTCAGCTGGGAGAAGTTGCTCGCCAGTTAACCACTGATGATATACCATTCGGAGACAGCGTGGCAGTAAAACAATCACAGTTAGACAAACTGTACGCTGGACTTAAAGATCTTGCTGGTGAAAGACGGGCAAGATTAAATGAAGCACTTCAACTTTTTATGTTAAACCGCGAAGTTGATGATTTGGAACAATGGATTACAGATCGTGAAGTGGTTGCCGGATCTTCAGAATTAGGTCAGGACTACGATCATGTAACTTTGCTGTCTGAACGCTTTAAAGAATTCGCACGAGACACTGAATCCGTAGGAGGAGAACGGGTTGCCAAAGCGAATGGCATCGCTGACGATCTTATCAAGGCTGGCCATTCAGATGCAGCTACTATCGCCGAGTGGAAAGATAGCCTTAATGAATCATGGCAAGATCTGCTGGAACTTATAGAAACACGCACACAAATGTTGGCAGCATCAAAGGAGCTTCATAAATTTTTCCACGACTGCAAAGATGTCCTCAGTCGAATTGTTGAAAAACAACATGGAGTCTCAGACGAACTTGGGCGAGATGCAGGCTCGGTATCCGCTCTACAACGAAAACATCACAATTTCATGCAAGATTTAATGACACTTTACTCACAAGTACAACAGATCCAAGAAGAATCAGCTAAACTGCAAGACTCGTACGCCGGTGATAAGGCGAAGGAGATCACAAATCGAGAACAGGAAGTGCTACAAGCATGGTCAAACCTACAAGCGATGTGTGATGCAAGAAAAATGAAGTTGGCCGACACTGGCGATCTATTCCGCTTCTTTAATATGGTTAGGATATTGATGATCTGGATGGAAGATGTTGTGCGACAAATGAACACATCGGAAAAACCACGCGATGTATCAGGTGTTGAACTGTTAATGAATAACCATCAGAGTTTAAAGGCAGAAATCGATACGAGAGAAGACAATTTCTCAGCTTGTTTATCGCTGGGTAAAGAGTTACTGTCAAGAAATCATTACGCATCGGCTGATATCAAGGATCGCCTATTGCAGTTGACCAATAGCCGAAACGCTTTACTTCACCGGTGGGAAGAACGCTGGGAAAATTTGCAATTAAGTAAGTATCCAGCATATAATTATATATATTTATTAATATCAGAAACCTGCATGACTACGGTCTAGGTGTTCATTTTTGTAAAAGAAATGTATTCTCAAGGCGCCCGCACCAATAACAAATTTAGTAAGAAGGTTCGATTTATTGTTGTTCCTTTATACCACTTAAATTAATTTAATTTAAATTCAACGCAAATTTTTTTTTTGGTCAGCCCCAATGTATTACAAAAGTGCAAAAGTTTTAGTTGATCGCTTAATTTCTCTTCTTTAACGATGAGGTAATGAATTGGACTAGAGGGATCATAAACCTTTTTGTACACTGTCCAATATTGTGAAAAGTATGTGAGCGGCGGTCATACAACTCCGGTGTAGAGCTTTGCTTCAGCTTACATTTCTCGACCACAGAAGATGACCATTTCATCCACCGATGATCGAAGTCGTTATGACAAGTTGCTTCGCTTTTGATCATAGGTCCCAGATATTTGAACTTTTCACACTTGGGAATCACTCCTCCATTCATATTAATGTCTGGAATAGGTCGGAGTGGATCAGAGAACGGGAAGTAGAAGTATTCTGTTTTCTTCGGACTAATACGATACCCATTCCCATCGAAAACTTATACCCATACATCAAGTGCTCGTTGCAGGGACGTTTGATACTCGCTAATGATGGCTTGATCGTCAGCAAAGAATAACTGACTTCTCCGAGCGGAACATGGATTGATTTCGTAAGTGAAAAGTGAAGAGCTGAACCTTGCCTGGCGAGTTCATCGATGTTCGTTTCCATAAACGTAACCTGAAACCACGATCAGAGTAACCTTGAACTGATCTAGCAGGGCAATCTCATTTCGGTATTATAATACGAACTTAGAGGATATAGTGACTGACGCAATAGCTTTGATGGCAGCCTAGCTATCAATAAGTATAGCGATCTTCTGTCTCCGTTACGCTTGAGTTTAGCTTGATCTTTTTTTTTTTGGTCAGGAACAATTATTTCTTTATTAGGAATCTGGCGAAAGTCTTCAGGGATAGCCAGTTGCTCCGCCCGGAAAACCCTGGGGTATCCGAAAGTCTGTAGGATTTTAAGATGCTAAGTTATCCGAGAAAACACCCGCACGCACTTTTCAGCCTATTTTTGAACCTTCGGTGTAGATTGTTAGATCAAATCCCAAGTCAATTGTCTTTTTTGAAATTCTGATCTTGTGGGGAGCTGTACGGCCAAATTCTTAATGAAATATATTCTGGAATGATACCTGCCTCCTTTTACGATTTCGACACGTGAGTGCCACCATTATTGATTGTTGTTTGATCGACACCGGTGATCTCGCTTCCTGTCAACCGACGGACTTGCATGAACACTTGCGGATCAGTTTTAAGATGTTAAACGTGTCGCTAGGCTCTTAGATTTAATAATTACATGATAAGCTGTGTGGATTGGTTTTTGCGGCTATATCAATACAATATTTTGCTGGCTAATGAGCCGAATGTTATTAGAGCCGCAAAGTATGATAATTCAATGTTCTTTATTTAACACAACTTATGCATTTGAATACATTTTTGATTTGAATTTTACAAGGTTTTTTTGTTTCTATGGGTTGATATGATTTATACAGAGTTTGTGTGTTTCTATGGATTGATATGAATTAAACTCTTTCTAAAATCTGATTCAAGCACTAAGTGCATTATCAAACACAAGCAAGAAAAACGTTCCTAGTATTATAATTATAGAAATTAGTTATTAATTATATAAATTAATTACCCATTTAATTTTATTAATTATCTAATACAAATTTTTGTTTTGTTATTAAATAGTTTTAGAGGTTTATCAATTCGCCCGTGATGCTGCAGTAGCTGAAGCATGGTTAATAGCACAAGAACCTTATCTATTGTCAGCTGAATTGGGACACACTATTGACGAAGTCGAGAACTTAATTAAAAAACATGAAGCATTTGAAAAATCAGCAGCAGCACAGGAAGAACGATTTAGTGCACTTGAGCGACTAACAACAGTAAGACCCATTGGCCATACCAAAATCGTTTTAACTTATTTTTGCATTTAAAGTTTGAGCTCAAAGAAATGAAGCGTCGCCAAGAGTTGGCGGAAGAAGCTGAGCGAAAACGTATACGCGAAGAATTGGAAGCCATAGCTGCAGCTGAAGCAGCTGAAAGAGCTAAACGTGACTCCGAGCAACAGGATGCGTTAGATGCTGCATCCCCCGATCACGACAACGGTAAGTTATTTTCATATAACATTTGTTATACTCTAATTGATCTCATTTTCAATACAAATTTCACTTTAATTTGTACATATAACACACAATGTATAGCGGTTTTTTCAATTCACCCAATCAAAATTAAATCAGATATTTTGTGGTTTTCGAGTGTTTTACTTTATAAACAAAATTCAATTCTCGCAATTATTTTTATTTATATGAACAATTGTGTAACAAACTACAAGTCAATTTTTGGTTTCGCAACTAATTTCTCAATTCTTGTATATTAATACGCATGCCTGGATATATAAATCAAACTTGATTAGTGATTTTGAGATCATCCCCAACCCAGGAAAAAGAGGGTCCAATTGCGACTCAATCAGGTAATACGAAGAAGAAGAAATTCAGTAATACATATAAATCACACTGTCTTTCGCGTTTCTTTTGTTTCTCTATTCTTACTAAAATCGCAAAAAAAAATATTAACGCATGTAGAATTTTCTTGGATATAACAATTAAAATAAATACACCACGCATTGAAATCCAATATTTAACTAATCACAACTATTTTTTATTTCAATATGTACATCATGTTTAGATTCTGCTTTTTCATATACTATTGCTTCCCTGAAATCCACAATAATTCCTCAATTGTATAATTAGGTATCGTCGAAGTTCGTGTTTTTTATGTTTGTTTCTTGTTATCTGTAGAAATTTAAGAGTATATGTGAATAACATCCATGGGATGAAAACTTTATTTTCGCTGTACGCCCATATGTCCCAAAATAAACAAGTTGTTTTGGCACTGAGTGAAACACAGGGCAACGCTGGCGGCGATTTAACGGAGTTAAGTTTACCTGGAATTAGGTTAGGTTAGGTTTATGTGGCTGTCGGCAAAAGCCGACACACTTTGACCAATTTATGTCCATTGTGATACCACGTATTATTATCTACCTCAACTCTGTAGATGGGACTGGCCAACGACACGCGGTTGTTCTCAAACGGTCCCCCATCTACGTACTAACCGCGCCCAACGTCGTTTAATTACGGTGATCTGATGAGAACCGATTAACTCGACGTGGTATGGTCGTTGGTTACCTGGAATTAACTTAGTGTTATTATTTTATTTCTCATCGCGGCCAATTTCAACCACAATACGGCCAATGCTCCAATCCAGAATTTAATTTCAAAGTACACGTCCGTAGGTAATTAATTCGCTTGCTTTACACATTTATAGAAGCAATCCCAAATCTGGGCAGAAAATCAACTTACAATGAGTTTGACTTCATTACAAAAACTGTCACCCGGAAAATTTCAATGTACAGATTTTAAACTGGCTTCTTCACTCTACACAGACAACATTCGAAGTATGTCGAGATCTTTGCTGAGGTAAATAATGAATTTAAAAAAAAACTAATTTTAGTTATTAGCTGAAACTAATTTGCTTGCCGCTCACTTTACAGTTAGCTCAGATTATGTCTTATCGCCCCCTGTAGCCCAGAATATTCGACGCATCCACTTTCGCATTCGTGCGGTGGCTAGTGTACTTCAAGATCTGGACATACATAATCCGCTGATCCAGCTTATATTTCGCTTTTCATTGTAAAAAAAAGGTTTATTTCACGGTGGTAAAACCACATTCAAGAGTATTAATTGTTATGAAAAGCTTCTCAAATTTGTTGGGTTTTAAGATTTTAACTTAAAAAACAAGTAAAATAAATAAATCATAAAGCTCTGTATGTCCGGGAACCTTCCGCGTGTTAGGCGTGTTACCACGGAAACACACAATTTTCCAGTTTTGGATTATAATTCCTGAACTTATTTTAGTTTTTAGTCGCAATGATGGGAAACGTTCTGGGAATTTATTTAAATCTCATTTAAATTTAAATGCGCTAGGTCTTTTCCGATTAAAATGCGGCCAAAGTGCATAAGACACCCTATGCCGAACCAGATTTGCCCATCTTATGTCAGTTTTTTTAAAAGTTTTGTCTCTAATTGTTCCCTTGATAACTCCGAGCGGAATTCTGATAGGCTCCTGGCGTATAGACTCTTTCGAGTCTGGCTCCCTTTTCTTAGAGCAATCTCAATAGGCCTGATTACATCGCTTTGCCATTCTTCCCTTCTCGGATATGATACATCATACGGAATGTCAAAGTCCACCAAGGGGGAAATTTCATTCTTCAGTATAAAACTGTGGCCAAAACTACAACCTTTAAAGTGACCCAAATTTGCGAGGGGCAACGCTCTATAGCCAGCAAGGTGTTGTGGGGTTAGTGCGGAGCGCACCTGTGATGGCTATGTTGGCTGGTATCTGCACCGGCGCTAAATTTCCAATTATGGTTCTTTTGTTTATTGCCAAGCCCCAAGTTTGCCTATCGGTCTTTTACAAATGAAGACGCCGTTATATGACTACTTGATTCTTTCGCTTATATTAAATCAATTTCCTTATATACTAAATCAATTTCCTGTCCAGATCAACGCCAAGATACTTCGCACTTACATTTCGAATCCGTCAAAGTTTCCTGATTGAAGTGCGGTGTTTTGTATCTTACAGTAAAAAGAGCTATTTCCGTTTCTGAAAGATTGACGTTGAGTTGCTCTTCAACCACTCGTTAATTTTCTTGAAGGCAGAATTGACTTCGGTTCGTTTAATTTGCTTTTCAATAACCAGTACCCACAGAGTATCTGCAAGTAGTTTTCTTTTTCGCATCTGGATTTGCTCTTTTAAGGGGAATTCTACTTTTGTGCGACAAAATGGTCATAAAAGGGCCGCGATCATATTTTGACACGTGCCGCACAATAGTTCTTACATGTGCATATTGGAGCTCGCGTACCTTAATGTTTTCTGTTGAACTCACAATCAAGCTTGTAATAGAGAATACATAACCCGACCTGGCAACCGGAATCACACGATACTAAAATGGTTGAAGACTGAAATCTCAACGCAACTATCGAATATATGCGCCGCACCACTGGGATCTACATAAGCCGTGTTTCTTTGCGCGCGGATATAGGCAAGGCATGGCATTAAAAAACGACCATCGCCGCTTAAGAATTCATCAAAAAAAACTTGGCAGCACACATGCACCTATGACATGCACCGTGACACAGCTGTAAGTTGTAGTTAAGAAATTTGTATTGAAAATCCTGAAATCGAAAAATATTTACTTCCGCCAATTGAAATTGATGCCAAGCATATTCTAAAATTATGAAAAACAATTTCACATTAACAGATTTGCTAAATTCAATTACCCTTAAAATGAAGTTTGAAAAATAATAATAATAAAATCACGAATAAAATATTCGGCGGGATGTGTGAGTGGTCGGTGGGTTGTCAAACTTTGACATTTCCTGAAAAATTCATCGGAAGGATTCATCACAAACGAAGAAAATGGGTTTTGGAAGCACTGTTTATCCCCGCTAAACGACTTGGCGGCGATAGCTATCCGGCTGCAAAGAAACACGGCTTTTAGCGGGGATAGGTATCGCGGGGATAAACAGTGCTTCCAAAATCCATTTTGTTCGTTTCTGATGAATCCTTCCGATGCATTTTTCAGGAAATGTTAAAGTTTGACAACCCACCGACCACTCACACATCCCGGACGAATATTTTATTCGTGATTTTATTATTATTATTTTTCAAACTTCATTTTAAGGGTAATTGAATTTAGCAAATCTGTTAATGTGAAATTGTTTTTCATAATTTTAGAATTTGCTTGGCATCAATTTCAATTGGCGGAAGTAAATATTTTTCAATTTCAGGATTTTCAATACAAATTTCTTAACTACAACTTACAGCTGTGTCACGGTGCATGTCATAGGTGCATGTGTGCTGCCAAGTTTTTTTTGATGAATTCTTAAGCGGCGAAAGTCGTTTTCTGATGCCATCCCTATATCTCTATATTTTATAGTTATTTCCACCATAAGTGCTCAAACGAAATAGCCAGTTGCATTCCTCCCCTTGAACATTTTAACCGCAATACCCGCCCTGCAAGGAATGCTCATCAGTTCACCCTCAAGCCTGTGTTCGGACGTACAGTGAAGTCAAAGAATCTTTCATCAGCCGTACAACACGAATGTGGAATACTCTTCCACGCACTGTTTTTCGTTCACATTATAACTATGTACTTACTTTACTTAACGGGCTTCCGATTTCTTCCCTAAGTTGCTTTTTACGACAAGCTCTGTAATCATATTCTTAGACCGCTTCTGCACTGACATGAAGTAACATATCTCAAGCATTTTTCGTACATAGTTTATAGACGCAATATTCCCAAAGTAAAGTGCATATTTCTGTAATGAACGTACCAACACAAGCATTACAAACACGTGTTTGTTTAATTAGGCTCTAACTATACAACTATAATTAAAATATTGACAATTCGAATACATAATTGGTTACTTACATTTCTGTTTGATTGCTTATATTCTTATTCAGTCCTGTCGAGGTATCTATTCGGAAGAAATTCCAAAGCGAAAGTCAAAAACAATCGGAACAGAGATTTGGGTCTTGGAACAAAACAAAAAGTAAACATACAACCAGGGCTCTATAATGGTATCTGTTTCGAAAAGGAAATTCTCCGATTTTGTACGAGTGGAGAACTTTGCTTCATGGTACGAGTGTTCAGAATATTTCTTCTACAAAACGTTACGTCCACCGGTAGTCACACAGGCGCCGCATGCCAATTTCTCTCCGATGTTCTCTGACAATTATTCGTCGCAGAAATATATTTCTAAATATCAGTGCGTTCATGCACAAACGTCTTAACAGTGTATTCAAAAAATGTCAAAGTAAGTTTTGGGTGCTCGTGTTGAACACTTGTCTTTGTTTACTTTCTAAAATACCAAACAACTGAACTAAATAACCACAAATTATACTTTTTGTTTTATTGCTTTAAATATTGAACAGCTCGATTTCACTTAAAATAATCCGCAGCAATTCATTGTTGGAGAGCTTCGAATGAAATTAGCCGTGTATCGGTTAAAAATTGGTTTGTGCGTCATGTCGCACTGCGGAAATGTGAGTTGCATTTCATCGGAGAATAAATTTGAGAAATCAATCGGATGGAAATTTTCTTCCAACCAAATACCTCGGATTGGGCTGATTTGTGAATTCCATAAAGTGACCTTACCTTACTTAATTTATTTTTAAGCACATAGATATATACAATTATTTTAAAACTTTGGATATTTCCTTCTTATGTCTTTTTTGAACGGGCAAACCCAGGTGGGTTCAGCTACAATGTATTATAAAATTGCGAAACCACGCAGCTCTGCATTGATAAGTTTTTTAATTTCAAGAAGGATTCAATTGTCCAAATGGAATGATTTTTTTGTTATCAAATGCTTACGAAACTACGACATTATCAAAAATCCGCTTAAAACACATGCAAAATATGTTTTATGGTATGACGAGTGAAAGCATTTAGTTTTTCTTGGAAGTTAGCAATTTATATTTATATAATGTACACAAACTTAATTTTTACTGTTACTAAGTATTTAGATAGCTATGACTAGGACCTGATGCATTAAATAATAATAAGTTGTAAGAAAAATAAGAATATCTTTTGGTGTCGGTTGGGATTCGGTTGAATCATCTTAATTATAAATGATCTGCAGCAAAGAGAAAAATTAACACTATTCCTATTGGTGAAAGAAGTCTTATAATCTATGTATGGGATATAACCTGTTTTACTTTTTGAAATATAAAACAAAAAAACAAAATAAAAATCTTGTAAACAGAAATTCAATCGGAAACCAAACCTCACTCAGGACGTCACAGTTTTGGGGGAACCATTCGAATTGGAAGCCGATCGCGTTCGAAAAGTCCATTCAAAAGTTTTAGGTGGAAACGTAATTCCTCTAAACTTGATTCAGATGACGAAGGTATTTTTATGAATAAATCAAACCTTTTATTTTACAAAAATATTTTAATAATAAAAAAAGTGAGTTGCATTAAGAATGTAAGTGCATCTTAGGAATGTATTATGTTTAGGAGGGCCGTTTTATTTATATTTGTAGCCTTTTTGTGTTATCATATCTATTGATTTGTTCATTTTACTGAAATCGAAGATTTGTGGTTTAGCTTAGATTTATTTAACGTAAATAAAATATTACAATTTATTTATTTAAATTTAATACTTTTTCTCTTTTATAAAGAACGAACGAGCACGGCATTCGAGGAAGGTGTTGAAGGTTATCTGACAAGAAAGCACGAATGGGAATCCACTACAAAAAAGGCTACAAACAGATCATGGGATAAGGTATGTACATACTTAGTATACATTTTATATTTGTTTATAATATGGGTTTATTCAAACAATCTTCTGTAAATTCGCGAAAAAGAGGCAGACATAAAAACTCCTAGATCACACAAATACAACAATATTAGCATATGATTGGTGACGAAGTGATTCGTAAGCCTGCCGATACTGACCCGTGAAGAGTCTGCCTGAGACACTGCAGCCTTCCATCCTCTGCGATCCCGGGCACGCTGCTTCTAGTTGTCCAGACCAAGCGCTCTCGCATCCGCGAAGACTTGGTCTTTAAAACGGAGATACGGTCTTCCTTGCCTTTCTGAGCCAATGTATTCGACGTGATTTGGGTTTTTGGACTATATCCACATCTTGGTACAGCTCATAAAGTTCGCGGTTGTATCTTCTCCTCCATTCGACCTCTTCGCACACAGGACGAAATATCCGTCGGAGTACCCAAAACACAAAATTGGTTCCCATATTCTACTTAACGTCCTGCACTCGTCCCCATAAGGCTGCGGTTCCGGCGCAAGCGAATACTAGCGCGAATTAAACGAATTCGCAAACGAAATAAGCTTATTTATATATATAGATACTCGTATACAGTGGGAAAGAAATATTTAAATGCAGGAAGTACTGCTAAATAGTCGCGTTTTGAAGTGCTTTGAAAGTTTTATAGTGTCGTCTGTTTGTGAAGACATTTTTTTTATTAGAAAATAGCTTTTTGAAGTACAAATACATAAAGAAGCGTTGTAAAATTGATTGAATTTATAATAAAAGACTTGAATATGGAGAATTTACACAATTCGTTGATCAAAGATGATAGATGCGAAAAATTCAGTACACAACTAAGTACTTCGATGTTATTGTATATGGAATATGTACTACCAAACTTTTCATCTGTTTTGTCTGCCGAAGCCACAAACAGAAAACAAACATATGCGCTGATAGACTGTCCCCACTTAACGCTGTAAAAAACATAACGAACTCATCGCAAACAAGCACAGACAACAAGTCTTATGAGTACCGGGACACGCTGGTTTTAAAGGGAATGAGTTCGAGGTAGAAACAGCAAAAGAGGCAGCCAAGGAACATCTCTTGATATCTTTTATGTGAAAGACAAAAGACACATACAAAATAGTTAAATACCATTTTCTAATAGAAAGACAATGGACAAATTATTATCATTACTACTCCAACAACAATCTAGGAGCTCAACTGACAGTCAATCCAACCAATTGCGCAGCATATATAATTGAGTGCTTTTACGATTTCGAATGGGACATTCAAAAAATCACCAGCAAAGAATATAAAGGGTGTTTCAATAAAAGCGCTACAAAACCTAAAATAAAAAATAAAATAAAATAAAACAAAAACTGTTTCGGATATCAATGAAATTCTTTATTCCTGTGAAAGTACGTTCGATGCCATTATGTATGGAACTCGATTTCGGGCACGCTTGCAGAAGTCCAGACGCTGAACCCAATTTTCGACGGTTTTCAAGCATAAATCGGCCGATACTGCTGCAATTTCACATTCGATATTCGTACGAAGTTCATCAATCGTCGCTGGCTTGTTGGCATAGACCATATACTTGACGTAGCCCCACAGGAAATAGTCTAACGGCGTCAACTTCTATTCATTAGCATTGCTTTAATCCACAGCACCAATAACTCGTCTACGCCGTGTTGTCTGGCAGAGCTAAACATGCTGTCAGTCGCATTGTCAAAAGCACACTCAATATCGATGAAAATTCCCATCGCGTATTCTTTCTTGTCAAACGCGCTATTAATTATACCAACTATATTTCGGAGCGCAGTCTTTCAAGATTTTCGCGTTGATAGTAATGTTTCATCTGATATAGTGTGCAATCCCAAAGCAGTTTTGCGCACATGAAGCTCGCCCAGGCTTTCCATGATTTTCAGGAAGAAACGTCAGACTGATTGGTCTGAAGTTCTTGGCGTGAGTAGTCATTTCTGCCAATTTTTGGTACAAATGCCTCTCTTACTACACGCCAGGGTTCGTATTGCCAAACTGTATATCAGCACAGACATCGGGCGTTCTGCAACATACAACAATGTGCTCATGCAAATGTAGCGCAAAATGTATACCGACTCAGAGAAAACTACATTTGCTCTGACACGGTATACACTTTGCTCTACATTTACAAGAGCAAAGTACCTGTTATTACCGACACTTCAGTGAGATTTGAGAGATCTTCACGTGGTGGGTCAAAAGTTCACAACATTTCGGGCCATAGTTTCAAAATATTGAAAGGAAGTAGGCCATAAATCCACAATTATTTACCCAAAGTGCAATAAGGCCAAGTGCTAAAACAGTGACCCCAAACAGAGGGTTCAGGGGGGCAGCATGCCCCCTAATATGAATTGCACGGTTTATGGGATTAGTTGCGAAATCGCAAGTAGATTCCATAAACAGTGGAATGCCTATGGGGGGCATGCTGCCCTCTGCAACCCCCGGCTTGGGGTCACTGTTTGATTTGGAGTAAGTGCGAGGTTTCATTTTAGCACTTGACCTTATTGCACTTTGGGTAAATGAATTTGTATGGCCTTATTTCACTTTCAGAAAGCCATAGTGAGTCTTAACACCACAACAGATGAGTCAAAAGTCCACAAGAATTTCTTGCGAACTTTTGGCCCACCTGGGTGGGTTATAAGCCCACAATTGATTTGTGGACTTGTAACCCACTGAAGTGGGCCAAAAGTCCATTATGGACTTTTGGCTTGTGGACTTATGACCCTGCGCCAGCATTTATCTTCTCATTCGCTTATTTTCTTTCGTTTATTTTAATTCGGTTATTTATTTCATTTCCATTCCTTATTAATTTAATGTTGTTTATGTCACATATCAAAAACGGAAATTAATATGAATTTAAAAAATAAATTGAAATAATTTCATTTTTCATTACTAAACGCTGTTTTATTTCAATTCTATAGAAGAAATCTATGACCACAAAACAGCCTGAAAAACAGCGAATAGTTGTATGCACGCAATATCTGTAGTAGCATATAGTTTGCTCCAGTTTTTTCTTCAAATTACAAGCAAACTATATGCTACCACAGACTGCTCGTTATTAATAAATAAAAAATAAAAAAAGATGCAGTTATTAATAAAACTTTTCATATTGCACTGAAGGATTTTGATTAATTCTTTTGATGTATTGTTTGGGATTTGTCTTACAAAAGTAGAGTTTTCGTGGTTTATGTGATCAGAGCCTTGACAACAGATACGGTGGCCATGGCATTTCGTCATAATGAGGGTCAGAGTTTAGTATGAAATAGTTATTCTTGCCAAGTAGAGCTTGACTTACTCGTGATAAAGGAGAGAGAGAATTGGATTTGTGTTAGAATTGATGCTGGATTTGTTCGAAAGAGGTTGTGAATTGTTTGAAATGTTGGATGGTTTGTCTGGTGAATTCGATTTTGGAAGTGTATTGAGCTTGGTGGTGATAAAATCTTGGTTTGGTTGATGTAAAACAGATGGTAGCTGAATCAAAATTTGCTGAAGTGTTTCGAGATGAATTTGTGGGAGAACCATAGATTATCGTATATGCGTTGTTTGCTTAGATATTATTCACTGTTTTTCAATTTTGGATGTTGGTGGGATTCGGAATGGTGGTAGTTTGCTTATTAATCTTTTTTGGAGTTGTGCAACTGCAGGTTGGGTATTTGGAATCTTTTTTACTCTTTCAGTAAATGTTTCTGAAGAAGATGAAAAGTGAGAAGGAATGGAATTTTGTTTTTTGGAAATTGTCTTGGCTTCAGTCAATGTGCATTTATTTTGTTGAGTTTTATAGTCAAAATTTTTTTGGATTTATGTCAAGAGTAAATAGCATTAGCCCAGTTGATATATGTTTGCCATCTCCAATTTTTTAAGATGGGACTTCATTTCTGTAACAATTTTAGTTTCCGAGACGTTTTCCAAACACGGAGCATAGGCTATTCCTATTGTTCAATTTTTCCTTCAGTTTAACAAAACAGGGTACGTGTTTGCAAGGTTATTCACTTTTATGAACATTTCCGCAGTTTTTTGTGACTTAACCAAAATGAGAAGGTTTCCATCGCGTAATTGAGAAATCCGCTCATATTCTTTAAATTGAATAGATAAGAAAATATGGTATAACGGCCGATACCGGAATGTGCGCTAGGGCGCCGAAGGAAAATTAATAGGGTTCGTAAAATATCGCTCGCGAACGATAAAATAAGGATCTATATCGATCTTCCCACGAACCATAAAAGATAAAGTTCGCGAACGATAAAATGTTCGATCTTTAAAAATTAATAGTTCTCTCACGAACGAACTTTATCCGTTTTTTTCTGTATCTCTCGTTCGTGAGAGATCGGAAAAAAGAAATTCAGGTAGAATATTGTTCGCTCGCGATAAGGATCCGTAAAGATCCATAAAACAAATCATTCTCGATTCGCGATTTATATTTTCAATAGTTATTATTTTGGTTGAAATGGGGAAAATAAAGACATTTGAGTTAATATAATATGTTTCTTATAATGAAGAAGCTGACGAATCAACTTGCTTACTTTGTGAGAGAAAATTGAGCATTGGAAAATATTGAGCAGCAAAAAAGTTCTTCTAGGCAAACTTGCACAAGTAGTGCTGGCAGTGCCATCAACTCAAGTCTCTGTTGAACGGGCTTTTAGCGTTCTACCATTATTTTTGACAAAAAAAAAAACAAATTATCCAAAGAAACAATAAATAATGTTTTGTTAGTTAAACTAAATGCAAATTTATTCCCAAATCTTATTATGTAATACAAATACTTTTCACTTATGTTCTGTCAATATTAAAATATGTAATATAATTTTCATGTAAAATGACTTTTTTTCTTATGAGAACCATTCGCAAACGGATCTCCAATAGTTCGCGACAGATTTGCTTCGATCGCGAAAACGAATTTTATTTTTAAACGAACCGAATAAGGTTCGCGATCGAATCAGAAATCAAATTCCTTTGCGAACTTTTCTAAGAGAACGAATCATATTTTATCGTTCTGCGGACCTTGAAAATTACACAATAGGCAACAAACGATGCTTACGGCTCGGAATTTAATCGGTTACTGCGCTAAATATTATTAAATATCCATCCATCCAAGAAAACATAAAATTTATATTTAAAATATGTATTAAAAACATTCAATTTAGATAATTTTTTTTATCAGTAAGCTTAAATCCCATTTTTGTTTACATCTTTAGCTTATAGTCCTGATAGCTCGAGCTATAGGTTAGGTTAGGTTAGGTTTATGTGGTTGTCGGCAGAAGCCGACACACTTAGACAAATTTAGGTCCATTGTGATACCACCTATGTATTATCTACCTCAACTCTGTAGATGGGACTGGCGAACGACACGCGGTTGTTCTCAAACGGTCCCCCATCTACGTACTAACTGCGCCCAACGTCGTTTAATTATGGTGATCTGACAAGAACCGATTAACTCGACGTGGTATGGTCGTTGGTTAATTATAGCTCGAGCTATAGATTGTGTTATTTTTGTATTAATTACATTATAATAAAAATAATAACAATAACTTCTATTCTACATTTTGTGGACGGTCATATCCCCCCCCCCCCCCCCCCCCCCCCCACCATGCATTCCGCCTCGCTAGGAGCGACGGGGACAGATTAGCAAATTTCGTATTTTAAAATCGAATTTCTGTGAAATAGTACTTTAAACAGCTGTAGTACGTGATAAGCTCTGGAATATTTTTGCCAAACAAAGAAAAAAATGAATTTACAGCTTACATTTTAAATCTATTTTATTTTTCACTTCACTAATATTAATTCCTTTCAGGTGTATTTGGTTGCACGAGCAGGACGCCTTTCATTTTATAAAGAACAGAAGGGGCACAAAACAAATCCCGAAATGACTTTCCGTGGTGAGCCTAGTATGGACTTACAAGGTGCTTCAGTAGACATTGCCAGCGATTATACAAAGAAGAAACATGTTTTGCGAATAAAGTAAGGATTTTCATCAACTTTTTAATATATATGCTAAAAACTTATGTTCAACTTTAACTTTAAGACTCTCAAATGGTGGAGAATTCTTATTACAAGCACATGACGACTCTGAAATGGGGCAATGGGTGAATGCACTGAAAGCACAGAGTGACCAGTTGGCTGTTGCAGAAGGCCGGTCCCAAACTTTACCTGCAACCTCTCTGAAAGATGAGCCAAAACGACGGTCGTTTTTTACTCTTAAGAAAAAGTAAATAAGTAAGAAAGATTTTAAAAGAAAAAATGCAAAATTAAAAGTAATTGAAATCTAAATATAAAAAAAAGTAAGGTTAAATATTATTATTAATTGAGTTGTGGACACTATTTGCTGCAAATATTATACTTTATTGCCTGCCCATGTTTATTTTATTTATTACTTTACAATTAAATATAGTGCAGCTCTTCAAGCATTTTAATATAACGGACATATTATAACAACGTTCAAAATAATAATAAAAACAAATACAGTAAAATATAATCTAATATTATTAACATAGAATGTTGTTTAGTGGTAGCTTATATTAGGAGCAAATGCAGCAATGGCCTTTTGTGCGAGTTGAGTACTTGAAGGGTAAATGAGTAGAAACTGCTCTACACAATGTAAATCGGAAAAAAAGAAGTAGTGTACATTACGGCAAACTATCTCTGACCTCTTTTGTAGATATAGAAGGAGGCTTCAATTTGGTACAAATGAGAGCTTTTAAAAGCTCTTTAATTAAATTAATATTAGACGTTCACAGGAGGTGGAGCTGTGGAAAAAAACCCTAGGTTTGACTCGGCCCCGGCGTGATTTGAACCTGAGACCCTTAAAACGCTGAAGAAAAGATTTGCTCTTTCCATTAAAAGAGCAAATCCAGGAGCGATCTGTTCCGGTTTTGCATTTTTTATAGAAGAAAAAGAGCAATTCTAGTTTTGCTCCTCACAAGAACGAGGCGATCTCAACTTTTCTAAGGATTTGCTCTCAAATAATAAATAATGAAATAAGTTCAAACTTTCCTGTGTAACCGTCAAAAATGTGGGAAAAGCTTGCTTTGATTTGTTTAAAATCAGACAGTGAACCGAGTTTCATTAATATTTTAAGGCCAAATACTATTCTGCTGCTTAAAATTCATTATTAAACTAATTTAAAAAAAAAAAAAAAAAAAAACAGACGAAACTGCTAATAATAAGCAGAAAAGTTCAAACTTACTATTGAATTTAAAAAATTGTGATGGATACACAATATACATAACTTAGCTTTTAAAAATATTTTTTTTTGTTTTCATGCTTTTTGGCGTTTTTAAACAGAATATTTAAAAATGAAAAAATGTAACAGTAATATACACTTGCAGGTACTCTGTGGGTATTGGTTATTGGAACCTAAGTCAATGGGAGTCAATGTCACAGCGTACGTAGACGAAATTGGAATAGTAGTGCAGGGAAAATATCTAAACACTTTCAGTGAGGCCACAGATTCTGCGTTCAGAAGTAGTCGTTTTTACTATAAGATAAAAAATACCACATTCCACTATCCCGAAACTTGACGGAGTGGAACTGTCCCTTTTGGTAGCTTGGCGTTGTTCTGTACAGATATGGAATATCAATATCAGCGAAAGAATAAAGAAGGCATATACTGCGGTAAAAGAACAACAGGTAACAATTAGAGCTTGGTTTAAAGGCCACAATCAAAAGAACCGTAATTGGAAAATTAGCGACGGTGCAGATAACGGCCCGCATGGCCATCACAGGGTAGCTCCGCACGAACTACCCATATAGCAGAACTGGACACCTTTCTGCAGCTTAAACCGCTTGATATAATGATAAAACAACTTGCTAGCAATAGAGCGTTGCGCCCCTCAAATTCCGGTCACTTTAAAGGTTGCAGTTTTGTGCACTGCATAATTTTATACATACTGACGAATGAAATTTCCTTCTTGGTCGACTTAGCATATCCGGGAAGGGAAGGACCGCAAAGGCATTCAATCACAAGGCCTAAAGAGATTGTCTTAAGGCAAGGAAAGGAAACGGGTTCTGGCATCTTGTCCGAAGATCCAGACTTGAAAGAGTCTATACGACTCCACAGGCAGTGTCTTCGAATCAGAAGTTCTGGTTAATGCGGATGGGATCAATATCTGGAAGGGATTTCGCCATCTACATCGATAGTCAATCTATTGACATCAATTCTGAGATGGTCGGAACCTGTGGCACAATGCTAGACACCATGCAGTCAGAACCGAGTAAGACTGTGCTGGGTTCAGGACGCTGCGGGAGGGAAGGAAATGAGCAACCGATGAGCTTCTGAGAAAAGGAAGGGAACTAGAGAGTTTGGACATTAACCCGTGCCTCTGTGCTATCAAGGAAAAAATTAAAAACAGAAATGTAAAGAAAGCTCACAAAAGATTGGCAAGTCTTGGGCAAATTTGGATCAGAAAGGATTTAGGGAAATTGTCAAATTGAGCAGGGAGCAACTTAGAACAGTGGTTGAAAATATGTCGGGACACTCTTCTGAGGAAGCACACAAACTGTAAGAGTGAGGGAGTATCGCAGAATCGTAGGAGATTTCCATGAAAATGCTGCTTTAAGGACATGAATTGGGATGCTCAAATACAGGAAGCTAATCGAACTCTGCAAGGAAATCGAATGTTTTTCGAGGGAAATTTGTAAAGTTCTTCCTTCAATTGGTTTTCCAGCGAAGGGCCCATTTTTAGTGCTTAGTGCTGTATGAGGTTAGGTTTTAGCCTAACATAAAGCGTTTCTAATTTATGAAGGAAAGGCGTTATGAAACAAATCGTAACGTAAAGAACGCATTTCAGGATTACGAGCATACATATTCACGCACACACTGCCGATTAATCAAAAAGACTCGACATGTTTTGTCTTTTACATTTTGATTTTCTCTTTTATGCAGAAAGCTATCACCACAACCTTTGTTGCTTTTTTAAGAGTAGAACATTTACAAATTAAAGTGATAAGAGTTGGTGGCAGAAATTGTACAGCTGTGATATATTTTCCTTTTTTGTTTTGCTCATGCCAAAAAAAATGTGCTTTTTAGGCGATCACCAGAATAAACTGAGGCTGTAATTTTATAGCGATTTTCATTGGAAATCTGAGGAATTGCTCTCAAAACCTAGAATCGCACTCTTCAATGAAACATGTTTCGGTTCTGATCAGTTGACTAATTTAGCAGTGAGGGTGGGAGTAGCACAGCCCAATTCTAAATAACAACTCTCGGGGAATTTGTTCTCTTTTCCCTTTACTCCTATTCTAAATAAAATTTTACGGGAATTGTTTTTACTTTTCACTTATTCTAAAAAAAACTTCGAAAAAGAACAAAAATTTCAGGGAAAAAAGTAGGCATTCCAAATTTAAAAAGAGGGGAGCATTTGAATTCATTTGCCGCGTTTTTCCTCCTCAAATATTTGCTCCGGAGTCTATGGAAAAATGTTACATTTTTTTACAAATGAAAATGAGATATAAGTGGAATTTATTTAGTTCTAACGCAACAAACATGCTTCAGCTTCAAATGCTCCTAAATTTAATGTATTGCGGGTGGTTTCCACAAAAGAAGAAATGGTATTGTTTTGGCAAAAAGCTGAAACTGAACTAAATTCAGCGGGACCACCAAGCAAGAGTATTTCTGAGTGGAAAAAGTATAAAATCAATTTCTTTAAACAGTCTGTTTATTTAACAAATTTCACTTATAGGTATGGAGTGATCACAAAAAATATGTAGGGGCAAAGGCGGAGGGGAACCCAATAAAGAGCAAAGATTCTCCGACACTGAGCAGGCCATTTTTAATTTGATTGGAATGAAAGAGACTGTAGAAGGTGTTGCTGCTACGCACACAAAAGAAAACCAGAGACCGAAAATATAGAGGCGCTTACAAAAATTGCGGTTTCTTCAGCATCCAATTCTTGCACACAAAAACAAATTACTTTGAATTCAATTATTTTATTCCAAATGTCATATGCTGATAAACAGCTGTTCCGAACATTCAAAATTCATTTTCCTGACTTCGAAGGGAATATTTGTCTCCCGGGGAATTGGGAATGGGGGAATTTTACTCTCGGGAAAAACATCTCCCGTGGAATATTTAGAATTGGGCTGATAGTATCTGTCCTACACAGACTAACTATATATTGTTACATCCAGGCTAGGATTCGAAAAGATAAAACGTAATTCTATTAAATTAATCTTTATTAGTTCTCTTTCAATTTAATTCTTGATTATTATTCTAATAATTCTCTTATTTAATTCAACAATTCACTTTCACAATTAATCACTTTAAATAAACAATCACTTTTCTCTTATTCAATACTTCCACTTTTTTCTCTATACTTTTCACTACTGTCATCTATCGCACTTCTTTATCGCGGTTCACAACTAGAATGTCTCGGGTGCTCCTGCGACATATATTTATATCTCCTAGTGACACCTCTCGAAATTTCCAGATTCGTTAAGTTCAGAAGGTTCGAAAACAACATAATTAGTTATTCCATAGCTATTCAAACTGCTTTTCAAATGCTGCCAATTATCGGTAATATGGCTCTCTACTAGATGGCGGTGCGAGTGACTAATGGATGCTGAATGTCACAGTTTGAGCAAACATGCAACAATATCCCCTCTTAAACTTGTTCGTCCCGACTGCGCTTCGATAAGCTAATATTAACATGGGGAAATGCTTGTCCCAGTCCCGCTGGCAGTCGCCAACAACCTTAGAAAGGTGCTCGTTTAAGGTTCTATTGAAGCGTTCCACCATTCCGTCCGATTGTGGATGAAGTGGGGTTGTTCTTGTCTTCTTAATCCTTAGTAGCTGGCATACCCCTTGAAAGATCTTCGACTCGAAGTTTCGACCTTGGTCCGAGTGCAATTCCATTGGTACGCCAAAACTGGTTACTCAGTTTTGGACAATCTGCTCCACCACGGTTTTAGCTTCTTGGTTAGGTATTGCAAATACTTCAGGCTATAATAGCACTTAAGTGAAGTAGTCCATCAGTACGAGGATATAGCGGTTTCCACTTTTGGTTTCTGGAAACGGTCCTGCGATGTCAACTGCAATCCTTTCAAAGGGCGCTCCAACGTTGTATTGATGCATCTTGCCTTGCATTTTTACTCTCAGGCCTTTACTGGCTGCGCAAGTGGCGCATTTTCGGCACCAGTTTTCGACATCGTCTCTTGCGTAGATCCAGTAAAAGTGTGAAATGAGTCCCATTGTGCCAAGTATGCATTCAGTTCCGGACTCTTATTGGAGATCTGCTGCCAGTCTGGCTTGCTCTCATGTTCCTTCCAGGCGAGAATCGGCTCGATATCCGGATCTTTCTGTTGAGCGTTCCGGATCTCCCGTGCACTCCAGCCGCTAATGGTCTCAGCTCTCGGACGATGTCCCTCCTTATAATGGAAGCGGTAGCACCGGTGTCGATGGTTGCCACGCACTTATTTTGTCCGATATAGGCTTCCACTGATAGACTCAGGTTTCCTCGTTTGGTTTGGGAGACTTGAATTGTGGTCCTGGGGTCGTCGATTCCCGACTGCTTGTTCTGTGAAGCTATATCTGCAGGATGGATGTTATCCCCGTCAAATGCTTAATCGCTGTGCCTCCTAGGCCCGCAATGTGGACAACTGCCTTGTCTGGGTGGAGCTCTGCACTTTCTCTGTAGGTGCCCTATTTTATTGCAGTTCCAGCAGCGCATTTGACCTGTGTTATCTCTGTTTCGGTCTACGATGTCTGCTCTTTCACATGAGCATTCAACGGCTGTCATTTCCCTTACGCGGTGGAACACATGCGATGCCTGATCAGCAGCTTGCATTGCCAAGGCAAATGCTAGGGCCTCAGCGAGAGTTCTCTTTCCAGCCATTATTACGGCTATTTGCATTTGTCTATCTTCAATGGCTTGGATAAACGCCTCCACTGCCATTGATGAGAACCTCACCAGCATTAGGATATGACAAATGTGCCAGACGTTCGATATCTGCTTGCAGCTGTTGGAGTGTTTCTCCGCTCTTCTGGACTCTACTGCGTAGCTGGACCCTGTACACTTGCTGGATATGCTCATCACCGAAGCGCATCTCTATAGCCTTGACCAGGGCGTCGTAGTTGTGTTGCTTCTCTTCTGAGACGGTTTGGAGTAACTCCGCAGCTGTACCTCTTAGTGCGAGCGTTAGCGCAATCGACTTTTCCTCGTTGTCCCAGCTGTTCGCCATTGCAGCTGCTTCAAACTGTTTCTTATAAATTGGCCATGACGTTTGACCATCGAAAACAGGAGGCTGCAACTCTTTCCTTCTCGGGCAGTCCGCAGAATTTTCTTCTGCTTCTTCACTTTCTCGAGCTCTTTAGCCAAGTTCTCGAAGTTTGTTTCATGCTTGCAAAACGTCTGATGGATTTCGTCGAATTTGGTTTCAATCTTCTCTGTGGAGAGATTCCGCTTTTCTAGTTCACCTTTTAACTGCGGTATATTATATATTAACTGCTGTAGTAATTTCAATGTGCGGCCCATTATTGTTTTCTTTTTTTTAACTAATTCACTTCACTTTAATTTCACACTGAATACGTTTTATCCCACTTCTGACACCAATGTTACATCCAGGATAGGATTCGAAAAGATAAAACGTAATTCTATTAAATTAATCTTTATTAGTTCTCTTTCAATTTAATTCTTGATTATTATTCTAATAATTCACTTATTTAATTCAACAATTCACTTTCACAATTGTGTTGTTCTCGCTGACTCAATTTCCAGAATGCCATTGCATACATATTTATTGGCTTGTCAAACTGTACAAAAGATATGGTTAGTATGGCATGACTTATATATTACTTTACATAGACTGAATTATTCATAGGTTAGAATTTGTAATGGTGTTGCCAATGTCTTCCGACACATCTCCCTTCTTTAGTATGCCTATCGCTTGACGGGTTTTACCAGTCGGCCGTATCGAGTACGATAGCCTTGAATCTCGGCGCTTCCTGTGTTGTTCTCGCTGACTCAATTTCCAGAATGCCATTGCATACATATTTATTGGCTTGTCAAACTGTACAAAAGATATGGTTAGTATGGCATGACTTATATATTACTTTACATAGACTGAATTATTCATAGGTTAGTATTTGTAATGGTGTTGCCAATGTCTTCCGACACATCTCCCTTCTTTAGTATGCCTATCGCTTGACGAGTTTTACCAGTCGGCCGTATAGAGTACGATAGCCTTGAATCTCGGCGCTTCCTGTGTTGTTCTCGCTGACTCAATTTCCAGAATGCCATTGCATACATATTTATTGGCTTGTCAAACTGTACAAAAGATATGGTTAGTATGGCATGACTTATATATTACTTTACATAGACTGAATTATTCATAGGTTAGAATTTGTAATGGTGTTGCCAATGTCTTCCGACACATCTCCCTTCTTTAGTATGCCTATCGCTTGACGGGTTTTACCAGTCGGCCGTATCGAGTACGATAGCCTTGAATCTCGGCGCTTCCTGTGTTATTCTCGCTGACTCAATTTCCAGAATGCCATTGCATACATATTTATTGGCTTGTCAAACTGTACAAAAGATATGGTTAGTATGGCATGACTTATATATTACTTTACATAGACTGAATTATTCATAGGTTAGAATTTGTAATGGTGTTGCCAATGTCTTCCGACACATCTACCTTCTTTAGTATGTCTATCGCTTGACGGGTTTTACCAGTCGGCCGTATCGAGTACGATAGCCTTGAATCTCGGCGCTTCCTGTGTTGTTCTCGCTGACTCAATTTCCAGAATGCCATTGCATACATATTTATTGGCTTGTCAAACTGTACAAAAGATATGGTTAGTATGGCATGACTTATATATTACTTTACATAGACTGAATTATTCATAGGTTAGTATTTGTAATGGTGTTGCCAATGTCTTCCGACACATCTCCCTTCTTTAGTATGCCTATCGCTTGACGGGTTTTACCAGTCGGCCGTATAGAGTACGATAGTCTTGAATCTCGGCGCTTCCTGTGTTGTTCTCGCTGACTCAATTTCCAGAATGCCATTGCATACATATTTATTGGCTTGTCAAACTGTACAAAAGATATGGTTAGTATGGCATGACTTATATATTGTAATAACAGCCTTATCATGTATCGTCTTGGAATTCAGGGTCAATCATAATTCCCTGGACATCTATTACAAAACCTCTAAAGAGCATACGGTTACACCCTGGGAATCATTACTACCTATGGTTCTCCAGGT